>JAEOAD010000004.1:75607467-76222457 GCA_036365145.1 Orientallactaga sibirica | reverse complement strand
TCATTACCCTCAATTTGAACAGAATACCTCTATAAAAGCTGGATAAACATTAACCTAAAACCATAGATGCTGGATGGTAAGTCCTGGGGCCAGAATATGGTCACCCCCCACTGTGAGTTGTTGGTCAGGGAGACATTGGGGTCCTCAAAAATAATAGAAGCTATTGCCAAAATATTTGGTTACCTGCAAAGAGCTAAAAGGTAAATCCCTATTGCTGAAGACACTATAGTCTGTATCCACCAGACATCAAGTGATCATGCTGGAACTGAGATGGAATCCAGTTCCCTCCAGTCTAGCCCTTACAGTGCTGGAAAGTGCTATGAATGCTACTGTAGAATAACAGTTGCCATCTGATTAATCAAGCAAGAGATCCTACCAGTTACGAAATCAGCCAGCTGAACAAGCAGTATACACTTGTGCAATAGCGGTACAAAGCAAATATAGGCAACTAACTGCTCAGGACTGGACATGAGACCCACTCAGTGGGGGTGAACCTATATCTGGCTTGGGGGATGAAGCCACATTCTCTACAAAAGAAACCAATCAATAAAGAATTTTATTATGTTTAATTTCAAAAATAAAAAGTAAATAATGTCAACTCTGAGTAAGTTCATTAATTTTAACTTAAAAATGAAATTAGTTGAAAAAAAATCTTAAAAGTGGAACATGAGGAGAGAAACAACCCACTGCACTCCACCATGGCCCCAGCTGAAACTACAGAGGAACTGGGGAAATGAGCAAGAGGGCCGCTTTCTTGGGAAACCTGATACCCAGCACATGGATGAAGGAGATAGACCCAGAGGACACTCAACACCTACCAAACCAGAAATCCAGAGGCTCCTAAGACCCCATCACTGAAGTAGACTCAAAATAAACCCAAGATGGCTCAGGGAATTTTGCAGAAGAGGGGGCAAAAAGATTGTTAGAGCCACAAGTTGGAACATTATGCACAGAGACATTGCCTCTCCCCATAACTAACTGCTGCCCCCAAAATGCATGACCCACAATTCTCATGGGGATGGCCTGAATCTCCAATAAGGAGGGCCCTTTTGGAAAAGGGGCAGGGAAGGGGGAAAGGATTGTAACAACATGTGCTCTTTACATTCTAAGTATGCCCATGTCTAATAATAAAAAAAAAAAGCAATGTACCAAAGTCACATTATAAGAGCAGATATATTTGTTTAACATATGCCTCTCTCAAAATCATGCATCTAATGACTGATGACACTAGAGGTAGTCTGAAAACATTATTTCATGTACTTTCCAAAAGGTTTTCTAAATACATATTGAGAAGTTTCTTTTCCCTATAAGGAACATGAAAGGATGCCTAGTCTAGCAAACAATAAAAACTAAGTGAAAGCCAAGGGTGGGTACTTTCATTATTATTTGTGTGACAATGTGTGCTTTCTACCTTAGCTGGAGCCAGTGAAGCTAGGGAATCCTGTACTCTAAATTCATGACTCTTTTCTGGACTCCTCCTCCAGGTCTGTTATCAAGGAGCTTTGGATTGGATTGGAACCTTCTGTGCAAATAAATTAGTGTTGAGGTGCTTAAATTCATTTTCCACATCTTTAAACTCAAAAATCCATGAAGTGACCCTGTACAGTGGTGTGGGAGCAACATTATCAAAGACATATGAAAAGGAGGAATTTTGGGGATGGGGAAAAATGAGAAAAAGAGACTTCTAATAATATGTAAAGTAGTGATCTATAGCTAACTTTTAAGCAGAATTTGCTTGAGAAAGGAATCTGAGTAAATTTGGATAAAAAATATTTTCCACCTACTGCTTTGGTTATCCTAATGCTCAAATACAGGAAAAATATAGTTATAAGATTTTATGAAGAACATACAGCAGCTGATGGAGTCCTCATCACTTCCATCAAGGCAGTCGTCATCTCCATCACACTGCCACCGAGCTTGGATACAGTGTCTGTTTTTGCAGCGAAATTCACCAGGTTTGCAAACATTAGGTAATATGTCTCCAGGATTAACTAGAATTAAAAGACAAAGAGAAAGATACCAAGGTATATGAACAATACTTGCTATATAAATCCATCAAAATATGAATTTTGTGGGGTGTTTTGTTTGTCTAACATTCCATACAGAAGTCCCTGCAGTATGTGTATTTCCTGTCTGCTCCTTTCACTGGTTATAATGTTCACTGAAGTAGTCATAAATGGCAGGGTCCTCTTCATTTTCAAGGGGGAATAACATTACTTCAGACACATATGTCCACAAATGATTTATAAAGTGAGTTTATACATTTGGATGGAGAGAAAATGAATGAGATGTAGGTCAAAGTGAGCAAAATTCAAGACATGTAGTATGAATGCATTTGCACAGCTAAAATATGGCATTAGGCTTATAAAGGTAATATTGTGATACATACTGCAAATATGCAGACATTAGATTTTTAAATGACCTTATCACATACACATGTTAAATAATAACAAGCAGAAAGTATGGATCTACTTTGTTTTTTTGTCTATAGCTACCAGTTCACTATGTATATGAAAGGACCATACTACATCAATTAAATGCATATATTTCTCAAATTTAATCCTATGGAGACAAATCCTATGCTCTCCAATGTCAAGCTCCCACTAGTTTTTGGCTAAAAGAGGGGCTACATCTATCAATCCTCCCTAAATTAACAACACTTATCCCATTTAACATATGCAGACTTCACTGTCCATTGGAAAATATGTTTTTCTTTCTCAGAAAGTAGTGAGACCTGAGGAGATAAACCATCCCCTGCACTTCAGCCAAGTCATAGCTGAAGCCACAGAGGAACTGGAGAGATGAGTGAGAGGGCTGATTTTATGGTGAGCCTGATAATCAGCACTTGGATGAAGGAGACAGACACTGGGGATACTCAAAACATACCAAAGCCGAGATCCAAATGTTCCTAAGAGCTCATCCCTGAAGTTGATTTAAAACATACCCACCACTGATCGGGGAATTTTGAGGAAGAGGAGGTGAGATGATTGGAAGACCCACAGATTGGGACATAAGCCAAGAAGCATTGCCTCCCCCGAATAATTGACTGCTTCCACAAGGCATAACCCACAATCCCATAGGGAATACAAGCAACCCCACTGAGATGGGCCCTAGGTACAATGGGATCAGGGACGAAGGAAAGGATGCTAACAACACATGATATATCCATACTAAGTATTCCTGTAACATAAACAATATGTTATCATCAAAAGACATATGGCATCCACACAGAAACGATAAGGTACGTTTTATGATAGTAAATATTACTATGCTCTAATAGACAAAATCAATTTAAGTAGAAAGTTTGTTGTAATGATTAAATATGGTCTCATTTCTCTTTTTAGAAAATATAAAAATAGGATTGCAAGGTCATTGATCTCTGGAATGACAGTATTTAGTTTTTCTGATAATAATTTCTCTATCAAGAATGATAAAAGTTAGCCGGGCATGGTGGCACACGCCTTTAATCCCAGCACTCGGGAGGCAGAGGTAGGAGGATCGCCGAGAGTTTGAGGCCACCCTGAGACTACATAGTTAATTCCAGGTCAGCCTGAGCTAGAGTGAAACCCCATCTTGAAAAACCAAAAATAAATAAATAAATAAATAAATAAATAAATAAATAAATAAATAAATAAAAATAAAAGTTTATTTAAACTAGCATCACCAAAATAAAAGAAAATACAATTTAAAAAAGCCCTTCATGTGTGTTTGTAGCTTTGCTTCCCAGAGGGTTTTTGCTCATCTTCTGTTTGATCATTGTGATAATACAAGGTTTGGGCAATAGTATTGCTACAAATGATTAACTGAGAATTATTCAAAGTTGAAGAGTGTAATAGCACAGGATTGACAGCCATGTTTCCTTTGCTGAATTACAAATGGCAGAAAACCTCAGACTGAGTCACAAATTCAAAGGAATATTATTCTAATCAAAAGTTTCTGTATATCTGTTTTGCATTGTTTTTTTTTACCCTATTTTACATTCTCTAACCAATTGTTAGAACTTCAATTACTTGATATGTGTTTATAAATTACAGGTGCTCTTTCTTCTGTTCTCTTTCAGTGGGTGAGATAAAAATCTAGAAAGAGAAAGAAATATATGTCAATGGCTAAAGTGAACGTCTTGTTTTTCATAGACTGCAAAGGGCTTTACCTTATCACTGGTTCTCTTGCTGCTCGAAAGAGAGAAAGAGGGGTGGGGCACTTGCTGCTGTTTCCCTGGTCAATTATCTTTAAACCCCATTCTTCATAACTGCTGTGGGATGCTGAACTGTCATTAAATTTCAACACACCTCAGCCTTAAGTGCTATCAGTGAATATATGTGGTACTTCCAGACCTCTGAGCATAGAATTTCAGAGTGTCTGTTTCTCCCCTGCAGAAGGGAATAGGACAGAGAACATGACTTTTGAACCATGCTTAGGAAACTACTTTAGAGCACTGCAGTGAGACACAAGGCTTATGGCCACAAAAGATCTAGATGGCACTTCAAGCTAAAAGCAAGAGGCCAGATGTGGGCATATGGTAGCCTCTGCCATCACTCTTCTGCATTATTTCTTTGATACTAGATATATCAATGAACCTGTATCTCACCCATTTTTCAGTTAGATTGGTTGTCCAATAAGCCCCATAGATCCTCTTATCTCCACCACCATCAGCATGGAGGATATAGTACCAAGTAGCTGTGCAAGGCTTTTCATATACTTAGTTGTTGCGGATCAAATTCAGGTCTTCCGGCTTGCACAGAAAGCACTCTTACCCACTGAACCATCTCTTCTCTATTTTTTTCTGTTGAATCTACACATGTCCAGGTTACAAATTGGTAAGGTACTAAATGAACAATAGATGTATTAATTTATGTTTATTAATTTGGAGTCCCTAGTTTCTGCTTTGTTTTAATAACAAAAATATAGATTTAAAAAGCCTTTATATGGCCATTTGATCCAATAACCCTACCAGTTTCTCAATTTATTTGGTAATTTTCAAAGGAAACTACTAAAGTTTAATTTCCATTTTTGATAAATATTTAAGCATAGCTGTTTCAAATAATCATATTAACAATTACACATTTACTACTCCAGATATATATCTTTGTAAATATTACTATTATATATAATAAAGTATGCACTTATGTATGTTTATATTATATAATATATAAATACACAATTGTATTTTAAAATTTTGTGTGCAGATTTTATAAGTCTTATGCATGTTCAAATAACACATTTCTCTATGACATTTCTTTGTTTTGTTTTGTTTTGAGAAAGACAGAGAGAGAGGGAGAGGAAGACAGATAGAGATGGGTGCGCCAGCAGCCTCTCAGCTGCTGAGAACGAAATCCAGATGAATGTGCCCCCTTTTGGTCAAGTGCAGCATTGCACCCTTGCGTCATTTTGTATCTGGCTAAACATGGGACCTGGAGATTGGAACCGCTGGAGATTGGAACCAGCATTCTTAGGCTTAGGAGGCAGGCACCTTAACTGCTAAGCCATCTCTCCAGCCCTTCTCTATGATATTTCTATCCATCTTATACCTGCTTTTTTTCCAGAAAATATAAATCATGTATCATGGTGTTGAGGACCTATCTATCTATCATCTATCTATCTATCTATCTATCTATCTATCTATCTATCTATCTATCTATCTATCTATCTGTTAAGCTCAGGGACATTCATGTGGTACATAAGCTCACTATCTTTGTAAAATCCCCATGAACTTCCCTGTACATTGCCTCAAAATGACTTAGTAAAGAAGTAAAGAAGAACTGATACAAACATACAAGCTATGTTTCTTGCTGTAGAGTCATAAAATCCTTTGTGTCACATCTAGGAACCATGTGTCATATTGTAGTCTATGAATCTCCTGAAACCTAAGATGTTAACTAGCAACCAGAATGAAATCTCAGATCCTCTGCCACTCTGCATAATTATAAAGTGGTTCATGAAACACTGAGTTTTGATTTTTAAAGCCTCCCATTTAAATTTAAGTTCAAAACATCCTTAATTGATTGTACCTCTAACATAATTTTTTTATGTACAATCAGTAGTTATGTTACAAAGCAACCACATGATTAGAGCCAAATGTAAAGTGTGCATACACATGGAAGGAGGGTTATTTTTATACCAACAATGTCCATTATCAAGGATCTAATGGTATATGTGATAATCTGATTAAATGGCAGCTTAGAAGTTCAAACTATAGGACCTGTTTGCCATAACTGACCTATAGGAACTTATGAATAACAACATCCATTACAGCATCCAAGTTGAAAGCCGTTAGACCTAACCAACTTGAAATAATTAATAATGAGATGAAACAATCATCTTGAACATCAAAAGGGAGAATCATTTTAGCTAGTCTAACAATATTTTTTTTCCATTCTACTGAAGCTAAAAATTCTAATACCTCACAATAATCTCTTTGAAGGATTTTACAAACCTGCTATTTTTCCATGAGATTTATTAATGGAGGATGGATAGTGTCACATTTACAACAGAACAATGCCTAAATGACATGTGGGCTTAGAGTTAATGTTAAAATAATCTCTTGCTTTACCTATCAGAATTAACAGTGACTACTGTTATGGTAGTGAGGAAAGTTATCCTTGAGAACTGCATAATCCTTTAGAAAAATGACTTATCTTCAACTCAACCAATAGCTAATTCTCTACTCTCACTGACTATGACCATGGGTGAACTTGAATTGCAGCAAAAATGATAGTTGTGTGTATGAGAGAGAAAATGTATATATAGTCAAGATTACATGTATATTATTTTGCTCCCATGTTTAATGTGACTAAATGTGTATAGTACTTGGGTGTTTAAAGACAGCCTTTGACTACAACCAGTATATTCCCAAGTGTTGGAACTGCACACTCTGCTTCTGAGTTGAGCTTTGAAATATGAATTTGAAAATGAGCTCAAAATCTATAATCCTATTGCTAGTTCATCCATGGTACATACATTACATCATGAGCTCACCAATAATAAATGGGAAAATTTTCAAATTATCCTATCACTTAACCAAGCTCAGAAATAAAGGAACATAAATCATGACAGGCCTGGCATAGAATACCAAGTTCTTACACAGCCTGTGAAATCTGTTGTTAGAGCAAAGAAATCAGAAAGCCCATGTCTGACTAGAGAAATATGTATCAATAAGTTAATTATCTTCTTTTGTAAAAGTCAGCAGGATGATTGCTAGACATAACATCCATATCATAATTAAATAAAAGGAGAAATACAGTATTTTTTAGTTTCGTTTTACCTCATCTCATACTTTGATCTTAGCAAATGAACTTGATGTTCCTACCCTAAGTTTGTTAAGATGCAGTGTGTATGGATGGGCAAAGACTGCATCTTTTCACTCAATCCAGCAGAGTGATTCGTGCTAAACTACTTTTATGTACTCCCTTACTTAATGATTTGTTTTCTACTGTATTAAGTGATAACAACATGAAGACATATTTATTTGTGTAACACATTGCTTATTTTTTCTTCCTTCTTGTTTCATGTTGTGAGTCCATCATCTCTCACTCTGTGTCTGAGCAGGAAACATAAGGCCCCAAATGGAAACTTGAAGTTATGATTAATTGGATATTTTCATTAAAGTGTACTTAAATGAAAAGATAATATGAAAAATGCTGCACAGCACTGGCTTTTGATATTTTTCTGCTTTAGATCATGACAACATAACATTTTACTAGAGAGTGGGGTTGTCAGAGTAGCCTACATAAGTAGTATGTGATCCATGCAAAAGGGGCACAAATACTTACTGAAGTAAGGCTTTGAAATTTTTTAAATAATTTATTTTTTATTTATATTATTCTAATTTTACATTCATATTGGTGACTCCATTATCCTCCTCCCTGTTGTCTCTCTCCCAAAGGGACCCACATCAATAGGGAATGTGGGTCATTCATTGTGGGGTAGTCAAGAGTTATGGGGGATAGGCCAAATCTCTGTGCATAATGCCCCAACTTGTGGCTCTAACATTCTTTTGGCCCCTTCTGCGAATTTCCCTGAGCCACATTGGGGTCATTTTAGTTCTACTTCAATGATCAGGTTTTGGGAGCCTCTGTGTCTCTGGATATCTGGCTTAGTAGGAGTTGGACATTCTTTGTGTTTATCTCCTTCATCCTTCTTTTTGATGCTTTATACATTTTACTCTACATTAGATTGCATATATCTTAGAACCTCATAAGGCTTGTTGAGATATATGGCTCACCATTATGGAGCATTGTTTCTGATAATGGGATGTGTGACATATTGCAAAAACTGATGGTTACAGAAAACCATTGATTTATAATTGTGCATTGTTTTCCCATGTATAATGTGGTGGTTTGAATGTGCTGTGCTCCTATAGCCTCATGTATATGTTATTAATCCTCATACTTAATTTTCTGCTGGTGGAGCCTTTGATAGTTTAAATTTTGATGTGTTACTTGGAGCCAAGCCTTAGGACTTTATATTCCAGCCCTCTTGCCAGTGATAGCTAGATCTCAGTCTTGTCACCACCTCCCAGCTGACAGGTGAAGACCAGCCTCTGCTCTCCTATGTTTTCTCAGTTCTTTTGTACCTTCCCATAGAAGCTACAAGTGCTTTCTTTCCAAAACTTGCTTCAGACAGGTTTTTTTTTGTTTTCGTTTTTTTTTTTTTGTTTTTTGTTTTTTTTCCCCCCCAGCAATGAGAATGTATCTGGCACAGTAAACCAGTATTTTTGTAATACTCATTTTGCTCTTCTAGGAGTAATGCACATTGGAAATATTTGCCTTTTCTTGAAAGCAACTACAGAAGTATTTAAAGAATTTGTATTTAATTATGGGAGGCCAAATAGTTCTGCTAACTGATAGAACAGAGACTAGCTTTTCCAAGCCTAATGGCCTTCCTTGAAATCATGTATATCCCTATTTTCCAACTTTGTAGGCGGCTTCTCAAAAAATGTCCTGAGAGAAGTACAAAATTTACCCAATAACTGTCAACCAATTTTGTCTGTGCTTCTCAAGGGGAGTGAGTTCTGATTTCCATGCTACACAAGGCACTGATTCTGGATCCAAATGATTTGACCATGACAGACAAGAATCACAAGAACTGAGTCCAATCTGTCCTCATTCTTGATTTCTCCCAAACATGGCATAAAAATTCATCCTTGATAACCCGTGTGAAATGCCAATATTTGCTTCTTGGGTACAGGCCTTTCCCAGTATTGCTTTATGTTGCATGCTCATTAAGAAAAATCCTGGGTGTTTAGTCTGCCCTGACCATCTGCCAATTGCTTTTGTTCACTTGATGTCAGTTCAATGAGGATGACTGGAACAAGCAAGGCAAGCTGAGTTATCTCCCTTTGCTTTGCTTGTCAGATCCAGATACAGTTAGTCCACTTGATGTCAAGTCAATGAGGATGACTGGAACCAGCAAAATGGGCTGCAGTATCTCCCTTTGTTTTGCTTGTCAGATTCTGACTACACAGACAATTCATTTGACTCCTTTCTCACCACTGTAATTTCAAGTGAACTAATTCAGAAACCTATGACAAAAACATGATAATGAAGACTGGGGCATGTTGATTTTTTTTTTTTTTTTCGTTACCATACTCTGCAAACTAGGACTCCATATATGTTTCTCTTAATCTTTAATTTACTTGTCAACACAGTAAGACTAGAATACACATAATAATGTTATCAGTAAATAAATAGGAACTGAAAAAAAATCAATATAAAGATATTTAGTACGTTTTCCCTCTTGGGACCACTCTTAGTTTGGGAGATTTTCTTCTGCTTTTCTTCTTTCTGTTTTTATTGTTTTTTTTTTATTATTATTATTTTATTTATTTTTGGAGAGAGAGAGAGAGAGAGATAGACAGAGAGGGAGACACAGATGGGCGCGCCAGCAGTCTCTCAGCTGCTGAGAACGAAATCCAGATGCGTGCGCCCCCTTGTGGGCAAATGCGGCATTGCACCCTTGCCTCACTTTGCATCTGGCTAAACGTGGGACCTGGAGATTGGAACCGCTGGACAATGGAACCAGCGTTCTTAGGCTTAGCAGGCAGGCGCCTTAGCCACTAAGCCATCTCTCCAGCCGTTCTTTCTGTTTTTTGATTAATTGAATCAGTTTAAAAATTAAAGAAATTTTGGATTATTTGTAAGACATGAGTTTTTTTTTTTTTTTATTTTTTTTTAGAGAGAGATAAAGAGAAAGACAGATAGAGAGAGGGAGAGGGGGACAGATACCGAATGGGCAGGCTAGCAGTTTCTCACAATTATGATGCATATAATTCAAATCAAACTCATTAGAAAATTTCAGGCTTAAATACCATTTTGATATTAGATACATTTCATATCTCATAAATGTTCCATATCTTCAAATTCTTACAGTGACAAAATATAGAAGTAGAAGCTTACAAAACCCCTGAGAGCCTGGTGTTTTAATCACTCTTTTGATAGTGTCTTAGAGAATGTTAACTTTGTTCAAGGGCAATAATACTAGATATAAGGATTCATCTAAAATCCCCTCTGAGTTATACCACTAGAAACTGAATATGTCTGTCCATCTTTTGAAAAAATAATTTAAAATATTTGTTCCTGCAGCACAGATATAAGTCTGTATTTATCAACTATCACTAACAACAACAAAATAATTCCATCCATTGCTACCTCCCGCCCCTGAAAGGAAGACAGCTGATGGATCAAACATTGGATGAGATCTGGTGGATATCTAAAAGGCCTACTGTTTGTGTGTATGTGTTGTGTATATATGTACATGTATACTTATGTGTGTGCATGTATATATGTGTGCATTGTGCATGTGTGTGCATGAAGGTGTATTCTATGCAAAAAAAGTCAGAATTATCTAGCAAAGTAATCAGAAGTTCTTGTGCAATGCTAGCAAAACAAGTTAAATGAATCCCAAAATGAGAAAAAGAAAAAAAATCAAACTGTCTTATCTATCCCACTAGTAACACCTTCTCTCCTAATGACTAAAGTAAAATTTAGCTTAGCAAAAATTATTTGAATATTAGCTATCTGAAGACATATACACTCCTAGTCAATGATAAACAATAGGTCTTGATAGAGTTCTTCTCATAAACAACAAGAAGACAGGAATTTAAAAAAAAAAAAAAAAAAAAAAAAAAAAAAAAAACAGTATCCAGAACATAGAATGACCCCATCTGGTAACCCAGCAGAGTACCCATCTGAGATTGATCCACAACTGAAAATATCTTACATGCAATTTTAAATACTCACTCTATAAATGAAAACAAAATCTTGCAGGAGAGATAAAATCATATTTGTGTTATGAAATATATATACAATTATGAAAGGAAGTGAAAAGTATGTATAGAATTTTGAAATTTTGAATTTTGTAGCTAAGAATAGAATAATTAATTAAGAATATTAATAATAATTAATTAAGAAATAACTAAATAAAGAAATTAATAAAGAATAATTAATAATAATATTAATAGAATAATTTCAACAAAAAGAGATATTTACAAGATATTACTAATCAAGTATATATATAATGTACACATATATATGTAATATATATACATATATACATTCTTCTTGAATAAGTTACTTTTTAGCCAGGCATGGTGGTGCATGCCTTTAATCCCAACACTTTGCAGGCAGAGATAGGATTGCTGTGAGTTTAAAGCCATCCTGAGACTACTAAGTAAATCCCAGGTCAGCCTGGGCTAGAGTGAGACCCTATCTTGAAAAAATAATAATAATAATAAATAATCTTCTTGGTCAGCAATCCTAAATAGTGAGACATACTAAGGAAGATAAAGAGAGTAACCAAGAGGCAGCTAAAGTTCTAATTTCAATAATCAGAACTAAAAATGATAGCAATATATTTTGGGACTGGTCCTTTTACTCCAAAAGCCTCAAGAAGACATAAGATAAAATGAACACTGAACATATGGTAAAATGCAAAAAAACAAACAAACAAACAAACAAAAAAAAAAAAAACCCTAGAGTAAAGAATCAGACAAGGGCTGGAGAGATGGCTTGGGGGTTAAGGCGCCTGCCTCCTAAGCCTAAGAACACTGGTTCCAATCTCCAGCGGTTCCAATCTCCAGCGGTTCCAATCTCCAGGTCCCACGTTTAGCCAGATGCAAAGTGACGCAAGGGTGCAATGCTGCACTTGACCACAAGGGGGCGCACACATCTGGATTTCATTCATAGCAGCTGAGACACTGCTGGTGCGCCCATGTCTGTCTTCCTCTCCCTCTCTCTCTCTCTCTCTGTCTCTCTCTGTGTCTCTCTAAAAAAAAATAATTTAAAAAAAGTAAAAAATAAAAAGTTAAAAAAAAAGAATCATACAAATGTCTAGGATAATAATACACAATAGGTATTAACAACTGACAAATGTGAGAATATAAATGGTTCAAAAGTAGTGATTAAAAATCATGTCTGCAATGAGTATTTGATTGCATTACAAGATACTTATGTTCATATTAAACAAAAATAAAGGACACAATAAATGTTATCATCATATGAGCCAAAGCTGCAAAACAGAACTGTAATAAAATTAGGAGTTCCATCTCCAAAATGAAATAATTTTTTCTGCCCTCCTTAGAGCCCATAGATTATTCTTCCTTTGACAATGAATTGAAACATCAGCTCTACCTGAGACTCTAGACTGTGGGATACACTGGCCCTGCACCATCATGTTCCCTGGATTTTGAGATTGCATACAACAGATAACCTGCCTACATAATTATACCAGCAGCTACTCTAATTCTCTCTCTACATATACACATATATATGTGTGTGTATGAATATATCCTAATGCTTCCATTCCTCTGGAGAACTTTGACCATGACGTAATGAAATATTTGCTTCAGAACAGACATTTAATTATTTTACTAAGCTAGGAGTATGTTGGAATAGACTGACTTAATGCTTTTAGTAAACTATAAGAGGTAGGAGACTATAAGAGGTAAGCAAAATTTTATCATTTTCACTCACCTGCTACATAGAAGAAAGTCAATTAATAAGTCACAGTGTACAAAGAATGATATGTAAGGAGTTACTGAAATTTTTCCTTCTAAATTTCACTTCAGTTTCTCTGGTTTCATCTGCTTCTAATCTTGAGGAAAAGTCATTTATATCAGAAAAGTCGCAAGGAAAGACACTTACATGTGCAAGTTGTCCCATTTTCATCCAAAAGTTGATTGTCTGCACAAGCACACACTCGGCCTGCTGGAATAGCCAAACACAGTGTACTACAGCCTCCATTGTTTATGCGACACATATTGTCACCTGTAAAAGGAGAGAAGAAAATTTGTCAAAGAACTCTAATTTCCACTGAAGTTAGACAGTTCCCCAGGTGGGTATTTAACTGAGGTATTAATATAATTTATTATTTTTAAGGATTTTTATCCCAGACTATTTCTGAGCTCTTCATTCTTCTACTACCACCTCCTGAGTGCTGAGATTATGGGAGTGTGCTACTATGCTGAGCTTCAGGCCTGCCCTCTTTCTAGCAGATACACATAGGCATAAATGTATGTACATTTATGCTTTGTAGGTTCTGTATTCATAGATATAGCCAAGTCTTCTACTCAATAGAAATGAATTTAGACAAGTCTGATAATTAATAGTGCTGGGTTAGATAAGACAAACTTGCATACTGGCTGGAAAAGGACAGTTCACAGCTACCTATCCACCAGGGGAGAATCAGGAAGCAAGATTGTACCTGTCTAACAGTTCCCAAATTATGCCTACTGCAGTCAAGTGTGGGTTCTTTGAAGAGTCCTACATAGAATGTGGAGTTAGATCCCTAGTAAGCAAAAAGCAAGCAGCACTCAGGATGGAAGAGGGTGGTCTTCTCTGTCAAGACAGAGTGCAACAAGCATGGGGTATCAGCAAAAACTGGAGATTGCTGATATCAGGAGAATACAGATCATACACAGAACACACATTGGCCTAGAGGATTTAAAGAGAGATGGTGAGGCACATAAGAAGAAATTCTTAGAAGTGTGTTTCTGAGCACATGAGGAACACTTGGAGCATCTTCGATAAAACTGAGCATTGTTTTGATGAGACTAGAGATCATAATTTATACAAGCATACTAAAAGTATGTAACATTCAAATAGTGATATTTTGTATCACGTATTACTGCACGTTTGAGAGTCAATTAAGGAAATGTATCTAGCCATGTGTAGTGGCTCATTCTTTTAACCCCAGTAGACTGTGCCAGGAAGACTACTGTAAATTCCAGGCCAGACTGAGATATATAGTGCTTTTAAGGCAAGTCCAGATTACAATGTGAGAAGGAAGGAAGGTAGAGAGGGAGGAAGGGAGGGAGGGAGGGAGGGACAGAAGGAGGGAAGAAAGAAAGAAGGAAGGAAGGGAAGAAGAAAGGAGAATGAGAGAAAGGAAAAAAGGCAGGCAGGGAGGGAAGGAGGAAGAGAAAAAGCACTTCTTTAGTGTTATTTGTAGCCAAATTTATGAAAATTTTCTATACCACTAGTTTGCAATTAGTAGCATGGTTATGTGGGTCATCTTACAGTCTGATGTTTTTATTTCAAGGTACCAAGGAACAAAATTATGTAGTATATTAGAAATCAAACATCAAAAATAAAGAGCTTCACGGGCTGGAGAGATGGCTTGGAGGTTAAGGCGCCTGCCTCCAAAGTGTAAGGACGCTGGTTCCAGTCTCCAGTGGTTCCAATCTCCAGGTCCCATATTTAGCCAGATGCAAAGTGACGCAAGGGCGCAATGCAGCATTTGCCCACAAGGGGGCACACACATCTGGATTTTGTTCACAGCAGCTGAGAGACTGCTGGCGCACCCATCTCTGTCTGTCTCCCTCTCCCTCTCTCTCTCCCTGTCTCTCTCCAAAATAAAAATAAAGTAATAAAAAAAATAAAAATAAATAAAGAGCTTCTAATTAACTAGGTAATAAATAGTGTGGCAAAATGATTAAAATTTTATTGACAGTTAAAGTGGAAGTGTCAAAAATTTGACTAATGGGGGTTTGAGAGATGGCTTAATGGTTAAGGCATTATCCTGCAAAGTCAAAGGATCCTGGTTCAACTCTCTGAGACCCATGTAAGAGAGATGCACAAGGGGCACATGCATCTGGAGGTTTTTTGCAGTTGTTGGAGGCCCTGGCATGTCCATTCCATTCCATTCCATTCTCTCTCTCTCTCCCTTCTTTTTCTCTCTCAAATAAATAAATAAATAATATATATTTATTAAAAATTTGACTAGTATGACCAAATAGGATGCTATGCTATGCATCTTAGGGGTAGGGTATGCAGACAGAGTATACATACAGAATAAATGAGAATGAAATCCTCCAAAGTGGTGCTACATGCACATCCCCACAAATGATCATGGTGTACCCCCATACAGAAGAAATGACCTAAAGTATATCATCATTTCTTCCCATTATTCTGAGAAGTAAATTTAATGTACTATGAAAATGAAAATACAAAACACACTTCAATGTTAAAGCAGCTATAATTTCAGCTATTGCATTAATTTCCAATTTCAGAATGTTATTAAGTTAGATCATTCTTTTTCCAGTGGGGAATGCAGAAATGTTTTAAGTAGTTTCCATTTATGGGACACTCAGGTATGCTCTCTTTGCTCATACTATGTAATAACATTGTCTATTCAATATTTTAGTAAGGCTCAGATTTTTAGAACCAGAATTAAGTCAAAATATTTTGAGAAATATATGAAGATTTAAATCAGTAAGCAATTAGAAATTACTGAATATCAGAACATAATATATTTTGTCATTGATATTATATGTCATGGGGCTGGTGAGGTGACACCATGCAATAAAGAGCTCACCAGCTCAAGCTGGAGTACCCAACCAAATGCAATACTCAGGCCTTAAGATAAAATATAAAGAACACATGTTAAATATTACATTCTTAAAATAATTATATATATATATATATATATATATATATATATATATATATATATAAATATTGTATTTGAATTATCATTATTTAGAATTATTATTGTTTGAAGTTGGAAATATATCTCCTTCTGTAAATACTCCATACCTAAAAAGGAGAATAAATACTTTTACCATAATAGAAATAGATATCTAAATAAATATAAATAATTAATAATTCCATATCTCTCATCAGACATATATCTCTTTTTTATTTAATAACATATTATATTTTTAAAAATTATTTTATTTATTTATTTATTTATTTGAGAAAGTGAGGGGGAAAGGCAGACAGAAAGAGTGAATGAGCACACCAGGGCCTCTAGCCACTGCAAACAAACTCCAGATGCATACACGCCCTTGTGCAGCTGGCTTAAGTGGGTCCTTGGGAATGGAATTTGGGTCCTTAGGCTTCGCAGGCAATTGCCTTAACTGCTAAGCCATTTCCCCAGCCCGACACAGTATATTTTTCAATTTCATTATGAGAACATATTCTAAATAGATTACATTATAGGCTTTTTTTAAATTGTACCTTCAAAATGTTACATATATAAATATCAAGAGAAAATGTCATTAATACATTAAAATTCACATTATAGAAAATCCGTATTTCATCTATTTCAGAGCTATTTTATCCTTATGTATGAATATAATTCACTTTTTATAATAAAATTATTAGCTTTATTTTTTCTCATCTGCAGGAAGGACTACTGAATATTTATGGGTGAAAATAATGTTTCCAATTTTTAAAGACAAGAAATTATTTATGTATAGATAATTGGCATTGTTATTATCCCTACAATGAAAAATGAGAATTGTTTATGTAAAACTTAAGCTCAAGAATACTAACTTATTTTTATAAATTGAAATAAAGTTCCATCTGCCAAGAGAAGAAAAAGAACTTATCAATAACTACTAACAGTACTATTCTAGGTTAGATTACTTTGGAAGTCAATACCTTTAAGCAATCATATCTATAGAAATGACTCATGAATAACAACTTTCATTACCCAACTCATGATAGTAGTTAATCACAACTAAAAGTTTTGTCTCTTCTTCCGAATTTTTTTTCCTCCAGAAATAAAATTATTATCTTTTGGAAAGTGAAATAGAGGTGTTCGATAAACATCTGAATGAATGTAACTTTACTTAGAAATGTGAATGACAGAATCTACTGGAGTATGGAAAAAAGTGCAAGGTTATCAATAGACTTAAGTGGGTTTTAATACTCAGAAGATCCTTCTCATTTTTTATGTAAGGATAAATATTTGCTCACTGTGTGTACTTTGCATTTAGGCAAGAATATTGAAAGGTATAACTTTCACTGAACAGTAATTAAGGCACACATAATATATTAAACCTTTCATAAATCTATATTCATACCTCAATGTTTCCAGACCTTAATAATTTAATCTTTGATAATAAAGTTCATTTTATTTCATGTAAATGCAAGCATACATAGATAATACAGAACAATCTCACTGTTTCAGTTTTCCTGTGATCTGAACATTTCCTGATAAAATGGAAGGAAGAAATCCCATTTTATTTCTTTAATATGTTTTTTAGGGAAAGAAAGTAGCAGAGAGTGGGGCAGATATAGAATGGGTGTGCCAGAACCTCCAGTGATGCAAATGAACTCCAGGTGCATGTGCTATCTTGTGCTTCTGGCTCACATGGGTACTATGGAATTGAACCTAGGTACTTTGGTTTCCCAGACAAGCACCTTAATCACAAAATTATCTCTCTAGCCTACAAATACCACTTTCTATAGACTTTCTAGGTCCTTGACTGCTCAGTGTTTTTATATGTAACAGACGGCTAACAAGTTTCCAGGTCAGAAGAGATCCTGAATATTATCATGTGTCCAAACGGCAGGTGAAAACCTGCTCCAAGAAAATTCTGATGGTACATGCATCACACTTTGCACATTTAGGACAATTTTCAAATTGCCTTTGAATAGCTTCAGTCAGTCTTCAGGGAATATAAAAGATTCTTACCTAGCCTTTTCTTTCAGAATTTGATGCTTGTTGTTATTGTAATGACATTTCATTTGAAGTTGTGTGTGTGTGTGTGTGTGTGTGTGTGTGTGTGTGTGTGTGTTAATGAATCTATAATGCTTTATATGGTAATTATTTCAATAAAAAGGAATTTTGATAAGAGAAAGTTGATATGGTTATGATCCTATCACAAATCTAATTCTTAGAATAATTATGAAATAATGTGACTAACAATACATTCTGTATTCAATAACAGTTGGTGTTTATAATACTTGTTCTGTATGCTTTTAGATCTCTAAATCCAGATTTCTATACCACTCTTTAAGAGGAACTTCATATTGAAACAATGTGATGAGAACTTATCAATGATACGAGAACACTTGTTCCTACTGAGCACTAGAACAAATTGCACCATGGTAGGGCAGCATGCCCATATCTAAAAGTCTGAATGCATTTTACTTTGTAATCCTCATTATTGAGGCAGTTAAAGACAGAAATCAGTTTAGATTTGAATGTGGATTATCCATTTTCAATGGCTATTGACTGGAGTCAAAATGGTACTAACTAGGCAACCTGTCTATATTGTGGTATCTATTCAAAGGTCAGTTAAATATTAGGCAAAGTAGCTGAATCAAGACTGCATAGAAAATCTAACAAATTGGTTCACCTGAGTTAATGAAAATAATGAGTCAATTTGATTGAACACATTTTCTAAGTAAAACAGGAAGTAATTTTCCTGAAATGAAAATTAATAATGGCTTTAGTAATCAAGACTATTTTAAGGTCTCTTTAATTACTTGAGAAGAAGAAAATAATCTAATCAAAGGATAACATTGAGCAATTATATAATAATAGATCTTCAAAACACCACACATGATTGTTTACTGGATTCACATAATTTATGGTAAGTTTGAATACATATTTAAAATTAATTTTTATATAAAAAATAAAATTATTATTTGTCTTGAGTAGTTATAGGAGAAAATTGTGAATTTCCACATATGTAATATATCATGGGAATTTATTTATTTATTTATTTTAATTATTTTATTTATTTTTGGAGAGAGAGACAGAGAGAGACAGACAGAGAGGGAGAAGGAGACAGAGAATGGGCACACCAGCAGTCTCAGCTGCTGTGAATGAAATCCAGATGTGTGCCCCCCCTTGTGGTCAAGTAAGGCATTGCGCCCTTGCGTCACTTTGCATCTGGCTAAACGTGGGACCTGGAGACTGGAACCCGGTTCTTAGGTTTAGCAGGCAGGTGTCTTAACCACTAAGCCATCTCTCCAGCCCAGGAACTTATTTTTATATGCCAAATAGTTATTAAATCCTCAGAAAATTTTTGCAGAAAATATTTATCTACATTGACTAGTTCATGAGCCCAAAGTCTGAGAAAAGGAAAGTGCAAGGACCCATATTTAAGCAAAAGTACATCTAACAGTATGTCACAACATTTTCCACCACATTTAATAATTTACCAGATAAAATAATTGGAAATTAAACAATATAAAAATTGAAAAAAAATCTCTTCTAAAGGAAGTTCAGAGATTATATTTCATAGGAACAATTTCCTTTGAATGAAAGAGAAGAAAGAACTGGGGATGTAGCTCAGTGGTAGTATGCTGGCCTAGCATGCACATAGCCCAGTATTCAATCAGAGAAAGAGAGAGAGAATATGTGTTGATGTCCATAAATCTAGTCAGTCAATATTATCTGTTCTTCATTTCATGTTCATACGGTATCCCAACTAATTTCACTTTTAGTCTTTTAAAGATAGTCTAATCTTGAGTTAGGTATCTATATGTATCATTTTATAAAAACTCCATTTACATATTAATATAGCAGTTTTAATAGATAGTAAAAACTAAAACTCTAGAATGAAATATTTTTATTTCAGATAACTAAGTCAATTCAAATATCGTCAAAATTTCTTGTTGCTCCTAACTTCCTATTGACAATATATGTATTAACAAAGTAAGGGTGTAATATATTAATTTTAAATTTATTAAAATGTAGGTTCATGAAATTTTTATTAGAATATCTCCATAAAAGTGGAATAGTGACTATTTAAACTCATAACAAATCTATCACATAATTTACTAAGCTGTTTTGTTTGCTTAATGTATAAGTTATAAGTCATGCTAATTGTAATGGCATAATGAATATTCATAACTCATGAAGATAAAACATAACAACATTAACTGATTTTAATAAGACATGGATATTGTGGTAGCTTGTTATATTTTAAAGTCATCAAAATGATTACATATTCTTTAAATACACATAGAGCCTTATCAGATAAATATACTAGGATAGCTCTTAAAAATAACATTTTTCATGTATAATGTATTTTTTAAATATTTAAAACTTCCTTTCAAAGTGAGAAAGTTTTTCTCACTACTTACAATACTACTCTTAGATAGCAGATATTTTTACATTCTACTGTGAAACTGGCATGATTAAAAATGCTTCAAAAAACTAAACTTTACTCAAGTAGAATTATCTGAGTTCCTCAATGAGGCAACCTAGAAAAATAAGAAATACATGTTTTTAGTAACAGGCTCTATTGTGATTAATTCTGAAATGATCTGGCACCTTCTATCATAAAACTGTCAACATTGTCAAAGCCTTTTTGTAAATACAGTGAAATATCATTTTATGTGAAACTCAAAAGAAGTTTTATTTGGCTGTTAATACCTTGTTGTTTTCGTGGATCATAAATCTGAAGACCAAAAAGAGGTGGTCTTTCATGCTTCAGTAATGTCACCTCACTCGTTATCAAATCTAGTTGAAAAATCGAACCATTCATATAATCAGTCCAGAACACATAATTTCCATGATGTGACAATCCAAAGGGATGGTTCAACTCTTTCCCACTGTAAACAATCTGCAAAATATAAATTATTTGTGAAAAATCAGAAAAAAAAACGTTTAGAAAAACACTATTTTGAAAAAATGCATTCAAATACACATACCAGATAATGGTCTAATATCTCAGCTCCTATTTTCTCACAGTAGATTTGTAAAAAAAAGATTCCACAGCATGAGTATATTTTTTCTGTTTGTTTGGCATCTATTTGAATGTGAAAATGTACACTTTATCCACTTACATTTCTCATAAATGACACTAGAGATATGATCAGGAATGCAAACATTCAGATGACTTAGCTTGACTTTCCTTTTTATCTCTTGTCTATGTGAGAGTGCACTACTTAAGTCTTTGGATAGAAATTGATCTGAAGAATGTTTGATGCTGTTCATTAACTAACCAAGTGAAAGAAAATGTTTAAATGGCAGTAGGTAGAGAGGGAATTCTTCTAAGTCCATTGGTCCAATGAAAATTGAAAAAAAAAATGAAAATGCCAAGAAAGAAATTAAAGCTCTTGTTTATGATGACAAACATTTATGATTATATGTGTATAATGTTCACTAACAAGTTTAAATTTTAGTTATCTTCCTATATTCTTTTAATGTCCAATTTGATTTGGCTGTGTGTGCATAACAATCATGTGATGGACATGCAAGTCCTGTTGTGTATGGAGGATATCATGAGAGAAATAATGATCTGACTCTCTCACCTGTCATAATTTATAAAATCAACTTGCATGCTTCATGAAAGCCATTGTATTCACTTCCATTAATATTAGGTAATGGAAATGTCTATATAGCTTACAAATAAAATTCAAATAGTATTCCTTTCAATGTAGTCTGAAATGTACTGACCATGACAGTGGCATATATTGCGCACACCCTAATATTTCCATAGGAATCATGAATATTTGGGTAGCACTTGTCATATACAATGCATTGGTTAAATTCTAGTCCCTGTAGTTTGTCTAGAGAAAGTATTAGAGAGAGCACTGTTAGAGTCAAATACTGGCTGAAGTAATCAAAACTGACTAAAAGATTATTTCTCACAAAGAATCCATGATGAGTAGGCTTAGCCTACTGTTAAGTTCTCTATTCCAGAAGGAAAGACATAAAGTCAAAGAATTTTTGGCAATTGTTAACTTTCCATGGTTCCATCATTAACTAACAGTGTTATGAGTGGTTAAATGGTGAGAGTGAAAGTTGGGTGCGATGTTTAAACAATAATCTCTCTATCTAACTCACAACTGTATCATCCACAATTTTATCCATCTACATCAACATCTTTTCACAGGGATTTTAGAAAGAAGCAAGAGGAAGCTCAATTCATTCATGTGCATAATCTTGAGCTTTCATTCATTTCTACTATGTATTTTACTTTCAACGTCCCAAAGTACTTTATGCAAATAAATGTGATATGATTAACTTCTAATAGTGAATACTTAAATTTCAGCTGCAAATATTGAACATATGTGAATAGACTTAGTCATAGAAATTCATCAATAATATAGAACTGAATTTTAAAACAGCTCTGATACCCTTGGAGCTTCTTTTAAAAATCCTGCAAATCCTGACATACCACAGTGAGCTGCTGCTGGTCTCCCAGAGGCCAGCACCAACCTCATTGCTTAGTTCTCACCCTCCCTTGGCCACCCCACAGAGACTGTTGGCAGCCACCTCAGAGGGGTAAACATTAACTTGAAAGTCTTTTTAACACACCACCACCAAGGCTTTGAGAAAGAAAAGACCTATGGGTTAAACACAGCAGTATTCGCCTTTTACCTTCCTGTGAGTTCCATTCAAAAACACTTTTTCAATGTGATCATAATAGGCATCACACCAGTATAAGGTATTGGTGTGAAAGTCCAGAGTTAAGCCATTTGGCCACAGCATCTTTGAAGTCACAAAAATTTGCCGATTGAAGCCATCCATCCAAGCCTTCTCGATCCTTCCCACGCTGTCGTCTATTTCATCTTCCTCCCAGTCTGTCCAGTACATCCAACTAGAACATGAAAAGCAAGGTGCACATATATTACTGCTACCAGTCAGCCCATCGACAGGCATGTCTTCAGCATTGGCCATCTGACATGTCCTACCTAAATAAATGCCTGTCTGTCTGGACAAGTGTGCAGCTATGAAGCAAGGGATATGAAGGTTTGTTCTGCCAAGCCAGCCCATTTAAACTCATCTGGGAAACCTACTACCAGCCACCACAAGGCTTGTATGTCTAATGAACTAATTACATTACAGTACATTCAGATGCCTATTTTCTTTGGTCTGGATACCAAGCCTGTTCAAGAATGTTTTTGAGGCATTACTTTACTACTTTTAAATTCTGTCTAATTTACAAAATACATACTCAATTCTGTGATGAGAAAGTGGACAGACTGACATGAGAATCCACAACACAGTTAATAATTTACTCTAGATTTAATTTAATCTCAAATGAATTATTATTTTTTTAAGACAGGCGGTTGGATTACCTTTCTTCAAAAGGGCACAGTCATACTGGGTTTGTTTGGGCAGATCCAATTTGTCTTCCTGATGCAAATTATCTATGCTTTATTGCTGCTTATTATTACCCAGAAACCTACAAAAGATGATTTAGCTGCACATACGCTTATTAACAGCAGGTAGAGTGACCTTGAGATTTTGAGCTTTAATTTCTATCTCAACAAAAACATCTGCCTTTAAAAACCAAATCTTTTACCATAACAGTGGGAGAGGAGCCTTGGAGCTAATGTTCTTGTTCCCTCATGAATAAGGTGAAAACCTGCCCACATGTGTTATTTTGGGGTCATGTGAAAGTTCTTGAGTTATTAATTAAAATGAGGTTTTAGTTCAGGCAAAGCTGTCCAAAATCCAAAGCTTTTCTAAATAGAAACATATTCCCTGAGTTCTTTGCCTCCCTCATTCTGTGGACCCAAAGGAATGTTTGATGTGATTTGGGCAAAATCTGTATTCGGGACCAAGATTACTACAGTGTTCAAAGTGGCAGATTTGAGAAAACTGAGAATATATTGTCCTTGATTTCACACCAGAAAGCTCCTGGTAAATTCTCCTAACAGTTCCCAATTATGTTGACACACCTTTGGAGACCTGACAAAGTACTAAACCTGGAAATAAACATGCAGCAAGCCTATTTTCTACCCTGCATTCCCTTAAGGTGTTTTTGATTTTGACAGTTTAGGAACCCAAGGAAAAGACACAGCATTTGGTCTAATTTCATGGTACGTACAACTGCTTGATTTCAACTATGGAACTATGTACATAATTTATGGTGTATACAATTTTTCATTTCTTTTGACATTTTCCTGAAATATTCTTAAATAAACTTAAAGTAGTGTTTTATTTTTACCAACATGCATTATTGAAATTCCTATCAGTTTTCCCTACAGCCTTTTCTAATGATCACAGCAGTACTCTTTTCTCTGTGCTTCTATAATTCAAATCACAAGTACACGTCTGTCCACGTGTTTGCACATGCGCGCGCGCGCGCGCACACACACACACACACACACACACACAGAGGACCTGTCAATAGTCTACACATGTTGTTAATAGTTTTACTATTTGAAAAGACAGTTGTTTATGAAATGGTCCATTACATAACATTTTTATTCAAATAAAGTGTAAGAAAATGTATTCTACTTAGTCATCCATTTTATTTTTAGCATATAAGGAATTGGGATTAATTATGATATTTTCATGCATTCATTTCATTATACTTCTTATTCCCTGGTCCTACTGCACTCCCCCTTTCACTCTGGCCCCTTCCATTCCCTTCCTCCTCCAAACAGTTTGTCCTGCATTCCTGTCACATGTAATCATTCCCTCTCTTTCTCTCTTCCTTTAAAATCTGCTCCTCTCTAATCCCTTAAAAATGTCATGCTCAGCGGGCGTGGTGGCACATGCCTTTAATTCCAGCACTCTGGAGGCAGAGGTAGGAGGATCTCAGTGAGTTCAAGGCCACCCTGAGACTACATAGTTAGTTCCACGTCAGCCTGGGCCAGAGTGAGACCATACCTCAAAAAACAAGCAAACAAACAAAATGTCATTCTCTCCTTCCATGATTCCTTCTCTACTTTTAAGAACCCATGCACAAAAATTTAAATCTAGATTCAGTATATAAGAGGAAAATGTGTGGTATTTGTCTTTTTAGTCTGGTTTATTTCATTTAACATGATGATCTCTAGAACCAACCATTTCCTAATTTTTTTTTCTAAAGTGGTGATGCCAATTAGATAAAGTCTAGATATATGCATGTTATTTCTACTCACTTAGCAATCTGCCTACATATTATGAGAACTTTACAATTGTTGCAGTCAGGTTGGCATTGCTGGCAGAAAACACCTGACCAAGAGCATCTTATGGGAAAAAGGTTTATTTTGGCTTACAGATTCCAAGGGAAGCTTTGTGATGGCAGGGGAAAACAAAGCATGAGCAAAGGGTTGGCATGACCTCCTCGCCAATATCAGGTGGACAACAGCAACAAAAGAGTGTGCCAAACACTGGCAAGTGGAAACTGGCTATAATACCCCTCAGACCAGCCCCAACAATACACTGCCTCCATGAGGCGTTAATTCCCAAATATCCATCAGCTGGGAACTTAGCATTCAGAACACCCAAGTTTATGGGGGACACCTGAATTAAACCACTACATTCTGCCCCTGGTTCCCATAAACTGATGACTACACAGGATATAAAATAGAATGCATTCAGTCCAACTTTAAAAGTCCCCATAGATTTTTATCAATCCCAAAGATATTCAACATTCCCATAGTCCAACATAGTCCAAGATCTTTTAGCTAAGCCATAACAAAAAAACAAACAAATGAAAAAAAAAAAAAAAAAAAAAAAAAACAATGTCACAAAATAAACCACTTGTCACTGCAAAACATGGCATTGGGATATCAAAGAAATATTCAACCAATCCAAGATTTAAAAAGGGCAAACATCAAACTCTGTAGCTTCAAGTCCAACCACTGAGAAATCTCTGGGGTTCCAATTCCACCCCTCCAGCTAGGCTTCTCAAAGTCCTGGAATACTTCATCTAGGGCCAGTTGCTCTCCTTAGGAGTCATCTGGTGGTCGCAGCATCTCCACTGGTTTTCCACGGCAACCCACCATTCATCCTCACAGCTCCACTGGATCTCCATACAGGCAATCCAGCAAAACTGCTTCACACTGCCCAAGCAAGTGGAGTGCCAATTTGTTAATCAAGGCAGGGGGGAGGAATAAGCAGACTTTGAAGAACTGGACAGTCCTTCAGCATTCAGGCCCCTTCAAAAGACTCTGCATCCTTTCTGTTGTCCCAATGCAGGCCATCTGGCTCAATCTCAGTGGGTGTAATCTCTCATACAGTTAAATAGGCAGAAGTTTCAGCCCAAAGATTTCTTTTTTTTTCCTCTGCCACATCCCCCTGGACACACCAGATGTTTCTATCCAATGCAACCCTGCACAAGTTCTCAAGATATGGGCATAACAGCAAGCCTCTCACACAAACTGCTTCTACCCAAGTCCAGTCAAAGCTCTTTGCCAAACCTCACAGTTCATATTTCTTACTGCATTCAGGTATTTCAACTCTGACCAGAACAGTTCATCAACCTGTACTTACAGCACTGCAAGACATCTCTTAGGCCAAGGTTTCAAATCCTTCCACATTCCTCTTGAAAATCAGCTCCAAAAAAAAAAAAAAAAAAAAAAAAAATCAAAGACATACAGTCAGGTGTCTGGCATCAATGACACACACCACTTCTTGGTACCAACTTCACTGTTGCAGTCAAGTTCAAATTTCTGGCAGAAAACACCTGATCAAGAGAAGCTTGTGGGTGAAAAAGGATGTATTTTTGCTTACAGACTCCATGGGAAGCTCCATGATGGCAGGGGAAAACAATGGCATGAGCAGAGGGTGGATATCACCTTCTTACTGACATCAGATGGATAACAGTAACAAGAGAATGTGGCAAACACTGGCAAGGGAAAACTTGCTATAATACCCCTAATACCAGTCCCTCCAGGAGGCATTACTTTCCAAATATCCATCAGCTGGGAACCTCGCATTCAGAACACCCAAGTTTATGGGGGACAACTGAATCAAACCACCACAACACTCAATACCAAATGATAATTGTTAAATACACAAAATATCAATGCAACCCATAAATAAAATATCAAGAAGTAAAATGAACAAAATTATCTGGAATTCTGATTACTCATCAGTGTCATCTATCAATAAAGCCAGAGATGTGCTATTTCTACTTTAAATGTTTATCAAAATATAATTTCTTGGTCAAAGGTAAACTCAACCTTTCTGGTGATAAGAATCAATGTAAACTCTTTATATTTATCTCTTCATTCATATTTTAGTGCTTTTATAGTATGTGTTGCACTTATTCCTAGTATCACATCAAGTGGTATTTTATGTCTGATAACTCCATTTTAAATGACCTAGGAAAAGGAAATATTCACATCCTAAATACCAATCTTGTTTTATTTTTTTTATATTCACCACATTCCCATGTGATCATTTATTTGGTGGTAAACATTAAAAACATTTACATCTGTAAACACTTTACAATCATGGAAGTAAAATATACTTGTTTTCTACTGAAGAACTTGAGTTGGGCTGATGGCATTTTATCTAGCTTCTAGCAAGGAGGGTATGGTAATATTAATTAAGACAGGAATAAGTGGATCCTTTTTGGGGTAGTGATTTGTACACAGAGGTGGCAATATAGTATATAGATTATATTTTGCAAACTCAGAACCAAAGAGGTGGGATTCCCTGTCATTTGCATAAATGGTGAAGTGTGAGATTAATGGGAAGGGGTAGGTTCATTTGTACTTATCTGCTTGAGGAAAAGAGCCATCATATTCTTTTCTTCTCCATCCTCAATTTGTAAACTGCTGCCTGCTCTTTCAGTGTCTCTTGTCCCAATAACCCATTTTTTGTCCCTATTAAAAATGATGTAATTCCAAAGGAATCCTTCCTGTTTCTCTTACAACTGTCATATTGTCATCTGTTGTTTTTCTAAATTATGTTCTAAATTATGAATTTTAAAAAGTGACTTTTGTCCACCAATCTTGCAATTGTTCTGCCAAATAAATAAATCCAAACTTATCACAATGGTGATTTTTTTTTAATAATTATACTTGCATCTCCCATTAACTTTCATATGGTCACTGTTCTATACTTCATTCTACTTTACAATGGTGTATATATGTGTGTGTCAATAGCATAAGGATATAAGTGCCCAGAAAACCATTATAATCTCATTGATTTCTAGTGATGTATGTGGTCATGAATATATATGTTTTAATAAAGAAATAAATAATGAATATATTGATTTTGTAATTGGTTCTGCAACTTTTGGCAAATCATACGTTTGAAATGAATAGAGTCACTGATTTTCCAGTGCACACAGATCAAAAATGTATGTTATTATACAGAAAAATACAAAGTGAATATTTTATCTGAAAATATTTTACTTGAAATTCCAATGTGCTATTGGGAATGAAGTCTTGTGAACTAAAGCTCTCATATATATATATATATATATATATATATATATATATATATATATATATTTCTTGAATGATTAATGGATTAATGGTCTTTCTTTAGTTCTGTGCCTGCTTCAAAAGCCTTCTAATTTATTTCCCACAGATAATTAATATTGTTCTCCTTTACATGTAAATTTAGTCTGGCGATATGGCGATACCTCAGTTCATCTGTGCACTCAATAGACAAAAACCATGCTCCCTTAATTGTGGAAATGTCTAGCTCTACCCTCCCTTTCACCTTCACATACTACCTCTTTTCTGTCTAGAACCTCTCCCCACCAACTTCATTTCAGTCTCACTTCTCAGCTTTGGACCATATAAAGATTTTTAAATAGCCCATTTTCTTGGCTAAAATAATTCTTTCCCCTATTCTGTATGGCTCCTTCTCCTAATTGACTTTCAGCTAATTCCTTTAAGAAGTTTCCCCAGGGGTGGGGGGATATTTAAAGATATTAGGATGGTGTCTATAGATGCTAAAGGGACAGTTTAGTAGATAAAGATACTTGCTATGCAAGCATGAGGACTGGACTTCTAATCCTTGGGACCTTGGACATAAATGCTTGTCAAAGATGGAAACCTTTCTACAATCCTAGTGCTCAGAAGGCAGAGATAGGTACTTCACAGGGCAAGCTGGCTAGCAAGATTAACCCTATGGATGAGCCCTGGCTTCATTGAGGAAGACAGATGACACCAGCTTCTGGTCTACACATGTGCGCACGTGCACGCACGCACGCACACACACACACACACACACACACATTTCCTACTGATTCTTCATCATACCAACCTGAATATTATCCTTAATCATTTTAGTGTATTGAAATTGCACATGGTAGTTATCAATTTATTGCTCACTTGGTACTCTCTATAGTCAAATTCTCCTCTCTCACCATACAGACAATACCTGAGACTTAAAGTCATGTTCCTGTTCTTGACCACTCCACTTGGTACAGAGCACTAGGAAAAGCATATCTTAGGGACAAATATGTGTGGGATAAAATATAAAAAAATCATATATAATTATGATATATATTTATTTTTATTTTATTTTAGAGAGAAGCAGAGAGAGAGAGAGAATTGGTGTACCAGGACCTCAGACACTGTAATCAAACTCCAAATGCTTGTACCCCCTAGTGTATGACCTTGCACTTTGCCTCACCTTTGTGCATCAGGCTAACGTGGGATCTGGAGAGTTGAACACAGGTCATTAGGTTTCACAGGGAAGCACCTTAATTGCTAAGTCACTTCTGCAGCTCATGACATATATTTAATAACATATATTATGTACATATCTAAGAACCAACACATGCAAGTTATTTTGCTGTTATTGAGAATGATGCATCATAACAGCATTACATCTGAAAATGTCACATCTAATGGAAGAGTAATATATACTACTCTTAGTATCACCAATGGAAAATACCAGGTATGCTGACAGACAGACTTTATCATGTATGTTACTCACATTTCATCTTAGTGAAAAGAAATTTCCATGTATCAGAATTGCTTCCATACATATATACAACAGTGTAGATGTGAGAGGAGTGAGAATTAAGTTGGATATCTGCCTACTACAACAATGTAGAAGGGGATATCTGAGCTTGCTAAGAAGCCAAACTAGTAAACTCTAAATTTTCTTCTGAATCATATGCCTTCCATATTCAGGTCATCTCACTGATGCAACAATTAATAGAATTAACAGAATCTTTGGGTTAATGCTGTTTTGCGTATTTGAAACAATTTGATATAAGTAGATTTGGACAGTATGAAATGAGTGTTTTCTCTTAAAAAATAAAACTGTAATGGTTTAAAGGTGATAGAAGTCAATAAGAGAAAAAATAATTTAAGAATCTAAACAAAAATCACTGGAGCTACTTTGTTATGATTATGGCTTGTGAAAACATGAACAATGCTTCCATCTACTTCCCAGGAGGAAGCATTGTAATCATAACTGAAGCTATTCTAAACTCAGACAAATACAGTATCTGCACCTAGGTGATCTCAGTTTAAATCATAATCATATCCGGAGTCATTCTAAAAGCAGGCAAGTCGAGAATGCACAGTTTAGTGATGTTGGTTTATAAGCGATTGGTGTGTCTTCCATTCAATTAAAAATTTTTCATTCATGCATTATATACATATGACATCCATCTTGTGATTCTATTTTATAAAGAAGACATATAAACTATGGAATGAAACATATACCCAGGAATGGTAAAGATGGAATAAGCATTTTATTAATTTAATTTTTAATTTCTGTCAGGAATTTTCATATTTCTTTGATATTCTGAAAATATGGTTTTATATTTAGGTAATAGTTCTGAATGAGAATCAGAGGGCGTATATATTACTAAGAAGTCTACAAAACAATTCATCCTGAACATGATGGTAGCCCTGATGGAAAGTAAGGTTGTATTTAAAATCATGATTGCCACTGTAGACTAAAAAAAAGCACTAGAACAGAGTGGCATCTTGCCTTGGAAATAGATTGCCTGGTTTTGAATATCTACCAGTTTTCTAGTAATTAAATGGCAATGGAGATCCAGTTTAACCTTTATTCAAATAATAGCAACAATTTCAAATGACTATTATGAATGTTATAGACAATAGCATAATAATTTATTTGACAAAATGCCAGTATTATAGAAAAATTATTTGAAAAAACTTATTAATTTCAATGCATTAAATAGCAATAGCTTACAATTTTAATCGATAGATTTTTTTTTTTGATTGAATTGACTGTCCCAATGAAAGGCTGTAAGGCTGTATACATATATATGGTGATTTTCTGAAAAAATTCAAGCCACAAATCTTCTACATAAATACTTTATTTCAGTTTATAGAATGCTGACATTGCATGGGTTGCATCTTCCAATCTGACCATACCTTTGAAATTAGCTATGCATAAGAGTTTAAATAAAGTGTACCATTACTAAATATATATGTAAAGCTGTAGCTGAGATAATATCACATACCCATTGACTGGATCCACCACGATCCCTCTGGGATGAGACATTTCACCCTCTAAAAGTGTTTTCCGACTTTGAGAAGCCTTTTCTAGTCTGGCAACATTAATGGTTTTTCTATGACCATCATTGGTCCAGTAAAGATTGTTTCCAATCCAGTCCACAGCAATGCCTTCCACATTATCCAGATCTATAAAAACAAGTAATAAAGAAACGATTTGTACAATTACAGTAAAAGTAGTGTGCACTGCTTACATGTTTATACAAAGTTTCATTCTAAAGAACATGGACAGCCAATAATGGTTTCTTTATAATATGATTTTTTTTACAAGTATCATGGTTCCATAGAATATTTTTCAACTTTATTTTGAACATTTTTATGTATAGTCCTCTATATCTTCACAGTGATTTCACTATTTTATACAAGTGGTAAAATAGGAGTCATAAGAGCATTTCAACTGAACTTTAATATGTTGTATTTGAGAGACTGAGCAACAGAAAAAAAAGAAAATATAAATGATATGAGTTTTCTTTTTTAATGTGGTAATAAGGACTTAAAAAAAAACCGTGGTAGCCATTCAAGACTTGGTATGCAATAAGAGTATTAATAATAAGAGTGTTCTTTTGCAGAGAGAGGTTCAAATGAAACAGGACTGCACATTTAAAAGCTCCAGAAGACTTCAGCACAGTCCTCACTACATGAATGGAGAACTTGAAGAACAACTGCAATACTGCATTTCTTATACTTTATTTTTAAATATAACTTTTATATTATAATATCCTACTGCAGGCTTCGGTAAGATATATTAAGTAATATAGAAAAGTAGCATAGATAAGGAATCTTACAAGTTCATCCCATTCAACCTTTACATTTACAATGTGAAGCTCCCATATTTCTAAGTGAAAGTGTTGCTTATGGCTCCTTATTCAGGAACCCTCACAACTGGCATAAGAGGACAGGGAGGAGGATAATGGAATCACCAGTATGAATGTAAAATTAGAATATTAATAAAAAATAAATTATTTTAAAAAAAGAATCCAAGTGGTATGATGTCAGATGTGGAAGCCTCAAACCTGCTCCACTTCTACCAGCAGTTTTTAATACTATCCTGCCCTATCTTTTTGCCACTTTGTAAAATATATCCCAAACTTCCAACAAAATTATAAAGATTGTGCCATTCTTCTAATACACCCTACATTACTATATACTCCTCGTCTTCTTTCAGAATAGAAATGCAGATCTGTAAGCACAGAGCAAAGCAATAAGCAGGAATCTGTGAAGACAGAGCCCATATTCAGACACACTGAGAAATCTCCCTCCCATGCAAACATAAAAATATTTGCTATTTTCATGTCCTCTAATCATGGCCTTTCAGGTTCTGGAAAGAGAACATTTTATTCTATGACCCTTTCTGCTAATCAACACATGCCCCAACTCAGGGTGAGGAATTCAGAATGTGATTTGATCTAACTGAAAATCCCATTATAGTGAATCAGATATGGTCTCAATTTCATTAAGCCATCACTTCATTGCCATCCAATGTGTGGAAATTTCACAGGTTAATTGTGCCTATGCTTAGAAAAAAAATTAACTTTGTCTTTATTGACATTTAATTTTACTGAGAACTTTACTGTTCTGGCAAAGAGGAGAGGAGATGTTTGCTCTTTTCTATTTATGCCTTTTACCTTTTCAGTTGGTTTTCAAAAACTGTGTGTATCACATTTTTAATCTTCAGTGTAAAAAGTCTTCATGTTGGATAACTTTCTAATTTTTGAACTTTCCCTATTGCACGTGACTGAAGACTCTATTTTTCAGATACTAAATAGTTACAATAAATCTGTACATGGAAATATCAATTCTGTCATGGATAAACAATTCATTAATTCTGATCATTGGTTTTTCCATTTATAATATGAAGACATAGCACCTACCCCTAGAATGGTAACAAGAGGCAAGTTAGTTACAGTGTGAAAAACTCTCAGTATATTCCATGCAATATCCTGTGTTAGCTAGTGTTAATTTATCAAGGTTTTTAGAAATTAGATATTTTATAACTCTTTTCTTTATGGATTTCACTAATGGAAATATTCTTTTAATAGGCATATTCATCAATATATCCTTCATTTTTACCAGTGGCCAACTTCAACTACAAATATTATAAGTACATGCTTATGAATAAAATAATAATATCAGTGTAATAGAATTGAATTCTAAGAAGCATAATTTGAAGGGAACTTATACTTAATTTGTTTATTTTTATTTCAAAAATTAAGAAGCTATCAGTATCACATGTTCTGAGACCATACAGCCTCTTATGATCTATCTCAATGACTGAGCAAGTCAGCTCAACTTTCCATTCTACAATGTCCTTAACTTTGAAATGGGCACAATGACAAAAAAAAAAAAAAGGATTACTCACAAGATTGAGAATTTAAGAAATAAAATTTGTGAAGCTCTTAAAATAAAGTATATAATTATTACTACTTTTGTTTAAAAATGGCTGTTTCTATTTTATTATAGCATTCCTCCTTAGTTATGTAGCTAAAAAAGATATTGAGACAGAGGAAAGAATCCAGTGTGAAAGAGCACTTAAAGCACAAGAGTGAGAAAATTTTATTTCTGTTCCCAGAACCAACTCAAAGTGCCAGGTGTCGTCTCACTTTGATATAGCAACAGTGATAAATAAGGCAGGTAGAAGTAGGCAGAGCACTGGGGCTTATGGGTCAGACAGTCTAGCTAAAAATTAGCAATTTCCAGGATGAGTGAGAGACAATCTCAAGGGAAAAAGGCAGAACAATGATTAAAGGTAATTCTCAACATCCTCCTCTGGCCTCAACACTCATCTGCACAAATATCCACTTACCTCCCATGCATATGTACACACTACATATGCTACACACACATACACACACTCTATAAAGAAAAAAAATATATCAAGGTGGTAATGAGATGAAAGAAATAGAAAGAGAGGAGATGTAAGAAAGAGGTAATACATTGTGGTCTTATGGGAAGCTGATTTTCTTTTCAAGAGAGCCTGATTGTGGCCTACCTAAGAGTGACCAATAAAAACTCTACGAATGAAATTATTTAATCAGGAACATATGATGATTTATGGCATTCAGCTTTCAACAAAATGCCAATTATTACAGAGATGTCAATTTCCAGTTGACAGAAACTGCCTTTTCAAAAGTATGAAAGATGATTCGTAAAGAACATTTCAATAAAGTTTTTAATACAACTTTCGATAGAGCTTCATTAGTCTACATTCTATAACCTGCATTCACTTCCATATCACTACCATCACCATCATCATTATTACTGAATAACAAGTAGCAAGCTAATTCTTGAAAACAGATGAAAATCTCCCTTAGCATTCAATAAACAGTTTTTCATATATCAGCAGGCAAAGACTTTCAATATATAGATGTCATTTTTCTAAAAGAAATCTTTCAGTAAATAGTACAGTCATTTAAACTTCATTTTAAGATTAAAGTTTTATCTTAGAGCAGGAGTGGGAGAAGAGTAGTGGGAGAGTAGTTGCCTAGTATATGAGTGGGCTGGAATTTGACTGCATATCAAAAGAAATAAATTGTGTTTATTTTTCCATTAGTGCAAAAGGTGGATAGTTATACACATATTTGAAATCAAAGGAGACATTTTTCAGGTAACATGTAGATATTCAAGATCAATATGTTTACTAAAATTATTAACATTTCTATAGTTTTAACAATATTCTAGTAATTTCAGAATAGGTTATATCAATGCCATTATACAACATAGTGTAATAGTGCCTGTCTTTTTCCATCTTAACCAAGGCTATCTATCTTTAGAATGAACATTATTTTTCTGAGTTGGGATAATTACGTGTACATGAATGAAGTAAGGCAACATGCTGTAAATAACTATATTTGCAACATATATGAAGAAGTGTATGAAGGTCAATCTCTGATTGCCAATTTTATGGTTTAGAATCACCATGGAAATATATTTCTTGACCTCTCTGTTAGAGATTTTCTCAATCAGATTAACTGAAGTGGGAAGACATACCTAACTATGGTTAGCACCTTTCCATGGGCTGTCTTCCTGGACTGTATAAAATGAGCCATCTAGTTCAGTATGTAGCATGCATCACTCTACTTTGTTCATGCTGATATGATTATGTGACATTCATTGTCTGATCCTTCCAATTTCTCCCCACCTTGATTAACTTCCCCTGTAGAAGGTAAGTGAAAAGTTACTTCCTTTCTTCTGCTGCTTCATGTTGGATATTTTGACCCAGCAATGAGAAAGAAACTGATATAAAGTATGTCTTTTACCTCAGGTCATCTTGAAATGCACAAAATGTACACGAATCCAACAGGAAAGAATGATGTGAATTTAATTTTGTGGTAGTCAATTTTGCATACACTTGTTCTCTCAAGAGGCTTTATGAATCTTTTGGCATAGACTGAAGTTTTTTTTTTTTTTTTTTTTTTCATCTTTCCCTGGTTTTCAACTGAAACTGGTATTTCCAAAACCATTTACAGGTCTCTCTTCAGTCATTTGGTCACAGAATGTGAATATTTAAGCTACTATCTATTATAACAAATGACTTTGCAGTTGTATTTAAAGAGCTATGTGAATGTGTATAAGGCTTCTATTTATCAAATAAAGCAAAATATTAAAATATAGAATTTATCTCTTTTATCAGATATTTTCAATTTCATTCCAAAGATAAATACAAATCTTCTGTCATTCAGATGTTTTGCTTTTATGCAATGAATATATGTAGGCATATGGGTAATTCTATAGAAAGCATCAGAATTATTAATAAAATAATCCAAATAGCAATTCAAATGAAAGGTGATAAGAATGTTAAAGACATGACATTGTGCATTTCATTATTCTTCTAAGCTTAGAAGTTTGGCTGTTTTGGTTTTGTATATGCTGGTTTAAGACACAATATATGTATGCTATGCATAAAGGGTTTTACTACTCATGGTACAATCAGAAGCATTGTCATCAGCAGCTTGGCGTCAGTTACCTTTATAAATAAGTCGCTCACTAGCAATTGCAAAAGGCCCATATGGAAACTTTCAAAAATAGTAGATTGCATACAAGAAAAACACCCTGAATTCGGAAACTCAGATCTATTATAGTGGACTGTAAACAGGTCTACTTTCTGCTCTAAAGGTAGACATAGTTTCTAATATTATTTTCTGTATAGCATTCCTGAAATGATATTTAAGAATAAAAGAGAATGTCTCCACTATGATTTGGATATTGTTTGTGGACATTTCATCACTATTATGAGCCAAAAAGATAATTGAAATTATATTGTTAGGTGATTTAGGAGTGTACCATTTGGAAATTCCTTAGAATCACATAAAATCATTAACATCATATACAGGCATATAGTGGTGGTATTATGAGAAGAGGGAACCAGAAAAGATATGTATACACACAGAGACACTTTCTGCTCTCTAGTCATGGCAGTCCATGCCACCTCTCAGGACTTCTTAAGTTAGCATAAAGGCGTTTCAGAATAAACACTGAGAAGGATATAGTTTGATGAGCAAAGTACCTTTAAGTTCAATAAAGTCCCGAGATATGTGCAATGTTTATATTTCTCATTTTGTAATATTCCTCTAAAAACTTTTGGAAAACATCAGGAACTCATTGTGAATGGGGAGAAAGTTGTTTCCATAAAGACCTTTTTATTACCCAATTCTGTCTACTTACCAAAAGAGGAGAGAGCTAAAATTGCTTAAGCTGCTTGAATACCAAAATGTCATAGCTATTTTAGGATAGGCCTTTCACTCCCATGAAGTAGGTTATAATTTATAAAAATAAAACACTTTGGAACCTATCACACAAATAGTAAATCTCTCCGTTTCTTTCATATTAGATAAAGCAGACAAAAATAGCCGGAGTTGTCTCTGGAGCAATTTAATGTTTTAAAGAGTGGCTTTGTGTTGTGTGTGTGTGTGTGTGTGTGTGTGTGTGTGCGCACACACTTGAGCGTGTGCACACTTATACACATGTGCACATGCATTGGAAGCTAGAGGACAACCTCAGGGGTTGCCATCCACCTCTTTCTCGTGGCAGGGTGTTTCATTAGTTTGGAGTTCACCAAGTAGAATAGACTGGCTGGCCATCAAACACCAGACATCCTCCTAGCTCCACCTGCCCAATTCTGATATTACATGTTCACACTACACGGGTTCTTGGGATCAAGCTCAAGATCTCATGCTTACAAGCCAAACATTTTACCAACATAGCAGTCTCCCTAGGCCTGACAGTTACTTATTATTATAGTCTCTAATGTTTTTGTGGTTTTGCACCATATCATCAAAACTCAACGTTTGCTTCACTTCAATCAAATTTTCACTGACATCCAAACAATATAGTATTTACAATGAGAATTCTATAACATCCTATATAGTGAACCATACTGATGGCTATAAATATTATTACATTTATAATTACTGTGGCAAAAGTAAACAAAGTGTATTTGTTTTAGACCACAAAATATCCGGATCTAAAAAGGGATAGAAAAGACACATGGGTAAATTATAAGTCAATAAGTAACGCAGGTCAAAGGCTTATAGTACTTTATATACTTACCATTCCCCTTTGTGTACAATGGCCTTCATTGCTAAGGCAGCAAGTTAAGGATAAAAACAAGAATGAGGGCTGACTTCTGGTTAAGATGGCAACATAGGAACCATGCCAAAACAGGGTAGGGGATAAAAGCAAAACAAACCCCAGCAAAATACACTCTCCTACTAAAAGGTGAGGTGCATAGTAAACTATCAAGGACAGCAGAGAAGTAGGAGAGATCCAGAGCGTCTGGAGCCCACAGAAGTGGGCAGAAGCAGCTCCATGGGTGCCGCGGCAGCCGCTAGGCTCTGCCTGAGTCGCAGGATTTTAAAGCCAGGTGAGGGGATTTTTCCACTCACACCACCTCCTCACAAACTGAAGAAACATGGAAGGAGGACGGCAGAGACCAACAGAGAGGCTTGTGAGGAAGAGGATCACGTGGAGGAGCAGACAGACTTCAACCGCCATTCACCACGAGCGCAAGCACGGCAAGCAACAGCGACCTAGGAAAGAGAGCTCACCAGCAGCATCAGGCACAGCAAAAGAAGAGACCTACAGATGCAACCAGCCTTCCTGAGCCCACAACACAACAAAGGACCCAAGCAGCCATGCAGCATAGCTGTGATCAAACCCGTTCCAAAAGGCAACTTGGTTTACACCAGGTTAGGACCCACCAAATAAGCCTGCTATATAAACCTGATGGATGGTCAGATCTGACATTCCTAAATAAGCTATATTTTAGGCTGCTCATTTGTTGCTTCCTGATTTGTTTCCTCCTCTGTCATTCATTGGGGAAGGGTCTCACTTGATCACAAGCTGACCTTGAAACTCTCTACAGATCAGAAATCTTAGCCTCCCAGTTGACAGGATTAAGGGCGTGGGCTAACACATATCCTTAGGGACTGTGACTTTGTTAGAGGATCTGTTTGTCAAAATACCTGCTTTCGCACAAATACACTGTGCTGTATTTCATTGAAGGGGTACATTGTTGAGTTAATTTTTTTAGATTTTGACTGTATTCTGTTCCATTCACCCCACTTGATACTCTCATAGCAGGCAAGGGTCACTTCTGTGATTATTTTGAGAGCCTTAAGAACCACAATTAACACCTTAAACTCCTACACTGAAGTATATAATAACAGATTGATTGATACATCTAATATTACTGCAGATATTTAGATAACCCAAGCATTAAATTAATTCAAGATGCAAAGATCTCTACATTACAAGAAACACAAAAAATCCAGACAATATAAATCCACCAAAAAGTATTAATATATCAGAAATGACCTTCAGTGAGGCTGACTTAGAGGACATCCCCGAGAAAGATTTCAAAAGAATGATTATAATTATGTTCAAAGAACTCAAAGAGGAAATGAAATGGTTCAAAGACCTCAAAGAAGAAATCAAAGGATTCAAAGAACACACAGAAAACCAATTTAATGAAATAAGGAGGTCAATACTAGACATAAATACAGAAATAGAAATAATAAAGGAAACCCAGTCAGAAATGCTAGCAATAAAGAACACAGTCAGTGAAATAAAAACCTCTGTAGAAAATCTCTCTAGTAGAATGGATGAAAGAGAGAACAGAATATCTAAACTAGAAGATCAAGTAGCTGATCTAATACAGTCCAACAGAGAGAAAGACAAAATAATAGGACGGTATGAATGAGAATTTCAGGATATTTGGGACACTATGAAAAGATCAAACATAAGAATTCAAGGGATAGTAGAAGGAGAAGAATTTCACTCCAAAGGCATAGTAGGTGTTTTCAACAAAATCATAGAGGAAAACTTCCCCCAAATTGGGAAAGAGATGCCAATGCAAATACAGGAAGCCTTTAGAACACCAAACAGACAAAACCTGGAAAGAACCTCTCCCCGCCAAATTATAATTAAACTACCAAACATACAAACTAAAGAAAATATATTGAAAGCAGCTAGAGAGAAAAAGCAAGTGACCTACAAAGGCAAGCCCATCAGACTCACAGCAGATTACTCAACACAAACTTTAAAAGCCAGAAGGGCCTGGAGTGATGTATTCCAAGTTCTGAAAGATAAAAACTGTCAACCAAGATTACTTTATCCTGCAAAACTATCCAAACAGATGGAGAAATAAGGACATTCCACAACAAAGACAGGCTAAAAGAATTTATGACAACTAAACAAGCTCTACAAAAAATACTTGAAGGAATCATTCACGCTGAGGAAAAAGCGAAGGACACACAACAGGAAATAGGAAAAAGTAAACCATAATCAAATAACAGTTAAAACAAGTGAGTAAAGGGAAAACAGGAAAAACTAAAAAATAAGAAGAATGGTGAGAATAAACACATATATTTCAATAATAACTCTTAATATCAATAGCCTCAATGCCCCAATCAAAAGACACAGACTTGCAGACTGGATTCAAAAGCAGGATCCTACCATCTGTTGCCTCCAGGAAACTCATCTCTCAATAAAAAATAGAAACCTTCTTAGGGTGAAAGGTTGGTAAAAGGTATTTCAAGCAAATGGGCCTAGAAAAAAAGCAGGGGTTGCTATTTTAATTTCTGACAAGATAGACTTCAATCCAACATTTGTGAGGAAAGATAAAGAAGGTCACTTTATACTAATTAAAGGAACACTCCAACAGGAGGACATTACAATCCTAAACATATATGCCCCTAACATGGGGGCTCCCAATTTCATAAAACAAACACTATTAGAATTAAGGTCAGAGATATCTCCTAACACAATAGTAGTGGGTGACTTCAATACCCCACTCTCATCACTTGACAGGTCTACCCAGCAAAAAATAAACAGAGAGACATCTGCATTAAATGATATCATGGAACAAATGGACCTAACAGATATATACAGAACATTCCATCCAAATGCTGCAGAATATACATTTTTCTCAGCAGCACATTGGACATTCTCTAAAATAGACCATATACTAGGACACAAATCAAATCTTAACAAATACAGGAAAATTGAAATAATCCCTTGTACACTATCTGACCACAATGGGATTAAACTGCAAATCAGCAACAAGAAAAACTACAGAGCATACAGAAATTCATGGAGACTAAACAACATGTTATTGAATGATGTATGGGAAATTAAAGAAATTAAAAAGGAAATCAAGAAATTGGTAGAATCAAATGATGATGAGACTACAACATACCAAAACCTTTGGGACACAATGAAGGTAGTCCTACGAGGGAAATTTATAGCTATAAGTGCCTATATTAAGAAATTGGAGAGTTCACAACTCAACAATTTAATGCTTCACCTTAAGGCCTTGGAAAGAGAAGAACAAGGCAAACCAAAAATTAGTAGACAGGAAGAAAGAATAAAGGTTCGGGCAGAAATTAATGAAATGGAAACAAAAAAAAAAAAAAAAACAATCAAAAAATCAATGAAACAAAGAGTTGGTTCTTTGAAATGATAAACAAGATTGACAAACCCTTAGCAAATCTGACCAAAAGAAAGAGAGAAGAGACAAAAATTGATAAAATTAGAGATGAAAAAGGCAACATCACAACAGATACCAAAGAAATTCAGAAAATCATACGGACATACTTTAAGAATATATATGCCTCTAAGTTTGAAAACCTGAAAGAAATGATGATTTCCTTGATTCATATGACCTACCAAAATTAAATCAAGATGAGATAAAACATTTAAATAGAACTATAACAACCACAGAGATTCAAGCAGTTATAAAAAGTCTCCCAACTAAAAAAAGCCCAGGCCCAGATGGATTCACTGCTGAATTTTACCAGACATTCCTGGAAGATCTAACACCAATGCTTCTCAAACTTTTCCATAAAATAGAAAAGGAAGGAATTCTAACAAAATCCTTCCATGAAGCCAGCATCACCTTGATACCCAAACTGGACAAAGACAAGATCAAAAAAAGAAAATTATAGGCCAATCTCCCTCATGAACATAGATGCAAAAATTCTCAACAAAATACTGACAAACAGAATACAAGAATTTATCAGAAAGATTATTCACCCCGACCAAGTAGGCTTTATCCCAGAGAAGCAGGGATGGTTCAACATATGCAACTCTATAAATGTAATACACCATATAAAAGGTCTGAAGGACAAAAATCACATGGTCATCTCAATAGATGCAGAAAAGGCATTTGACAAAATCCAAAACCCCTTCAAGGTGAAAGTATTACAGAAACTGGGAATAGAAGGAACATATCTCAACATAATAAAAGCAATTTATGACAAACCTACAGCCAACATAATACTAAATGGGGAAAAACTTGAAGCTTTTCCTCTAAATTCAGTGATAAGACAAGGGTGTCCACTTTCCCCACTACTATTTAATATAGTACTGGAAGTCTTAGCCAAAGCAACAAGGCAAGAGACACTCATAAAGGGGATACAAATTGGAAGGGAAGAGATCAAATTATCATTATTTGCAGACGATATGATTCTATACCTACTAGACCCTAAAAATTCTACCTGCAAACTGTTAGAGCTGATAAACACTTTTAGCAATGTAGCAGGATACAAAATAAACACAGAAATCAGTAGCTTTTCTATATACTAACAACAAACGTGCAGAGGATGAAATCAGGGAATCTATCCCATTCACAATTGCCTCAAAAAAATAAATAAATAAATAAATAAATAAATAAATAAATAATTAAATAAAATACCTTGGAATAAACTTAACCAAGGAAGTGAAGGATCTCTACAATGAGAACTTTAAAAAACTTGAGTGACAAATTACAGAAGACACAAGGAAATGGAAAGACATCCCATGCTCCTGGATTGGAAGAATCAATATTGTGAAAATGTCAATCTTACCAAAAGCAATCTATACATTTAATGTGATCCCTATTAAAAGCCTAATAGCTTTCTTCACAGAAATAGAAAAAAACAATCCTAAAATTCATCTGGAAACACAAAAAACCTCGAATAGCCAAAACAATTTTGCTCAACAAAAATCAGGTAGGTGATATAACCATACCTGATTTTAAGTTATATTACAAAGCCATAGTAACAAAAAAAGCATGGTACTGGCACAAGGACAGACAGGTAGATCAATGGAACAGAATAGAAGACCCAAATATTAATCCAAGCAGCTACAGCCAACTGATTTTTGACAAAAATGCCAAAAATATTAATTGGAGAAAAGACAGCCTCTTTAACAAGTGGTGTTGGGAAAACTGGACATCTGTATGTAAAAGGATAAACATAGATCCTTGTCTCTCTCCATGCACAAGAGTCAAATCCAAATGGATCAGGGACCTTGATATCAGACCTGAAACTCTGAACCTGCTAGAGGAAAAGGTAGGGGAAACCCTTCAACATATTGCCATAGGTAAGGACTTTCTGAATATGACCCCAATTGCTCAGGGAATAAAACCACTAATCAACCAATGGGACCTTATGAAATTACAAAGCTTTTGTACAGCAAAGGACACTGTGAATAGAGCAAAAAGACAACCTACAGAATGGGAGAAAATCTTTGCCAGATATACATCTGACAGAGGATTAATATCCAGAATATACAAAGAACTCAAAAAACAGAATAATAAGAATTCAAACAACCCAGTTAAAACATGGGCTATGGAACTAAATCAAGAATTCACAGAAGATGAAATACAGATGGCATATAAACATCTAAAAAAGTGTTCCACATCCTTAGCTATCAGAGAAATGCAAATTAAAACCACTTTGAGATTCCATTTCACTCCTGACAGAATGGCTACCATCAAGAAAACAAATGATAATAAGTGTTGGCGTGGATGCGGAAAAAGAGGAACACTTCTACACTGTTGGTGGGAACGTAATCTGGTCCAACCATTGTGGAAATCAGTGTGGAGGTTCTTGAGACAGCTAGAAATAGATTTACCATATGATCCAGCTATAGCACTCCTAGGCATATATCCAGAAGACTCTTCTCACTTCCTTAGAGATACTTGCAAGACCATGTTTATTGCTGCTGTATTCACAATAGCTAGGAAATGGAAGCAGCCTAGATGTCCCACCACAAATGAATGGATAATAAAGATGTGGTACATTTACTCAATGGAGGTCTACTCAGCGGTAAAGAAAAATGAAATTATGAAATTTGCAGGGAAATGGATGGATCTGGAAAAGATTATACTAAGTGAGATAACCCAGGCTTAGAGAGCCAAACATCACATATTCTCTCTCATATGTGGATCCTAGCTACTAATATACAGACTTGTGTGTGAACTGGAACCAAAAATTGGTACCAGAAATCAGTAAGCTGGTAAAAGGCTATAAGGGAGAGAAAGGGAAGGACTTAAGTGTATGGTATTGCACATATGTAAGTGGAAGAACTGATTACAAGGAGGGGAATGGCCTAAGAGAGGCCACGGGTAGAGAATGCACAAAAGAAGGGCAGGGGGAGGGTCATTCTAATTTCAAAATATTGTGAACAAGACTTATGTAAAATTACTTTTTTGAATAATGGTACATCTAGAAGCTGTAGACTGTTACTAGAAAATTTTCAGTGCCTGGGATGGGATACCTTCCAGTGAGTGGTTGGCCAAGGAGGTCCAGGTAGCCTCCAAAACATTAAAGGCTTTTGCCAAAGCCTTTGGTTTCCCTCGAGAAACAGATAATAAGACCCTATTGCTGAAGACATCTCTGGCCTGAGAGGCAAGGTCACTGTGAAAGCAAGCTGGTGCTGAGCAGAAAACCTTCTCCCTGTAGACCAGCCAACTGAAAGCTGGAAAAAGCTGCACTGCACGCAGTGTATTGGAGACAGAAGTCATCACCAGTGAAAACAGTGGACGCTGAATATTCAAATTTGGCCAGACAGGCCCAAGGACTGGATGGGTGCAATAGTGGCATGTCTACTCGTGGGGTAACCAACTGCTCCATAATTGGACTGAAGGCCCTCTCTACGGGAGGGAATACATACCTGGTATGGAAAAACCTAAGCAAAAGTCTATGGTAGGTAAGGTCATGAGCCTTAGGGGTATAAAGCATGCTCTTGTCTAAATGTATATACTATTCCCACCAAGCTGCCCTGAAAATAGTACACTTAATGTTCATATTCACATATTAATGCTACTCTCACTTCTGGTTAGAGAAGCTTCTCTTTTCAGATGGCGATGACCACTGGGATGATCCAAAAGGCAACATAGTGCACTGAAACACCTTTGTCACACCCTCCAAGACTCAGGGACCTTTGCGGAAGAGGGGGCGGATAGAATGGAAGAGCCAAAGGAAGGGTACGACTCCTTACAATGCAACTGCCCAGACAGAAATTGGCCTTGATATCCATGACCTAGCTGTGCCTAGCAATACCTCCACAAGACCCTCATAATAGAAGTAAAAGATGATGACATCAAATTAAAAGAGAGACTAATGGAGAGAGGGAGGGGATATGATGGAGAGCGTGGTTCTAAATGGGAATGGGGGAGGGGAGGGAAATATCATGCACTTTTTGTATATAAGTATATTTTGTTGTCAATAAAAAAATAATTATAAAAAAAATGAGGGCTGGAGAAATGGCTTAGCCGTTAAGGTGTTTGTCTGAGAAGCTAAAGGATCGTGATTCAATTCTCCAGAACCCACGTAAGCCAGATGTACAAGGGGCACATGCATCTGGAATTTGTTTGCAGTGGCTAGAGGCCCTGGCATGCCCACTCTCTGTCTCTGTTCTCTCTCTCTCTCTCTCTCTCTCTCTCTCTCTCTCTGCTTGCAAATAAATAAATAAATAATTAAAAGAAAAATCAAGAATGAGACAAGCAGGAACATTGTTATCAGTTCAGGGAAGGTAATGAATGAAATAGTTAAACCTCTACAAAAAATAAATACTATTTAAAAATGACTTAGTAGTAGTATAGAGCCTAGAATTTGATTCATGTCCAGTGGGACTTCTCTGCTTCTTGTTCAAGTAGATCTCTAGAATGACATAGGAAAATTCACCAAAGGGGGCAGAAGCCAAAATAATTCAAGCAATGCTTTGCTAGAAGCTCAAAGTGGGGCTCCAAAGAAAACGGGGAGAAATGACAGAACTAGAGATATGAGGTTTGTTTTCCTACCTTTACAAAACTGACCATAATGTGATCCAGATTCCTCTATTTTGATAACTATTTTTTTTTTTAATTTTAGTTTTTGAAGGTAGGGTATTGCTGTAGCTCAGGCATACCTGGAATTCACTATTTTGTTTAAGGTTGGTTTTGAATTCACATCAGTTCCCTCATCTCAGCCTCCCAATGACAGGACCCTACTTTAACAACTTTACATGAATTGCTTCAATTTGCCCCTCAGTTTTCCCAAATGAAAATATAGACTATAATCAACTTTATTCATGTTAATACTAAAAGATGGGAACTGCAAACAGAACAATACATGGTGAATAAGGAAGTGCTCAATAACAGAGAATTTTTATATTTTTGTCAAAATCTCACAAATGCCCTATAAAGTAGAGACTCAATAAATGTACACATGAAATGTTAATATGAAAAAAAAAAAAGAATAATGAAACTTGGCTTCACAAGAGAGAAAATATTTTCAAATTAACTGTTGAAAAACTTGTGAAATTTGAACAGAGTCTATTATTTAACAGTATTATATCAACATTTATTCTGATTTGGTAAGTATATTATAGTTTTGTGTAATTAAAAAAAGAAAATGGGCTGGAACAATGACTCAGTGGTTAAGGGCACTTGTTTACAAAGCCTAATGGCACAGGATCAATTCCCCACTACCCCTGTAAAGCCAGATGCACAAAGTGGCACATACATCCAATTCCTTTGCAGTAGCAGGAGGTCCTGGTATGCCCATTCCCTCCCCCCTTCTGTCTTCTCTTCTCCTCTTGCAAATAAATAATAATAATAAACTGTATGAGGATACAAAGCCATAAATATTTGTGTCTTCCCTAAATTATTCCATGAAAATAGTAATTCAATATGATGATATTAGAATGGAGAGCCTTAGAGAGATGGTTAGATAACAAAAATGGATCTCTGAAGAATGGGCTAATTGTCTTTCACAAAGTGGCTCTCAACTCACTCTAAAGTTTTGTAGTTTTCCAAGGAAGCCACAAAATAAAGTAATTCATAATAATTTAAATAAATGAGCATATGATATAAAATCACTTTAATTAGACACTGTGCATCTGAAGGGAAAAACAATTTCACAGGAGAAAAAAAATGCTGATTCCCAAAGCCTGAGAGAGTGTATTCAGGCAAATAGTCATGTTAAATAAGAATTATGAGAAAAAAAAATTTTTCACAGAAGTTCTTGAAATTAAAATAAATCAGGAGAAATTTTCAGAATTTATTTTAATATCATAAAATCAAATTCAATAAAACATTAAATTTTTGGACAATAAAAAATCAATCTCACTGCTGCTTGAGAAAAATATGAATCATTCTCCAGTGTTCATTCACTGTCATAAGTTTAAATACTGTTTAAAGCAATGACAACAAAAGTAAATGTCCATTCATTGATTTAATGAATACTTATTATATAGTTAATATACATGAGATACTCTTTAGAAGCTAAAGACATATGACTGAATAAAATATAAGAAACATCTATGACTCATGTAAGTTTTCTTTTTCATGTTTTAAATATTTTTCACTTATTTGTTTCTTTATTTATGAAAGAAAGAATTAGAGAAAGAAAGGGGGGAGGGAGAGAGAGGAAGAGAATGGGTCAACCAAGGCTTCTAGCCACTGCAAACGAACTCTAGATATATATGCCACCATGTGCATCTGGCTTACATGGGTTCTGGGGAATTGAACCTAGATCCTCAGGCTTCACAAGCAAGTGCCTTAACTGCCAAGCAATCTCTGTATAATACAATGCAGGTTGGGCCCTAGCCAGGCTACCTGCTAATATGTATGGCACAGTGCAGGTTGGGCCCTAGCCAGGCCGCCTGCTAGTAGGAATCAGGAAGTGGCTTCTGTTGATGTGGCATCCTGCAGAGGCCTGGCGTGACAACAGCCCAATGCCCAGGAGGAATCTAGTGCAACATGATCTGCCTGGAGACAGGCTGTCATTGTTCACAATAAGGAAACCACCCTATACAATGATTGGCCAGCCAAACCCTTAAATCCCCTACACTTCCTTGAATAAATGAGTTTGCAGCAGATCGCCCTCTGCATGCTTCCACCCAACTCCTGGTGTCTGTGTCTTGACTCCGCACTTCTCACCCCCCCACCCGGTGGAAATCCTGCATCTCCTCCTGGGGTGGTCCTAGGAGGGAACCCAACATCTGGCACCTGAACACGGACCCTCCACCCCCTCGGCAAGACACCCCCTCCTTGATCGTAGGTGAGTAGGCCCCTTTCTGTTCTGTGTGATGACAGCTGCCCAAGGGTGAGTGGGCAGCCCCCTCCTCCCCCTTTTCCTTTTTTTCATCCTTTTGCCAGCAGGAAGGCACATGTCACCACATGGTCCTGAAGCCTGTGCTGGCCCTTCCACTCTCGGTTCATTTCAGTGAAATCAAATAAGGGTCTGACCCACCTGATTTCGGAACCTAGGAGAGGCCATTGGCTGAGCTTCCCTGGAGACACTGTGTGGGCATATAGACATGGAGTAATGACCCATGGAAGTCCCCCACTCAGCACAAGACACTTGTGTCCTCAACATTCTGTTCATATGTCTCAGCTGGCCCCAGCAATAGGTGTTGTGGCTTGCATGATTATACTTTGGGCTATTATTTTTTATTATTATTTTCTCACTCTCCTTGATTTAGAGGTATCACAGACTAACCCCCCAAACACCACCACACTGTAATGGGCAACTTCCCTCCCCATCAGAAGATGTCACAATTGCAGGCTCTTAAGGCCCTTCTGCAATGTGGCTTAAAAGTGAAACAAAAGCACCTCCATGGCTTTTGGGATGAAACTCTTGTTTTAGCCCCATGGATTAGTCCTGAGAACATCTGGGATACTTCTACTTGGTCCTGGGTTCTCTTCCTCATGAGGAAACGTGAGATTCATGATGGACACAGAACCCAGGTCCCATTCTTTCCTATACTCCTTGCCATAATTGCATGCTTTAAAGGCTCCTCATTGGAGGAAGTCATTTCCCGCCCATAACAAAAGCTGTAAGGAGGAACTGAAACTGGCTCTTCAAACCTTGTCCCTCCAAAGACACACCCAGGTAGTTTGCCAGTTTTCTGACATGCCCCATTGCCCCATCCTTCACCACCTTCCCCTGGCACCCTACCACCCTCTCTTAACGCTCATCCACAAGGCAGCCTAGGAATCTGGCATTGACTCCTCCTACTTTGAACAAGTCCTTTTACAATGAGCCATCCACCTTTAGACTATGACTGGTACTCACTCTCAAGGCCATCCTTTTTCCCCCTGAATTTTTTCCAATGGAAAGCCACCTATAATGACCTGGCTGAATCCCAGGCCCGCCAAAATCTTGGGCTAGGGATTCCAATTACCCTGGACATGCTCCTTGGAACAGGACCTTGTGCAGACCCTTTATCACAAGCCATGGTGGGCATACATGCTACATGGACCAAGTAAAGTCTTTGTCCCTCCAAGGGCTTAAGGCCTGCCTCCCACAAAAGTTGGACACATATTTTTGTAACCTGGTCTAGGGCCCAACCGAGTACTTCATGGATTTCCTCTTTTGTGTGATGGAGTCTATGGACAAACACACTCCCCCTGGCCTCACCAGGGATGCATTTGTTAAAAAACTGACATGGGAGGTATCAACCACAGCAGCTCATAATGCTATTGCTGCCATGCACAATGAGGATCTCCAAAAAAGGATTGTAGCTACAAAAGATATCAATCCCATGTCTGCCCCATTGGAGGCCATTTCAATACAAACCCTGTCCATGGGTCAAAAGCCTGCCCACCAACCACCCCTCTGCTGGGGCTGTGGTCAACCAGGACACCTTCACAGGACCTGCCCCAAAACAACTAAGCCTATTTTAAGGCCCCAAACTCCCTACCCTGAATGTCAAAAGGGATATCATTGGGCCAAGGATTGTCAAAATTCCACACCTTTAAACTCCCCCAGGGGCAACCCCTAGCCCCACAAGTAAGAGAGCACCCCCCCACACATTAGGTGGACCCTGCCCATTTATGACCATTCTCGCTGCATCTTGGTCCTTTTGGACAGAGTTGAATTAAAGGGCATAGTAGAAACAGGTGCAGATGCCACTATTATCTCTGCCAATGATGAACTCCACATCCCCAATTTGACCTATAAAGATGGTCCCAATATTAAGTGTGTTGGGGGACAACAGACCACTAGACAGATTAGAAGACCAGTTATGTGGGAAGACTATGATGGCAACACAGGGCAATTTCTCCCCTTGGTGGCAAATGTCCCCATTACCCTCTGGGGCAGAGACCTCATTACTGACATGGGTGTTATCACAACAACAGATGACCACACCTCTTACAATGATGTTATCACACATGATACCACTGGCTGCTCCGGGTGACCCAACGCCACCAAAGCACCCACCACTCCTCATCACCCCCAATTCTAGGGGCCACTATCCGAACTCCTACTGTTCCCATATGCCTCAAGTGGGATACCATGGAACCCATTTGGGTCGAACAGTGGCCTATACTAGAACCTAAATTGACTAGTCTCAAATCCGTTATTCAAGAACAGCTTGCTCTTGGCCATACTGAGCCTTCTATTAACCCCCATAACTCCCCCATCTTTGTCATTAAAAAGAAAACTGGAGGCTGGAGAGATGGCTTAGCAGTTAAGGCACCTGCCTCCTAAGCCTAAGAACGCTGGTTCCAATCTCCAGTGGTTCCAATCTCCAGGTCCCACGTTTAGCCAGATGCAAAGTGACACAAGGATGCAATGCTGCACTTGGCTACAAGGGGGCACACATGTCTGGATTTCTTTCACAGCAGCTGAGAGGCTGCTGGCATGCCCATCTCTATCAGTGTTTCTCTCCCTCTCTCTCCCTCTCTCTCTGTCTCTCTCAAAAAAAAAAAAAAAAAAAGAAAGAAAGAAAACTGGAAAACATAGACTACTCCAAGACCAGGTTAATAAACATTTGTTAAAAATGGGCTCCTTTCAGACTGGCCTCCCCCACCCTGGAGCCATCCCTACTACCCAATATATAGTTATCTTAGATATTAAAGATTATTTTTTCTCTATCCCTTTAGTGGTAGAGGACAGGCCTTATTTTGCCCAACCATACTTTCCCAGCTAAAATATATCAAGAAGGGTTCTCCCCCAGGGCATGAAAAACAGTCCTTCTATTTGCCAAATGTTTGTATCCTCCACCATGGCGCAAACACAACCTAAATGCCTTGTTGTTCATTACATGGATGATCTTTTGACTGCACACACCTAAATAACTGCCCTTTTGTACCTTTTTAAACTACTCATTGAGGACCTCAAGAAACTTGGGTTTACCATAGCAAATGAAAAAATTCAAATTATGGGCTGGAGAGATGGTTTAGTGGTTAAGGCGCCTGCCTCATAAGCCTAAGAATGCCAGTTCCAATCTCCAGGTCCCACGTTTAGCCAGATGCAGAGTGATGCAGGGGTGCAACGACACACTTGACCAGAAGGGGGCACACGCATCTGGATTTTGTTTGCAGCAGCTGAGAGGCTGCTGGTGTACCCATCTCTCTGTCTTCCTCTCCCTTTCTCTCTGTGTCTCTCTCCAAAAAAATAAAAAATAAAATAAATAAATAAAATAAAATAAAACCGGGCCCCCTTTTGGATTTTTAGAGTATAAAATTTCTACTACTATACAACCACTTACCCCCCTCACCTTCTAATAAAGGACAATTATTCTCTCAATGATCTCCAAAAATTCTGTGGCCAAATTAACTGGCTCAAACCTTTCTTGCCCATCCCTCCCAGTGAACTCCTACCACTTTATGACCTCCTTAAAGCTACTGATAACCTTTCAAAGAAAATTTCTCCAAACAATCATCCAAAAATTTGTTGCAAAAAATATTGTGCTACCTCTTTTCGATGACCCTCACAAGATATGACCCATCTGCTCCAATCCTAAATTTGATCCTGTGGATGGCAGGGGCACCTTTGGGAGTCATCTGGAAAACCAATTGCCCCTTTACTAGGTATACCCCTCATGGTCACAGGCTCATAAACTCACCACCAACCTACAAGCAATGCTCCTCATAGCAAATATGGCATGTACCTAAACTAACAGAATCTATAATATGGAACCCTCCAAAATAATTCTGCCCATTGCCATGTCGGGACTTCAAACCCTTTTTACGGAGGTCCCCCTGTTCCACATTCCAATGGCAGGATTCCCCAATGAGATAGACAACCACCTCTCTTCTAATGGCTTTGCCCATAAAAACTATTTTTCCAGGCCTTTTGATCAGCCAATAAACTTAGCAGTGTCAGCCTTTACAGATCCCAATAAACATACTTATGAACTAATTATTAAGAGAGCCAATTGACTGGATGATACCCTTAAGTTCCCTAACCCCCATTCAGTCCAGCTAAGGGAACTATATGCCATCATCAGAGTCTTAGAGCTCTGTCAACAAGACCCCATCAACATCTTCTCTGACAGCATTTATGTGGTCCAAATGACAAAGGTATTGCTCTTAGCCAATCCTGATCTGAATCCCTGCCAGAAACATACGTTCAGCCACTGATCCGGAGATCGACCTTGATGAGGAGGATGAGGACAAACCCCTCAGACCAGATACAGGACTATAAACTTATTCCCCCTTTTCTCCTTTTATCTCTTTGGCTCCCTACTACCACTTCCCAGAAACCATTTTGGACAATTCTTCTTAGGCCATACTTGTTTGGTGCCATGGGCCTAGATTCCCAGGCTTTTCCTAGGCTTCATTTTAGCCACTCTATTTCTCTGTATTCCTCCTCCTTCACACAAGTACTTCTCCTTAAGCACACCTTTGCCTTTTTGCTTACTAATGCCTCTTATGGTAATGCTACCCTCTAACCAGCCATAAATTCCTTTGCAATTCCTTTGATTGCATTGACCTGCTACCATTAAGGACACTCAATGCTACTATTTATGGCAATAAGGGTGAGCTCACAACAGTCACCCAACAACCTGTTCATGTTAACCCCCCCTATTATTTTGTTTTGGTTCCAACACTCAATGCCTCGACCTCTTTACTCCATTCCAGGGGCTTTCTTAACTGCTCCCTCCTTAGTAGTAGACTGAGCCCTTGAATGACTATTGATGCTGACCTCCATGTTATCTTTAAACAGGAACCAATTGGCTTTGCAGCTGTTTCTCCAGATGATAACTATACATTTATTTCTTCAACCCTTCCTCCCTTCTTATCCTGGGAGGAATCCTAGTTATTCTCACCATCATGCTGATCCTTTTCAGATGTCTCAGAGCTTTTTTCTCAGCACATCACCACCATCCAAACAAACCAGGTTCTACTACAGGGAGCCATTTATCAATTGGAAGGGGCGACCCCTCGTGAACCACCATATGCTGTCTTATCTGCCATTTCTCATTTGTAAACCTGTCCTACCCCAGTCTTTTTCAGGTTCTATAGTTGATTCTCACCGGGACTGTTTGCACACCACAGAGCCACCCCCACATTGCCCTCCCATGCCTCCTAGATGACAGCCACACCCCTCAGGCTTTCTCACTAGGATGGCGGGTAGTCAATGATGGGTAAGACCCCATGAGATGGGACAACCTAAGACAGGCACCATTGCATGAAGTGATTCCTTGGAGCCTGGGGTCAACAATGGCTTAGAAAACAAGCATGCCTCCCAGGATCGCCAATAATAAAAACAAAAAGAAGGATATGTATAGCATATTGCAGGTTGGGCCCTAGCAGGCCACCTGCTAATATGTATGGCACAGTGCGGATCAGGCCCTAGCCAGGCCACCTGCTAGTAGGAAACAGGAAGTGGCTTCTGTGGACGTGGCACCCTGCACAGGCCTGGCATGATGACAGCTATAGCCTCATTCCTGCAAGCAACCTGCTGTGAGATGATCTGCCCAGAGACAGGCTGTCATTGATCATAAGAAGAGAACCAGCCCATACAATGATTGGCCACCCAAACCCTTCAAATCTCCTACACTTCCTTGAATAAATGAGTTTGCAGCAGCTTGCCCTTTGCCTGCTTCCAAACAACTCCTAGTGTCTTGTGTTGAGACTCCATGCCTCTCACATCTGACCCAGTGGAGACCCTGCATCCCCTTCTGGGCTGGCCCTAAGTAGGACCCACAACAAAGGGGGGGGGAGAGGGAGAGAATGGGTCAACCAAGGACTCTAGCCACTGCTAACAAACTCTAGATGTATATGCCACCATGTGCATCTGACTTATGTGGGTTATGGGGAATTAAACTTAGATTCTCAGGCTTCACAAATAAGAGCCTTAACTGCTAAGCCATCTCTCCAGCCCAATGCTCACTTTCTTTAGCAAGATAACAAATGAGTAAAACATACTCATGACAAGCATGGAAAAAAGTATACAAGGACTTGAGATAAAATCAGGCTGGGTGTATGTGTGGATGTTCAATTTTATGTGACTGGCCAGAAATGACAAGATCTGTAAGCAAAGCCCTGTAGGAAGGTTCCTGAACATGAAGATATCTGACCAGAGAGTACTTCAGACACAATAACAGCATTTGCCCTTTGTTGGATCAAAACCAGAATGGTGAGTAGGTGACAAAAATAATATTGGGAACAAGGGCTGGAGAGATGGCTTAGTGGTTAAGGTGTCTGCCTGTCAAGACTAAGAACTCCTGTTCAATTCTCCAAGTACCACGTTTCACTAGACACACAAGTGACACAAGTACACAATCTTGCACATGCACCACAAGGGGGCAATTGGGTCTGGAGTGCGTCCACAACAGCTGAGAGGTGCCCCCATTCTCTCTGTGCTATCTGTCTCTCTCTCTCTCTCTCTCTCTCTCTCTTAAAAAAAAAAAAACATTGGGAATGACTCATAGGAATCTTACAGATATTAAATGTAAAAAATTCCCCTCCCATAAATTTAAAAAAGTCATTTTGTGTGCACAATTTTGAAGTTCATTTTGAAACCCTCAAACACTTTTGCATACCATTTGTATTACTATACTTATTTTCAGGGCCTTTTTTGTGGGTGCTGGGAGGGGTAGTTCCCAGTGCACTTCAGTGTGACTGAACATAGCTGCTGAATCTGCCAAACTACTATGCAAATCTCTCTTCTGATAGTGAATTAATATTTATTTACTTCTGTATTTATTTTGCTAGTCATATTGATATCTAAGTTAGTAAACAGGACCACTGAATGAATAAGTACTTGCAGCTGCATACTTGTTGGGATTGAAGGGACTGGAGAGTTTGATATTAACTGCTTCTCCATTTGTTGACTTCCCCAGTCATGCTCCACTTGTCTCTCCCAGTTAGGAAGACAGCAGAGAAGTATAATAAACCACCATAGTCCCTAGTATAGCAAGTAACAGAATGTCTGGTAAAATATTTCTAAGATGAATAAGAAGCAACCAAATGAATAGAAACAGAATAAATATCGCTGATGTAAAGAATGAACATAGGAGTGGGGATGGTGCTCTCAATAGTACTAGCTTGTTCAATCCAAAATATTATTGAATAACATTCTGCTATTGCTTCACTATGAAATGAATTATACATATGTTTCATTTTATTTATTAAATATCTATTATGTGTTTTACAAACATGATCTCCCCTAATCATTATAGCCACTGAGAACAAATATTATTTCCAATAAGGAATGGAAAAGATAAATAATCACCCCAAAGCTGCACAGTTAGTATGTTAAGTAGAATTCCAACTTAAATATTTTGATTCCCAGCACTATTTGTTTTCTTAACATTTGTTACGTAACGTCAAGAAAATTTCCTTGATTGTTGAATATTAAGCCCCAACTTATTTATGAATACTATGGCATGAAAAGGCATAGTAGAATCCTTGAAAGAGTATAGCAAATGAGGGTTGAGAGATCATGCAAACAAGTTTAAATATCAAAACACAATATGTCTTCAGCTGGATTTCAAGAAAGCTTTCTTGGATCTCTATCTTGAGGATTCAAAACAGTTTATAAAAATATGTTTGCCACATATTAGGGATTTAGTATATTTTTTTGTTGCATATGCTTGAAAGTCTACATTAATGAAATATTTCAAAATCATTGTATTTAAAAGATAAATACAATGATATATGTTATATCTATAAGTTTTAAGGTTGCAAAATTTATAGCAGCTTCATCTGTTGGGCCCTGAGAGGCCCGGGTGTGGGGCCTAGTGGAACTTCATGAGCCTGACTAGAGTTTAGCAACCTGTCTTTGGCCTACTCCTGCTTAGGAGGGACTCAGCAAAGCCTAAGCCAAAACTGCCTCCGCCCAGCTATTGCTGACGTGGTGAAATAATATTGGCACTTACACCTTTTTCCCATCCTGAGACCCACCCTCTTTCTCGAAGCTATATAAACACCTTCCCACTACAATAAAACGAGTTCCTGCCTAGACAAGACTCCCGGCCCAGTGTGTTTTTCTCTCCGGTGTTTTTTTTTTTTTTTTGGGGGGGGGTCTGGGCCGCCGACACCTATCATCCCGCTCAGCCGCAAGAAAAGCCGCTGGATCGGCTCTTTCTTCAGCTCTACCTGCCGGGGGGGGGAACCAGCAGACTGGTGTCCCGTGTGAGGAACTCTCTTTCCTGCCTACAGAAGTACGCTGATGGGCCAATCGGACTGCGGATGGGTGTACCCTCATAAATTATGAGGTAGTCTTCATATCTAATGTTCTAACCTTTGCTTCTGTAACTTGTGCTTGCTTATCAACATCTTTTTGTTTCCTTTCTCTTTCCTTTCACTTCCAGGTTGCCGGCAAGCCGCATCTGTGGCACCTGTATTTCAGAACGGGTCATACATTCCTGGTCGACACACCACGTGGGCAGACCTGGAGGAGACTCTAAGTGTGTTGCCCCCTCATTTGAGTGGGGGCTCAATCTCAGAAGACAGAACAAACCTGTTGGGAAGATCTGCTCCCATCTGTACTGTGTTTGGTATCATTGAGCCGTCCCCTAAGGAGACAGGCTTATCTGGCCGTCACAGATCTAAATCTAAACTTAATTCTACAACATGTTTAGCTATTTTTTGGACCTTTCTGTTTGTGTTGTACTTGTGTGTATTACTGTTGCCCTGATTTTACAAATACTCCTCCTGCAATGTGGCTTAAAAGTAAAACAAAAAAACCTCCATGGCTTTTGGGACAAAATTCTTGTTTTAGCCCCATGGATTAGTTCAATCCTCTTTGCCATAATTGCCAGCCTTAAAGTCTTCTCCGTAGAGGAGTTCATTTCTGCCCTTAACAAAAGCTGTAAGGAAAAACTAAAACTGGCTTTTAAAATCTCGTTCCTCCCAAGGCCGCCACCCAAACCACAACCGGCCCACTGTCTTTTCAGCCCTTAACCGCCGCCTGTGGCAATAGCCCTCACAACCACCCCTCCCCCTCTTTACCCTTGGAAGGTCTTTGGCCTAATCCATCCTGGACACACCCAGGCAGCTGCCAGTTCGCTAACACACACCATTGCCCTACCCTTTGCCGCCTTCCCATTAACATAGGGCTGGAGGCTACAGCCAGGCCCTGGTACCCCACCCCCTCTCTGATCTGGCTCTTATCCACAAGGCAGCCCAGAAATCTGACATTGACTCTTACTGTAAACAGGTCCTTTTACATACAATGGGCCATCCACCTCCAGACTTACTGAACACATTCGTTCACACACTGGTCTGCCTGACTTTATTGCTAATGGGGATTCACATGTAGACAAATTTATTACTGTCTCCTCCTTGCCACCCTTAGAACAAGCTAAATGTTTACACCAAATGTTCCATCTATCCCCCTTAATGATTCAAGCCCTCTTCATACTTAATGTCACTGGAGGCTGATCTTAAGTTATTAATGGTGGGTTTAAGATTCCTTTGTAAAGATAAACAAAGTGTGCCCAGTAGGAGTTCCTAAAGTGTGCTGGAGTTTCTGGCTGTAGTTTTTTCTCCTGTGTGCTGTGTGGCTGCCTCCCTCTCTCTCTCTCTCTCTCTCTCTCTCTCTCTCTCTCTTGGCCCTGTGATATTTTTCTCTCAGTTGATACTTTCTCCCATGCTTACTGGATGTGGGCACATGCCAGGGAAAAGACTAAACATGCTATTAGCCATATACTTCAATGCTTTGCCACCCTTAGATTGCCAGATCAAATCAAATTTTCTAATAATGGTCCCTGCTTCATATGCAGGGCCCTTATAGATTTCCTCCAAACCTGGAAAATCTCACTTTCCACAGACACCCCATATAATCCACGGGGCCAGGCCATCATGGAAAGATATAATGAAACTTTCAAGTCTCAATTACAAAAACAAAAAGGGGAATCCCTACCCCCACATGACCAACTAAAAAAGGCATTATTAACCCTAAATATTTTAAATTTTTCTAAAGAAGATAGACACTTGTCCCCTTTTCAAAAACATTGGACCTCAGCTATTACTTACAGCTCCATCTGGGTCAAATAGAGGGACCCATTGACTGGGGCCTGGAGAGGACCAGACCCCCTCCTCACAGTAGGGAGAGGATTTAAATGTGTCTTTCCTCAAGAGAAAAAAGACCCATTTGGGTACCAACAAGAGACTTAAAATATTTACCCCAACAAAGGGACAATAACAATCAACTCTCCAGGGAGTGTGCCACCCCTGAGAACTGTGCCTCTGTTTCTTCCCCAGGGACAATTGGAGGTGTGGATGCTGCCAGACCTAAATGAAGCCAAAAAACGCTCCAAAAAGATTTAGAAAAGAGGAGACGGGACTTCCAAAACAACCTGCTGTGGATGGGCTTACATTGCTTTTTACCCTACCTTCTCCCTCCCCTTGGACCCTTCCTTCTCCTTCTTCTTATCCTCACTGTCGGGCCCTGTATAATTAATAAGATTACACAATTCATTCACCAACAGCTAGAGGCAATTAAACTTCATCAGGTCAAAATACTACAGGCTCGCAACCTGGAGCTGGGCTCTTCCTCTGATTGGCTTTCCTCCTAACGTCCCTCCCCTGACCTCCATGGAACCGATGATGGGTAAGATCTCAGACAGGCTGAGACAACCTAAGACAGGTCATGGAGTGGATTTTCAACAGGCTAGAGACATGGTACCCAGTGACAGGTAAGATCCCCAGAGGGGGACAACCTAAGACGGGGCCATGATCTCTGCTGTTCTTACAGAAACTAAAGGGGGAGATGTTGGGCCCTAAGAGGCCCAGGTGTGAGGACTAGTGGAACTTCCTGAGCCTGACTAGAGTTTAGCGACCTGTCTTTGGCCTACTCCCGCTTAGGAGTGACTCAGCAAAGCCTAAGCCAAAACTGCCTCTGCCCAGCTACTGCTGACGTGGTGAAATAATATTGGACTTTATACCTTTTTCCCATCCTGAGACCCACCCTCTTTCTCAAAGCTATATAAACACCTTCCCACTACAATAAAACTAGTTCCTGCCTCGACAAGACTCCCAGCCCAGTGTGTTTTTCTCTCCAGTGTTTTGGGAGGGGGGTCTGGGCCGCCAACACCCATCATCCCACTCAGCCCCAACAAAAGCTGCTGGATTGGCTCTTTCTTCAGCTCTACCTGCCAGGGGAAACCGACATTCATCAAAGTACAGACTTTAAGATTATTATTTATTTAAATCATATTGGTGAGTTTCAAATATTTTTAAAAATTTTTTTAAGTTTATTTGAGAGAGAGAGAGCAAGAGGGAGAGAGAGGGAGAGAGAGACAATGGTCAAGACAGGGCATCCAGCCACTGCAAATGAACTCCAGATGCTTGCATCACCTTGTGCATCTGGCTTATGTGGGTCCTAGGAAATGAAACCTGGGTCCATTGGCTTTTCAGGCAAGCATTTTAACCTCTAAGCCATCTTTCCAGCCCCAGAGTTTCAAATATTTTAACATTTTACCTAACCTTTAAAATTGTGTTAAACTTTCATTTCCAAAATGTTTTATAATATATTTCAAAATTTTATTTTTATTTATTTATTTTAAAAAGCTAGAGGCAAATAGAAAAAGAGAGTGAATGGGTGCACAAGGGCCTCTAGCTGCTGCAAACGAACGTCAGATGCATGCACCACCCTGTGCATCTGGCTTATGTGAGTCCAGGGAAACTGAACCTGAGTCCTTTGGCTTTTCAGGCAAGAACCTTAACCACTAAGCCATCTCTTCCCACCCACATGTTTTTAAATTGGGCCACACTTTGACGTTTACTAAGTGTGTCATCTTAACTTCATAATCATAATCAAAATACCATGTAAACCAAAACAATTAAGTATATGACAGATGTATAAAGTGATCCAGGTCATCACTGAAAACAGACAAATGTTTTTGGAGATAAAAGAGACTTTATAGAATAATTAGCCTGTTAAAGGAGATTACTTTATTTGGAATGAAATTTTCATGTAAATTTAAAGAGGATATTAAACTCTAGGAAGATCTTTGTAGTAAGAATTTAGCGGGCATAACATGAACTAAAGCTAACATCTGTCTAGGAGGTAAGAGAACCTCTTTGGAGCATATGTTTTTTGAAGACACTGTCCACATTGGAAGTAACTCACTTATGTTAATATGAACAAAATGGTTTTTTCACTAGTCACATTAGAAAAAAATCTGCTCATAACTATTGCATTACTTTATAACAGATATTATGTTAGCTCCTACTTAAGTAGATATGAATACATACAATGCATATCATATTTTATAAAGTGTAAAGTAATATTTGGATATGAGTGAATATGTGGTTGAGTATCTTCATGGCTACTTAACCTTACCAAAATATTTTGCAAACCTTAAAAAGCATTCCTTCTACACAAGTATTTTTAAGTTTTTTTTTTTTTTTTAAATCAGTTTGTCTCCTAGTTGTGTTCATGTAATTACATGGAATTATAGGTCATAAAATTAGATGATACTTTTATTCAAAAGTTCACCATTCTTTTTTGAGAAATATTTATGTTGTTATTATTTGCAGCTACTATAAATAATGATGGTGCATGTATCATTATTTAAAGCTAGAGTAAATAATCTTGCTTTTGAATATGCATATATATGTGTAAAATGGATAACTAATGCTGGGATTATTTGGTTTATCTCTGTTTATGTTCTGACAAATAGTAAGAAAGAGTGCTTCAAGACAAGCATATCAACTTATTTTCTACCAATTAGCATGGGCAAATTTTATATTCATATTTTTCAACAAATTATGTCATCAATGTTTTACATATGTCATGAAAACCATACTATTGTATTCCTTTACTTTTTTTATTATCATTATACTATGAGAAAATCTCCATGTACCTGTCTAGGGATTACCATAAGAAGTCTTTTGACTATTTCTGATATCATCTGTTTTATTTATTTTGTAATTTTTCCTATTATACAAATTTTGAATATTTTATCTTGTGCTGTTTAGAAGTTTTATAAAATACAAGTCAGTAAATGAATCTCTAATCTTATTTTCATCACAAATGAAATTATCCCAATTTCATGTCTGGTGCTTCTGGAGAGAATATTAACTCCGGGATGTATGCTGAATGGATGTAGTTAATTATTAAACTGCTATGTGTCCCCTATTTCCCTTAGTTTGTATTAAGACTATGAGGGTTCCCTATTTAAAATCATGTATTTCTAGTTTACACTGGAGGTTTCAGGCTCTGGTTTCTGAAGCTCTGTCAGTCTGGTGCAATCTGCATTTTAAGTAGGACTTTCTCATTATTTCTGATCGTAGAGAGTGTACTTTCCAATTTCTCAGGCTGTTATAATTTTTGAATAAATTCTCCATAATTTTATGGATATGCAATGCATTGAATATTTGACTTATTTTTTTATCCTCATATTAGTCCATCCATTGTGTCATTTGCTATTTGACAGGTACATCCACTATAATGCAAATTTCTTGGAAACAACAATGCTGTACTTTCAAATAAACACCTTTACTATCTCACTGATATTTGTCAATTGAATAATGTTTTTGCAAGCACAGAATGGAAATTTTAATAGTAAATAAATATCTGACCCTTCATCTATTTATCATGCACCATTGATTCAACAAAACAAATATTTTTTTTTCCAGTAATGTAATGGATAGAATATTGTTTTTATATTCTTAGAATGGAAATTTCGACTGCTAATTTAATGTTGTTTATTGTTTGTCTTTCAAGGTAGGGTCTCACTCTAGCTCAGGCTGGCCTGGAATTCACTATGTAGTCTCAGGGTGGCCTTGAACATGTGACAATCCTTCTACCTCTGCCTCCCGAATACTGGCATTAAAGGCATGCACCACCATACTTAGCTTAATTTAATTTTTGTTAGTGATGCAAAACAACCTTTGTAAAAGTTGACAGCACAAATCTTTTTGTATAAATTAAAATGAATTTAATATGTAAAGTAAATGTTTGTAAGCAACACAATGAATTCACCTACGTAAAAGGAAGTGCTCAAATATCTTTTAATCTATTCTAAAGGTAAGGTGTGGGTGGTTGGTTCAGGTGTCCTTCCATAAATTCATATGTTTTGCAAGCCTGTTACCCAGCTGGTGGCAAGGAGGGATGTGGAGCCTTGCTAGAGGAAGTGTGTTGCTTGGGCCAGCATAAGGGTGTTATAGTCAGCTCCTCTTTGCCAGAGCTCAGCTTACTTTCTTGCTGTTTTCCATCTGCTGTGGCAGGAGGTGATGTTTGTTCATGCTGTGTTTTCCCCTGCCATTATGAAGCTGAAGACTGTAAGGCAAAATAAAAACCTTTCCTTCCATCAGCTGCTTTTGGTCTGATGTTTTTGTCCTTGTCACAGGAAGGTAAGTACAGCATAAGGTGAAGGCCATGAAGCCAGTTTTCTTTAACAAAGGATTGTCATCTTGCTTTGCAAATTTCTTTTGCATTAATGAAAAATATTCTAATTTAAACTTCATGTAAGCTTCTGAAAACCATAAAGAATATTGAAACATGTAAAAATAAAGAAAGCCCAGAAATCTATAAGAACACAATTTTTTGAGTCTGAGAAAAGCAGAAATCGCAAGACAATTAAGATGACCTGGAATGAAAAGGGTGGCAATCCCCTTATAGGAAAACAAGGAGATGAAGTATTCTGTTGGCAGAGCACAGGAGGAAGAGGTAGGGGCTCTGAAAGCAGACTTTTTAAAGGCTAAAATGGTAAAGAATTCTTAAAAGTGACTGTGGTTTGATGTGAGAGCTTAGAGTCCCTGAGAATCCCTGGCACAAAGAATTCCTTTAACTGAGTTCAGAGGAAGACTGAAAGCAGAACAGGAAACCTCGGGGAGAGCACTGAGTGTCTCACAGACATGAAACCCCACTCGGGTCCTCAGACTCCTGTCTCATAAAAAAGAAATTTGTTAAACCACTGGAGAAAGGCAAAAAGACCCTTCTACTCCCAGAAGCAAGACAAAGGACTCCCTGGGAGGCTGGTACAGAAACAAAGCCTTCTACAGCACGAAAAGTATCAGGAAACCTTCCCTCCCCAAGGGAGACATAAGGACGCTGCAAAGGTGAGCTCCATCAAGGAGTGTGAGAGTCAAAGCCACATGGCCCCCAGAGGAAGAAAGGAAACTTCACTGGGCCCACCACAAACTCCTTCCCCTTAGAGCAAAGCACTACTAGTTTACTGGGTGGTAAAGGATCAGAACTGCCTTGTCTCTGGTCACAGACCCAACACTGAGGGAAGAGTAACAGCAGAGGTTTTCTGAACTCCAGATTCCCACACAGAGGCAAAAAAAAAAAAAAAAAAAAAAAAAAAAAAAAAAAAAAAAGAGTTACATGGGTACAAGAGAAGGCCACCTCTTGCCACGAGCTGTAAATTTCCTTTTCATTTTCACAGAGCAGCCGGAACAAGAACCAAGGGGACAGCATGTCAGCCAAGACCCAGGTGAAACCACAGAGGAATAGAGGAGAGAGCAGGAGTGCTTCTTCCATGGGAGCCTGACAATCAACACCAGGGTGTTGGACATAAACACTGAGGATACTCAAAGCATTTCAAAGGCAGACATTTAGAAGCGGCTAAAAACTCAGTATTAAACTAGACTTAGAACATGCCCACCATGGCTCAGGGAATTTTATGAAGAGGGGCCAGAAAGATTGTAAGAGCCACAAAATGGGAGTGAATATCCAGAGGCATTACCTCCCCCCGCCCCAGGACAGACTGTTGCTCACACAACTCACAGCTCACAACCCCATGGAGAATACCAGTAATCCCACTGAGAAGGGTCCTCAGCGGGATGGGGGCAGGAAGGAGAGACATGATGGTACCAATAAATAATGTGTTCATACAAAGTTTCTACTTCATAATAAAGAGGTTGTTTATAATTTGAATAACTCATTTAAAACCCTACCACTCCTGTTTTCCACCAGTGCTGATAAATGAGTAACCAAAATTTGCTAGCAAGCTGGCAGGCATAGTGAGGAAGGAAAACAAATGAGAGACAAAGAAATACATAATGGAGCCAGGCGTGGTGGCTCACGCCTTTAATCCCAGCACTGGGGAGGCAGAGGTAGGAGGATCGCCATGAGTTCAAGGCCACCCTGAGACTACATAGTTAATTCCAGGTCAGCCTGGGCCAGAGTGAGACCCTACCTCGAAAAACTAAAAAAAAAAAAAAAAAAAAAAAAAAAAAGAAAAAAAAAAGAAATACATAATGAATCAAACCAAATCAAATCCAGTCCTTCTAAGCCAGAAAAGAATAAAAATGGGGCATAGAGAAGACCTGAAAATGAAATGAATTTACACTTTTAATGTATGTAAGATGATTGGCAAGAAAGTCTTTTGTCTAGTTGTGAATAGAAAATAACTGAGACAAGATTAAATTTTGATTTTTGGTAGGGAAGATTTTTTATTGCATTTTAATTGCAAATAGGTAGCAAAAGTGAAGTAAATCATAGTAAAATTATTTAACACACCATATGCAAAGAGAGTGAATATTATACTCTCAAAAATTCATTCATAATGTCCAGTGTCCTGGTAACTTCCTCAGTTTGTATGATGGATATTATCTACCATGAGCTACTGGCTCCTACATCATCCAAGACTGATTTATGATTTTTTTAAATTAAAATTTTCTTTTAACTAACCATAATAATAATACAATTATAATATTCATGATAGTAATCCTATGTTAATGAAGAATTCCCAAATGACTTTTGAAATAGTAAACAGAAATTACCATAATGCTAGGCATAATTAACTAGATTAATCACATTTCAATTTGAGTTCTTACAGAAAATTGGCATTTAAAGTATGTAGATTTTTTTTTAATAAGAATATAATTGGTGAGCTGGGCATGGTGGTGCACACCTTTAATCCCAGCACTTGGGAAGCAGAGGTAAGAGGATCACCTTGAGTTCAAGGCCACCCTGAGACTACATGGTGAATTCCAGGTCAGCCTGGACTAGAGTGAAGCCCTACCTCAAAAATAAAAATAAAAATAAAAATAAAAATATAAAATAAAAAAGACTATAATTGGCTAGGTCTGGTAGTGCAGGCCTGCCATATCAACTATTCAGAAGACTGAGGCAGGAGGATCACAAATTCAAGACCTCTTTTGGCTAAATTGCAAGGTCAAGGACTAAATGACTCTACAAGACCCTGTCTCAAAATTAAAAAGTAAACATTAAAATGTTCAGGAGTCATATAACTCAAAAGTACAGTGGTTGCCTAATATATGTGAAGCCTTGAATGCTGGGATTACTAGCATGCTCCATCAACTAGAACCAACAGACTTCTTTACAGAAGCATCCAGAGCTCATTGTTACTGGAACATAGAAGTGTGTTATGTACTTATCTATATTTTAGTGCTTGCATTTATGACTATGTTGATCAAAAATAAACTGTTTTGTATTTTGATAGAAATTAGGAATAAGATAGCCTCCCATTTTATAGGTAGGTAGTCAGGGAACCAGGACCAAAAGGAATAAACAGGTTTTATCTATATGACCTAACAGAACTAATGAGCATGAAGATTTTATAATGAATTGCATTTTCCTAAAGTAAGTACAGGAACAGAAATAAAAAATGTCATGGCTCATCAAGATTATCCTGTCCAGCAGCCTAATTTTTGGGGGAATGGGGCCGTTGTTGTTGTCATGGTTGTTTTATTTTGGCTTGTTTCTTTGTTCTTCATGGAACTTTGGTTTTCACTCCTTCTCATAAGTTTTTGGTGGGATTCCACATTCCTACATCTAACTTGTCAACCTATCAAGAGCTCTCATGTACACTCAAAGTAACCAAACGAATAAAGCTAGATTTGATGTCCAATTTATATCTCTCCAAGTATAAGGAATCTCGATCCAGGTCACAAAGTGAGATGCCTGTTTGAGACCCCTCCCAATATAGAAGCTTTCTGCTTTCCTTTCTTTTCTAAAATAAAATATTGCTCAACTTGCCCTTCTACCATGTCCCCAGCCATCATTCTCTAAGGATAGCAAGAGAATCAATTTAAAAGCCACTGGCTTGTGGAGTTTTCAGGATCACTGGATGTCCAGACCACTAATGCCTATACTAAGCTTGTCCAGAGCTGAATAAAACTCCATCACTCTCAAAACATGCAACAATTTCACATTTACTAAAGTATTTTAGCTTCAATTGCTACTCAGTGGGACAACAATATCCATTAGATTTTAAAGAGCTGCAAAAACGTGCAAACATCTTCACAGTTGTAATTAAGAAATGACACATATGTATTCATTGTTTCCTTTAATAGATGGCCAGATTCTTAAAAGTTTTCTTTTCAGGAAGTTCTGGATAATGGTAGAGTGATTTCACATGAAATCTAGTAGCAGGTTATATATATTTTTACAAAGCATTTTTGCTATTTAAGTTCTTTAAGGACAGGAGAGATGGCTTAGGGGTTAAGGCGCCTGCCTCCTAAGCCTAAGAACACTGGTTCCAATCTCCAGCGGTTCCAATCTCCAGGGCCCACGTTTAGCCAGATGCAAAGTGACGCAAGGGCGCAATGCCGCACTTGACCACAAGGGGGCGCACACATCTAGATTTCGTTCCCAGCCGCTGAGACACTGCTGGTGCGCCCATCACTGTCCCCCCCCCCCCGTCTCTCCCTGTGTCTCTCTCCAAAAAAATAATAAAAAATAAAAAATAAATTAAAAAAAATAAAAAGTTTAAGTTCTTTAAAACAATCTAACCTAATTCCTAAATGTTATACAAAAAACTTTCTATAAGATAATAGAAACTGGGAGGTCTTTATATAGCAGTTAAGTTCACAGAAATTTAAAATACTATGTAATTTCTAAGTACAAAAAAACAAATAAAGGGGGTTGGGGATTTAGCTCAGTGGATGAGCGCTTGCCTAGCGAGGACTGAAAAAAAAAAAAAAAGACAAAATCACAAAAAAAAAATATATATATGCTCTTATTTCAATATCAGTGTTTATAAGTTACAGGATATGTGTCTACCTTAGGGCTAATTAGAGATCTAGAATTCTATAAAACAGCTAATGAAACTCCAGAAGATTATTTTTGTCCATGTATGTACATATATATATATATATATATATATATATATATATATATATATATATATATGTATGTAATTGTGTATACTAATATATGAGGTTCTAAGTAATAATATTAATTATAAAATAATAATTGAGGGCTAGGTATAATATACTTTATAATATGAAACGGATAACCTGTTAGTCACTAAAATTCATAGTTGAAGGTGAGAATCATTACCAGGTGAGCATCCTGACCAGGTCCCGTACATTACTATTTGGCAATATCTGGTGCAGAGCTCCCCATCTTGGCTGAGACCCTTCTGGCCTCCGACTCCAGTGATCCTGTCCATTAAGGAGTTGGGGCCACTGAGGGATGGCAAGCTGGCAGTCCTACCCCCCCATGCCTGAGAGGACCTCTACCCACCTCCCTATGTACCTACCCCTGTGCTATAACCCACAGCACAAGTGGTTGCTGCCAATTCAGTCCCAGGGGAGGATGTAGGGAGTATGATAAGTCCTCCCCATATGTGGGCCTGAACCACAAGACAGGCAGACTCTACCATGATTGTGCTGCCCTTCCGAGCAACTGATCAGGAAGGCTGACAGTATGTGGCCCACATGTCCTTTGCCACCAGTGAACTATATAACTGGAAAATGCAAAATCCCAAGTTCTCAGAGAAATCCTGCACTCTGCTAAACCTATTAAACTGTGTAATAATCACCCACCAACCCATATGGGATGATTTCTGACAGCTTTTGCAGGTGCTCTTCACGACTGAAGAAAGAGAATGGGTGATCGCTGCAGCTCAAAAGTCAGTTTCTGGGCTAAATGGCCAGTCCACGGCAGTCCAGGCTGACATTGACGTGGATTTTCCCTTGATTCACCCAAACTGGGACCATAACAACCCTGCAGGTGAGGAGAGGCTGAACGTCTACCACAAGATTCTAATGTATGGTCTCTGGGAGGCTGCCAGAAAGCCTACAAATTTGTATAAGGTAGGGAAGGTCATACAAGGTAAGGAGAAAATCCCAGGGGTCCTTCCTAAAGCGACTGTGGAAGCCTACTGAACTTACACACCCCTTGACCCCCAAGCAAAAGAAAATCAGTCTGCTGTGAAAATGGCTTTTGTCAACCAGGCAGCACCAGAAATCCACAGAAAGCTCTAATGTCTAGATGGATTCATGGGTAAGCAAATGGCAGAGCTTGTAGTCATAGCAGAAAATGTCCAAAACATTAGGGAGACTCCAGAAGATAGACAAACAAAAGGACTTGCCAAAAGTACTACTGGTGGCCCCAGGGAGACAAAGATCTGATGCCCAAGAGTTAAGAGATATAGCCTATGGAAGGGGGAAAGACAAAACCCTCAAAGAAAAGAGGGATGACCCCGACACCATCTTCTAAAGGACCAGTGCACTTACTGTAAAGAAATAGGACATTGGAAAAACGACTGCCTCAAAAAGCAGACAGAAAGAGGACCAAAATTTTTGGAAATAGAAGAACTGAGTGACTGAGGGAGTCAGGGCTCAGGTCCCCTCCATGAGCCCTGGGTAACCCTAAAGGTGGAGGGGAAACTGGTAGATTTCCTGGTTGACATGGTGGTACAACATTCTATCCTAGAACAACCCATGGGGCTCCTGTCCAACAAGGAAACATCGGTCCAAGGGGCCACTGGAACTCACCAATATCCATGGACTACCTAAAGAAAAGTGGACTTGGCAATGGGATGGGTAACCCATTAATTTATGGTCATCCCCATACCCACTCCTGGGATGAGACCTCCTGACCAAAATGGGGGCACAGATCCATTTTAGCCCCAAGAGAGTACAGGTCCTTAATGAAAATGGCCCCATACACGTGCTAACTGTGTCTCTAGAGGAGGAATACAAACTCTATGTCTTACTACCTCTGACTACCTATGAGGACCCATACTTGAAAAAATTATGGGAGGAAATTCCAGGAGTATGGGCAGAAAGAAATCAGGCTGGACTAGCTAAACATCGGGTCCCAATCTTGGTACAATTAGAAGCTAATGCTAGCCCAGCCTGAGTCCACCAGTACTCCATGCCACGGGAAAGCAAAATTGGGATAACACTACACAAAAACCAACTCTGGGAACAAGGGATATTAGTTCCTTGCCAGTCTGACTGGAACACCCCCCTTTTGCTGGTAAGGAAACCCCATTCTAACAACTACCCCACCTGTGCAGGACTTAAGGGAATTTAATAAGAGAGTAGAGGGCATTCATCCCACAGTGCCCAATCTGTACACCCTGCTGAGCAACTTGCCACCAGAGCGGGATGTCTATATGGTATTGTATCTTAAAGACGCATTCTTCAGCCTGCCACTAGTTCTGGTTAGCCAATCCTTGTTTGCCTTTGAATGGAGTGACCAGGAATGTGGTTTCAATGGACAGGTGTCTTGGAATAGACTGCCACAAGGATTTAAAAACTCGCCCACCATCTTTGACAAGGAACTCCATGAGGACTTGGGTGTGTATTGGCAGGCACACCCCAAATAACCCTCCTATAGTATGGTGATGACCTATTTATAGCTGTCCCAGATGAAGAACCCTGTTTTTTGGCAACTGACACCTTGCTAAGAGAACTGGACCAAATTGGATATTGAGTGTCCACGGAAAAGGCACAACTCTACCAAAAGGAGGTAATATACCTCAGGTACATACTTGGGGGGGGGAGGGGAAATGCCTTTTGTCTTAGGCCAGAAAAGAAACAATCCTCAGTATCCCTACTCCCAAGATTCGCTGACAAATTTGTGAGTTCTTGGCCTTGGCGGGGTTATGTAGACTCTGGGTGCCAGGACTCACTGAAATTGCTAAGCCTCTCTATGAGGCCACAAGGGGACAGGAGAATGTCTTGGACTGGACTCTGGAGATGGGCAAAGCCTTCCACCAGCTCAGGGAGGCACTCCTTAAGGCCCCAGAATTGGCCCTACCGGACATCTACAAGCCTTTCCAATATGTAGATTAAAGCAAAGGCATAGCCAAGCGGGTACTGACTCAAACCCTAGGCCCTTGGAGGAGACCAGTAGCTTTTCTGTCCAAAAAGCTGGACCCAGTAACACAAGGATGGCCAGCATGCCTGCGCATTGGTGTTGAGCCATGTCCAAAACTTGAGGCCAGACCTGACAGATATCGCCTGGCCAAATGCAAAGATGGACAACTTCACAGGCGGGAGCAGTTTCTTCCAAGACAGAGTCAGATATGCAGCTGCTGCAGTGGTAACTCTCAACTCTGTAACATGGGCCTCTGGGACTTCAACCCAAAAGGCTGAGCTAATTGCCCTGACTCAGGCCCTTAAAATGGCTAAAGACAAAATTGCAAACATCTTCACAGACAGCCAATACGCCTTGGCCACAGCTCACATCCATGGGCTCATCTATAAGGAAAGAGGACTACTCACAGCAGATGGAAAAGCCATCAAAAAAAAAAAAAAAAAAAAAAAAAAGAGTCAATATGGCTACCCTTTAAGATAGCCATCATCCATTGCCCAGGCCATCAAAAGGGAGAAGATAAAAGAGCAAAAGGAAACAAAATAGCTGATAGGGCCGCAAAGGAGGCTTCACTAGACTTTGCAACCATGGCCGTGATGGCCATGGTCCCACCAGAGCTCCCTCTGACCACCCCCCATTACAGCCCAAAAGATAAAGAAACCCTAAGCAAATGCCAAGGATGCTCTTGGAAAGAAGGATGGCTCCATATGACTGAGGGCCAAATAATTCTCCGTTCAGAATTTTCTAAACAGCTCATTCATCAGATTCATTGAAATACCCACCTGGGTCTCAATAAACTTAAGGAGTTGCTGAGAAATGCTAACTACACAATTTTCCACCTAGGACTCTTAGTGGATAAGATCATTGCCCACTCCCCTACCTGTAAGGCAGTAAAACCCTTGACTGTAGGACAGGGGACCCCAGGAAACTGGCTACGCGGACAGAGAGGGGGCGCAAACTGGGAAATAGATTACACCGAGGTCACCCAGGCTTGTATGGATATAAGTACCTTTTAGTCCTTACAGACATCTTTTCAGGCTGGGTGGAGGTGTTCCCCACCAAGAAAGAGACTGCTAAGAAGCTGCTAGAAGAAATTATTCCCAGGTATGGACTGCCTTTTATTGTTAGGATCTGATATCGGACCTGCCTTCTTATCCCAGGTAACAATGTCACTTGTTAAGGTTACAGGGACAGCCTGGAAACTTCATTGTGCCTTCTGTCCCCAGAGTTCAGACCAGGTAGAAAGAATGACTCAGATGCTAAGGAGAACTTAACTAAATTAACCCTAGAAACTGGTGGTGACTGGGTGGCCCTCCTTCCTTATGCCCTTTATAAGGCCAGAAATACCCCCTATACCCTAGGCCTAACTCCCTTTGAGATACTATATGGGAGGCCCCCTCCCCTCCTTGCAAAGTTTGACCAAAAGAAGTTCCTGGAATCCCTACAAGCTCTCCATAGGGTCTAAAAATAGATTTGGCCAGATATACACAAATCTATGAGTCAGCTCCCCCTCCTAAACCCTCATTGCTTTGAACCAGGTGATGAAGCCTGGATTAAGAGACACAATCACAAGACTCTCAAGGGCCCTCATACAGTGATCTTGACCATACCCAGGGCCATAAAGGTTGACAGAGTCAGAACCTGAATACATCACTCCCATGTCAAACCTGTGAGATGGGAGACCACTCAACAGTTGTGACACTGACAAGAGAGACCTCCTGATGATTCAGCTCTAAAATGATGCAGAGTTCAGCCTCACCCACTGAACCCACTGAAGCTAAGACTCTACAGATCTTAATCTTGATCTCTCCTATGGGCTTGGCCCTCACTGGATCCAACCCTCATGAGCCACATTACCTCAAATGGGTGGTCTCTAACATGGCTACAGGAACAATTGTCAATTCTACATCCCACTTGGCCCTTGGAACTTGGTCACCCGATGTAAAATTTGACTTGTGCAGTCCAACTGAGGGGGATTGGGATGCCTATGGTGAAATTCGGAATTGCTTTCACTCAAGTGGCTGCAACTCGATACGACAAACCCCCTTCTATGTCTACCCGGGAGGTAACAGGTCTAAATCTCAAAAGATCAAATGTGGGGGTGGGGGGGGCAGAGTTGTTCTTTTGTGCAAGCTGGGGCTGTGATCAATGGGAACAATCTCTTGGGAACCCCCCAGTCAAAGATGACCTCATTATAGTTAGATAGAGCCCAGGGTCAGACTCACCAGGATGGGGATATGGACTGCAGGCCAAACTCTACTCAAATGGTCTCGGTGGACCATGTGCTTTTAGAACCTGTAATCCAATAACTATTAGGTTTACCCTGAAGGGTAAAAAAGATACCAACTGGGGAGTGGGAAATACATGTGGATTGTGGCTTTATAAGCCAATTAGTAATTTTTGGGATATTATTCCCCATTCAGCTCCTAACTCAAAGGATAAAATTTGGGGCCAAAATACTGATAGGCCCCAAACCAGTCCTACCAGCCATTAAGATGTTACCACAGGAGCAGGAGGCAATGACTACTAAAAGGCCCACCTTAACAAATAAGTCTGAGGTGACCTGTATCCCATCCAGGAGTCCTATCCCAGTTCAGGAGTTCCAACCCCAATCCAAACTTTGGGACTTACTCTGGGCCACATATCAGATGATAAATGCCTCTAGGCTTGAACTCACTGATTACTGCTGGTTCTGCTTAGATGCAAGGCCTCCTTATTATGAAGGGATAGCCATCCCTGGGAATTACACCACCTCTGCAGATAATGGGGCCTGCTGCTGACATCGCCAGGGTATTGGGAGGTTAACTTTAGAACTGGTTAAAGGAAATGGACTCTGCATTATGGGAAGACAAAACCTGTCCCCATACTCATAGACATCTATGCAATAACACCAAAAATGCCCCCAATCAGGAGATGTATCTCATACCTCCTGAAGATGCCTGGTGGGCCTGCTCCACTGGGTTAACTCCCTGCGTCCATACTCTAACTCAATCACATAGATGGGTTCTGTGTGCTAGTCCATCTGACTCCTAGGATCCTTTATTATTCAGGTGAGGACATGGAAACCTGACTGTTCCCCCTCCCAGTAGAAAGATCAAAATGGGTAGCAATCACTGCAGTCCTATTCCCCACCGTACTAGGACTCAGCATTGCTGGGGTGGCTAGACTGGGCACCTCAGCCCTAGTACTCTAAGACAAAACTTACAGGGACCTAAGGCTAGCTATAGGTGCAGATGTGTCTGAATTGGAAAGGTCCATCTCACATCTTGAAACAGACGTGGACTAGACCTCCTATTTCTCCAACAGGGTGGACTATGTCTAGCCCTGGGAGAACAATGTTGTGTCTATACTGGGATTATCAAAGAGTCAATGTCGCTAGTACAAAAAAGATTACAGGGTAGAGGAAAAAAAAAGAGACGACAATCTAAAAACTGTTATGAATCCTTCTTTGATTGGTCCCCCTGGCTCACCACACTCCTTCTAGCATTGGCAGGACCAATAGTCTTGTTCATGCTTGCCCTGACCTGTGGACCCTGTATTATTAACACTCTCATAAGATTTGTCAAAATCATGTATCTACCATCCAGCTTAAAGTCCCAATACCGATCCCTTGACCCCTCTCAAGGATATGAGATGGAACCTATCTCAAAGGGGGAATGAGAGGATCAAATTTACTACAATTTAAAGTTAGGCCTAAGTTTCACTTTTCTGGGGAAGCAGGCAAGGCTTTTGGGAAAACCACAAACAAAGGGCCATTAACCAACAGTGACCCAAACATGTGGCTGGAGAAGATAGACTCCCTGGGGCCTGAGTCAGATCCTGCAATATCTTTGGATTATGACCAAAAAAGGTCTTTCACAAGATAGTGAGCTCCAGGGCTGAGTCGGTGCCTGCAAAGTCTCTAAAACATGTCTGGGCATGTCCTAGGATTGTAAAATCAGGGCCACAGCCAATCAAAGGTGTACAAATGTAACTCATGATTGCTTAGCCAATCACATTAAACTTTATCTAATCCACCTGGAAATTCCCCTTAAAAGGGGCCTGTGTGCTCTTCTCAGGGTTGCCTTTTTGTATGAATGGTTGACCCCCACCTGGCTGATTCTGCAGAATAAATGCTCTGTTTTTACATGCTATTTGTGTCCGGGGTCTTTCTTCAGCAAGTCTCACTCCATTACAGAACTCAAGTCTCCAGCTTGATTATGGAATTTATTGAACTATAGATTTTCTGCTCTGCTTTCAGGTACAAACAATTTTCAAACAGAACTTTTCAATGCTTTAAAATACAAAACAGTACAAGTTATTATTTTAACATATTGTTCATAGGAATTAGGAGTAAGGTAACACCTGTTTTCTAGGCATCTAGTTATACAACCAGAGGAAATAAACAGATAATCTGTTTGCTCTGACAGAACCAATCAACAAACCGGTTTTAAGAAAATAGACTCTGTGGACTAAAATTCCTAAAGAAAGATGTCTCCAAGGGCAAGCCTTAACTTTTGCTGACTGACTATTAGATCTGATGGTCCACACATACAAAGTAACCAATCCCTTGTCTATCTCATCAATCTATCAGGAGCCCCACACATACATTCAGAGTAACCAATCCTTTCCACCCCAATTTGATACTTAATTTACATCCCCAAGGATATAAAATCCCTAATCCAGTCACTAGGCAGCTACCCACTTTGAAACCCTGCTGGTTTCAGCGTTTTTTCTGCTTCACTCTCAGTTTATTTTCCAATAAACCCTTGTTTGACTTGCTCTTTTACTGAACCTGCAACTCGCCAAGCTTCACAGGCCACAGTACAGCAGACTCAAGGTCTACTGGTTTGAGGAATTTTAATGACCACTGAATATCCAGTCCTAAGCTAAGTCCATCTGTGGTGGTTTGTTCTAAATGCTAGGTCCCCAACTGGTGGCAATGTTGGGAATTGAAACATTCTTGAAGTCATGTATTGTTGGAGGTGGGCTTATGGGTTTTATAGCCAGCTTCCCCTTTGGCAGTGTTTGGTACAGTGTCCTGCTGCTGTTGTCCCCATGATGTTGGCCACGAGGTGACATGTAGCCTCTGCTCATGCCACAGATCCCCTGCTATCATGAAGTTTTCCCTCCAGTCTATTAGCCAAAATAAACCCTTTCCTCCCACAAGCTGTTTTTGGTTATGCATTTTCTACCAGTGATAAGCAGCTGACTTCAACACCATATAAAGCTGAGAAAGACTCTGTTGCTCCCAAAACCAGAAGCACTGTGATGGTTCACTATTATTGTTAACTTCACTGAATTTGGAATTTAACTAAGGCATGATGACCTACCTTAAATATGGGCAGCACCATACTATGGGCTGGGGTCCTAGTCTGAGTAAGAAAGGAAAAAGAAGGAAGTGAGATCAGTGCTAGAATTCCCCTTCCTTGGTGTTCTGGTCCATTGAAATGTGAGAAGGCTCAGACACATGATCCTGCTTCCATGGACTCCACCATGCCTTCCTTGCCATGATGGACTGTACCTCCAAACCATGGACCCAAAAAACCTTTTATTCTTTAAACTGTTATTTAAAAGTATTTTGCCACAGAAAGGATAAAAAAATAGTTAACAGAGAAAATTAGTGCCAGGAGTTTTGTCATTGCTGAAATAAAATTTAATCATGTGGTTCTTAGGCTGTTAGAGGGATATGGAAATGTCTGAAATTTTGGCCTAGAAAATCCTTGTATGTTGTAAGTAGAACTTTACAGGCCTTTCTGGTGGGACTTTGGAGGATAAGAATTATGATAGAAATGAGAACAATGTAACATCAAAATTATGCTCATGAAGTTTCAGATGAGGATAAAGACTCCACTGGGAAGTTGACTAGAGTCCATTTATATTAAATTCTGCCTAAGAATCTTGCTGAATTCTGTCTGTATCATGGCTATTTGACTGAAAGTTATTCCAAATTATAGACTAAGTTGTTTAGTAGAGGAAATTTCAAGACCACACATCATTCATGTCATGCCATGGTTATTGTTCCCTGCTCCTAACCAGGTTTATTGAGAGAGGTCAGTAATTATAGCAGAAAGACATAATATATTCAGTTTGGTAATGAAAGAAACTTGTGTTATTTTGAAACTGTGAATAAAAAAGTTGCAGGTTCTGCTTCTGCAAATGTTACAGACACTAAGGAGTAAATTAGTACTTGGCAGTAGGAGCATGGTTAAGGTAACTTGAGAAGAAGAGCCCATCTATAAATTGTTGGGCCCTGCCTGGTGTGAAGCCAAGTGGTTAGCCCAGCCAGTCTTGGCCTACTCCCGGTGAGGCCTAGTCGAGCTTCCAGAGCCTGAGTAGAGTTTGGTGACCTGTCCTTGAAGTGACTCAGCACCTAAGCTGAAACTGCCTCCACCCAGCTGCTGCTGACGTGGTGAAATACTATTGGCCCTTATACCTTTCTCTCATCCCCTCTTCCCGCCCCCTTCCTCAAAATATATAAACACCTCCCCATGACAATAAACAGAGAGATTCCCGCCTTAGACGGTCTCCGTGACTCAATGTGGTTTTTCTCCCAGGTGTTTTTTGGGGGGAAGGGGTTTGAGTCGCCAACATCCGCCTTCTTGCTCAGCCTCGGAGAAGCGGCTGGCCCGGTTCTCTCTCTCTTCTGCTCTACCTGCCGGTGGTGGAGGGAAAAAACCCTGGCAATAAATGGCACCAGCTTGCAAAAATGCAATTTCATTTGAAAGTAGAGAAATAAGTTTTAAAATGACACTGAAGGTATTCCATGTTAGAAAATAACTGCATAGGAAAGTGTTTCCCAGAGAGAGTCACCAAGGTCTACAGAGGCCCCTGTAGCTGTAGTGAAAAAGGGTCTACAGACATCATTTTAAGTGAGCAGAAGGATGTGGCCATGTCACTCACATGGTGTTAGCTTTAAGCATGTAAAATACATGACCTATAGATACATGGAAGACTAGGACAAGGTTAAAGAAAGCCACTTATTGCAGGTTATGTATGGGAAAGTCAGATTCCTCTGAAGGAATCCCTGAATAGCCATTGTGTGAGGCTGTGAATTTGTAGCCTGCATTTCAGCAGAGATTCTAGGATGCTCAAAATGCAAGGACCATGAACATCTGCTGAGGAGAGCTGCAGGCACAGAGTGGAGGTGGCCCAGGCGAAAGGTTCACATGCTAAATCAGCAAAAATGGAGAAACAGAGTCACCCAAAGTTGTTGGAGCTCAGATGATCCAACCACAGCCCCAGATGCTGGACTTGGAGCTAAAGGATTCAGTATTTATCCTGCTTTCATTCGTTCAATATTTCTTCATTCAGATCCTCTATTTTATTTCATTTCATTTATTTTATTAGGGTGTGGGTGTGGGTGTGTGCATGTGTGCGGGTGTGTGTGCATGTGCCTGTGCAGGTACATGTGAGTCATGGTTTGCGTGTGGAAGGCAGAGGGCAACAATACATACTTTTCTACCTCACCCTCATTTGAGGCAGAGATTTTCTCCCCTGGATTCTCCCTATGCAGTTTACTGCCCTCACTAGGAGCTTCCTAAAATTGTCTTTACTTCAAATCCCATTTTCCCTCAGCATTAGTATCACTACATTGTGATTATGTAATTCTGCCCCAGCTTCTAGTTTTTGTTTTGTTTTTTCTTTATTTTATTTTTTTCTTATGTGTATGTGTTGGTGTGTGTGTTTCCTGTATGCAGTGAGTACCAGCAACCCCACTGAGGAGGAGGCAAGGACCTCAATGGAATGGGACAGGAAGAAGGGGAACCGTACTAACACTCGATTTGTTCATACAAAGTTTCTACTTAATCAAGATAGAGACAGAGAGAGGGCGGGGGGAAGATTGCTTTCAGTCTTTGAAGAAATAATGGACTTTTGGTCTTTCAAAAATATTATAATTATGAGTATATTGGTATTCTTACTGATAAACTAAATGTGTTTCCTTTTTTTCTTTTTTCTTTTTTCTTCAAGGTAGGGTCTTGCTCTAGCCCAGGCTGACCTGGAATTCACTGTGTTGTCTCAGGCTGGCCTCGAACTCACTGCAATCCTCCTACCTCTGCCTCCTGAGTGCTGGGTTTAAAGGCATGCACCACCATGCCTGCCTCTAAATGTGTTTTCCATTATGAGATAGATGGCCATTAGCCTTTAAGGGAAGGCCAGTGGTGGAGCATTATAGTTTAAAAATGTTTGAGTGTGAATTTGACAAGGATGAAATTGTGATCATTCATCTTTATTTTCAACTTGATGAAATTTGGAATCACCTAGGATATAAACCTATGGTTATGTCTTTGAGGGAGCTTCAAAAGATGTTTTACTGAGGAGGGAAAACACACCCTGAATGTGAATAGTGCTGATTCAAGGGCTGGGGTTTGAGACAGAACAAAAGGGGAATGACAAATCCAGATGTGTACCATCATTTTATTTCCTCTGTTTTTTGTTTCACTGAGAGGCAAGAATAGGACTCATAGCTGTTGCACACTCCCACTACCTAGGAGCTGCTCACAGCTCTGCCTCCCCAGCCAGGATGGCCTGCATTGTTTGGCACTGTGTAATAAAATGAACCTTTCTCCAATAAGTTGTTTTTTTCAGGTATTTGGCCTTATCACCAAATAACTAATACATATAACTTCCATTTGAATCCATGTATCCAAATACTTAAATAATTTCCACAATTCAAAAAGGTACTGCTCCACTAGAGTACATGAGATACTAAATTGAATTATAGATTATCATTTTTATATTTCTTCTCTATGTTGAAAATTTTTGCAATAACAAAATAATCTCTATCAAGAAATTCAAGAATGTTAAGGAAATTTAATCTAATGAGAGGACTTCTGTTTTTCTGTTAGGATAATTTACAATTATACAAAGCAAGAATGGCTAATTGAAATTCTATGATAATTTAATCCAATTTTACCTCCTGTTGATTCTCCATTTCCCACATACCTACTTGTTTCCCAATAACGTACTATATTTTCTTACAAAGCATATCGTTATCTTCTTCATTTCTGTACTTCCTGCTGTTTGGACACAAACTAACTGGAGGCTATGCTTTCTTTACCATGGCAATGCACATGCCCCAGAGAAGGTGTTCACATGTTGACTGACTTAACCATCTCATTTAAATTACAAAAAGAAACATATTTTTCAAAACAAATTTTGCTACAATTCTAGGAACATGAAAAAACTGCATATAGATATTCTCCTTAAAACAATATACTTATTATATTTTATTTTATAAATATTTTATAAATTATTGTTATTATATATATCATATATATACACATATACGCATATGTGTATATGTATATACATGTTTTTCAAGTGGGCAATTTTCTTTCTCATTTAAACACTATTTTAACCTGTTAGACTTTATAGACAAAGCTGATAGGACAATAGTTTCATGATAGGGAATCAGCTATCTTTTCTTGTCATGTTGATAGATTTTGGAAGAATAGTCACAATTAGGATTGTTCAGTCTCAGCACAAAAAGTGACATTTTTTTTGAAAGGAAACCCCACAAAAAAGCTAAAGCTCTCTACTCTCTTTTAATGCCTCATCCAAGCTATCTACTGAGCAAGGATGTCAAAGCCCATTGTCCCTCTAAAGACTGCTATCACATTTCAGAAAAAAAAGTAGCCAGACATTCCTGTAACATCCAATTTAAAGCAAAAATCTTAACTTTCATTAGACATTCCTTGAGAATATTAAATCATGGTGGATTTGAGTTCCTTAATCAGTAAGCTATTTTAAACAAAGACAAATACTGGGATTTTTTTATGTTATAACTTCATTTGCCACTCATGGAGTGTGCTTTTTGTCACTAATGACTTGTTTGAAAGAATAGCTAAGCTGAGCAGTTCCTAACCTGGACCTGCTAGAGTTGCTGACTTACCTGATACACAACTCAAGGCCCAGACAATAGGGATGGAAAGGGAAGGAAGGGGGGAGAAAACAAACACAAAATTAAATCCAAAATTAGCTGATACCACAGAAACCTTTATCCTTGGAGACAGCTTAAAAATATAACCCTCAAAAGGAGTAAGAGGGGAGCACCTGAAAAGTAGGGCTCTGATGATGGTGGGATGAAGCCTAAATTTATTATTTTTTCTGTCTCTGACCTGTAATTCCAGTAACAGAGATTGGTTGCTACCCACATTTATGTATTGATCGGAGAGACCTATGAGGTCCCCAAATCAAGACAGCTTTCTGACAAAGCACTTGATTACCTGCCTGAGAAAAAGCTAAGGCCCTATTGCTGAAGACACCATATGCTGCTGACACACAACATGGAGAGACCTGGCTGGAATTCAGAAGAAAGTCAGTCCCCAAACAGCTTGTCTAGTGCTGGAAAATATTATACGAGCTACCGGGGGTGATGACCAACAACAATCTTAGCAAACAGAGATCTAAGCTACTCAGAAGCAAACGCCCTGACACGATACACATGCCAGTACAATAGAGGCACATAACCTCAGTGGGTACCCAGTAGTTTTCTGACTGGCTAAGAGATCCACTCAACATAAAGGTTCCTATATCTGGAATTTGGAACCACATCAGAATCCTATGGAGACAAAGATTATGATCTCCAATGTCAAGCTCTCACTAGTCTTTGACTAAAAGAGGAGTTACATACAACAAATTCTCCCTAAATTAATAATGCTTAACTCATTTAAACTATGCTGATTTCACTCTCCATTGGAGAATCTATTCAGAAGGTAGAAAGACTGGAGGAGATAAACTACCCCCCACACTTTAGCCAAGCCACAACTGAAACCACAGATGAATTGGGGAGATGAGCATGAGTGCTGCTTCCATACTGTTCCTGATAATCAGAACCAGGGTTAAGGAGACAGACTCTGAGGATACTCAACACCAACCAAAGCAGAGATGCAGAGGCTCCTAAGAGCTCATCACTGAAGTAGACTTAAAACTCACACACCATAGCTCAGGGAATTTTGTGGAAGGGGGTAGAAATATCTTAAAAGCCACAGGTTGAGACATCATGCCCAGAGCAATCCCCACCAAAAAAAAAAAAAAAAAAAAAAAAAAACTGACTACTGTTCCCACAAGGCATAAGACACAACCCCATGGGAAGTACCTGCAACCCCACTGAGGAGCATTCCCAATGGAATGAGGGCAGGGACGAGGGAAAAGAGAGTACCAATACATGATGTATCCATATGAAACATCTTGTGAAAAATAATAATAATAATAAACATTAAAAATAGCTAAACTTGGCCTGGAGAGATGGCTTAGCAGTTAAGGTGCTTGCCTCCTAAGCCTAAGAATGCTGGTTCCAATCTCCAGCGGTTCCAATCTCCAGGTCCCACATTTAGCCAGATGCAAAGTGAGGCAAGGGCGCAATGCCACACTTGACCACAAGGGGGCACATGCATCTGGATTTCATTCGCAGCAGCTGAGAGACTGCTGGTGAGCCCATCTCTATCTGTCTTCCTCTCTCTGTCTCTCTCCAAAAAAAAAAAAAAAAAAAAAAAAAAAAAAAAAAAGCTAAACTGAATAAGTAAGCTCTCCAAGGCATTTTTCCATTCGTGTTGTCAGTCTAGCTCTCTTCTTATTTAGTCTCCTCTCTGAGTTACTGATCTTCCTAACATATCACATCATTCCCACTTTTTTTCAGATGAGAAATGTGTCTTATTTCTTCCACATTTAGGATTTTATGCATTTTCTTAACATTCTGCAATATCTTGGGCTTTTCATCTCACTAATTTCCACTCTCCATATCTCCTCTGTTCCTATTACCTGCAGAATTAACTCCCAGGAGTGACCCACTTAGGATGCACATCCTATTTCTGGATTTTTGTGTATCTTCTGCTCAACCTTTACCATCTCTCCTTTAAGATTCAGTCCAAGGAGTCTCCTGGGCTAATCATTTAACAATATCCCCTCCTTTCTGTGGATTCCCATTACTAGGCAGTTTCTATTTTAGCCGTGCATTTATTTGGGCCAGTTTTGATTTTACAAATTAAATGCTGCAATGACTTTAATATTTTTATGAGCTTAGATTGTCTATCAAGGCAGGTCATGAATTCCTTCAAAGTAATAACCATTTTCTAAAATCTGGGCTGGAGAGATGTCTCAGCAGTTAAATTATCTAGCTGCAAAGCTTAAGGATCTGAGTTCAATTGTTCCATACATATGCAGATCCAGATGCACAAGGTGGCACACACATCTGGAGTTCTTTTGGGGGCTAGAGACCTGGCCTACCTTCCCATTTCCTCTCTTTAATGAATAAATAAATAATAAAATATTTTTAAAACATTTAAAATCCAATTTAACTCTTAAAATAGCTCCTAAGGTGTCCTTTGTATATTAAGGTACAATTAATGTGCCTTGAATCATGGATATCTAGAATATTACAGAAGTAATCAGTAAGGTAACTGGCATCTAGTCAAAGATCAGATTTGCTTGATTATTTAGAACTGTTATTTTTTAAAATATTATTTACAACCAGACAGGGGGAGAACACGCAGAGAATAAGAGAGAGGGAGAGAGGAATGAGAAAGGGAGAGAGAGAGAGTGAATGGACACACCAGCAGGAATGATTGCTGTGCAAACTCCAGATGTATTTGTCACTTTGTGAATCCAGCTTTATATGGGTACTGGGGTATCAAGCCTGGGCCATCAGGCTTTGCAAGCCAGCTTTAACTGATAAGCCATTTCTCCAGCCTCAATGAATATCTTTTCTATTTTTATCAAAGTCATATTATTTTAGTATTTGTTTGTTCCAAAGTTAAACAATTTATGAAATAAGCTAATATTAATGAAGTATATGTACAATATGCATGTGAGGTTTACATATAACTTCACACATATACTAATATAGAAATATAAGTGAAATATTGAAGTTTTTTTGGATATACTTGATGGGAAAGACTAGAAAATCAAGAAACAATAGGTAAGAATTTTGATGATAATAGGAACCAAATGCTATAGGATCCTTTAATACTTTCATGAATCTTATATTCTGACATAAAGTGTTCTAAACATATGTTGTGTATCTACATGTTGCCACAACATGGGTAATCCCTCAGTTATTCCATTTTGAAATGGTAGTGGACAATTACAAGTTCAAATTTGCACTGAAATACTAAAATGTTGAGATGTGAAAGGCACAGGGAAATCATATTCCTGAGCAAATTGAATTAAGAAACAACCTTAAACAAGACCTTGGGATTGGCTTAACACGATTCTGATATAGAGCAGATTTCTCCCTTTAACGTCCGTTAACTCCAGAACTTTGATGCTAATGTCATTCAGTGTCACTTACCATCTTTCAGGATGGTTTCTCGCTCTGTGCCATCTATCTTCTGCCGGCCAATTAGGAAACTGGTGGTGTCAGCAAAGTAGATGTAATTGGTTTCTGCATGAAAATCTAAAGCGCGAGGGTTCACCAGATTCTCTATCGGGATCATATATTCATCAGATATCTTGGTATTCAAGTCCATTCCTCTCACAATTCCTGGGCGTCCTTTCCCATAAAAGAGGAACAACTCATTCTTGGGTCCTGCAGAAGAAAGATTACAAACATAAACAACCCATGCTGCCTAATCTGCTTTATGCTGCACAATGCCACTGTTTAATTAACTGGCACATTTAGGAGTTTTTAAATTTAATAGTAGAAATTAAATTCTAAAATATGCCAAATGTATCTTGATGCAAGAAGGCCAGCTAATTGCATTACTTTAATTAAAACAGAAATTACTTCAGTGAATGGCTATATTCAGTTAATTATTCTTTTGTCTGTAACTGTCTGTATAGCAAAAACATGACAGATCATTGAATAACTTGTAACTTGTGAAATGAATATTTATTAAAATATCTTGTACATTTGATTTTATAATTCATTACAATCTAGCTGACAATTATTTTAGATATTAACTATTGCACTTACTATAATTGGCAATGCTAATAACTTAGTGCTGTTTAAAATACAGTTTCATCAATAGACTAGGAGAAAAGATCCATAGAGTATCACTAATGTGCCGGAGAAGATGTTGGAGTTACCCAAATAGTTGATTGAGTCTTTCAAGAAAAGAAAGGAAATGCTTTTTAAGAGCATTACCCTTTATTTCACATCTCACTTAGAATGGAACATCCTGATGTTCTCTGTTGCTATCTATAGGAAGTTATAATGCAAGACATAAGAACAACAAATAAGAACAAATACAATGCAGACTCATGTGGATATTGTTTTCTTTCTTTGCTTTTTAAAAATATTGACACAAGGTCAGGCTGGCCTGAAACTCTCTATGTAACTGAAGTATCATTGAACTATTTATGCCTGTGCCTCCCAACTGTTGCAATTACAGATGTATTATTCCACATCTTATTCATGGTGGCTTTATCTACAGAATGAATTGAAACTTTCACCCCTTTATTTATTTTTTAATTTGATCTGTGTGTTCGTGCATGTGCGCACATGCACGTATGTGCAGGCATGCGCCCAGGTCTCTTGCTTCTGCATATGACTGCCTGTCTGCTTTCATGCGGGTGGCTGAAGAATTGAACCCAAGGTGGCAGGCTTATTAATAAAGCACCTTTAGCTACTGATGCATCTCCCCCAAAGCACAAATTAACCCTTTCAGACTACAGCATTATAAAAGGCTCTATAACTTGTATGGTGCCCTGTGCCCTATGTATTTAAATGTGTTAAATACAAAATTAAGACCTAATATGAGCAGGAAAACTTACTAAGATACACAAGATTTATCTATATTTTTGTAATCATAGGAATTTTGGAATTTCAACTATAGAAAATTAAGTATAGTGATTTTCTTTTGTTAGACTTAATAGTTAATGTTATTGAACATTGATATGTAAAAGAATAGCTATAGATTATTTTTGTGTAAAACAAATTCCAATTAATTTGTGTAGGTATTAGGAATATTGTGAGGAAAGGGTTCAGGCCACAAGCATAGCTGTTGCTGTCTCATAGATACATTCACCATTATCTTTCATCAGATATTATGAACTCAGTAGATATATAATATTTTTATTATATTTTGCATGCTTGAACTGAATATATGTACTTTATAAATTAATTTTGCTCTTATTATACTCAATAGTCATCCTATTCATTTTAATTTCATTGAAGTTCATTTTCACTGCTGTATACCATTAACTTGTGTATTTATTTCTAATTGAAATATGTTACCATTTTTAGAATGCTTGTTTAATTATTTTTAATTCTTATTAGCATATATTGATTGTATGAAATGAAAACTTCAACAAATTTTTAGAAGTGTGTTATATAAATTGACCGTGTTCACCCTACTATATCTTCTCCTGCCCTCTTTATTGGTCAGTTTTCTTCCAATGTATATTTAATTCATTTAAAAGACAAACAAGTTTAATTTTATGGACTTTTATCAAAATTACTCTCAATTTTGACTTATTTTAAGCCTATCTTTCCAGGTTAGATACTAAATAACTTACTAAACATTTTCCAATTGGTTTTACTTTTTGATAATTATTGTCATTCTGACACAAGATATTTTTCAATGTAGCATTTCATATATTTTCTTATATGAAATTACAGGGTAAAGTATGTTAACAACCTTCTTTTCATTGCCCTTAGCCTCTCGTTCTCTATCTTATATCAAAGGTTTTCATTTTAAAATGTTTCATATGCCTGTATAGTAGTATTGATTTATGTGGAAATCTTATCATTTCTTAGCACTTAAAAGTATTTCTTTCCAAATATTAAGTTCATGTGTATGTTAGTTTTCTTGATCTTAGAAACTTATACGTATATTTTTAAAATGTAGTGACATTTGGCCAGGTCACTTTAAAATCATAAAAAAAAAAAAAAACATGCCCTCCTCCCAACTGCAGTACAGTATTCTGTACAAGTGAAGAAAGAGAGTCAGGTAGCTTCCTTTTCCATAATTTATTTTTATTTTTGGTTTCTAACAAATATTGTAATGGATAATTGAGAAGCCTGGGGCACTCATTCAGCTAGTATGTGAGTTTGTGTGTGTGTGTGTGTGTGTATGTGTATATATATACATATACACATACATATATACATACATATATATATATATATATATATATATATATATATATATATATATATATAATCTATTCATTTTAAAAATCATATGAACATTATTTTTCTCATTGTTTTATCTATTCATTTTAGACATTCATTAGTATAACTACTTAAACCTTTCTTCTAGTATGTCTGATTCTTCTGTATATAATTGAAAGCTGAAAATTATGCTTTGTCTCATGGCCAGGATTCTGATTCTGGGAACATGTATATTTTAGAGCATGGAAATGAAACAAGGTATGTTTATGGTTTCTACTAACATTCACCTAATGCAAAACTTAAACTTCGTCACTGAAGTGTTCATTCAGTCCATTTGTATTTGTGAATATCAAACAACACCAGAGTCAGGATGCTGACAACTCAATCATAGGGGCTAACATGTGCATCATAATGCTGGAAAAGACAGCTATGTTTATTCTTATTTCTTGTGTGTTTGTGTTTTATGCTCATGTGTGTTTGTATGTACTCATGCCCGGTGCATATGTGTAATGAGGTCAGAGTAGAATGTCAGATTTCCTCCTACATTTCTCTTCCACTTTATTTCTTTGAGATGGAGTCTCTCACTTAACCTAGAGCTGCTATTCTCAGTCAGACTGGCTGACTAGCACACTTCAGAATTGCCTTGTCTCCAAGCCTGCTCTTCCTGCCCAGTGCTGGGGTTACATGTGTGTGTGGTCATGCCCTGCTTTGTATGTGGCTGCTGAGTATCAAACTCAGGTCCTCATGTTAGTAGAGCAAGTTGTCTTATCCACTAAGCCACCTCTATAGCACCGGCAGTTAACATTTGTTTTTGTGTTCCTGTTCTTAGACTCTAAGTGGCAGATGTTCCAAGTTTCACCCAGGGTGGTCTCAGGGAGTTTGGGAGGACCTAGGCATTGTATAAGCATCTATTTATATTAAATCCATTTCTGGTTTTAATATAAATACTTAGAGACTGGAAAAATTGCTCAGTGGTTAAAGTTGCTTGCTAATAGAGACTGATATTTCCAAAGTTAAGTTCCTCAGTAGCAATATAAAACCAGAAGCACAAAGGGCCACATGCATCTGGCATTCATTTGCGGCAGCAGGAGGCTCTGACATGCCCATACTCTCACTGCCTCTCTTTCTCTCAGTCTCTCTAAAATAAATGAGTATAAATACTAAATTTAAAAACTAACTAGAATTGTTTTCTATATATGTGTACGTAAGTGACATACTACATTAATAATATGCAACTCTGAGCTTGTGTTTTTCCACAATCATATGTATGCACAGATACATATAAGAATATATTCATGTATGTTATTAAACGCATTCACAAAACATGCTATCATTTCTGAAGGGATAACCAGATCCATTTAATAAGAGACACACATGGACAGATACTTTTACCTTCTCTTATCTGTAGGCACCAGATCTGAGAACTCAATTACTGAGATGGATTCAGGAGCATGAGACCTGTTATCTTATATCATATATATATATATATATATATTTTTTTTTTTTTGGTTTTTCAAGGTAGGCTTTCACTCTAGTCCAGGCCAACCTGGAACTCACTAGGTAGTCTCAGGGTGGCCTCAAACTCACTATGATCCTCATACCTCTGCCTCTCAAGTGCAGGGATTAAAAGCACGTGCCACCACACCTGGCTCAACATTTAATATAAAATCAAAACCAAATAAAAATGTAGGTGTAGTAATATATACAAATATATTTTATCTTAAGTTCATTATGCTATTTTATCTATTCATACATTTATTTATTTATTTGACAGAGAGGGAGGAAGGGAGGGAGAAAGAGAGAAAAAGAGACATAGAGAGAATAGGCATTCCAGAGCTTCCAGCTTTTGTAAATAAACTCTGGATGCATACACCACTTTGTGCATTTGAATTTACATGGGTACTGGGGAATAGAACCTTAGTCCTCAGGCATTGTTGGTAAGTGCCTTAACTGCTGAGCCATCTCTTCAGCACTCATTATGCTATTATTAATTCTAACTAGCTACACTTACAAAATTTATCAGTTTTGTGGCCTTACTTCACTATCCTCAGTATGCACATGACAATAGAATGAAATAAGTGACAAGAGATCCCTAACCAAAGTAAAAATGTGAGCTATGATGAAAGGAGGAAAATGCAAACTATGACAAGCAGTCATGGTAACTTTAAAAAAAGAAATTCAAAAGCATGTAAAGCCCAATGCTCCCCACATGGATATTACTTCAACCAGTATCAAGCTAGTATATCAAATTACACAGACCTTACAAATATAATTATAAATGTTACCTTTAAAAACCCTCATAATGCCCAAGTACTGGGGAAGACTTGTCATGAATATTCTTTCACAGCTTTGGATCTTGTGTCAAACCTTTCAGAGAAGCCAAGCAACCTGTGCCTGATGGTGCAACAGTGGCATGACTTTTTCTTATTTTTATTTTTTATTATTTTATTTATTTGCAAGCAGAGAGACAGACAGATAGAGAAAGAATGGGTGTGCCAGGGCCTGCAGCCATTGTAAAAGAACTCTAGATGCATGCTCCCCTTATGCATCTGGCTTATGTGGGTCTTGGGAAATTGAACCAGGATCCTTTGGCTTCGCAAGCAAGTGTGTTAATTGCCAAGCCATCTCTCCAGCCTCTGACATGACTTCATTTTTATTTTATTTTATTTTATTTTATTTTATTTTATTTTATTTTATTTTATTTTATTTTATTTTATTTTATTTTATTTTATTTTTTTGGTTTTTCAAGGTAGGGTTTCACTCTAGACCAGGCTGACCTGGAATTCACTATGTAGTCTCAGGGTGTCCTTGAACTCATGGTGATCTTCCTACCTCTGCCTCCCAAATTTTGGGATTAAAGGTGTGTGCCACCACACCCAGCCTCTGGCATGACTTTTGAGAAAGTAACAAACCACTTTCTGGTTGGATTTGAGGCCTGCTCTCCAGGAGGGATTGAGTTGGAACTGTAAACCTTGCTAAAAATTTGTATCTCAGGTGGGAATAGACCCTTCTAGGGAAGTTACTGCTATTCTTTTACTAAATGGACTTGATGCTTCACATTTGACTTCTTGATGTTTATGGCTAGTGGTTAGTCAGCTTTAGCCAGAAAAATTCTTTTTTTTTTCAGTCATATGTTGTGACTGCAGAAATTTATAACTGGTTAGTAATGAGACTAAGTAACGGGTAAATTCTCTCCCCTAAATGGGACATCTATATTCCAGATTCCAAGGTCCTGAGAACATGATGGAAGAAGGAGTAGAAAATATGTAAGAGCCAGGATGAAGGTGTGAAATAGTATGGGATACTGCTTTTTAAGCTACTGTAATCTTGAACTCACAGCAACTGCTATTGCCTGTGTAAACTCTGTATAAGATTGGGACAATCAACATACTATCATGGGATAAAATGGTATTGTCCAGTTGTCAACCCTCCTTGAAGATCAATAGGCAGTTATTGTTTGGTGGATTCGGGGTTGCCCTTTTTGTTAGTGGTGTAGACATTGGCAAGGTGCCCATGTTTTTGGAATCAACCACTAGCCAATTCTTCTCTAAGCAACTCATGAGACTTAATGAGTCAAAACTAACTAACTAAGTCAAACATGAAAGGAGGACAGGATGAGTACAATAAGATCATTAGGAGAAGGAGGGGCAGAAGAGTAGAATGGGAGAGGAAAATTATAATGATTTAAATACATTATAACATGTATGAGAATGTCATAATAAAGTCCATTGTATAATTAATGTATGCCAATAATAGTCAGTAAATAACTTTATAAGCTTATTTGAATAAAAATAAATTAATGCTATATCTCAAAGTAAAAGATATATAACAGCAATATAACTTTAACAATTTTTCAATAAAATTAGTAAAATTAGTAAAATTATTACTAAATTTCCTTGCTTTAATTTATGAAATATGAACTAACAAAGTAAATTTCACTCCTCAAAGTGGCTGCAAAACCTAAAACATTCATATACATGAATTTCTATTGGAAGAAACAACACATCTATTGCTCAAAGAAGTATCTTGGTTCAAGAAGTTCATCAATGAGTATAGTCTATTAATTCCATACGCATTAGAAATTAAGAAATGAAAAAATGATCTTCCTAAAAATCTCCTTAAATGACAGTGCCCTAATAGCCTACATAGTTGTTAATCCTGATCAGTTTCCAATTCACATCCCTACAAAACTAAAGTAAACACTGACTTTGAGAGAGAAAATGGCTAGTACAGAGATTTATACCAACTTCCCTAAATCAGTCTCATGTTATTGTGGTTGTTGTTAATTAATACAGAAAACCCTTTTCTGAAGCGGCAGCTTCTGGCAACATGTTCGATTTTAACAACATACTTTTGCATGACCTGCCGTCACTCCCCAAGTTGAAGCCGGTCCTGCAGCGACAGGACCGAGCTTTGTAGCTGCTGCTCAGCAGACAGATGTGTGAGCATCCCCCTGGCATCCCAAGTGCATCCATATTGCAGGCATGGCTTCTGACTATAACAGAGAGAAAACAGCACACTTGAAGTTCACCAAAGACAAGGGATTTATGTGGTTCAGCAAACTTTTTACAATGTACAAACATGTAATCTTAACAAAATCCTATATACCCAGCTACTTAGCACTCCAGTCAAATAGAAAAAGTTTAAACCGCATAAGAAGCATGGATTTGCCAAAATTCCTAAGGCTGCATTTAAAATAAATTCCAAGGAATAAAAACCTATTTATATTAATTTAAATGGGTCACATGTAAACAAAAGGAATATGATTTTTGGCATATATTATGCTTAGTTATTTAAATGCTATTAAAAAAGAACTATCCATAAAAATGTCATGAAATAAGTATAATCCCAGCTTAGAGGAAGAAGCAGATACAATTTCCCTTGTAGCCACCCATCATGTAAGCACCTGCACTGGAGGAGTGCATACAGTCATTATAGTACTGTGGTGAGGAAAGCCTAGTATGTGTTTGTAAAGTTCCATTGTCATTTTGAGAACCCTGCTATAAGATGTCCTGTGTGTGTATGTGTGTACATGCATGCATGCAGTTGTCAAAAGGAGGAGGTTGAGCTGAGTTAAGAAATTGAGCAGTAGATACATGTTTTATTTGTGATTATAATTAAACAGGAAAAAAACTGAAAAAGAACTATATGAATAAAAAAAGTGTAAAAGAAAAGGAATAATGTAAGAATAATACCATCAATATAACATAACATAACATAGCATAACACTATATAATTACATAATATGTTATTATATATTTATATTATACAATATTATTTATGTATTTTAATATAATAATTTTGATCATTTCAGTCAAAATTAAGATGAACATCATGGCAATTTTATTTTAATTGTAATACTAATTTGCTGTTCAACTTGCACTTTATTTCTATATTTTTCATTTTCTAAAGGAACAGATAAGTAAACACAGTTTTAACTATTTTTCCTCCAGAGATTTTTTTTTTTACTTTCCTAAATTCGCTTGGATTGATCACATCTCCTCAAGTAATCATCAACTCTCCTCCACTTTTGCTCCATTGGCTCATACCTATCAACATGCTCCCTTTATTTTCTCATTCCTTTACTTCCTTGGTTCTCCAAATCATCTATGATCATTTTCTCCAGTTTCCTTCCTTCTGGACTCTCTCAAACTTATTCCAATCAAATGTCTTCCTCACTATCACAGTTGCTCTTATCAGAACCCTGTGAGTTTTATGCAAAATCCAGAGACCAGTTGAATTTTATGAGCTTCTGTTTAGGTACAGCTTTTGGTTTTCATGATTGTCTGTACCTCATGGTAAAGTGTCCTATTGTTATTATTTGAAATATTTTCATCCATATTTACTTACTTGGTATGGCAACCTTTGTCAGCCTGTAGTTTCCAACTGACCTTGAATTCATATTGTTAGATATTCATGTACCTCCACTTGACTTTATGATTAACATGTGAAATGGCCCTTGAAAACTGAGTCTAACCTTTGCCCCAAACTTGTTCCATACTTTTTTAAGTCTGATAAATAACTTAATTCCTACTGTTCTAGTACAACCATTGTCATACTTCTTGACCTCATTTTCTATACATCTTACCTCCATATAATCCTGCTTTCATACACATCTTAATTAAATTACTTCTCACTACTTTCACTACTTTCACTATTGCTATTTTCGTACAATCCACTTTCCTCTCAATTGTCCACCCTTTGCCCTGTTCAGTACCTCAGTAAGATTTGTTATAAATGTCAATCTGATCATAACATTTTATTGAATGCTTCCTGATGACTCCTGTTTCATGAAAAGGATAAATAAAAGTTTTCACAGCCAACTACAGAGCCCTACTAGATATGGGTCCCCATTTTTCCAAACTCAGTTCCTAATTCTGTGTTACTTAGTCACTTTGCTTCAGCCACGTAGGCCTCCATGGTGCTCCTTGCTCAGTCTGGACCTATGCTTACCTGATCCCTTTGAGCTGCTTCATCTCTCTGCCTGTCATACTCTTGCTTCAGAGATTGCAAGTCTCCCTTTTTCATTTATAAACTTCAAGACTTCACTCAATGTCATCTTTCCAATGAGAATTCCAGTGATTATTCAAAATAAAATGGCAAACTGCAACTTGACACTTACCTATTGTATTGGCGGTAGTAATACATGATTTACTTAGTCATTTTGTATTATGTCTTACTCGAGTAGAACAAAAATCTCATAAAGGCAAACATGATTTGTTTTATTTGCTAGTATATTTTCTGTATATACAGAATATTTACTGGTATATTCTTGATGGTTCATGAATAATTAACAAAGGTACAAACCCTAAAATCAAAGTCCAAGAAGATTATCTGGAAAACTTTAAAATGAACTTTCTATAAACATATCTTTGATAATATACTGCCTCAACTGGATATATGTTAATATTTAGATGATTTTAAATGAATTTTCATTTATTTGAAGCATATGTATAGAACAATAACAGACATTTTGAGGCTAATTTTTATATTAAGATATAAGATATGTGATGAACCTAAATGGGTTTCATAAAAGGCATCACTTATCTACTATAAAAATATATTTTGTGCTTTGAGCAAGACTAAAAAAATGACGCCTTCTGATTAAAATTATTTTGAATGAACATGATTTAGGAGGAAATGGGGGTGCTATATTAGGAGAACAACAAGAGTAGAATGAATACCAGACAAATAGTGAAAGTAGCCTGATTTGAAATTATTCTCTTAAAGTGAAACCAAAAAAACTGAAAAAAAAAAAAAAAACTTTCCATCTGGTTTTTGTATCTACATACATCACAATTGAAAACTCCTTTCTGTGTAGAAATCTAGTCGTCATTTTAATTCCATGGTCATAGAAACGATTTACTAGAAACTGAGCAATTTGTCATTTAGACTTGAGAAAGGAGCTCTCTTTCATTTTACAAAGAAGGCAGGCATATTTTTTCTGTCAAAACAGAATTTATGATTTACCCACTTCAACGCCATTGAGAATCACAAGGCCTGTGCTGCCATTCAGTCTACCATTATAAAGGTTATGAAGAAATCTTGCTACTTGCCTGTTGGCTGAGTTCTTTTTTGATAGATTCGGATTCCTCGAGCACTTTCAATTTTAATGAATGAATGAATATCTGTGACATTAAACCGGTTTATCTGCATGATATTGAAGCTATCAGAATTGGTTGCATATAAGTAGTCTTCAAACACAGTTATACCATATAAATGTCTGACCTGGGAAGAGGTTAGAAAATAATTTTGATTTGTAACGATGCTACTTCTAATTTGAAAGGAAAATTGATTGCTATTTGTTAGTGTGAAAAATGCCCATGGAATAACAATTATTTTTTTTTCTCAAAGGAAGATTTTAGTAATTTACATAGATGCGCTTAAAATAGTTATGATATATGGGAGAGAGTCTCATTCATATTTTGTTAAGATTACGTGCATTATTTTTTAAGTTTTCAAGGCTATCAAGAACCATACCTTCAAGAGTATTCACTGATATTCTATGTCATTAGAGAATATATATAATTTTTTAATGGGCTACATTGTTATAGAGTCAAGGGTATGTATACACTATCAGATAATAGTGATGGCTATGTAAGGACTTTAGTCTCTTTAGAAATAGCATCTTTCAAAATTTGTCTAAGCACAAAAATCTCATTTTGTCCTGTTATATTCATACCAATACTTGTTTTACTCTGAAAAATAATATGTTAAAATTCACATATGTGCAATAATTGTAATAAAATAACAGCATTTTACACAGAAATTGTATTTTTTTTCTAGAGCTTATTCACAATGGCAAATGGACTTGGTTTGTTTGAAATTAATGACGGTCACTGCTTTCTATACAATTAAATTATCAGTGTAATTCACTTCTTTATATGAATTGTGATTAACAAAACTAGCTTTTATATTTTGTTTTGATGTATGTTTTTCTTCATGTCTATGCTAGAAGTGGAAGGCAGTAAACAATCCATGCAAAAGGGCAAACCATCATTTTCTCTATATGTTATTTCACGGTGAGTTACTGCATTTATTTATGTGGTGAGGGTGGAAGCTGTGTGCACATTTATAAATATCATTTTCCACATAGTATATATCATATCACAACATACACCAATGGTTTAGTTTTTAATTAGATAGTTTTTTTTTTTTTTTTTTTTTTTTTTTTTTTTTTTTTGAGGTAGGGTCTCACTCTAGTCCAGGCTGACCTGGAATTCACTATGTAGTCTCAGGGTGGCCTCAAACTCACAGCGATCCTCCTACCTCTGCCTCCCAAGTGCTGGGATTAAAGGCGTGAGCTACCACGCCCGGCTCAGATAGTATGTTTTTAATGCAAAAGTTCCAAACAAGCTAAATTATTCCCTTTGTCATTGACTTTATGCATATATTAATCAAGGTGTGAGGCCAGATATACTTTCCGGGTCATATTGTTTTATAAAATGGTGTCAACTTGTTTCCTCTTGGGGTGGGTAAGCACTGCCACATATGAGACAACTGGTCAGTGTGAAAATATATGTTCAAAGGATAAAAAGTAAACTTTACTTGCCCCCCCCCCTTTGTTCTTCTGCAGACATATCTAGTTCCTTTACAAAACACATAGGGGTACTTGGTCTGCTTACACTCCCCAACAGAGGTGGGAGGGGCATGGAGTGGTAGATAAGCCATTCTGCCTGTACTCTGAATACTTCCTAGACTATATCCACACTGAATTACTTTGCAGCAGAATTAGCATATGGTGAGGGAGTCTGCAAAACACAGACAATATAAATGGGAATAGATAGAATAATTGAAAACTTCAAACATTAAAAGAACTTTTAAACTCATTATGAGGAAAAATACTTCTCATTCCCTATCTTGTATTCACAGATTAATATTTAATGGCAAAAAAAAAAAAATCAAAGAAACTCTTCCTAGCCATTTTACAGGTGAAAAGATCATAACAAAGACCCAGCAAAAAAACTGAACTTTTTAGCACGTTGAAGGTGAGAGAAAAATAATTGGTTCTGAAAAACTTCTGAAAAAACAATATTTTATTTATTTACTGAAGAGAGAGAAAGAGGCAAATAGAGAGTGAGAATGTGCATGCCATGTCCTCCAGCCACTGAAAATGAACTCCAGACACATGCCACCTTGTGCATCTGGCTTACTTGGGTACTGGGGACTCAAACCTGGGTCCTTAGCCTTTGTAGACAAGCACCTTAACTGCTAAGCCATCTCTCCAACCGATGGCCACACTTTTAATATTGGACAGGTTTTGTTTTTGTTTGTTTTTTACTATGACGATTTGCACATGTGTTTATCAAGAAAGGTAAAGAAATTCATTTTAATAGGTAATTAGAAAGTAAAAGTCACTTTAACTTTGGAATATACCCTGCTATTACAAAAGAAACCAAAGAGATTCACATATATCAGCTATACCCACTTAAAAATTCACAAAAAATTAGTGCAATCAGTGAGACCCAACCTAAGGGGAAAAAGTACGCTGGTGAAAAGGCATTTTTCTAGTTAGGTCTTTCAGGTGTTCACCCTATGATTGCTGACAAGATCTTGTGATTCAGCAAAAGAAAACCTAACTCATATGGCAAGAACTTGGATGTTAGAAACTTTCAAAGAACTCTCAGCTGAGGAAGCACTCTAATGAATCAGTCGGCAAAATTAAATTCAACCTATAAAAATAATCAGGGTATTTTTTGTGAGCAGGCATTTGCTTTTGTTAGCAAACTATCTGCAGTGCCCTGTGGGACAGATCATACTGCTGCTCATTATGAATAAACAACTTAAGTTAGTTTTTTAAAAGTAGGTCATAACATCTGTCCTGTTCTAAACTTTCTCTTTCTTGCTAATAAAGCACTTTTGTATCTATTACTCACTGTCTATATTTGTTTGCTATGAATAGACATAACTAGGAATAAGAGGCATCTCCAATATCATGGAGGCATTTCAGTTTCACCGTGAATACAACATTTTGCCATTTACCAAATATACTGTATTTTTATAAGCCATTGTATCTTGCTTCTTGAGGCATTTTCAACATTGCAAATTTTGGTGTGTGTGTGTTTATGAGTATCATAAAACTGTACTTACTTGTCTGCTTTGAATGATAATATGTCTATTTTTTCCTTGGTAGTCGACAACTCCGACATAGTCCAAGTAGAGATCTACCCAGTAAACCAATTTGTTGACAAGGTCCAGTGCTAGTGCAGCTGGCTGCTCTGCCTTGGAATCAATTATCCTCGTTCTGTTCATGCCATCCAGGTCACATCTTTCCACTTTGGCAACATTCCCATAGTCAGTAAAGAAAAGTTTTCTATTGAAAGAAAATGGAGTGTTAATGTGAAGGAGAGGCAAAGCTTGCTTGATTGAGCCATCTGTAAAGAGCAGAACTTTTCCTTCTAATTTATTTCAGTGGTTACATCTGTTAGCTTCCCATAACCATTTGCATGTAATATCACTCATAAACAGAGAAATCTGCTAATGAATATTGCAGGGCATAAGGGAGCAGGTTAACCAGAAACTGTAAAATTTCCTCAAAACAAATGACTGTGGTGAGTTTATTTTTGTATTAGGAGAGAGATTTCTTTAAGCTTCATAGAGCCAACAAGTCCACCACACTGAGCGTGAGGTGTGAAGAGAGCCAAGTCACCTGGCCAGCAGGGCATGTGGGCGATCTGACTTTATCTTCACCTGCTTTGCAAATTGCTTAGTATTGCTTGTCTCCTATCAAAGCTCTTATGTGTCACTTAATGATGCCATGGATTGTAGAAAATAGCAAACCTGGAATGGAATTAAGCAGATGGAAAAGGCAAATATGCTGTTTGTATCATTGGAAAGGAAACATAAATAATGTGCCTCCCCACCCCAGTGCTATCACAAATGCACCTACATGTTCCCAAACCAAAACTGTTATACAGGAATGAAAGAAGCTTCTCCTTTCTTTCCTTAATATACTCTGAAGAAAAGACTGGAAAGAAGTGCTGACCTCTGGGATAGCCAATCCTTTCACACAGCACTAAGACTGGCTGTGAAGCTTTTTACACCTGGAATACTATGGTGTTTAATATTTGATTAGTATTCACAGTGTTTAGTAAACACAAGTCAATTTCACTTAACCTGACAATTTTAACAAGATTACCACTCATGAGACCATCTTGCTTGGACTTAAGCATATAAAAAAAAAATAATAATTTACAGTGACTTGAGCAATCTTAAGGTTACCTCAAGGATAAAATAGATGATTATATAAATGTGGATAATTAGTTTTTTAGCTACTTTTTTTCAATATTCTTGCAGTTTCTAACCGTATGGGGCATCTGTCAAACTAAAATTGTTTAAGCTTTAATATAAATGTAGCTCTTTCTGTTTGAAGACTAATTTGAAGACTGCCTGTTTATTCAACATTAATGCATTCTGCTACAAAATAATGACAGACAAAATTTACTATAAGTATAGAATTCCCAAAGTATTCTTGAAAGATCAAAGTAAGTTAAACATTGTTTTATTATGATGAGGGGCTACTTTCCTGAAGAGAAAATACAATAGCATATGATGCTTAAAATACCCAAACCCGAGCTGGGAGTGGTGGCGCCCACCTTTAAATCCAGCACTTGGGAGGCAAAGGTGGAAGGATCGCTATGAGTTCAAGGCCACCCTGAGACTACATAGTGAATTCCAGGTCAGCCTGAGCTACAGTAAGATCCTAACTTGAAAAACAAAACAAAACAAAAACAAAAAAATACCCAAACCCCCATTTGGTTTTTGTCTCTGTCTTCTTTCTTTCCTCTTCTCTCTGCTCCGCTCTCCTTTTGCCCTGCCCTGCCCGGCTCCACTCTGTTCTTCCTTTCCCTCTCCTTCCCTCCGCTATCCTTGCCTCATCTTTCTCCCTGTCATACTATTTCCCTGTTTCAGGTAGCATTAGGAATAAAACTAGAACATCCTCTCCCAGATCTATCCTAAATAGAAAAATGTTCCCTATTGTTACAGGAAGGACCACCTAACATCAAGCCATAACGCTTTTCATATTATAATTCCCATTTTTAATCAGTTCAATTCACAGTGGTGAAGAGGAATTTGTGTGTGGAGGAGCACAGAGACTAGCGGGAGCTGCTTCATGGTGGATTGTATGACATATACAAACTGTGCACAGATGGTAATATAAAGGAGGCAATTGCAACTGCTTACACAAGGTCTTTGAGGAAATATGAGTCTGGAGATGAATACTTCTCTGAAGTCTTGAGGTGACTTTATTAGATGTGATCCCAGGGGAAAAAGAGAGCAAGAGAGAGAAAAGGGCCAAGACAAGAACTCTGGAGGCATACTATTAGAGAAATAGGATGAAAGAAAGATCAGAGGTTAGAGGAGATCAGAGGTTAGAGATAACACAGACATTCATAGATGTCTAAAAGGGAGACATTTAAGAATGAAGGATTAGACTAGCTGGCTAGGGCAATGACTTCACAAAAAAAAAAAAAAAAAAAAAAAAAAAAAAAAGATATGTCTTTTGAGAAAAGACCATTGAATTTGAGCCTATTAAAGTTACAGATGTATTTGGTACCTCTGTTTGAGATATCAGTTCGTGAGGAAAAATCAAGTAGGTGATAATGTACAAGTTATTCTTCCAGGAAATGCATCAGTGATATTGAATTCCAATTGCAGGAATGAGGCAAGTGACTGGTACATACATTCCAAATCTTTAATAATCCTTTAAAACATACATCCATCTGAATAAATTTTAACAAAGCCTACCTAAAAAGCATATATGTATTATATAGATGTATATATGATTTATTAAAATTGTATTGTTCTACTTCAAAAAAAAGTAAAACACACACACACACAAAAGGAGAATTTTGGCTATGTGAAATAGTACCAAACTGTAAGAGAGTAAAGAATGAATCACTGTACCCTTTCAGACAATTGCAGAATACCTGGTGCCGAAGGAAGTTTAAAGTTGTTCTTTATATTAAATTGAAACTTCTAGACTTTGAAATCCTGACCATGATGAGCTGTGCATTTTTTAATTAAAATTCAACAAATTAAAGTGTTCCTAAAGATAATAGCAGTGCGAGTATTAATACTGATGATAAACCTGACATGATCTAGAATCACCTAGGAGACAACTTTCTGGGCATGACTATGAGGGAGTTTCTGGACAAAGTTAATTGAGGAGGAAAACCTGTGCTAAATATATATGGCATCATTCCATGGTCTATGTCCTGCACTATATCAAAAGAAGCTAACTGAGCATCAGCATTTGACTTTCTACTTCCTGGTGTGGATGCCATGTGACCACCTGCTTCATACTCCTGTCACCATGTCTTCCACTCAGCAATGGGTTGTATTCCTTCAAACTGCAAGCTGAAATAAGCCCTTCTTCCCAAAAGTTGTGTTTTGTCACAGTCATAAGGAAATTAACTAGTGAAACCACTATGATGGTGCAATTGCCATCTTATTCCTATGCATAAAAACTATGCATAGATATGATTAAAATAGTATACATTATGGCAAGGAACATTAACAGAACAGAAAATTCTGTATGTCTCAAGCTTGTCAATCAAACTAGAGTACAATCTAAACAATAACCCTAACAACTGACCCTTTCCTTACAGACTCCTTAAAGGGAAGCCCCATGCAATAACTGGGACCCTTGAGTACTTTCTGCCTCTCTTGACAGTGTGTTTTAAACGTTCATTATTGCCTAATTCTTAATATTTCTTGTTGCTCCACTCTACTTGTGCATGCCTTTCTTCAATTCTTTGATTAAGATGAAAAGAACTTCAAAACACACAGACATGGACTACTGATAACAATCCAACCACTTGGAAGATGGAGGCAATAACATCAGGAATTGACAGTGAAGCTTGTTTATATGAGACTGGAATAAAAAAATAGAGCTAGAGAAATAGCTCATTGGTAAGTAGCTCATTGCAAGCATGAGTATGTGAGTTCATGTTTAAAATTCTTTAGGGGTGGTAGTACATGCTTGTAATCCTAGCACCAGAGAGGCATACATAGATGTACTCCTGGGGCTCACTATCCAGTCATTCTAAGTAGACCAGTGAGAAACCCTCAAAGAATATGGATGTCATCCAAGGAAATACATCCAAGCTTGTCTTCTGGTCTCCAAATGCACATACACACACATGTACCTGCACGTGTAAGTTGATACAAATGTAAGAAACAACAGTGAGAGAGAGAGAGAGAGAAACCAGAGCATCATTTTAATTGAAATATACCTTTATTATAATTGGCAAACATAAGAATTGGTTGCTGGAACAAATATTTTTCTCATCCACAAAATATTTGTTTAAATATTGGTAAAAAAAAAAAATGACTATGACTCCTATTGATCCTTAACACAGAAGTAGCAGGTCACACCCATGCACAGATGAAGGAGGGTATATGTCAGCAATGTCATGCCATTTTGCACCACCTTATTTGTAAAAATAATAATAAGCTTAAAGCTTTAAATATGGTATAATTTATGTCTATGCTCTTCATATGGACTTATTATTTCTTCATAATTTATTCTATTGGTTATCTTTTGTACTCTCTCAATTATTTAAGAATGTTGCAGATATCATAACCCTTTAAAACTAAACAGTTCACTCTTTGGTTCTTAAGAATGACTGCATATCCTTGTGTAAGTACAGGACATCTACTACCATATTTCAACTAAAATATACAACACATAGTTCTCATTAAAGTTGTGATATTAATCAAACATAATTTTGTTAGATTTCTGGGATAACTATCAATGGATAGCCTGGGCTAACATTGAACTCATAGTTTTGCTGACCAGCCTCATGAGTACTGGGAATGTAAGTGTTCCACTTCACTGGACTCATTAATGTTCTTTCAGAGTAATTTTTTGGTTCAAAATACAGTCTAACACCACGTGATGCACCTGTTTTTTCTCCCTAGACTGTTTTAATCTGAAACAGTTTGTCAGCCTTTCTTTGTTGTTCATGATGTTAACATTTCTAAATAACAGATAGCTGCTTTGAAGAATATCTCAATTTAGGTTTTGTTTGATTTTTATCCTAATTAGATTATGTTCTGTCTTTTGAACTGAAATGTGAGAGTTTTACCTTTGTTGTTATTGCCTGTAGGGCATAGAAACAACAGGGAAAACTTTTAACCTATTCCAGAAGTTATATGAAAATGGAGAGAGTGGGGTTTGGAATCTCACTTCTTCTATTGTAGTCAATGCTTTATTAATACTTTCTTTACTTCCAGTCCTCAGTCTCCCTTGCAAGATGTGTTTCCACCAGGAACCAAATACTCTATACCACTTCTAGGACATCAGGGCCCCTGAACAGCACTTCCTGTTCATGTATAGCGGCTTGTGGATAACATGTCAATTCCTGCCCCATTCTCCAGTATTGCCTCAGTATTGCAATTTTAAAATTTCTTCTCTTACCGTTCTTACTGTGGTAATAATTGATTTTATTGCACAGCAAAAAATAAATAAACAATAACATTGAAATTGTTTTTACTTGTTCTATATTTAGTTTTGAATATCATTCAATTTTGTTCTCACTAACCCAAAAAACTAAGATTAAGATAAAACAATATTACAACTACCACCATAACTATCACTAAGATGTTTTACTGTTAACTCACCAAAAAAGAAAACTTCTAATTTTCCATTATTTATCTAATCATTTCTTGTCTGTTAAATAGAAAGTTTTTGAGTCATTTTCTCTTAATATATCATAAACTGAATTCCACTTGACATCCTTGTTAAGTGAATGAATTACCCTGTTCTATTCTAGTTATATAAGGTTTATACAGCTGAGGGTCACAAAAAAACTTTTAGAATCATTGGTAAACTCACCTGGTATAAATCACCAGTCACTCATGGAGTAGTCTCAGAAAGTGACAGTCTGCTGCGCTTACAGAGTTATGGCTCCAATCACCCCTCTATTTTAAAGCAAAGCCATCACTACACATACTGACATTTTAAAAACAAGTATTTTTAGGTGATAAAAGTAAGAGTTACTTTGGTCAGCAGTAACATTGTAAATGATTCTTCTGTACTTTTGTCCAGAAGGACACGGGCCATTTCAATACACCAGATACTTTTCCGTGTTCTTCAGTGACATAATCTGATGTGTGGTTCGTGTGATCCTCCTTACCTATTACAATTCAGTTATAGCTTAATGATAGTGTTTAGAAATTCTAACTTAGTTCTCAAAATCATTTAACTATTTAATTTATAAAAATATAACACACCATGACAGATTCAGATAACAATATTCAAAATAAGGACTAGCTGAGATGGTAGATATAAAACTGCATGCCACATTGCCAGAACTAAAAAAAATCTATATTGTTTTGATCAAAGCCCAGGAATTTCACCATTGTTTAATAAATATGAATTTATTCTAGTTACTAATTTATTTCCACTTAATGGAAATGATACATATTTTCTATTATGAAGTTTAGACTGAACACTTAATTCTATATTCTTTTTTTTTAATAACTCAATGTTACCTAAGTAGCATCAATAGTAATGAAACTTTATATTTTTCTTCCATTAACTACAGAAATTTGAATGAGAAAGCAATTTTCCACATTATATAGAGCAATTACAGTATATTCAGAGTTTAAGTAAGAATATTAAATATTGAGTTTTGCAATTCTGATATGTAATTGTAAATTTGAAAGTGTAATGAGTCTTTCTCATAAGAGGTTTAATTCAAGTTCTATTAGCAAATTCGATGTAAGGCATGTGGATGCTAAACAATTAAACTATCTTCTTTTTCTAAGTAAGATTGCACAAGACAGTTACTTATTGATTTTTCCTTATTTGGGATTTTTGCTTTTGTTGTTTGAGAAGGCACTTTTGTCCTTGGTTTTGGATTTATACATACACACAGAAATTAAATTTGACATGCAGGCTCCCACTCTCAGTATGCTACTCTACATTCTGGAAACATTGCTATGCTACTAATGATATCTCTGAAAGCGTCTGTGCTTTGGATATTGAAGTCAGTGAGGCTGAGCCACTTAGCACACTTATTTGTCAAACTTCTGCCCACTTAGTTTTCCTGAGAACTGCAGTCCTATGGATAGTGCTGTTAATCTCTCCATCTATAAGTAGACAAAAACGAGCCAGTGAGGCAAGGGAATTCAAACATTAGGCCTGTTCTTTTGAGTTTGCTCTCTACCTGGAAGCCAAAATGCCATTACTAAAGTATATGACAATTGCTGTTCTATTTTTAGATTCTGAATAATCCTGTGAAGATTATGTAAAATACAATATCCAGTGACTTTATAAAATACTGTATATTGAAATACTGCATAAATTAGGAATTATTTTATATGTTTTACATATAATCTTATATTCCCATTTTGGCATTATGTAACTTACCCAAATCAAAAATTCATTTAATACATATAGGAAGTATCTGAAATCAGTTCTGCAGCCTCTCATGAAATTATAAAGGAGAATACCAATGATAATTTTTTCAGGAAGCTGAAGTAGATGGAATTCAAACTCAAAGCCAACCTATAGAACATACTGAGATGTTTCAGAAAATAAAAAAAAGAGAGCTGTCTTTGGAGAACAGTGAAAGAGCACTGATATATCATTTGTGAGGCCCTGGGTTTGATTCTCAGCACTAAGTAACAAAAATATATAAATAATATCCTTTTCTGTGTACTTCAAATTCAACATATGACTCAAACTACAGGTTTCCAAATGTCATTTCCTGACCCAAGCTAACTAAAGTCTCTGACAAATTTAAATGTAGCCAATCCCTGACTCCCCCTTCATCACAGTTAATGCCGCCAGCTCACATTTTCATTATGTAGACCAACCTAGGCTCTTGGGCTTTTCTTTCAATCTGTCTTTCATTTCCCATGATCTTAGAGCCAGAAGTTAATTCACCAAGTAATAAGCTTGCCTTCTTAAAAAGGACAGGCAAAAATGTGAAGAAAGAAATGCACATTTTTATTCCTTTTTCCTTTGGTATCTGTGTCACACAGGTAGTTTAATAATAGATAACTTAGTTTTGGACCCAGAATGGAAAGGCCTGCTTAATTGTGTCCTTTACCTTTCTGCTGTTGCCTGAGGGTGGCAAGATAGGACTATCAGCCAGAGAAGCCTGCCTTACCACCATCTGTACAGGACCATATCTTTCCCTTCTTACTATACTTCCTTCTCCAAATTTAACTTAAAGAGGATACCCATGGCTATATTTATCTGCAGTTGCAAAATCTACCTAAAATATAAGGATACATCGGGCTACTGTTTTCAATATGAGGCAGCCCTGAATCTCAGACTGTGACTGAAATCTCAGAAACCCCTTTGACTAAGTTTCAGGACTAAAGCTTTTAGCATTTTCACAGTTGCTCGTATTTCCTCAACTTCACTGAATATTAAACTCTTTTGATATCTTATTGCCCTGTACATGAAGAATATGTGAGGTGAGATGTAAAAATAGGAGTCTTTAACCAGGCTAATTCCAGAATGTTACTCTCCTCTTGTAAAAATCTCTGTATGAATATCTTGCAAGACTGTATCTCAGACAGCACAAATTATTAAGACTCATCAAAAGCCTTCAGATGATTATTATTCATTATTTAAATTTAGGGAACCCCTGACCATCCCAATGCAGAAGAGTCATTTTTCTGATAATTATAAAATAACTGATATAAAACTTAGTTGTTTTTCAACCCATTTTTAGTGTCTATGGCTTTTTTATTACCAGTATACTTCTACCACAAATCATATGGGTGATGAATAGAGTTGTGTGCCATTATCATAATCTATACATCTACAAAAAAAATAACCATTCTGACAAACACACAGAACCCATTCTCCTTGTGGTTATCCTATCAGCCTTGGGTTTCTCTCTGCAATAACTTTCAGACTTCTCTGAATGCTTGATCCCACTGACTCTGGACATAGCTTCTGAAGTGACCAGCCTTCAGTTTTTCCTTCTCATTCTTTCTTTATTGTCTCCAGCCCTATTCTTCACTGAATGCCAGCCATGTCCACTGTACAAGTATATTTTTGTTTCTTCTGGTTTTGAGAGTTGGACACATCGAAATATAACTCCTTTGTTTTCTTACCACCTCAAGAAGAATCTATCATCATATATATGGAGATCAGCTTCTTGTCCTCTCTTATTGTCATAACATGAAATTATCTTCCTTCTACTTGATTTAATATATGACAAAAATATGTACCTGTCCCATCTCCTTCTCATGGATCTGGCTCCAACAATTACTCCCTCTTTCTTTTGAGCCTTCAATTCTTTCTCTATCAAATCTCACATTCAGTAAATGAATATGATTTATAATTTATAATTGTAAAATAGTAGCCTCTAGCCATTGGAAGGAATGAATGCCAGATGCACGTACAACCTTGTGCATATGGTTTTATGTGGGTACTGGGGAACTGAACCGGAGTCATTAGGCTTTGCAGGCAAGTGCCTTAACCACTGAACCAACTCCACAGCCCTACAACTTATAATTTTTAAAGAAACTTTTTTTAATCTAAACCTTTTCTGCATTTAAAGACCTTTCTTCCCACCTCCATTCACATCTATACTCATACAAGCCGACTTTAGCATTTTCCTTAATCATTCATACTATGATGATATGTTCTCTAAACCTACAGTTTAATTCTCCTTTGTATTGTTATGGAAACTGCCATTATTTTCATGTAATTAAAGCAATGGATTTTTGACAGCCTCATTTTACTTATCTCTCTGTCGTATGAGTCTAGAGTGTACTTCCTTTAGCGCACCCCTGGTTTTTCTGTTACGTTTTTAAGTTTTAACTTTTTTCTGTATCTGACCCAGGATCCGATCCCTTAGTTGCACACAAGCAATCCTAACATTTCTATATTCTCTCATAGACAGACTTAAAAATGACCAGGACATTCATTAATATATAAATCTCCAATATCCTCACTGTCCTCTGGATTCCTAACTTATACATACATGTGCTTTTGCCCATGCATGAAACTTGAGATTCACATCATTTAAGCATCTCTAATTTGATATACATCATAACTTCTCACCCTTTTTTTCAAATTGATGCATCCATTTTTACATATTTTAACAAATGTACTGGACTCAATGACTCATTAAAGAAACAAGGCATCTATCCTTCAAACCTTCCACTTATCTTCTATGTCCAATTCATCATTCTGTTCTCCCAATTCAATCTTCAAGTTTTTATTGTTTTTTATCCATTTGAGAGACAAAGAAGGAGAAAGAGGGAGAAATAACGGGCATATTAAGGCCACAGACACTGCAAACAAACTCCAGATACATGTTCCACCTTGTGCATCTAGCTTACATGGGTCCTCAGGAATCAACCTGGATCCTCAGGCTTTGCAGGCAAGCGCCTTAACCACTTACTCATCTCTCCAGTCCTTCAAGTGTTTCAACTTTAAAGACTTACCATCCTTCTGTATTCCTCTTTCCTAGAGCAAGTCTCTGGAGTTATTCTTTGGTATATTACTTTGTTCAATGTCCTAGAAAGGCACATGTATTAAAATCTTGATTGATACTTTGGCTCTTGAGCTACTTGGAAGTGTCAGAGGCTTAAGAGGTGGGGGATTAAGGGAGGAAATTAGTTCACTGTTAGAATGGCCTCAAAGCAGTCTAGGTATTCTGGTCCCTCTCCTTCATAGTTTTGTTTCTTGCTTACAGTGAAGTAAGCAGCTTAGGTCTACCATTTGGTCGCCAATAATGACACTCAGCTTCCACATAGGTCCAAACCCCGATCAAATAGAGACTAAAACCTTTGAAATCATGAACCAAACCAAACATTTCTTCCTTATAAGATGATTGTCTTAATCATTTTTATAGTGAACAGAAAGCTAACAAAGCTGTGCCTCTTATCTATCTCTATTTAAAAAAATATTTTATTTATTTATTTATTTAAGTGTGTGTGTGAGAGAGAGACAGACAGAATGGATGTGCCAGGGTCTCTAGCTACTGCAACCAAACTCCAGACACATGTACCACCTTGTGTTTCTGGCTTACGTAGGTAGTGGGGAATCAAACTTGGGTCCTTAGGTTTCACAGCAAGGACCTTAACAATTAAGCCTTCTCTCCAGACCTCTTCTCTATTTCTTAAACCTTTCTTTTCATAGTAAGGAGACACATAATTTTAAAATAAAAGTAGAGCAGTTATTTAAATACTTTCCTATAGCTTCTAACAACAATCAGCATAAAAATTCATATTTTTGACATTGTCAACTTTGGTGAACATGATCTTGTCTCAGACTAAAAAACCAGCATTGTCTTGCAGAATCCTTCCCATTTCAACAATTTCAGCTACTTAAGGGTATTATGTTTTTCTAAATCTTGGCTATCTTTTAATTCTTTCAACAATCAAGTATTTTCATACATTCTGTATTTTATATATTCTGTCCCTAAGCTTGAAAATTAATTTTAGGCATGCCTTCCCAGGTATGGTTTCACTTCTCAATTTAAATGTCAATTTTTATGAAAGCCCTTTGCCATTTTTTCCAGCATCAATTATAATAACTCATGACATTAGATATTTTTCTTACATAAAGTAGAAGCACATATGTACATAATAACATGTAAAATCTATTAAGAGGACAAAGGAGGTATACATTCATATCTACATCAATCTTTTGATGACATCTGGATGGATTTTCTTATATTGAAATTATAATATCTAAGGCTAAGATTTGAAGTTAGATTAAGCAGTTAAAGAAAAGTAAATAGTGCCATTCTGTCACAGAAAAATAAGTTTCCTCGTTACTCAACATAGGTTAATAATGATTTGAGAATCAAGTCATTAGTTGTAATGTATTGTTCATGGTTTTGCCTTGCTGTTCCTTCACAGCTCCCATTAGAGAACTTGCAGGAACGAGGAAATTTGTTCATGGTTAGAACTGAGTGCTCTTTAGTGTAGTCAAATTTTACTTTTAATAGTATTTCCTCAGTATTTAGTTCAACTTAACTCCACATAACACTGTTTTACCAAAAGATTTATACTTTATAATTCTGGCATCTAGCAAAGGTTTTTTTTTTTTTTTTTTTTTCCTTGTATATTTTAAGGTAATATTCTCATATAACAAATGAATTTTTATAATACAGTATCATCTCTCCTATGAAGGGAATATACTCAAAATATTGGCCTGTTACTTAGAGAAGCTCCCAGTTTGTAGTAATTCATTAATACAGGAAGTAGAAATGGGAAGAACAGGGACATATGACATTATTGGGTTTGAATCCATTGGATTGGATTCATTAATTAAAAGGAGGTAAGAATGAGTGCAGAGCAGCCTTTGAGTACAATATTGAATTCCCATCATAGAGACATGAATTTCTTTTTACAGTGCCAAGGATGAAACTGAAGGTCTTTTGTATTGTATGATAGTGTAAGATAGGATTTATTTATTTAAAATGGATTTATTTGTTTTATTATGTCTTCACATTTTTTCCCTTAAACTTCTGATTTTATATGATCGACAATGTGCTGTTTGGGTACCTTCATTCCATGACCAAAAGAAATACTGTCTTAGGATTCCTTCAGAAGTAATTTGACTATGCTATGACTTAAAGTGCATGCTAAATATTCTTAATTCATGTGGAATGGTAAACTATTTGATGCAATATATTAGAAGTCAAAAGTTTCTCTTTGAGATATACAGAGAGGTATAACCAAATTTCCGCACTTAAGGAACTACTGTTGGTTTGTGAAGGCATTTTCTCCTGAGCTCAAATAACACAGAGGACATTCTCAGGAATAACTAAGTATCCATGAAGTTGTGGGATGTTGAGCAAACCAGTTTTACTGCTATAATAATTACCAGCTAGCTGAATTGCCAATTTCTATTTTAAATTCATTCTAAATAGAAGAACATGGTCTATAGAAAAGGAAAAAAATTAACTATAATATAGCTTCTTTCATATTATTTACTGTATATAACTGTGTGTACATCTCATTTTCTGCTGGAACACTTAGTACAATAATATCTCAGTGATGATAAAATCATGTTTCTATAAATTAAATCACAGTATAAAAAGATAAGAAATTTGGGCTGGAGAGATGGGTCAGTGGTTAAACACTTGCCTGTGAAGCCTGAGGACCCTGGTTCAAGGTTCAATTCCCCAGTACCAACGTAAGCCAGATGAACAAGGTGGTGCATGTATCTGGAGTTCATTTGCATGGCTAAAGGCCCTGGTGCACCCATTCTCTGTCTTTCTCTGTCTGTCACTCTCAAATAAATCAATAATTTTTTTAAAGATAAATTATTGTTCAGTGCTCATTGTTCTACTCGTGAAGAACAGATATATGTAGGGAAAAATCAGGCAAAAGTTCTATAATAAAGCCGGGCATGATGGCACATGCCTTTAATCCCAGCACTCGGGAGGCAGAGGTAGGAGGATCGCCAAGAGTTCAAGGCCACCCTGAGAATACATAGTGAATTCCAGATCAGCCTGAGCCAGAGTGATACCTTACCTCAAAATAAATAAATAATTAAATTAAAAAAAAAAAAGTTCTATAACAAAATAACTTTTTCCCTGTGTTTTTTCTAAATTTCTATGTCTAATTTTAAGTAGACATGCTACATCACCCTCAGTCTGTGGATGGCAAGATGAAGGAGACCAAATGAAGCTTGTGCAACAAAATAGTTTTCTTTGTTCAGCTGGCAATACATGTATTTTGGTAACTGTCAAATACTTCTTGACGGCACAGGATTCCTGAACAAGGATGAGGAGGAAGAATTCTGTGAAAGAACTGTGCTTTCCTATAGGTGCATTTTTTTTGTTAAGAATATTCATATTTAAAATTGCAGATGTTTATGTTCTGTATCAGTGATTATTATGTTGTATAAACTTAATGATCATTTGGGAACCTCACCACAATTTTCAAGTCCTACTATCACTGTGCTTGGCATTTTGAAAGTATCTAGCAAAGTGGAATATTGATTTGTTTTGACCCAATAATCCATGATCCAGAAATTTATTGTGTTGATGCACTTTCTCAGACAATGAAGAACCCATGCACTTAATTATATTATTATTGATAATGGCAAGCTAACACAAACAATTTTAACTACCTTGGTGTTGCTTTAATACTTAGTAATTCCTTTTCAGAAAATTGAGTTCTGATTTCTAGGACTACAACTAGAATGAATAAGGTGCCTGTCTTACTTCTCTATGGAAAATATACAGACCATTATGCTTGGGAAGGGTAGCTATGCAGATTATAAACGGATAGCTAGATTATCATCTGACAAATTTTTGTTGTTATCATGGAAAACTAAATAATAAGGATGTCTTAGAAGCAAGCTACTTCATATATGAAGAAATGACTATATGATCAGGGTCCTCAAGATTACCCCTAGGGGAGATGCTATATCTATACCCAGGTCTATGTATATTTAATCTACATTCACATTCACCTCTGTTTATACTCACATCCACAAGCACACCCTTATCCACATCATCTACATCTACAACCACATCCCTGTCCTTATATACATCTGCATCCATAGCTGTATCCATTTTGTATTCTCTGCAGTTCCCACTCATTATGTGTACACTGGGCTCTGGCCACTTCCCCCTTCTTTGCAAGACTGAATGAGGGTGAGTGAGGAGAGGGGTGTTTTGCTCACACTTTCTTGTATGATGAAACACCACCCACACATTCTTCTGACCAATGTGGTGGCCCTACATCATGTGGGTGTGAGCAGGGAAGATAGTCCAGGACAAAAAGCAAAGCAAGAGACACAGATGAATACCATGGAAGAAGGAAGGATAACAACAACAATGCAAGCAAATGAATATGAACAAAGTCAGAGCCCTCCATAACAACCCCTGCATCCTTGTCTAAGCCACTCAAAACTGGTAGTCTGTGAGCCTCAGATCCAGTGCTGAGCAATGAAACTCATGACACCAAAGAACACCTCCACCATTCATACAACAGACCCCAGTAGGTCCCTGAGTGGGGCCAGCAGCTGCATAAAGGTGACTTGGCTGGAAGGGGGCTGTAGGATGGATTTCTGAGAAGGTTGCCTGGATGTTCCTGACTCCTGAGAACCAATCTGGCTGCCCCCTTTTTTTAATTAATTAGAAACTTTGTATGGCTACATCATGTGTTGGTACCATCATTTCCCACCCCCCTGCCCCAACTCCACTGAGGGCCCTCTTTAGTGGGACTGCTGATATTACATAAGGGAAACCTGTTTCCAACATTTGTAAGTTATTATGTGAAAGTCCATTATATTTCCAAAACCATAAAATTGTTGGAATGGGGCTGATATTAGATTCCTTCTTATAAAAGTCTTAGGTTATTATGTGCTGCTCAATCTTCTAGTCATTTTTCTCTGAATAGGACTAGGGCTTATGTTACTCAATTTTACATATCAGTTTAACAAAGTTACTCAAACACTTATCTATATGTTGCTGTGAAAGTATTTTGTGTATATAATTAGCTGACATTGAAATAAAGATCATCTTCATCATCAATGTGAGTCTCCATCTAATGAGGTCCAAAAAATTGAAAGTTGAAGTGTGGTGTTTCTAAGATGAAACAAATTCGACTTATTATCTACAACATCAACATTTGTCCAGTATGTTCAGCTTGCCCCTCTTGATTATGTATCTGCTCTACAGATTTCTATACAAGTAAGCAGAACTCTGTCTTGTGACTGCATATACCAATTCCTTGAGAAGTCAATAGAGATGGATAACACAGCACATGGGCTGTGTTTCCTCTTGTGGAACTCTGACACATTGAGGACACAGCATACTATTTAGGACAACATACCTTTCCCAGTCTCAGTTCCTTTCATTTGTGTAAAACTCCAAACTCAAGGGGTGTCAAGAGTTGTGACACAACTTCAAGAAGGCCATAGGTATTTTAACAGTAGGAGAACAAAAATTATTTGAGATACAAACTTCTGAGGCTTTTATTGATTCCTATGGAGAATCACCCTATTCAATGAACAAGACAATGCAAATCTAGAGAAATACTTTGAATTGCTAAGTGCCTCCAAGCCAATTCTGAACTGTTTGTTTTATTTAATACTTATATTACTCAACATTTACTTAAGCTTATTTGAATGAAATTTTCTAACTATTTTTGACTGAAAAAAATTATACTGCTTAAGTATACATTCTTAAGACAAATGGTAAGTGGACACTTATTACCACTACAAGACTAAAACCAAAGTGAGACAAGGAATTAGAGATTTTTTCCGTATGTGCTGTTACCACACATTTGTTTTGTGTCCTTATGTGTCTTTGTGCTTCAGCATTTTCATTGAAATTCCAAAGACATGCTTGGTGGACAGAACATGTCAGCAAACAAAATCGAGCTGAATAAAGTCTTCCTGATTTTTCTTCTTTTACTTTTTTATGGATTCTTATTTGCTTAGATTTAAATCCACCTTTGTATAAAAACTGGTCTATGGCATCTGTAGCAGACAGCTTCAGGTTCGCCTAGATGAACTTCCAGACCAGGCACAGTTATGGAGGAAGGGATATTATTTATTGAAGCTTACAGATCCAGGGGAAGTTCCATAATGGCAGAAGTAGCGGCCTGCTCTCACAAGGCCAGGCAGAGAGAGCAAAAGCCAACCAGCCACCACAGCACACAGAGCAAAACTACAGCCAAAAGGTCACACAGCACACTTCAGGAACTCCTGCTAGGCACATTTGCATATCTTTACAATGGAATCTCAAACCCACACCATTAACACCTTAAGACCGGGCCCCCAGTGACATTGCCTCTAGCAAGGTGATTACAGATGCAAACTATAACCAGTAAAACACTGAATATATTGGGGGACATATATTCAAACTACCACAGCATCTTACTATAATTTTGATGTTTTAACCTGAATTTCCTTAAGAATAAAGTGTGTTGATTCTGATTAGCTTTGGTGTTATAATATAGATTAACCTTTTGAACAAAGGTAGTAACATATAGAGCAGAAATAAAGACTATGCAGATAATTTTTCATTCATTGTTGCAGTCAAGAAATGTGTATTGGGCATGTATTTTTGTTAGTCACTATATGTGTCACTCTTGACATATTTTCAGAGTTGGTAAAAGTTGATACATATAATGGATATGGCCATCATTTCAGCTTTAGCTGTATCTCTTATTGATTATCAGGAAGCTTCACTTCTGAACTCCAACTTCTTCATAAATAAAATTAGAAAAAAAATACAGAAAGAATATGGTTAGCTAAATTAAGTAAAATTAAATGCTTTTCAGAGAAGACACCTGCCAGGAACACATTACCTTCTTTTGCATATCTGCCTGCCTTATTTCAAATGATGCTTTTTCTCATGATAGTAGTTGTTGATATTTGGGGAAAATGATAAAACGTTGTATGAGAAACTTGGCTCATGGTAGTGACCAGTTAAAATGACAAGAAGCAGCTTGAGGAAGAAAATAGCTTATTGCAGCTTACAGTGACAGAGGATATGTTCCATCATGGTGGGACCTCATGGCAGCAGGTTATGGAGGTCAGCTGGTCACATCACATCCGTTATCAGGAAGAAGAGGATGAACATAAAATAGGCATGGGCTATGAAATCTAAGGTCCACCATCCCATATACCACTTCCTGTACTTCAAGAGGGTCCACTACCTTTCCACAACAGCACTACGAGCTAGGGACCAAGTGTTCAAACATATAATCTTATGGGGAATACATTCAAATCAAGAGATATTGAGGCAATTGTATACACCTGAATATCAATTTATAAATGGAAGTTTACTTTTCAAAATATAAATTTTATGTGATAATAGGAGAGCTTTAGTCCTTATTAAATAAACTAAGGAATTCCATGTTAGTAGAACATTTTAGATTACAGAAAAAAAATGAGGTTCTGCCTTTAAGAGTCACTGTACAACATCACTGTAACTGAGTTCCAGGAAGAATTCCACACAGCACAGGGTGCTGCTGGTAAAAGATCAGGAAATTCTGTCTCTTATCACCAAGGTTTTCATAATCTCTCACAGCTTATCTAGAAACTTAATATGAACTGAATGCTGAAAACTCTGCAAAAATATAAATGTGTTTTTCAAAGAAATGGATGCTAATGGATACATCATAGTTAAGATGCTCTAAATATTCTCTTTTCTGTGTTTCTACATTAAAACTATTTACTGTTTGCTGTGTGAATGAAGATTGATCTAGTTATGACACTGGAAGAAAGAAAAATAAACACTTCTCTGTGAAATGTGAAATTAAAACATCTCTGTAGCTCATTCTATTTGTATAAATTGGAGAGAAACAGCACACTGAAAATTCCTACATTAGCAAATGATACTGAGCTTTTACAAAAAGAGCAGTGACATGCCAATTCAACGTGCATATGTCGTAAAAAGATCTCAAGAGATTGTAAATTGCAGAAAATAGCATTTGAGGTTCCAATAAGCAAATTTAAGGTTACACATTTAGGGATAAGTATTGAAATTGTATAGATAGTAAACTGAGCTCTACTCTTATTACTTACTCCTTTGATACACACATGTAAGCTCATATTACTACTTTTAATCCAAATGCTTTGTTGAGACTACAGAATAAATGATTCTCTTGGGACATCATTTTAATGAACTGCAGTGGCCCAAAACAGGATAAAATAAAGAGCAGAATTAGAACAGAAATGGAAGGGGAAGGAGAGATGGCATAGCCATTAAGGCACTTGTCTGTGAAGCCTAAAAACCTACGTTCAATTGCACAGTTCTCATGTAACATAGAAGCACAAGGTGTTTCATGTGTCTGGACTTTATTTGCAATTTCTTGAGGCCCTGGAACACCCATTCTCTCTTTATCTGCCTCTTTCTCTTTCTCAAATGAGTTGATTACTAAAACATATTTTTTTAAATAAGAAAACTAATGGAAAAATATCCATCTAACTTTTATCATGAGGAATTTTAAGTGGAATACTATAGATTAGTTACAGAGATTCTAGAACCTCCCATGAGCTTCTAAGAAGTATTTAACATAATATAGGGTCAAACTAACCATAGGACACAGTAGAGATATTATGGGAGTAGACAGCTGAACATTCTTATAAAGATGGAATAACAGGTAATGGAATAACAGGTTACTCTGAGGAAAGTATACAAAATTATTGAATTTTAATTGGCTCTATGAGGCACAACTTATTGGGAACTAAAACTCTTAACAAGAGGCCATTCAAGGATAGATGCCCAGAAACAAGAGCAGCAAGTCCTATGAATAAACTAAATGACTCAATTTAATGAAATTACATCTCCTGACGTGTTTATCCAAGGAGTCTCCAGTTCTTAAGGGGAAAGAATGTATGAGATTCTGAAAAGAATATTGTCATAACAAAGAATATTTTAGACTTGTTCTCCATAAATAATTCTACTTAAAACTCTTGATTTTAGATTATTTATCTAGTAATACAGTGATGTATTTAGATATTAATGTTAGGACCTATGTTTTGGCAATTAAATTGCAAGAGAAATGAATCAAATGTTTTCATTAAAATTAATATGTTTAATTTTAAAATTCTAGCAAAATGAATTTATGCTTTGTAACATGAGGAAGAAAACAAAGATAAAACATATTATAAAACTTTATTCATTAAATAGTATAATCTTAAACATGATAAACTCCCTAATTTTTAGTAAGAAATCTTATGTTATGATGTTTGCCATTACGGGCTTATAATAAAGACTGCCTTCATTGAAATTCTGTTCCTTATATTTACTCACTATAAAAAAGTTGCTTCACATTTCTGTGGCTCCATGATCTTATCTTTAAAGGAGAGAAAATAGCACTCTTTTTCTAGCCTGCTGTGTGAATTAAATAATTAAGTATGTAAATTATTGGCAGTATGCTTGATGTTCAAATAAACATCTTTGTCTTGAAAAAAATCATTTATCATTAGTAACAGTTTGGAATTAAAATGGATATGTTCATGAATGCCTGGATTTTTAATATCCAAAGAAAATAGGAAGGTACCTTAAAATTATTTTTCCAAAAAACAATCTATCTTTAATACAATCAATCACAGTAAAAGCTACAAAAGCTTCCCAAAGTATTCACATTTCTGTAATATTAAAAAGAGATCTTCTATGTCAGATGATGTTCAGAGAAAGACTTTCTTTGAACAAGAACTTTACATAAATATCTTTATAGGGCTAAAGAGATGGCTTAGGGATCAAGGAGCTTCCCTGCAAAACCAAAGGACCAGATTCAATCCCCCAGACAAGCCAGATGCACAACTTGGTATAGGCAACTCTGGAATTCATGTGCAGTGGCTAGAGGCTCTGATGTGCCCATTCGCGCTCTTTCTCTTTCCTTCCCTCTTTCTCCCTCTCTCTACCCTTCTCTCTCTCTCAAATGAATAAATAAAAATAACATACTTATTTAAAAAATGTTTTCATGGGGCTGGAGAGATGGCTTAGCAGTTAAGGCATTTGCCTGCAAAGCCAAGGAATCAAGGTTTGATTTCCCCATATCCATGTAAGCCAGATGCACAAGGGGACACATGCATCTGGAGTTCGTTTGCAGTGGCTAGAGGCTCTGATGCACCAATTCTCTCTCTGTCTGTCTCACCTCTCTCTCTCTCTCTTCTTGCATAAAAATAAAAAATAAAATAAAATAAATGTTTTAAAAAGACGTTTTCATATTTCCAAGGCTCAGGGCCCATTGTGGAAGAGGTGGCGGAAAGAATGGAAGAGCCAAAGGAAGGGTACCACTCCTTATAATGCAACTGTCCAGACAGAAATTGGCCTCGATATCCACAACCTCACAGTGCCTAACAATACCTTCAGAAGACCCTCATAACAGGAGCAAAATATGATGACATCAAAATAAAAGACAAACTAATGGAGAGGGGGGGATATCATGGAGAGTGGAGTTGTGAAGGGGAAAGTGGGGAAGGGGAGGGAATTATCATTTATTATCTGTAAGTATAGAAATGGTCAATAAAAATATTTAAAATAAAAAAAAATATTTTCAATGTAATGATACTGTTCATCAAATGAAAACTGTCAGTATGAACTATAGAGAAATTACAAATATCTGCCATAGTATCATATCTTATCATATCTGTGTGTGATGGTTTAATTTCCAAGTAGTTTGCTTTCATTCCAGATCCAGAAGGTTAGTAAATAAAATGGTTCCTTTCTGTAATGTTTATTTACATCTTTATTTCATTACTTAACAACTCATGTAATTTTCATATGTAGGTTCTCTCATGCATGTATCACCAAAGAAATAAGTCATACTACAGCATAAATATAAAGGTTAGATGCTTGTGTCTCTCATTCCTATGTTGAAGCTCTTAAATCCAATATATTTTATTTTTATCTTTCTATTGACAATTTCCCTAAATACAGACAATACACTGTGATCATAATCCCTTCCTAATACTCCTCTTTTCCCCTCTCCCAAATCCATTCTCCACTGAATCCTTTTTTTTTTTCCAACTAGTTTCTCTTCTACTTTGATACCAGCATTCCCCCCACCTCCTGTTGTGTAGCTTTTCTGTAGGTAGTATCAGCTACTGTGAGATCATGAATACCAAAGTCACTTTGTGTCTGGAGTATTGCATTGTTAAGCAGACCTCCCCTTCCTTCTGCTCTTACATTCCTTTCATTACTTCTTCAGTAATGGTTCCTGAACCTTGTTGGGTATGACAGAGATGTCTCACTTAGTGCTGCAATGTGATAACACTTATAAATAAAACCTTGAAAGAGGCGATTAAGTTCAAATTATCCAATTAAGGTATATTATAATCCACTCAGAATGGTCACTGTCTAAAATGAGAAAATTGGGACACACATAGGTAAATACACAGAAGGCCCTGGCAGGATATTACAAGAAAATGCCATCAAAAAACTAAAGTCAGAACCCTCAGAGGACACCATTTCTTTAGCAACTTTATCTTAAGACTTCCAGCCTCCAAAACTCTTGTTAGACCAACTCATCAGTGGTATGTTTGAAGGGCAGCCATAGCAAGCATATATCTAAGTTCATACCATTGTGAGAACAATGGATTTAACATGAAGAAAACATTCTTATACAATGTATATTCTGATTTGTCCTTATTTAAATTTTGTTTTCTTTTTATCTGGAAAAACGATGCTAATAATAGAGCCGATGGCCTTGCACAAACCAGGCAAGCACTCTTCCAGTGAGATACATGCCTATCTCTCAAATTTGTTTTTTATTGTTGTTTTTAACTCATTTTGATCCAGAATCATTTACTACAGTGGTGTGACATTTCTCTCAGAACTTTAATCTGGAATAGTTCTTCCTTCCTTCCTTGTATTTGGCAAAGACATTTAAAGAATACACACAGATACACAATAGGATGTCCAATGTTATAGATTTCTCTGCTTATTTCTTGATCAGGTTAAGCTTAAAACACTTAGGCATGGTTGGCAACTCCAGGAGAAATTCAGGCCTATCTCCTGAGTTGTGACACTCAGTGTGAGTGAATACTTAAGCCAAATCATTGCAAATGTCTCCCTTTAAAGATATTTCAAGGACTAGAAAGAGGGCTTAGCAATTAAAGCACTTGCTTACAAAGCCTAAGAATCCAAGATCAATTGCCCAGCACCTACATAAGCCAGATGCACAAGGTAGTGCATGGTCTTGAGTTCATTTGCAGTGACTAGAGGCCTTGGTCTGCCCATTCTCTAATGAATAAAAACAATTAATATAAAATATTATAAAAAGATATTTCCACACCATGGATTAATAATTACTAGAGCATGATTCTTTGAAACCTTATGAGCATTCTGTTCTTCAGCATCTTTCACCACTGACAGTGCATATTCTTGGCTATATCACTGCTATCTGTATCACTGTATCACAGCTTTGGATGATGATTTTCTACTTCAAAATTCCCCAGAAATCATTGAAAGCATTATTTTCAACAAATAATTTTCCCTTACAATTTGCCCAGATGTTGGTTTACATTAGTTTAATTGCAAACAGTGATCAATGATTCTTTTTTTTTCTGTTTCATGTGTCATAATCAATTAGAATCATTATTTCTTTTGATATTTAAGTTGTTTAAAATCTTATCAATTGGAGATCCTGGAGTCAACATTCTCTGCCAGTTTTTATTTGTTCATTTTGTTTTAATTTTTTTAAAATATATTTTATTTATTTGAGAAAGAGAGAGTGATAGAGAGAGAGAGAAAGTGGGAGAGGATGGGGATGCTAGGGCCCCAACCACTACAAATGAACTCCAGATGCATGTACCCCTTTGTGCACATGGCTTATGTGGGTCCTGGAGAATTGAACTGGGGTCCTTTGGCTGTGTAGGCAAATGCCTTAACTGCTAAGCCATCTCATCAGCCCCCTGTTTTGTTTTAAATTTAGGTTTAGGTACCTAATTTTAGTTTTAGGTACCTACCATAAGTCCTAGTGCAAAGCATGAATGCAAACATTTAAAAATAGTTAAATAAGGAATTTTGTATTATTTATGTGAAAATGTAAGCTTGTGTGATAAATCAGGTAAGTCAGCATCATGTATAAATATATGAAATATTATTTTTAAGAATTGAAAAACAGTGAGAAAGAGGCTACACAAATAGTTCTGGAATGATAAATTCATGTTTAGTGATCCTTGAAGGGACCCACTAAGAGCCAGTCCCTCGGAGACATGTCTTTTCATGAACAGAGGCCCATACCAGCCAGTCTGAGCAGACTCATTCAAAAACAACAGGGTCACAGACGTGTCAATCATGTGGAGACTGTTTATTGATTTGCAGAGCAATGGCTCCATTTTCCCCAATGACACATAACATATTGTGGAAATGAGAAGGGATTCAATGGAAGCTACGAAAGTGGCAAGCACAACTTACTGTGTGTAGAACATGGGCATTCTATGATGACACCCATACACATTTACCAACTTGCACTTCAAAATCAAAGGAAAAACAATGTGGAGGAGAGTTCCATAGCCAGAATATTCTCCCTAAACTTTCAGTCAACATAACAAGGTAGAAAGAAGTGCATTGATTTGAAAAGATTGCTGAACACTGATTTGCTGCCACTTATTAAGCTGGTCCTCAAGACCCAAGAGAAGTCATATGAGGCTTATGACTTCTCATCTGTGCTAACTGGGTGCTCCCTTTCAACTTCTCAGACCTGGAGAAAACCATCAACCATCTTCCTGAGACTTCCTGTCAGGAAAGATACCCTCTGTTTATGCTAGAACTCGTAAAAGGGGCATATACAGCTGCCATGTTGGATTTGATATCTTGTTGTAACATTTATTTTATCCAGAGTGAGGCATATTCATTTGCTCAGCATTAATTCAACCACCAAATAGATACATAATATCTCCTATGGGACAGTAATGTATACAGAGCAAGAACAAGACAGGTGAAAAGACACTGTTCCTGCCAACAAGGAGCTGAGGAAGAACAGGAAATCAATCATACAAACATTTAGCACTCCTATCTGCCAGGAGGAATCCGGGAAAGCTTGACAGACTGAAGCTTGAGAAGAGACAGCTTGATTTAGCACAAAGTCAAGGAGTGTGCAAAGCCAGCGAAAATGAGCATGAGATTCCAGATACCAGCTACCATAATAGATGAGATACAAATATGTCTTGGGGCTGGAGAGATGGCTTAGTGGTTAAGGCACTTACCTGTGAAGTCCAAGGACCCAGGTTCAATTCCCCACTACCCATGTATGCCAGATACACAAGGTATGGAGTTTGTTTGCAGTGGCTTGAGGCCTTGGCATGCCCATTTTCTCTCTCTCTCTGGCTCTCACTCTCTTTCTTTCTCAAAAATAAATAGATAAATAAACACATAAATGTAGTCAAACCCTAATGTGCAAAATAAAATTTTAAGGAAAATATATAATGTGTATTTTTTCCTCCCTGGTCCACTTTTCAAAAGTTCTCCTTGAAGAACTAAGGACTGATGAGCTGTAGAACATTAGAGGAACACCCCTGAAACATGACTATTAAAATCTGTCATCCATCAGGCCACAGTCAGCTTTTGTCATAAGGGTGGAAGGAACTTACAGTTCCTTCCTGAAATTCTCAGTCACAGAATGACTAACAACCGTTTTGCCTTTACAGCCAGTAACATTGGCTGAGTGCCTGCTGTGTAGTGAGCACTGCAATGGCAGCCTCTGGGGGCTGCCAGGTAAGTAGAAGACATGATCTCTGACCTTGCCTCCAATGCTGTTTGAAGGAGAACAAAACACTAGAGTGTTCAAAATGGGAAAACAAACTTATCAGTCCTTTAAAATTAACGTCCAGATGGCTCTGGATATCATGCTTTGTCTTTGTGATTTATGTTTGAAGAAACACGAGGGCTATAGCAAATTTGATATATAGCCTTCTATGACAACATAAGAGGGATTTGTCTCAAGTATGACTTAAAAATAAAAGAGTCATGCATGTTATAAAGCTTTTCCATGTCTTTTACAGGCTGCCTCAAAGAATATGGAGTAGGAGCTGGAGAGATGGCTTAGCAGTTAAGCGCTTGCCTGTGAAGTCTAAGGACCCTGGTTCAAGACTTGATTCTCCAGTACCCACATAAGGCAGATGCACAAGGTGGCACATGCATTTGGAGTTTGTTTGCAGTGGCTGGAGACCCTAGTGTGCCCATTTTCTCTCTATATATATGCCTCTTTGTCTCTCTCTCTCAAATAAATAAATAAAATAAAGTAACATTTTTTAAAAAAGACTGTGGAGGCCGGCCGTGGTGGCGCACGCCTTTAATCCCAGCACTTGGGAGGCAGAGGTAGGCGGATTGCCAAGAGTTCTAGGCCACCCTGAGACTACATAGCTAATTCCAAGTCAGCCTGGACCAGAGTGAGACCCTACCTCGAAAAACCAAACAACAACAACAAAAAAAGACTGTGGAGTAATAACAGACTTCAAGCATTTGAAGTGACTACCTGGTAATAGTCTTGTTCCATCAGGGTTTCCTTGAATATCTTAGCTACATGAAGTCTAAAACCCATTATAGTCTGAACACAAGGTTAACAGCACTAGTCATATTCACTGCCTTCCTTAAGGCTCTGTGATTCTGGAAACAAAGGCCTAGAATTGGTTGTTACAATTTCAATTAAGTGTGCATGTTTCCTTCATTTAACTACCAAATCTCCCTTCTGACAGACAAAAATTAATTTAGTTAATTGTATCATTTTTTGCATTTGTATATGTATGTGGAAGGTGTGCATGTATATATGTGTGTGGACACACATATGCATGTGGGGGCTGGAGATCAACATTGAATGTGGATGTCTTGCCCCATTGCTCTTCACTTTGTTTGTTTGTTTTGAGTACATGGTCCCCCAACCTGAGCATCATAGTCAGCTAGACCAGCTAGCCAGCAAAACTTCCCCATGCTGACATGAGTATGGCTAGTCCCAACCTTTACATGGATGCTGGGATCAAACGCAGGTCCTTATGCTTGCATGAAACTTTACTGACTGAGTTCTCTTCCCTTCCCTTGGACTAATTTTTAATATCTCAATACCAGTATTTAAAAAACATATTGTTCTGCAATCTGCTCAGTGTTTGAGATTAAATTTAACCATGAAAACTTGGAATTATTCTGCATAGTACTTGAGGAAATGTAGCAGAAAACTGTTCTTGAAATCATTCCAACTCCAGCAAAAGGAGAGCAGGAGACTGTATTTGGATAGGTAAAATTCAAGCTTCTCATCATCTACGTATAAAACTAGTTTAATATTCTGTATTGTATATGGAATTAGTACCCTTTGAAGCATTAAATTGATGTCTTTTTATTGATTTCCCTGTAGAAGCAAGATAGTGAGGAAAAAATGAAGTAAAAGGTGGGAATTAAAGGAAAACATGAGTATTTGGGTGAGGACATGAAAAATGGGGAGGAAAGTTGTCCCAGAGGTGTGCATCACTAACCCAGCTGCAGTTTTTAGAGTGGCATTTAATCCCACTGAAGAAATTACTGAAGCTAGGGCATAAAATTCCCCTTAGCACAAAAGGTGAGGAATGGGGGATGCTATTTGTCTCATCCATCAGAAAAAAAGGAGAGGTCTTAAGGTTAATTCCCTGTCATGTCTAACCTGCTACCAGTCTTCACAGATTCTACAACTATGAGTAAAAGTTCTTTTACAAAGAAGTGGGGTTTCTGGTAGCTGGATATTGGGCAAATACTCAGTGAACTGATACTAGCAGAGGGACATTTTGGGGAAAACTATAGTGTCTATAAGATATAACTGTGAAAAGGTTTCAATGTGTGTCTTGAGACAGATGGTATTTTATATTTATTATACACATGTCAAATATTTAATCCAATGGTTTCAATATTCTACATTACCCTATATGCAGATTTCATTAATTTTATAATTTCTGGTTCACATGTAGTTTTAAATCCATAGGCTGTAAATGAGGTTAGAGCTCATTAAAACAGAGTTATAAACCTCTACAAGAGGTGCTCTAGCTCAGATTCAAATGAAACAATTTTGACAGGCTTTACAGTCACTTTAAAAATATTAACTCAATTTAGCTTGGTACCTTGGGGTGGGAGAGGAGTTATTTGACTGAGTGACTGATAAACAATGATATAAAACTGTAAGTATCAAAGATGAAAAATAAGAATATAAACTTCTAGTTTTCAACATTATAAAAATTTTAGAGGGAAAATGTATCTGTCACTTTCTCATTGCTGTGAACTTGACAAGAAACAACTTAAAGAAATTTAATTTTAGTTTATAGTTTCAAGGGAAATTTTCAGTTTATAACAGATCCAACACAGTTCAAAGTCCAAGCTTGGGCTGGAGAGATAGTTTAGTGGTTAAGGTGCTTGCCTGGGAAGCCTAAGAACACATGTTCAAATCTCCAGGTCCCACCTAGCCAGTGACAAAAGTGTGCAAAGTTGTACATGCATAACAAGGAGGTTCACAAGTCTGGAGTTTAAAACCCTGGCACACCCAGTTTCTCCTGCTCCCTCCCTCCCTCCCCCTCCCTCTCTCTCTCCCCCCCCAACCAAAAAAAAAAATCCAAACAGTTCTATGAAACTCAAGAGGCCTCCTAACTGTGTGTCTTGTAATACTAAAACACAAGTTTCATACTTCCAACGTGTAATGGCACAAAATAAACAAAAGGGAGTCAACAAGGCATAGTAAGAAAAGATTGGATCAAAGCAAGACTAGCAGGCCAAACATCACATCCTGCATCTCCTCATCTGGCATTTGGAACTCAGAATGAAACTATCTAGGCTCTAAAATACTTGGGCAGCCCCATGCATCTAGCTCTTTTTGCTTGGAGCAAATATAGCCTCTCTTGTGGGCCAGATCTGCTCCAAGCCCAGTTTCATTGGTAAAGGACCAATGGTTCTTTTCTTTGCCTTTGGGGTCACCATTACATTTTAAGGTTCACCTTCACAGCTTTTTGTAACATCACCACACATTGCCTACCCACACTGGCTCTCTAGAACCATGATGTAATACTCCATGACCACCTCAAACATCCATTGTTTTTAAAGTATGGGGTGAGAGAGAGAGAGAGAGAGAGAGAGAGAGAGAGAGAGCACAAGAGAGAATATTATACACAGAGCATGCACTGCTTTGTGCTTCTGGCTGGGGAACAAGAATTTGCACTCAAGAGCCTGTGAGGGTCATTTAATATTCAAACCAGAGCAAAGGAAAAACCAAGATAAGTAAAAAATCAAGTACATATGTGAGATATTAGATGACATTTGTTAATAGCTATATTGTTTTTAACTCAAGAATATCATTTTGTGTTTACTGTATCACTATGATGAAGCTAAATTGTAAGAAATAGAAAGAGAAGAAACACATGCACATGCATGAGCATGTGAGCTTGTGCACACATGTGCCTGCACGACACACACACACACACACACACACACACACATGAAATGGTAAACCAAAGTACATTGTAATTTATAACTAATGAAATAGAAAACTACTAGAATATTTTGTACAGAGAAGTGATCCTAAGTGATTGACTTATGTATTAAAACATTACAATGATGACAATAACAAAATAAAAGTGTTATTTTGATTGGTAAGAGGATATCTAATAATGTAGGCAACAATAATATTTTCAACCAAAGGGTTATAGATCATAATAGCATAATGGTTGACATTTAGATTTGGAATAGTTTAAAGTTTTTGCTAACAGGATTTGCTGATCTTTTCATGTGTGATATTAAAAAAAGAGGGGAGAATCAAGAAATTTGGTTTGACTATCATGAAAAAGTGAGTTATCCATATTGAGGAGGAGAGTTAAAATTTGAAATTAAAATGTTATGCCTATTAAACTTGCCATAAAGAGTATGATCTATCTGGTTGGTTATAAATTCTGAAATCTGAGAGAAATTTCTGGGTAGAAGGCAGAATTCAGAAGTAATCTTCACAAATTCATTATTTAGAGGCACCAGTTGATAACAGTTCATCAAGAAATGAAAATAGAGGGATACCTGAAAGATAGGCCTAGTGTGCTCCAGTTTCTCAATTTAGAAATATAAGGACAGATACACAGGAGTATCTGAAGTTCTAGCTATGGATATAGAAGCAGTACCAGAAGCAAGCAGGGTTCTGAAATCAAGTGTAGAAAATTTCCCAAGAACTGGAGTGATCATCAGTTACAAATGTTGATGAGAGTTCAAGTAGGATGTGAAATGAAAATTGATTATTGGATTTAGATATATTTAGCTCATTGCTGGCCATAAGAGGAGTTTTAGCAGAGAAGCAGGAGAGAAATCATGATTGAAGTGGTTTAAAGAGAACTGGATAAGGAGAGAATTGTCCATGAAGTATAGACAAGCTATATAATGAGTTTTTCTGTGAAACATAGAGGGAAAAAGCAGCTGATATAGGAAGGAGAATCAAGATACACTTTTGTTAACACAATAGGGTCAACTGATATGTGTTAATAATTTTGAGAATGATATCTAAAATAAAAATATATAACATTAAAGAGCTTAAAATTGAAAAAAAAAATGAAGAAAAAGCAATTGTGGCTTTACATAGGTCCTCAGAAAGTCCATCTAAGGTAACCAGAAGGCAAACTATTTCAGGTAAAATAAAAGTTGTTACATGATGATTAGGGATGTTGAACATTTTCTTAAGTGTGTGTCTGCCACTGGTATTTCTTCCTCTGAGAACTCCCTGTGAAGTTCTCTGTCCCATTTTGTAAATGGGTTGTTTGATTTTTTTTTTTTTTTAGGTTTTTTAGTTCTTTATAGATTTGAGGAATTAGGCCTCTGTCCGACGTGTATCTGGCAAAAATTTTCTCCCATTTTGTGGGTACTCTATTGGCTCTGCTTGTTGTATGTTTATCAGTGAAAAAGCTTTTTAGCTTCATGAGATCCCAATGGTTGAATGATTGTTTAATTTCTTGAGCTACTGTGGTTTTGTTCAGGAAGTCTTTACCCACTCCTATATCATGGAAAGTGCCTCCTACTTTTTCTTCCAGAAGTAGCAAGGTTTCTCGTCTTATATGGAGGTCTTTGATCCATTTGATTTGATTTTTGTGCACGGAGAGTGTGTTTCATTTTCCTGCATATGGTTATCCAGTTTGTCCAGCACTATGTGTTAAAGATGCTGTCTTTTTTTCCCAGTCTACATTGTTGGGGCCTTTGTCAAAAATCAAGTAGCTGTAGTTACTTGACCCAAAGTCCAGATCCTTGATTCTGTTTCATTGGTCTATCATCATTTTGTTTTTATTACTATGGTTTTGTAGTATAGCTTAAGATCAGGTATGGTGATGTCTCCAGAGGTATTTCTTCTGCTGAGAATATGCTTGGAGAGAGGTGTTAATTTTTTTAAGACTTCTGTATCTATGTCTGTGAGAAACATTGAACTGTAGTCTGTCATATTACTTGATGACTCAGCAAAGGTTATTGGTAAGACCCTACTGCTGAAAACACCATATGCTATTCGGACAGAATATGGAGAGACCTGGATGGAATCTGGAAGAGAGTCTGTCCCCACACAGTTAGCTTGTCTAGTGCCAGATGGTGCTAAATAAGTGACTGGGGGAAAATGACCAACATCTGTCCTAAGCAACTCGTGGTCTAAGCTACTCAGCAGTAAACAACCAGACGTGATGCTCACACGAGTGCAGTAGTGGCACACAGCCATGGTGGGTTACCAACTGATCTTGATTTGGCTAACGGATCTGCTCAGTGGAATGGAACCCATACCTGGAAATGGGAAACAAGTCAGAACCATAGTCAAAAATGAGCCTGCTCTCCAAAATCAAGTTCCCACCAACAGTGGGATACAAGAGGGCCTATAGCTACAAAATTCTCTCTAAAATAATAATGATTATCCATGTGTCTTGCACTGACCTCACTCTCTGTTGAAGAATCTGCTTCTCTCTTTAAAATGGACACAGAACCTGAGGAGAGAATCAGCCCATCTTGCCACATCAGGACACCAGATGAAGCCATTGAATTATAGGGGAAATGAGCAAGAGTGCTGCTTTATTGCTGAACCTGGTATCAGCACAAGGGTGAAGGAGATAGACAAAAGGAATCTCAATCCCTACCAAATCAGATATCCAGAGACACGGAGACTCACAAAACCTTGTCACTGATTTAGACCTAAAATGTACCCAACATGGCTCAGGGAAACTCACAGAAGAGGGGACAGAAAGATTGTTAGAGACATGACTTGGGTCATTATACACAGAGTCATTGCCTCTCCCGCATAACTGATGGCTACCCCATAACCCATGGGGGGGTGGACAGGGAGAAGGCTAACGATGGTACCATCATGGCTGTATATATAATATATACATAACTAATGAAAATATATTAAAGAAAAAAGAAAGAAAGTAGTTACATGAGGAAGTTTTCCTTCTCTCTGTTATTTTATACATGTATTTTCTCACTGAGATAATAGAGAAGATTATCAAAGGACTTTAATATTTTGGAAAACAAGCAGATCATTGAGAAGAGAAGAAATATATGAAATAATAGAGTGTAGGAAGAATAACAGATTAGGAAAAAATACAGAATAGAAATCCTACAGTATAATATCATCCACTTAGAGAATGCTGCTTAAGACAATAAAATAAGAACACTAAATGTTTTCTTTGTATTTTGTTTTCCACTTTTATGCTGGCATGTTACTTTATTCTTCTGTCTAAATTCAATTTCATGGGGTATAAGTGCGAAGTTCAACAGAGTGTAATTAACAAAATTTGCTGTCTTGCTAACTATAGAAATTAAAAATATATAGGTAATGATATATGTAGAATATATATAAGAATAAATGAAGTTGATTTAGAAGGTCTAAGATTCATTCTAGGTATATTAGCACAGGCTTGTGATCTCAGCACGCAAACAGATGAATCACAAGTTCAAGGCCAGCCTGGACTATACAGTAAGAACTTGTCTCAAAAGATCAAAGATTAGAGTTTCACTTCTATGTTGTAGCATGTGTCTGGAATAAACAATAACAAAAAGTGAAACTAATGGTCTCAAATTATTTACAGAAATTCTGATAGTTGTATGACATGCAGGAAGTGTTCTAAGTATTGAAGATTATTTTTAATATGCATTTATTTATTTTATTTATCTTTAGAGAGAGAGAAAGACAGAGAGAGAAAGAGAGAGTAAGAGTGAGTATGGGTACATCAGAGCCTCTAGCAACTGCAAACAAATTCCAAATGCATGGGCCACCTTGTGCATCTGGCTTATGCGGGTACTGGGGAATCGAACCTGGGTCCTTAGGCTTCGCAGGCAAGTGTCTTAACTGCTAAGCCTTCTCTCCAGCCCAAAGCATTTTTTCTTTCTTTCTTTCTTTCTTTCTTTCTTTCTTTCTTTCTTTCTTTTTTTTTTTTTTTTTTTTTTTTTTTTAATTTTTGAGTTAGGGTCTCACTCTTGCCCAAGCTGACCTGGAATTAACTATGTAGTATCAAGGTGGCCTCAAACTCACCACAATCCTCCTTCTTCTGCCTCCTGAGTGATATGATTAAAGGCATGCACCACCATGCCTGGTTGAAGATTTTTATTTAATTTTGTTTTGAGAGAGAGAGAGAGAGATTGAGAGGGAGAGGAAGAGGGATAGGGAGTGGGTGCTCCAGCAGCCTCTCAGCTGCTGTGAACAAAATCCAGATACATATGCCTCCTTGTGGTCAAGTGTGACATTGCGCCCTTGCATCACTTTGCATCTGGCTAAACTTGGGACCTGGAGATTGGAACCAGTGTTCTTAAGCTTAGCAGGCAGGCTCCTTAACTGCTAAGCCATCTCTCCAGCCCATTTTTTAAACAAAAAAAAAAAAATAGAAATACTGAAAAAAATCAAACTGAAATCTGAAATCACACTGGAAATAAAAATTCAATGTGAAATAAAAAGTTTAGTGAAAAACCTCATTATTAAAATGAATCATATGGAGAACAGAATATCAGGGATTAAAGACAAGGTAACATGCAGTCAAGAACAATGATAAATTAAAAAAAAATCAAGATAATGCCTGAACATGTGAGAAGTTTTGATCCCAAGAAAACACCAAATCTACATAGAAATTGGATAATTTCATGCAAAAAAAACATAAGAAATACTTTCAAAATAACAATAGAAAACCTCCCCAAACACAGAAAAAAAGATCTCTAAAAAATGAACTGAAAATCAAATATACAAGACACCAAACTCCTCATTTTATTACAGTGAAAACATTGAATATACAGAACAAAAAAATACATTGTAACAAAAGTTGTGAGAGAGAATGTCCAAGTGGCATGAAAATGCATGATCATCAGAATAGCAAATGACTTCTTAAAGGAAAAGCTGAGAAATAGAAAGACTTGAAACAATGTGATTCAAGTTCTGAAAGACCACAGCTGACAACCCACACTACTTCACCTTGTAAAACCATCTGTTATAATTAAAAGAGAAAGAAAAACTTTCCATGAATAAATTGGGCTAAACAATTTAAAAACACTAAGCTTGATCTCTGGCTGGTACTGGAAAGAATGTTTTAGATTAAAGAGGATATATACTCCAAAGTATTTAGGAAAAAGAAAAATAATCAAAGACCCTATAGCAGTAGTTATGTGAATGAAGACTGAGAGAACTAATGTTCACTTTCAATAATACCTGGAAATATTAAAGGTTTCATTCCACCAATGAAAACATACAAAGTAGAAATATGGATTATAAAACAAAATTCATCCTGTTGGTAACTCCAAGAAACACACCTCAACATAAAAGATGAACATTGAATTTTGATGAAAGATTGGGCACAGGAATTCTAGTAAAATAAAATTGGGACATAAGCAGTCAATGCTATGATATCTTCTGACAAAATAGACTTCAAATTAGACTAGTCAGGAAAGGTAACTAAGCTGATTTCACACTGATTAAACAAAGAATCCATCAACAGTATATTTTAATTTTGAACATAAATGTCAAACATATGCATCCAAATGCATAAAACAAATACTACTAAATATAAATTCACAGATTAACCCCAACATGGTAATAGTGGCTCATTGCAACACACCACTCACATTAATAGACAGTTAATCAAGACAGAAAATAGAGAAATGTTGGAGTTAAATGTCATCAGTGATCAAATGAATTTAGCAGACAACTACAAAATATTTCACCCAAACACTGCAGAGTATACACATTTCTCAGTAATCTATAGCACTTTCTCTAAACTAAATCATGTTAGGTTACAGAACAAGTCTTAACAAATACAGGAAGATTGAATTGAAATAACTTCTTGTTCCATCTGACCACAATGGAATAAACCTAGGAATCAACAGCCATAGAAACTGAAGAAAACATAGAAACTCATGGAGATTGAACAATAGACTAGTATATATATATCAATGCATAAATGAATAGGTCATTGAATAAATCAAAGATTTTCTAGAATTGAATGGAAATGAAAACATGTCATGCCAAAATCTCTGGAATGCAAAAAGACAGTCCTAAGAAAGGAAGTTTATAGCTACAAGTGCCTACATTGCAAAATCCATACAGTGCAAATAAAAAGCTAACTTTGTGCCTTAAGACCTTGGGAAAATAAAAAAAGCCTATAAGGTAATAGAAGAATTATGTAAAGAACAGAGGAAAAATCAATAAATTAGAAATGACATAAAAGAGTTCATTCTTTGAGAAAATAAGCAGTTAGCAAAGAAGAGGAAATATCTAAGTTTAGAAATGAAAATTAAGACATTACAACAGATAACCAATGAATTTTAGGAAAAAAAAATAGGATATACCTTTGTTGTGTGAAAATTTTTCTTAGACAGGTGAAAGCATACTTCTATTTGCCCTAGTCTCATGAACCTCTCTCCTCTCTCCAGGAGAGAATGTTTCAATGAGGAAGAAGTTGCAATTCAACTGCTTTAAAAACATACATTTCCCCCAAATTGGAAAATCAAAAGAAATGTATAAGTTCCTAGATGCATCCGGCCTTCCAATCATACTTTCAAATTTAGATTTGTGTGCTCGAGTCCAAGTATCTATGCAGGCCAGGAAGGAGCCATAAGGGGTTATTGGAAGACTACTTAAATGGAGAGAGTGAGAGCAAAACTTTTGTGGTATGGAAGTACTGGGGGAAATACTGAGGCTACTGAGGTGGAAACGTTTAAATAGGAGTGGAGGTAGGAGATGATGGAAAGGATGGGCAAGGGAATATTAACCAAAATTAAGTATATATAAAAAAGCCATATTTTTTAAGGCATTTGAAAAGAGATATGCTATGTGTTTTCCACTCCCATTCTAAACATGAGATGATGATGATATTGTTGATGATTAGGCACATTCCAATTCTGTACATTCTGTAATGTATGATTCAGTGTTCCTCAATATTGTCAACTCCAAGTGATCAAGAACAAGGAAAAAGGACTGGAGAGATGGCTTAGCAGTTAAGGCACATGCCCGCGAAGCCTAAGGACCCTGGGTTCGATTCTCTAGGTACCAGTTAAGCCAGATGCACAAGGAGGTGCATGGATCTGGAGATCATTTCCAGTTGCTAGAAGCCCTAGAATGCCCATTCTCACTCTCCCTCTCTCTTACTTTCCCTCTCTCTGTCTCTAACAAATAAATAAAAATATTTTTTTTTTCAAAAAAAAAAAAAAAAGAAAGAACAAGGAAAATATTAGAGAAGGTACATAGACTTCTGAGTAAAATGGCTGCATAGGGGTCATGAAAAACAAGTCTAGGGAAGGAATTAAAAAAATGCACAACAAAATACACTCTTCTTCCAAAAAGTGAAGATGTATAAATTATTAATGGCCACAGCAGAGAACCAGGAGAAAACAAGATCTACTAGAAAGGAGGAAATCTGCCAGAATCCTGCTGAAGCCATTGTGATCCAGATCTGCACACCTGCCAGGCATGGTGCCAAGCTGCAGTAGCAGAGACCAAAACAGCAGATTTTTCCAATCTCATTAGCCTCCTCTCAAATTCAAGAAATTTGAAAGGGAGACATCAGAGACCAGCAGAGGAGCTGTTGAAGGGGATACCGGTGGGGCAAGCTGAACACTCCCAGTATAACTCTAGGCTTCCTTCAGTCTCCCATCCCCCAACATCACAACTTCAAACCTCCAGAGAATTCATTCATTCCCCAGCAGAAGGGCATCCAGCCCAGCAGATCAGAACACCAGACCCACAGGGCAACACACAGGGATCGAGGTGGGCATTCAGCATTGGTGAGACTGGAAGCCACTACAAATGGTAACAAGGCTGACTGACAAAAAAAGCAAATACCTGGGACTGCACTGGAAGTGCTAATCTGTCTTTCCATGTCAGGGCAGGTATGGGTTGCACAGTCTTCATTGGCTTTACCATTTTCGGGTAAACTGTATTTGGGGGTTGACTATTGTTGCCTTTGATGCTTTCAGATTTATAGGGTATTTATATTTTTCTTCTGTTATTATTGGGGCAGGGTCTGATTCAGACCCATACTGACCTGGAACCCATTGCAGAACATAAATCTCAGCCTCCCAGCTGACAGGATTAAGAATGTAGAGCAACACACACCCTTGGGGAATTTGGCTTTATAAGGTTTTCTGTTTGTTTTAATTCCCACACTTCCATAATCTGTGCTGGATTTTACTGAAGGTGTATATTGTTCAGTTGAATTTTAGCATTTGCCAGTCTATTGTTCCACCCAACCCACTAGAATACTCAAGTAGCAGGAAACTCAATACCTAGGATTACTTCTGCTATTGGACTGGAGTACAAGAGCTACACTTGGCACCTTAAATTCCTACCCTGAAGACATATAAAGATGGATTTCCATGTCTAAAAACATTGCAGATAATTAGAAAATCCAAACATCAAATTAATTCAGGATAAAAATCACTACATTATACTACAAGAAACAAAAAGAATCAAGACACTATAAACCCACCAAAAATTATAAATCCATCAGAATGACCCCCAATGAGACTGTTTTGGATGAAATGCCTGATAAAGATTTTTTTAGATGACTATTTATACTCAAACAAGTCAAAGAAGAAATCAAAAGAATCAAGGAAGAAAACAAAGGAATTAAAGAAGAAAAACTCCTGAAAGAACACAGGAAACCAGCTTAATGAAATAAGGAGGTCATTACAAGAGATGAGTAAGGAAATAGAAATACTGAAGAAAAACCAGGTAGAAATACTAGCAATGAAAAAATACAGTAAGCCAAATTTAAAAAAAAAAAAAAAAACCCTGTGGAAAGTCTCACTAGTAGAATGGATGAAGGAGAGAACAAAATGTCTAAACTAGAAGAGAAGATGACAGATCTAATACAGTCCAACAAGGAGATAGACAAGCTAACAGGAAGGTATGAATGGGAATTTCAAGATATTCAGAACACTGTGAAAAGACTAAACACAAGAATTTAGGGTGTAGTTTAAGGAGAAGAATTTCACTCCAAAAACATAGTAGGCATTTTAAACAAAATCATAGAAGAAAAAATTCCCCAAACTGGTAAAGAAATGCCAGTTCAGATACAGGAAGCTTTTAGAACACCAAATAGAAAAAACCTGGACAGAACCTCTCCTCACCATGTTATAATTAAAGCACTAAACACACAAACCAAGGAAAATATATTGAAAGCAGTTAGAGAGTAAAAGCAAATCAACCATAAAGTCAAGCCCATCATGATAACAGCAGATTACTCAACACAAAATTTAAAAACCAAAAGGGCTTGGGATGATGTATTCCAAGTTCTGAAAGATAACAACTGTCAGCCAGGATCAATTTATCCTGCAAAACTCTCTATCTAAATTGATCAAGAAATAAGGACATTCCACAACAAAAACAGGCTAAAGGAATAATTTATTACAATTAAGCCAGTTCTACAGAAAATACTTGAAGGAATGTTCATGCTCAAGAGAAAGCAAAGCACACAAATGAGGAAACAGGAAAGAATAAACCTAATTCAACACTTAAAACAAGAGCATAAAGGGAAAATAGGAAGCACTACAAAACAAGAAGAATGGCAAGAATAAATACATACCACTATTTTTATTAAATATTTTTAATTTATTTGTTTTTTTTTTTATTTATGTGAGAGAGCAGTAAGGGGAAGAGAGAGAGAGAGAGAGAGAGAAAGAGAGAGAATGGGTGTGCCAGGGCCTTTGGCCACTGAAAATGAACTCCACACGCATGCGGCACCTTGTGCATCTGGCTTATGTGGGTCCTGGGGAATCAAACCGAGGCCCTTTGGCTTTGCAGGCAAATGCCTTAAAGGCTAAGCCATCTCTCCAACCCTAAATGCATACCTTTCAATAATAACTCAATGTTAATAGCTGCAATGCCCCAACCATAAGACACAGGCTTCCAGACTGGATTAAAAGGCAGGATCCTGCTGTTTGTTGCCTCCACTAAACTCATCTCTCAGTAAAAGATAAGACTGTCTTAGGGTGAAAGGATGGAAAACGGTATTTCAAGAAATGGGCCTAGGAAACAACCCAGTGTTGCTATGCTAATATGTGACAGGATAGACTTCAAACCAACATTAGTGAGGAAAGATCAAGAAGGTCACTTTATACTGATTAAAGGAGCACACCAATAGGAGGACATTCTGAACTTATAAGCATCTAATGTGGGGGCTCCAAATTATATCAAACAAACACTCTTAGACTTAAGAGCACAGATAACACCAAACACAATTGTAGTGGGTGGCTTCAACACCTGACTTTCATCAATTGACAGGCCATCCCCATAAAAAGTCCTACAGAAAATGGGACTAGAAGGAACATATCTCAACATAATAAAGGCTATTTATGACAAACACATAGTCAACATAATACTAAATGGGGAAAAATTTGAAGCTTTTCCACTAAAATCAGGAACAAGACAAGGGTGTCACCACTCTTATTTAATATAGTATTTTAAGTCTTAGCTATAGCACTAAGAAAAGAAACACTCATAAAAGGGATACAAATTGAAAAGGAAGGGATCAAATTAGCATTATTTATAGATGATATTATTCTATACATAAAGGACAGTAAAGATCCTACCAGAAAACTGTCAGAGCTGTTAAACAATTTTAGCAATGTAGTAGAATACAAAATAAACACACAGAAATCAGTAGCTTTTCTATATACTAACAACAAACATGTGGAGGATGAAACCTGGGAATCACTCCTATTCACAATTATCTCAAAAATAAATAAATAGGCAGGAGAGATGGCTTAGCAGTTAAGGCTCCTGCCTTCTAAGCCTAAGAATGCTGGTTCCAATCTCCAGGTCCCACGTTTAGCCAGATGCAAAGTGACACAAGGGCACAATGCCGCACTTGACCACAAGGGGGTATGCACATCTGGATTTCGTAACGCAGCAGCTGATTGGCTGCTGGCACACCCATCTCTATCTGTCTTCCCCTCCCTCTCTCTGTCTCTCTCTGTGTCTGTCAAAATAATAAATAAATAAATAAATAAATAAATAAATAAATAAATAAATAAATGTACCTAGGAACCAAACGAGTGAAGTATCTCTACAGTGAAAACTTTAAAACACTCAAGAAACATATTGTAGAAGATATTATGAAATGGAAAATATCCCCTGTTCTTGTGCTGGAAGAAGCAATATTGTGAAAATATCAATCGTATCAAAAACAGTCTACACATTTAATGCAATCCCATTAAAATTCCAACTATATTCTTCATGGAAATAGAAAAAAAAAAAAAAACACATTCATAGAATTCATTTGCAAGCACAAAAAAACCTCAAATAGCCAAAACAATTTTGAGCAACAAAAATATGGCTGGCAGTATCACCATACTCAATTTTAAGCTATATTATGAACCATAATAACAGAATCAGCATGGTTTGGGCATAAAGATAGACACATAGATTGATGGAACAGAATACAGCACCCAGATGTAAATCCAGGCAGCTAAAGCCATTTGACTTTTTTCAGGAATGCCAAAAACATACATTGGAGAAAAGACAACCTGTTTAACAAATGTTGCTGGGAAAACTAGTTATCTATATGTAGAAAGATGAAAATACATCTTTATCTCTCTCCATGCACAAGAATCAAGTCCAAGTGGATCAAATACCCTAATATCAGACCTGACACTCTGCAACTGCTCAAGGAAATAATAGAGGAAACCCTTCAACATACTGGTAAAGGAAATAACTTTTTAGATATAACCCCAGTTGCTCAGGACATAAAACCACTAATCAATCCATGGAACATCATGGAACTGCAAAGCTTTTATACAGTAAAGAACACTATGAATAGAGCAAATAGGCAACATATGGAATGGGAGAAAAATTTTTGCCAGCTATACATCTGACAGAGGATTAAGATCTAGGATATACAAAGAACTCAGAAAACTAAATAACAAGAAATCAAATAACTGAATTAAAAAATGGGCTAGGCAGATATCCAGAGACACAGAGGCACCCAAAACCTCATCACTGAAGTAGAACTAAAATGACCCCAATGGGGTTCAGGGAAATTTGCGGAAGAGGGGGCGGAAAGAATGTTAGAGCCACAAGTTGGGGCATTATGTACAGAGACTTGGCCTATCCCCATAATTCTTGACTACCCCCACAATGCAAGACCCACATTCCCCATTGATGAGGGTCCCTTTGGAAGATGGAGGACAGTGATGAGGATAATGGAGTCACCATTACGAATGTAAAATTAGAGCAATATAAATAAATAAATAATGGGGTATGGATGGAGAGATTGCTTAGTGGTTAAGACACATGTCTGGGAAGCCAAGAATGCTTCTTCAAATATCCAGGCCCAACATTTAGCCAGACTTAAAAATGCATGCGCACAATGTCACCCATGTGCACAAGGGGTGTCTGGAGTTCATTCACAGTGCCTGAAATGGCCCTGGCACACCAATTCTCTCTCTGCCTCTTCCTCTCTCTCTAATTAAAAAAAAAAAATGGGCTAAGGAACTAAATAGTGAGGTATCAAAGAAGAAATACAGATGGCATATAAACATCTAAGAAAAGTTCTACATCCTTAGCCATAAGGGAAATTCAAATTAAAACTACTTTGAGATTCCATCTCACTCCTATCAGAATGGCTGTCATCAAGGAAACAAATGACCATAAATGTTGGTAAGATTGTGGAAAAAGAACAACCTTTCTACACTGCTGGTGGTAATGTAATCTTGTACAACCATTGTGGAAATCTGTGTGTGTGTTCCAGAGACAGCTAAAAATAGATTTACCATATGACCCAGCTATACCACTCCTATGCATATATCCCAAAGACTCTTCTCACTACATGAGAGATACATGCATAACCATGTTTATTGCTGTTCTATTCACAGTAGCTAGGAAATGGAAACAGCCTAGATGTCCCTCAACTGATGAATGAATAATGAAGATGTGGTACATTTATACCATGGATTCTATTCAGTGGTAAAGAAAAATGAAATTATGAAATTTGCAAGGAAATGGATAGAACTGGAAATTAAGTGAGGTAACGCAGGACCAGAAAGCCAAATGTCACATGTTTTCTCTCATATGTGGATCCTAGTTACAAATGTTCAGACTTGTGTGTTAGTTGGAATAAAAGTCAGTAGCAGAGGCCAGTAATCTAGAAAAGGGCTATAAGTGAGGGAGGAGAGGGGTGGACTTAAGGGGATGACACTGTATATATGTAAGTAGATGGAGAGATTACTGTGGGTGGAATGGCCTAAGCAAGGTCAGGCAGGGGAAGAGACTGAGTAAAAGGAATATGAGGGAGGGTTAATCAAAATTTGGGATATTGTGAATAAACCACAAGAGAACCTATTTTTTTGGATAATGGCACACCCAGAAGATATTGACTGTTACTAGAAAGATTTCTGGGTGAGGAATGGGATACTTTCCAATGATTTGTTGGCCAGGAATGTCCCTGATGCTCACAAACATTATTGGCTGTTGAGAAAGCTCTTTGTTTCCACCAGGAATAGATAATAATACCCTTTTGCTGAAGACTCCACATGCCTGGGCTACAAGATCTCCAAGAAATCAACCTGTGGCTGAGCTGAAAACCTTCTCCCAGTAGGCAAGCTAAGAGAAAGTTGGAAAAAGCTGCACTGCATGCAGCCTTATGGGATACAGAAGCCATCAGTGGTGAAAACGATGGATACTGCAAGCCTCAAGTATGGCCAGCCAGGCCAAATGAGCCAATGGGTGCAATCGTGGTATGTCTGTTATGGGGAAAACAAACTGTTCTATAATTGTACTGGAGACCTATTCTATGGGAGGGAATCCATGTCTGGTACTGAAAACCAAACAAAAGTCTATGGTGGCAGAGGTCATAAGCATTAAGAGTGTAATGCCTCCTCATATCTGGCTAAATGCATATATTATGCTCACCAAACTGCCCTGTAAGCACTTTACTTAATGTTCATATCCATATGTTACTGCTATTTTCACTTTTGGTTAGAGAAGTTTCTTTTTTAGATGAAGGAGACCATCAGGATGACCCAATTTTCAGTTGATGACATTGAAAGTTTCTCTTAACACCATTTCCTTTAGCTATTATAAGAATATTGTGAGCAAATATCTGATATTCAATATACCTTGGAAAACTAGAAAATTCAAAGAAGGAGAAACAGAAAAAAAAACATACCAGAATGGAGGAAAAATATCAAATTTATCTGAAATCACATGTGGATTACAGTTAATTTGTAATATGAAAGTAGCAATGTTTCAAATTACCTAGTTTCTACATACAAATTTTGTATAGTATGCCTATATTTTACAATAAAATTGTAATGTTGTAAAAAGTAAAAGACTTTTTCTACTTATATACATACAAGTAGAAGAACCATATTAATGAATGTAAAAGGCCTAAGTGAGGTCAGGGGAAGAGATTGATTAAAGAAAAGGTGGAGGGAGGGCTAATCAAAATCTAAGAGGATAAAAAAAATTCATATGGAAACCTACATTTCTCGACAATGGAACACTCAGAAGCAATAGATTGTTACTAGAAAATTTTCAGTGCTAGGGATAGGATGGATACCTTCCAGTGAGTTGTTGGCCAGGGAGGTCACAGATACCCACAAAATATTACAGGTCATTGCCAAGCCCCTTGGTTTCCCACCAGGAATAGATGTTAAGACTCTATTGCTGAAGACTCCACATACTTGGGCTGAAAGTCACTGAGAAATCCTGATGGAGATGAGCAGAAAGCCTCCTCCATGTGGACAAGCTGACAGAAAGCTGGAAAAAGCTACACTATATGTGCAGTTCAATGGGAACGAGAGAAAACATCAGTGAAGATACTCAACAATGAACACTGGGAGCTTTAAATTTGGCCAGCCAGGCCAAATGAGCCAACGGGTGCAGTACTGGCATGTCTGTTATGGGGGAAACCAACCGCTCTCTAATTGGACTGGAGACCTGCTCCATGGGAGGGAATACATCCCTGATACTGAAAACCTACAACTGGGATAGTCATGAGCCCTAGGGGTGTAATGTCTGCTGGTATCTGGCTAAATGTATATACTATGCTCACCAAACTGCCCAGTAAGCACTTCTCTTAATGTCCATACCCATATATTAATGCTACTCTCACTTTTGGTTGGAGAACCTTCTCTTTTCAGTTGGTGATGACTTTGGGATAACTCAGAAGACACCATGGTGTTGAGAAGAAGGGACAGAGGAGTGCTCAGCAGTGAAACATCTCTAACACACTTCTAAGGCTCAGGGCTCATTGTGGAAGAGGGGGCAGTTACAAAGGGGAAAGTGGGAGAAAGGAGGGATGTAAGATGGGATATTCTCTACAATTAAGGAAGTTGTCAATAAAAAAAAGTAAAAGACTTTTTGGCTTTATATGATTGTCAAATAATCTTTTCTTTTGGAAAATTATAGAAAATAAAATGGATGTTTTAACATTTTCCCATAATAAACTGGGTCAATATCAAGCTATTCTAGATCTCAAACTCTAATTTATTGAATGAAAATAGAGAATTATATTTCATGAGAAATATTATGATGTTAAGTAAAGTCACAATATTAATGAGCCTCAAACTGTATTTACAGAATAACAAATTATAAGGGAAAAACAGCTGCACTTCAAATATTCCTGTTAATATCAAGTAATATAAGCATAAAAGCATTTATAACAATATAAGTACATATTAAACATGGCATATGGTCAGAAAGTAAAATACATCTGCCTAGATCTCTTATTCATACTACTTGGTAATTGTATTTCAGTAGACAGGACATGGTACTACACATCTATGTTCCCAGCACTTGAGAAACTGAGGCAGAAAACTTATGAGTTTGAGATTAGGCTGAACTGCAGACCCTGACTCTAAAAGTGAAACAAAACATAAATAAGATATAAGGGGAAAACAGATGTACAAACAGAAAAATGTTATGACTAAGTATGGATTATTTAATTATATACTAAATTAATCCTTGTTGACACTAAAGTGCTCCTTTGAAATCAGATAATATGACTTTTTATATTGATTTACCAAAATATAAACTCCCATTCATTTTTATATCAATTTGTATATATTGTGTTAAAATGTTCACAGTGCTACTGTGCTGAGTGTCACATGTTAAAACAATCCCAGAGCTTCTATCTGCTTACTGGTCATGACCCTTGTTACATCTGCATTGCAAGCAGCTTCTCTTCAGAAGAAAGGAGCAAGGCAGCCAGGTCATGGCACAGAAGGAACCCAGCACTCTGGAGTGGTTCAGCTTTTCACAAGCACTTCTAAGGTGAAAAGGTCCAGCAAAGAATTTCTCCTCATTTCTAGGAATACATTTCACTGCTTTTATCTTTGCAATGCTCCAACTGTTTAAATGGGAAAAAAAAAAAAATCTTGGGACCCAAGAAATCAAACATATGACACTGTCTTCTGGTTATTAATGAGACCTAAATGGGGAGTAAAATCTGCTCCATATCATTTCAGGCTTATAACAAAAGTAGTTCCTAACGCTCTTTTATTTATTTATTTATTTATTTATTTATTTATTTATTTGATTATTTGATTTATTTATTCATTTACTGAGATGGAAAGAGAATGATAGTGAGAGAATTGGAACACCCAGATCTCCAGACAATGAAATTGAATTCCAGATGCATGTACCATCTTCTGCACATGTGTGACCCTGTGCACTTACATCACTTTGTGCATCTGGTTTATGTTGGACTTGGAGAGCTGAACATGGATCCTTAGGATTTACAAGCAAGTGCCTTAACTGCTGAGCCATCTCTTCATCCCCTAAAGCTGTTTTTAATGTGACAGATTTTCTGACTGTAATAATATTTTTTACAACTGAATTAAATAACATTATGTATAACACCTATATGCATATATAAACTGTGTGTGTGTGTGTGTGTGTGTGTGTACTGATATGATGAGGACTATCTAGGTTGGTTCCACTAGCTTGTGCTAATGTGAATAGTGCAGAAATAAACATGGGTATTCAACTATCTATGAGGAATGCTGGCTTAGAGTCCTCTGAGTATATACGTAGGAGTGGTATAGCCAGGTTTTCTGTTTAATTTTTAGGGGAAATTCTATAGTGAATTCCACAGTTGGCTCCAGTTGATACAACCAGTAGCAATGAATAAGGAATCCCCTTTACTGACATGTGTGGTCAATTGATTGTGTGGTGGTATATACTCTTACTTGGGTGAGATGGGATTTCAAAATAGTTTTAATTTGCATTTTCTGATAGCTAATGATGTTGTGAACATTTTAAAAATGTTTATGAGTCATTTGTATTTCCTCTTTTGAGAGCTACCTATTCAATTCATTTGCCTATTTACTAAGTGTTTTGCTTGTCTAGTATTTATCTTTATAGATTCTAGATATTAATAGCCTGTCAGATATGTCATTGCCAAAACTTTGTTTTTTTTTTTTTTTCATTCAGTAGGGTTTCTATTCATAATGGTGATAGTCTCTTTTGCAGTACAGAGCTTTTTAATTTCATGCATTCCTATTTGTCAACTCTTGGGGTGATTTATATGAAATAAACTAAATTCAGAAAGTTAAATGTTGCAAGCTTTTCTTATGTGTTTATACACAAATATTTAGGAACATTAAAGTAGAAAGGGGATTATGAAAGGAAATCAGAGGTCAAAAGAGAAAGAAGATTAACAGAGTAATATGTGTGACCTGAAACAGAGTGGAGGACTATTTAAGACAGGCAGAAGCAGTGGGAAGTTAGAGGAGAAGAGAATGGACATTGGAAGAAAGTAGGACTTTAAGAACAAAGTAGAATGGTGTGTGTGTGTGTGTGTGTAAAACTTACAAGGAAATGCTTTTCTTTGTATGCTAACCAAAAGTCAATATAAGATAACATAAAATGACAACTTCATAAAATAACTGCTAAAATGGTACTGGCACACACCTTGGTTTATGGTGAGAAGAAAACAGTCTTGATATACAGTAGTTGGCTGTGGCTTTCTGCCCCCTGTGTATTCATAATAAACACTCACATAATAAAAAGCTGTAACCATGATTTTTGACAGTTAACAAAAGTATGTGAAATGCACTTGATAAGCTACACAGAAAAGGTATCAGTTATTCTGGAGAAGTTACAATTTCTGAAAGGAGCCTCATCACATGTTTTAGAAAAAAAAGTACCTGGCAAATGCAACTAAAGAAGGATGGGCTCTTTTTGGTTCACAACTTAAGGGTATAATCTATAATCTTGGGGAAGACAAAGGAGGCAGCTGGTCATATCACATTCACAGTCAGGAAGGAGAGAAGAAAGGAAGGAGGGAGGGAGGGAGAGAGAGAAAGAGACAGAGATGAATGATGGCACTCAATTGTCCCTTTCTAATTTTAATAAAGTCCAGGGTCCCAAGCTTATAGAACAGTGCTGTACACAGGTAGAATGGGTCTTTCCACATCAGTTCATGTAACCTAGAAACTTTCCCACTGTCAATCCCAGAGTTTTGTTTCCAGTGTGATTCTAAATCCCAACAAGGTCATATGATTAACAATCAAATCATAGCACCAGGCAAACCACAATGGTGAGACATGAGAGTCTGGCTTCATGGTATTGCCTTGTTCACATAACACAAAGGGCATTAACTGGTCCTATATAATGGTGCACTGACACACACTTTTCCTACCTTGCTCTGAAACCTCAAAATAGCCAACAAGAAGCACCAGGATTCACCACGACAGTTGTTGCTATTGTTATTTTGTATGAATGCATGTATCACACCCCTAGAGGAAGAGTTACAGGATTTTGTCTCCATCTTCTTTGTGGCCCATGATGGCAAATAAGGTTGTCTGTACAATTGAATCCAACTAAGAGGATGGGAACGGATTGTTCTGCCTTTGGCCAGCTTTGACTGGCTCATTAAACAAGGGTCTTATCACTCACACTCTGCTTATAAGGTTCATATCAGTTCCCTGGTTCTGTGACATGAATAAGTTCAAATTCATCAATATAACATTTTAAAATCATAGCTGGAACACAGACAATGACTTTGGAGCACAATGTAATAAGAATCTGGTTTTTGCCACTTTAAAAAAAAATATTACTTTGGGGGGGGCTGGAGAGGTAGTTTAGCAGTTAAGGAGCATGCCTGGGAAGCCTAAGGACCCCGGTTAGATTGTCCAGGTCCCATGTAAGCCAGATGCATACATGTGGCACATGCATCTGGAGTTCGTTTGCACTGGCTAGAGGCCCTGGCATGCCCATTCTCACTCTCTTTCCCCTCTCCCTCTCTTTGCATCTAATAAATAAATAAAAATTTTAAAAGACTTTACAAAAATAAAAAATAAATAAAAATATTTTTTTGTTTTTTTAAACTTTTAAAAATTTTTTTTTTTTTTGAGAGAGAGAGAGAAACAGAGGAAGAGGCAAATAGAGAGAAAGAGAGAATGGGCACACCAGCGCCTGTAGCCACTGCAAATGAACTCCTGACTCACGTGCCCCCTTGTGAATCTGGCTTATGTGCGTCCTGGGGAATCAAACTGGGGTCCTTAGGCTTTGCAGGCAAGTGTCTTAACCACTAAGCCATTTCCCCAACCCTGGTTTTTGCCACTTTTGTCAGTCTGTGGATGTTCTTGAGAGCATCAGCCAAGACAACCATTTGCAATAGCATTGGCAGTGCAGACAGATTGGAAGAATAATGTGCATTTCTATTTTGATTAATATTGTATTGTGTCAAAGGGCAACATTTCTGGAAATTTCTTGAATTATTAAAAATGCCATAAGATAACAGAGACATTAAATATAGCCTACAGTAATTATAGATCTACAGTTTGCATATAATTAATCTTCAGTCTTCTCAATCATTTATGCTTCAGGCTATTAATTCTGAGTCTGTAATATAATGATATCTTTGCTTACATGCAGACCTCAGACTTCAGTGTTCTTGGTAATTAAGGGAAAAATATCTCATATTTAATACTATATTTTCAAGATCTCTGAATTTGGCGTGTTGTAGTTACCTCCACATTACTGAAACAAAACACCTGCCCTGAAGCAGCAGATGGGAGGAAGGTATTTATTTTGGTTTCGACTCTTGAGGAGACTTTTCCTCAAGGCAGAGCAGAGGCTGGGCATCACTTCTTGCCATAGCAGTGACAGCAAGCAGAAAGCAAGAGTTGAGCTACTACTGGCTGGGCCAACTAATACCGCTCAAGGTCCTCCCCCAGTGACATGTCTTTCCTCAGGCAAGGCTCAGCATACCAAATCACCACCAGCAATGGAATCACCTAACTGCAGGTAAGAACCCAAGTCTAGAGAACATTAAGAATGAAAATCTCCAAACATTCCCAAAGTGTAAAACATAATATTCTAAAGCCTATTTCAAAATATTTAGTGCCAAAAGGACATGCCTAGATACACATCTGAGTACAATGCCAACCAAAATTGGTTTTCCATACGTATTTTCATTTTTCTTTGCCTGAGAAAATTATTAAGTTTGTTTACTACATAGTTATAACTCTTTTAAAATCAGGTAAAGAATAAGAAGAGATTAAGCAATTTATACCAGCACAATTAATTTTAGACTGCAATTTTAAAATTATTTTTATAATTTATTTGGGTGTGTGCATGTATGAGTGGGTGTACACGTGTGCGAGTGGGTGTGCAGACACATGTGTGCATGCCAAATCACAAGTGTGGAGGTCAGAGGAAAACTTTCAGATGCATCCTTGCTGTTCCACGTCATGTGAGGCAGTATTTCTCCTGATTTCACACTGCTCCTTTTATTCTTTTGTTTTACTTGCCAATAGTTTGAGAAAATTTTCCTGTCATCTCCCATCTCACTCTGAGTTCTGGAATTAAGGAAGTCTACCATGGCTTCTGCCTTTTTACATGGAATCTGAGGATCATGCCTATATAATCGAGCTTAAGTGGTGAGTGCTTTATCCACTGAGTAATCTCACCAGACTGATACTGAAGTCTTCTTTTAAGTCTTTTCCTTACAAGTAATAAACAACATTTTAATTTCAGTAGCAAAATCTATCAGTTGTAGATAGAGGAGGAAAAAGACAGATTTCCTCTGAACTCCAAAGATACACAGATAGCATTATGCTTCGGATCTCATAGGACAATTGAAGTATGTTTCACAGCTTTCAGCAGAAAGTGTCCATGATTACACACACACACACACACACACACATGTTGATTTACATTGCTGCATGTGTGTGCATTTATAGCACTCTTCTGTCTAAAAGCAGCTTATCAATTTGCTGGTAGTAAAAAAGAATTCCAACACATGATTACTGCTGTTGCAGAATCCTGACATCGATTCCACATGTGTACTTATAGAAGACAGTCTACCAAGTGGATGCATTTTCCCATTGTATTATTCTGTGTTCTATTGTACTTTCTGATGTTTCATTGAGTCCCACCACATAGTTCACTGCTGAAAAGATTAGTGGTACTTAGACACAGGGGATGATGGCCTATCATTCCTTGGCTCATTGCTAATTGAACTGGAACCCTAGAACCTCTGAGAGGCTGCTGGGGGGAGGGGAATGGAGCATGGAAAGAGTCTCACAGAGCTGGGAAGGATTTTCTGGAGTTTGGGAGCACCTATGCTCACAGAGGTTTGTGCCCGCTTCTTCATGGAGACATTGGGGGCAGGAGACTTGCTGAGGCTCTAATAGCCTCTTAAGCCTTGAAGCAAACAATACAGAAAGTTGTATTATGTAGACTCCTTTCTCTCCAAATATGAGATTCTGCTGAGAGCACAGAAGATATTTCAGAAATCTAGGAAAGTCCTTGACAGGAGACCTGGAGTAGAGGAAGAGAGAAGCCCTGGAGACACAATCTTTTTTGAGTCATTGAGATCTCAAGTAATGTTTCACCTTGCGAGAAAAGCCCAATTGTCTTAGGAGATGACAGTGAAGATCAAAATTACCCCATTAACATAAAGCAGTCCAGTTTTTCACACATCATCACATTGCCAGACTGCTAACAGAAAGGGAAACGAGGAAGAGCAAACCAGGCCTCACTTTATACTGTGAACAAGTGACTAGTGATATAAAAGCTATGCTTCTCTGTCTTTCTACATGTTCCCATTTCTCATGTCACAAGTAATAAGAAAAGGCAGGGAAGAAAAATGAGAAAGCAAGCCCATTACTACCTTAATAAGGAAGGTGCTAGTGTGGGGAAAGAAAAGGACTCACAGACTCTACCAATCACCAACTCCCTAGAGCCATGTACATGAGTTATGCTGAGATAAACAGAGAAGAAAGAAGTTCAAGTTTGACAAGAAACTAGTTTGAACTATGCTTAAAATTTTTAATGGCTATAAATAAAAATTAAATCTTCCTAAAACACTAATATGAAAAGTAAAAGTCATTTGACATATCATAGTTAAATTCAGCAATTAGAAAAACAGTAAAACTGATTCATTGAGTTGATATTAATAACTGATTATAAATATAAAAAATGAATGAACTATGAATGCACAAATTTGTAAACAAGCAAATGGCAGCATGGCAAAAGAGAAGGCATTTTTCTTCTTTGCTTAAACGGTCTCTTCCTATGAAATCCTGGCTAACCTGGAACTCACTATGTACAAGAGGCTGAGCTTGGATTTTCAGTGATCTTCCTTGCTCTGCCATCCAGGTGCTTGGATAACAGGTGTGGCCTACCATGCCTGTTATCTGACTGATACCTGACTGATCTAGAATTTTTTAATTTTTTTTTATTCCTCATAAGATCTCCAATTTAGGTATGGCTAGAAAGCAACACTCTATGAATCATTTTCATCTCATGATCCCATGGCATGACTGAATGATCTTTTATACTTTAAGCAAGATTAATCTCACTTAATGCAATTCAGCTGAATCTTCCAAAGGGCTATGTCCTTCCAAGTGGGATCCAGGCATCAACAATATGTGAGAAAAATTATTTGCCATGGCCTATTTTCAATGAATATAACGATGCTTTCACATAGTAAAAGGGAGAGAGCACATTACTTTCAGAATGCTGAAAGTTTTATGAGATGGCATATGCAATCGATGTAACAAAGGATATAAAAGAATCAGAAAGCTCTGCAACTTCCCTCAGTGCTTCTGTGATCAAGTATCATACAATGTATGAGGAAATAATATATGTAGAAATATAATGCACTTTTTCAAGGTGGATAGGCCAAGGTCCATACGGGACTCATTCGGCTCTTGATCATGAAACCAAACCTCTTCCATCCTCACTAGTCTGTGTTCATCTTCCTTTGTCACCACAAGGGTGATAGATGAATGAGAATTTATTTTTAGTTTTTAGTGGGTCACTAAATCCCATGTAATTACATGCAGGTCACAGAGCAATTGAGGTGATTCATTTCCACAGTAAACTTGCACTTATACTTCTGTTTACACTGTACAGTTCATACAATGAGCCTGGTAATGAATGGTTTGTTAGAAATCAGCTCACGATTGAACCACCACCATTATCAATGGGAAACAGAGCAAGCATGAGAGCAAAGGGTTTGTCTTAGATAAAACACAGCTGGTGTTGTATGTCTTTTGTAGACATATACCTTCTTACCACTATGGCAATGGGAAAGCTCTGAAATCTGACCACCCTGAGAGTTTCCTTGTTATCCATGACTACAGCACATCTGGACAAATGGAAAATATACACACATATACACATACATATATACACATATGTATAATTTTGCTGGTGTCTCTTTATTGGGTGGGATATAAACAAGGGAAAAGGCAGAGTTCTTCCCTCCCCCTTGGTGGTCCAAATAGAAAAGAAGAAAGGAATGTGCAATCACAATATAACATCAGCTCACCCAAGAAGGCTTTTATGTTGATATGTCATAAATGAAGGCTTTTAAGTTGAATTAAAATCAGTATTTTGTATTTTTCAACCATTTAAATGGTGATAGGAACCCAGGCTAGCTTTTCTTGAGGTTGACAAGAAAAAAAAAAAAAAATGGTGCTTTCAAAAATCTATAAACCAATTGTGAAACTTAAAGGAGGAGTGTTTTAAATTCTGTTATTGCTAATTTTAAGATGATTGTATGTAACTCATCACACGACAAAGTAAATTGCAGCAATATTCTTTTATCGAATTATTACTATCTTATTAAAACAAAATTTATTTATTTTTCAACTTGGTGCTTCAAAAATCTGTATTGAAATACCAGCAATACTGATATTTGTGAGTGAGAAGTCAGCCACCTCTTGAACAAGATGCTACTAATTGTCTTTTCAAATAATATTATATTATCTACAAATCTGTAAATTATATGACTGGGAAACTTCAAAATGATATGGGATTTCTAGAAATCATCAGAAATACACAGTTGTAATTTTATTATATTTTCTAGCTTATTTATTTGGCAAGCAGAGTGAGACAGAGAGAGACAGAGAGAGTGAGAAAGATAACGGGTGTGCCAGGGTTTCCAGTTGCGGCAAATAAAGTCAAGATGCATGTACCACTTTATGCATCTGGCTATACCTGGGTATTGGGGAATCAAACTCAGCTTCTTAGGCTTTGCAAACAAGTGCCTTATTCACGGAGGCATCTTTCCATCCCCAGAGTTGTAATTTTAAAAGAAAGGACCTCCTTTTCTGTTCATCTTTACAATAAAAATTACAGACTATAAATGTACTTGGCTTACTATTGGTAACAATTTTTTAACACTTTTTATGCAGTGTCACTTCCTGGATGCTAAGTTGATATGCTTATTACATTGGCTTTTCTCACCTTGGCAGCAACAGTATTCAATCTTAGCTTTGTGCACAAATCTATTCATTGAATTAGGACACAAGTGTGTATGCACAAACTGGGCCAAAGCAGACAAAGTCTGTCTTTTGGTACTTGTGTTCACCCCCTTCTTCTCCTCATGCCTTTCTTCCTCTTCTCGCCTATCTTCACTGCTCCCCTTACTTCTCTATTTTTTCCTTTGCCTCTTTTTCTTACTCTTCCTTAACCTCTCTTTCTTTCTCTCCTTGAAAATTAAACTTCAAATTAAAAAAAGATGATTTTTAAAAAAAATTTAATTAATGTGTACTCTACATAGTTGTTTTCTATTTATTAGAAGATTATTCAGTTCTTCAAAATACAATGATGGATAAAAACAATTGAATCTGTCAGTTTTTGAGAAGGAAATCCCATTTTTCAAATAAAATACTTTCTAATCAAATGACTAAGACAAGCAATATAGAATAGATGGGTTGTTACATATTATCTATTCTCCTACTCAAAAACTGCTATTTGCCAGTTTTGCAGCTTTATTTATTTATTTTTTTATTTTTTATTGTTTGTTGTTGTTCTAAGGGCTGTTTCCAAAAGAGAATGTCTTGGATAAGTCACTCTGAACACTGTCCTAAAGACCATAGTGGTTAATGTCCACTGTCAACCTGAACAGACCTAGTCACCTAGGAGGCAAATCTCTTGACTTGTACAGTACAAAGTTTTAGTTTAGGTTGACTAATGTGCGAAGACCCAGTATGATGTGGGAGGGATTTGGGGCTGGTATTCCTGAGGGCATACAAATATAAATGCTAACATTCATCATTCTGCCTTGGAAATGAATGCAATGCAATCACCTGTCTCCAGCTCCTGACACCATCCCATCTCCACCATGAATAGTCTATGCCCTGGAATTGTGATCCAAAGTAAGTTCTTTCTTCTTGAACTAGCTTTGGTCAGGTGTTTTTTTACTGCTTCAAGTAAAGTAACTAAGAGTCAATTCTCCTTGAAAGTTCTAACCGTGCTTAGCTTCTATATCAGAAGAGATGGGATAATCAATGTCGCATGATCATTAACAAGGCTTTCAGTACTATAGAAGCTACTCCTTCGTGAGTTACTGTCTTCACACTGAGTACAAGTTTTGATTTCCTCTTATTTTTGCACAATCCTTATAGTTATGTTGTGTTTAACATCTTTTGAGCATATGTTACAAAACTGCTTTCTTCTAGATTGTGAGAAATGATTTTTAAATTCATTCATTAAACTCCTTAGTCATGCCAATTTTAAAAGAATATTTTGTTTTATTTACTTGTTTTAGAGAGAGAGAGAGGCATAAAGAGTGAAAGAGACAGAGAGAGAGAATGGGTGCACCAAGGCCTCCAGCCACTGCAAACAAACTCTAGACACATATGCCACCTTGTGCATCTGGCTTACATGGGTCCTGGGGAAATGAACCTGGGTCCTAAGGCTTCACTGGTAAGTCCCTTAACTGCTAAGCCATCTTTCCAGCCTGACAATTTTTTTTAAATAATATAAAAATTGCAATATGTACAATAATTAAGGAGTGAGTCCTTGTAGCAGACAGCTTCAGGTCCGCTGAGATGAACTTCCAGACCAGGCACAGTTATGGAGGAACGGATATTATTTATTGAAGCTTACAGATACAGGGAAAGTTCCATAATGGCAGAAGAGGCTGGCCTGCCTTCACAGGGCCAAGCAGAGAGAGAAAAGCCACCAGCTACACAGCACACAGAGCAAAGCTACAGCCAAAAGCCACAGCACACTTCAGGAACTCCCACTAGGCACACTTTGCATATCTTTACAATGGAATCTCAAACCCACCACCACACCTTAATACCCAGTGACATTGCCTCCAGCAAGGTGACTGCAGATGCAAACTATAAACTAATAAAAAAAAACACTGAATATATTGGGGGCCATATATTCAAACTACCACAGTCCTGGATGCCCTCAAGGTGTAATACTATGCTAAATACCAGTTAATGCCAATTTTTAAGAATGCTCGTTTAATAAATGCTGGGTCAATCTGGTACTGCAGTTCATAGCAATAAAATGTGTGCATACACATACTGTGATTTACCCAAAAAAGAGAGACATACATAGAGAAGGAGAGAGAAATGTTAGAAATAAAGAACACTAACACTGAAATACACTCACAAAATGATGTGTGTACTTCTTGGGCAGATTATGGAATATGAACACTATAGAGTGGGATGACATGGCTAACCATGCATGTAATAAGTGTAGACTCATTCCCTCAACATTAAAATGAGAGTCATACTTTAAAAGTGATGAATTTACTTGATTAAACTTGAATATGAGTTGAATGGTATGATCTGATTTATTATGCTGTTGCAGCTACTGGAACATATATGAGTAGTAGTTATCATTAGCTAATTTTTATATTTTAAAATTTGAATGAAAATATAAAATTTAAGATTCATATTATGTAATCAAACTTTCTTGAAACAAAGGGTCTGGATAAATTCCAAAGCAATCCTTGGCTGGAATTTAAGTTTTCCCTTCTTTCTTTTGGATAAGAATGTATATTCCAGTTTTGAAATTACACTCAATGTTTGTGTTGTTGGGAAGATAATTTACTTATTAATAATATTTGCCTCTCTATAGTAGGATTTTGGGTTTATGACCTTTATAATGGCAGAAAAAATTATTAAGAGAATGAATCTATATACTTGAATTTTCCTAACTTGTTTAATCTTTTTAAAAGGGAGGTATAATAATATCACTTATATCACACAATATTATGACAAATAATTGGCTTAGTATAGTGTCTAAATCATAAAAACAAAAAAAAATCAGGGGCTAGAGAGATGGCTTAATATTTAAGCACTTGCCTGTGAAGCCTAAGGACCCTGGTTCAAGGCTTGATTCCCAAACACCCATATAAGCCAGATGCACAAGGTGGCACATGCATCTGGAGTTCATTTGCAGTGGCTGGAGGCCCTAGTGTGCCCATCCTCTCTCCCTCTCTCTCTCCCTCTCTCTCTCTGTGTGTGTGTGTGTGTGTGTGTGTGTCTTCCGTCCCCTTTTTCTCTCTGTTGCTCTCAAATTAATAAAAAAAAAAATAAAGTAAAATAAAAATATACCAACAAAAATACCCAAAAATCATTTGATCATTAACCATTGTAATAGAATGGCTATCACTACAAAATTGCTCACTCTTTCAGAATAAAAGCCCTCATTTGTATTTTTTAGCTCTCATATGCCTGTGGCCCCACTTAAAGTCTGAGGAAAAACTTTCTGGATGTCATCTAACAACTTAAAGCTTGATTTCAATCAAGTTTTTACTATGGAGAAAATATGTAACACTTCCCAGTAATTATTTTTGTTTCTTTCTTTTTCTTTTTTCTTTTTTTTTTTTTTTTTGGTAAAAATTCAACTACCTTTAAATTTTTTATGTTGTGCATACTCTGGTCATTGATTTTCAGTTTTTATTAACTTCAAGAAATTATTTTCTAGCATGGTATGGGGCACATGCCTTTAATACCAACATTTGGCAGGCAGAGGTAGAAGGATTGCCATTAGTTCAAGGCCACCCTGAGACGACGTAGTGAATTTCAGGTCAGCCTGGGCTAGTGTGAGACCTTACATTGTAAATCCGAAAAACAAACAAAAACAACAACAACAACCACAACAAAACCTACATGATTTTCTATACTTATGGCTCTAATAATATGTTTAATTTATATATCTCTAGCCATGTTTCTATTGTAAGACAAAAATGCTTACCCTAAGCTATGGCAACAGTGTTGAAAAGCAAATACAAAATGTCTTGTCCTGTTTTGAATATAGTCCCTAAACTTTTTTGAACACTTCCAAATAAGTTATTTTGGGGGAAAAATAAAATTTTGACCTCTTATTTTTGTTATGATTATCAAGGGTGTCCAACCTTTGCTTCTCTATGTCACATTGGGAGAAATGACTAAGGCTACCCATGATTTCCAACCTACTATCCATATACTTATTGTTTTTGAAATCACTATAAAACATCATATACAAACTTGAATTACAAAAACTATTTCAAATAATCTTATAATGTTTTAGTAAGTGTTTGAGGGTCTCATTCATAGCTATCCTGGGCCATGAGGTTGGATATCATGGTGGGTATAGTAGACAGTTTCATGCTTTTGAGACAAACTTCCAATCAGACGCCTTTTATGTGAGGAACTAGGTTTATTTCCAGCTTACAGGTCCAGGGGATGTTCCCTCAATAGCCAAAGAAGCTGCTTACTTCCATACATCTAAACAGAGAGAAAAAAACTATAGCAAGCAAAACACCAGCACACACACAAACCTACCAAAGCTTAACTGCTCTCCACAATTCTGGGCTGAAGTCAGATCTGCCTCCAAACATACCTTATGGCTGGACCTCAGGATCAGACCCTAGTGACACATCCTCTATCCAGGGGGCTGGAGACCCATGTTACAAGCTTAATAAAACACCTGAATCTAACGGAGACACGCATTCACATTCAAACCACCACACTGAAGAATGCTGAAAGAAAAGTGAAGTGATTGCTTTGGCTTTTCTACAAAGAAATACATATTCTGAGTCTCATAATTTTATACATTTGGAATTTGATTTTTTAAATATGTTAACATAATGTATAAAACTGCATTTTTTGGTCTTGTGATATCTACTCTTTTACTAATGTTTGTGGATAAATGTTTAGAAATGTAAAAAGGCAGGCAATCACCAAAATGACGTGACTTAATGCTGTCATCTCTGCAAAGAAACCTGTAACTAGGAGGACTGGAACAGTAAAAAGTTGGGAGGGAATGAGAATCTTTAGAGCCAAATACTGATGACTTTGTTCATGTTGATATTTGAAAATTATTTGAATACTAAATTAATTTTCAAGTCTTCACTACTTTCTGTTTTAACGAGGCACATTCGTTTTGGTCCATTATTTTGATTTACTTAAAAGGAACATGTTTTAAAAGATAGATCTCTTATTTATAACTTGACAAAATTCTAAAGCCCTATTTTAATGATTAAATAAAAAGATTTATCATGTTGTAATTTTCTGATAATCAAATATTTTTCCCATAGAGACTTTTTATTCAGGAAGCACTTTAGTGAATAGAACAAAAACCATGATAGAAAATGTTTCATAAATTTTTCTGCTCCTTAAGTGCCTGTATAAACCATTGAGCCAAGAAAAACATGTATGTAGTTAAGGCCAGGTATTATAAATAGCTTTTTATTTATTATTCAAATATTAGTATACTGATTTTTAAATCTAAATAAAAGGCACAATCTATTTACAACAAAAGAAGGACATTCAATGACCAGAGTTATATTTTGGATTGGTATATATGTGAGGTAAAACCCTTGCTTTTTTCAGTGCTTTAACATTATACTATTTCCTATTGTATTAATAGATATTTTTTCAATGATGTTACTATTTTTAAATGTGTTCGATCATTTGCATAGTTTTGTCAAAAATTACTGCCTATATTCTTGCTGATGCCATTTACAATGAAATAAAGAATAAACATGAAAGCCAAATGTTTTACTCATACATGAGATGACTTACTACTAGTAATTATCATTGAAAAGTTCTTTCTGTTAGAGTTGCAAATTGTGGGAATAAAAAGAAATGCAATAGTTTTATATATATAGTAGCTAATTTTTTTGTAAGTTTCATCATAGAAAAATTTAATATCCATACTGAAAAATAAATTTTAAAAAGACTTTAATTCCATAAATATTTAGAACTTTTTCTTTTGTATGACTATTTATTTTGTTTTATTTAAGTTATTTCAAAGAACACACCAATGGAAATTGTACAACCTTTATTTATGCTTCTAACTCATTCTAATGTAGTCATACATACATTTAACAACTTATCATTAGAATAACAAATCATTGCTCTTTTGGAACCTACATGTTCCTCAGTTAAATTTACAATTTAGAAGTGGTCAGTGAAGCATTTTCAATGCACAGTTGGAGGAGAAGCATAATGATGCTGAAATATTCTTTGTATCAGCTTAAAAAGTGAAAAAAGAAATGTTTCACTTAAACATAAAACCATCAATGAAAACATCATATCACTGGGAGTCACTGGGTCTTCTTGACTAGCACTTTAAAAGCTAGAATTGATATTTAAGTTACCATTGAAATTGCAACGTGCATTCCTCCCGTGGACTTTCTTCAAACTTCTCATATCATAAAAATAAAACACAAACAAAACAATCCACAATAATAAAGATAGTTCTTTAAATAAGGTATATGGTAAAAATCTAATTCTAAAGCTATTTTAATTACCTAGATTAATTATCTAGATAAAGTGTCACTCTTAAGGTCAGTCTCAGCACGTGTAGGATTAGACAAGAAATTCTCTGAAAGTCTTATGTGTTTGAAGGGAAGTATTTTTTGAGGCAAAAGTTATTTAACCTAGCAAGATACTATGCAAATGTAAAGGCATTTGTAATGCAAAGGGATCAAAAAGTATTGACCAACCCATATCATGGCCCACTAGTTAAAGTGATGGAGTAGAAAAAAGTGTGCACTTGGCTGGAGAGATGGCTTAGCGGTTAAGGCATTTCCCTGCAAAGCCAAAGGATCCGGGTTTGATTCTCGGGGACCTACGTAAGTCAGATGCACAAGGGGGCACATGCATCTGGAGTTTGTTTACAGTGGCTGGAGGCCTGACAAGCCCATTCCTTCTCTCTCTTTCTCTTTCTCTCTCTCCCTCCTTCTTTCTCTCAAATAAATAAATAAATATATTTTTTTTTAAAGTATGCACAATAAGTGTCTACTGGAAAAAATATTGAATAGATACATGACAATATTGAAAAAGACATCAAAATTAAGATCTCTAGGATGGACAAGTTGTTGTATGGCAGAATGCTGAGAGAAAAGGTAAATTTACACAATCGTTCTCTCCTCTTCATGCTGACAACCAAACTTAGTGCCTTATACTTACTATGCAAGTAGTCTACAGTTGAGCTAAATCTCTAGCCAGTTATAAAGCTGGCGCTTCAACAGTTTACATTTCAAACATGTTTCTGGCATAATACATGTGATGCCAATACCAGGAAGTATCAATAAATTCTTGGACATAAAATTAAAAAAAAAATTGCAAAGCTCCAACAAGGTTTTTGTTTTCTTTTTTTCTTTTCATTTTATATGGTGATTTCAATAATTAGAAATTTATATTTTGGAGAGTCAAAATTTTTTAATTATCAAATAAATACTAGAAAACATATTTTATGAGCACTTAAAATGATGAAACAAGGTTCAGACAGTAACAAAAAAACATAGAGGAGAATCACCCAGTAAATAATCAGAAAGTATGCAAAGGAATAAAGAACTTGAGACAAAGTATGAACCATCTGCATACGTTTCCTAAGGAAAGTAAAACATTGTAGATAAAGTTATAGTATTGTGATGAACTCAACATATAAAAACCTGTGAAGTTTAAACATTATAATGAAAAGAAAACTCTTAAAACTTAAAATATAGTTATGATACTCTGGAAATTGAAGAATTAAATGTTAAAAAAAAGAAATGTGAAATATTAATCTTTAGTTTTTCTTTTTCTTCTATATTGCTAGATACATCCCAGCCTTTTGAAAATCTTCCAAAGAATTGGGGGATCAGAGAGGAAATCATTAAGGCACAGCAGGAATATCCAAAGCAATAAGAACAAAATCATTTATTTTCAAATGGGAATTAATTTGAAATTCTTATACAAGGCTTTGGAGGATGATTGAAACACATGGTGACAATATGTTGAAAGACCAGTAGGAACCTTTGCAAGCCTGTATGTAGAAAGATGAGTCACCAAGTGGAAGCTGGGATGAGACCAAATGAAACCTTCTGAAGAAGGCCTTTAATGTAAGATGACATGATCAGAATGAGTAGAAAGGGGAGACTTTGTCTGAGGGAGACCAAGAAAGATTGTAACAAAAGATGGTTTACCTAAGCTGGTATCTTAAGACAAAAGACTTAAGCTATCCCCTAAGCCACAGAGACTTCGAGGCACCAAAGAAATGCTGTATGATTGGTTGATGCTAAAACAATGATCTGAAGTCATGATCAACCAGACCATAAGCACCAGACAGCCTAGACTGCTACAGTGGCAAATCCCAAGGCTCTGTTTCTTTTTCATGTATAAAACTGGGGCTGTTGTGAACACCTAAAATGGAATTTAGGTCATCACATGTCTGTCCTTCTTGGCATGACCACACTGTTAATGACATCCCTCATCTGCTCTCATTCCCATGTCCCTTTAATAGGCTTTCCATAATAAGTAGCTAAACCTAGTCCATTGGGATTAGCTGAGGCTGCAGCAACACTCTGGTAACAATTGAATAGAAATTTAATTATTTACCTTTCTAATTCATCTTAATACTCACAAATAATATTTTGTATCTTTAATTCTCAGAGACTAATATTGACCTAGAAAACCGCTAAGTCTTTCTTATAAGGCTTAGTTCTTAGAAGCATGTGAACTAAATTGACAAAGATTAACAGGAGAAAACAGTTTATTCATTTTCACATAAAACATAAAAAAGAGGTGACCCATTTCAAGGCTACAGTTAGTGGTTCACATTCCTAATTTAATGATGAAGAGCAAGAGATAACTTGGTGATCTTTGTTTACATAGATGCAAGGATCATCCATTGTCATTTGCCCCCCTCCCCCCCACCGGACGAACGAAGCCAGCCAGAACTGAGGACTTATGATAGCCTCATTTCCCAGAGTTTTCTGCTTCTAGTCAGATAAGGTAAGTTCTGTTCTGAGAAGGCTTCTGTCAGTGTTTGTAGTTTCAAATAATCTTCATACCAGTTCTGGGCTGCAAGTGGGCATCCCACAAAATATGTAGCCATATTTAAAGGTTTTGCAATTAGAAATATGAAACAAGCAACAATGAAGATGTCATCAGGTTAACAGGTCTTTTGAGGTTAACATTTTATTTAGGAAGGGCATGAACAGAGCAGCAGGAGAGGGGCTGCTCAGTGTCAGTGAAATAGAGATTATCATAGGATCATGGAAGCAAGTGCCCCAGTCAACACACTTCATGGTCAAGAAATTGTAGGATAGGAACAAAATCATGAAACTAGACTTAGAATAGTATATTTTACATATGGCAGTAACTTGAATATCTCCAAAACTCAAATATATCAAAAGGAAAGCACACAACAATGATGATAGCATTGATCCACTTAATGTATCCTGAGCTCTTACAAATCAGCACAATTGCACAATTCCAACAGAAAAAACTGTGGCAAAGAAAACCAAAAATAAATGCAGAGAGCAAATGACTAGAGTCAGCCCTGTGAGTTTGCTTACTTGATAAATTTATTGTAGAATATACCTAGAATACCCAAACCAGTCAAGAGTGAGCATTCATGGACAGGCTCAGGGTGGCAGTGATGTCCTCTTGCCCAGCGTAGGACAAACAGAGCCAGATGTTTCGCTCTTTTGCCTTTCATGCTTTACACACTTGCTTTTCATAATTGTTAGAACCAATTTTGCATATTTATACTTTTTGTTGATGAAACAGCCCTTAATAGAGTGAGATGTTGTTTTCTATTTCTAAAGAATGCTGTGACATGCCTTAAGGGATAAATTTTTGTGTTATTTAAGCTTCACTCCACATGAGTCACAGTGCTTATTAAAGTAGAACCGAAAATGCACAAGAGATAATAGTGAAGAAGAAACAGGAGTTGGGGGTTCACAGGCCAAGGAGACCCCCTTGACCACCAAACCCTGCATAGATAGGGTCCATCAGCCCTCACTTCTGAGAGCCCAAGAACCAAAACTTCCCGAGGCAGGCAAGCATAGGGAATGATGTAGCCACCTGGGACCCTGCTTGGCTTAAGTGGTAAACATACCTCTTCCTAAACAATGCACCCAGCAACCTGTCGGCAACTTAGGACACTCAACTGCACCCCTTCACATTCACTCCTCTTAAAAGAATGAGCTAGTTTATATAGTTGGAACAGAACCCTGGCTTCCTTCTTGCTTAAAACAAACAAACAAAAAAAAAAAAAAAAAAAAAAAAAAAAAAAAAAAAAAAAAAAAAAGAAAAGAAAAGAAAAGAAAAGAAAAAAAAAAGCATTCTACAAGTGTAGGCAGAACGTTATTTCTAAGAAACATTGGCCAATGGGCTTCTCAAAATAGGACTGGTGCATGGAAAATTTCTTCTATGTTGATAGGTATAAACAACTATTTCCAGCTTTACCCAGCTGCTTTTGATAAAGTTGGCGAGATGGCTTAGTGGTTAACATGCTTGACTACAAAGCCTAAGGACCCATGTTCAACTCTCCAGGTCCCATGTAAGCCAGACACAAAAAAGTGATGCAAGCACGCAAGATCACACATGCGCACAAGTTGGTGCACATGTCTAGAACTCAATTGCAGTGGGTGGAGTTCCTGTCATGCCAATTCTTTCTCTCTCTCTCTCATTAAAAAAAAAAAAAAAAAAAAAAAAAACAGACTCTTGAGCTTGCCCCCCAAAAAATTTTTTTAAAGGATCTGGGTCAACTCAGGAGGGAGGACATGGTAAAGGTCATCAGATGAATCCTGTACCAGCTGTAAATAATAATGCATGAGTTCTTGTGTGATGGGGGGAGGGAGATAGAGTATATAGAGAGGTATAAGATCAAGGAACATTGAGTTCCATTTAGATGGTCTCTTTGAAGTCTTCATGCTCTATTCCTGAGCTCTCACCCCAGGCTGACTGAGCAGCATCCATGGGGGTAATGGGATACAGTGAGCCTCAGTGAAGTGCTGCTTTGTGGTCTCATACTTCTGGACAGGGACAAAGCTTCTAGAAGCAGGCAGGGGGGAAATCATCATTCAGGGTGGAATGAGACTACTTGGTGTTGAGGCTGCTTTAGGGTCTGTATGCTCTGTAAGCTTGCATCCTGAGACTGAGGGAGGAGTAGCCAAGGAGAAATTTTGACACAGGAAGCCCCGCTGAAGTGGCTGCTTTGGGGGAATCATGTTCCTATTTAAAAAAATAACAACAACAAAAACAACAACAACAAAAAAAAAAACCTCTACATGCTCTGTAAGTGAGCACCCCCCACCCCCATTAATCTCATTGGTTCACTGAACTGGTATTGATGTAACTGTCTTTTGGTCTGCCATCTGAGCCCTATTTGGGGGTGAAGATGTCTGTTTGCATCTCACCAGGGGGAAAAAGTTACCCACAACAGTACATAAAAGGTGGTGGTGGTAGTTAGTCCAGCTGGGTCAGCTCAGAGCCTTAAAAATAGGAGTTTTAGAGCGTTGGTGGGCTAAAACAGAATAGTAATTGATGGAGGTTGATTCTAACTGGTTCAGCTCAAAGGAATTTCAGAAACTTCCTCCCAGGGAAGCACCTGAAGAGTGTTCTTGCCCTTTTCCTCCAGTAACATTTTCAATTTCATGGGTATTTAAACCCCTATACATATCTTGCCTGCTATATACTGCCTTTGAACAGAGTGACTTCTGTGTGGAAAGGACTTCTTAAAAAAATAATAATAAAATAAAATAAAATAAAATAAAATAAAATAAAATAAAATAAAAAAAAAAATAAAATAAAATAAAACACCCCTTTGCAGGAAGTGCTCACTCTGTGAGAGGCATAGGGAAGCAGTTAACAGGGAGTAGAGGGACATAAGGCAAATACCTTCTGGATTCAGGCCTAATGCTGTTTGGCTTAGTCTACCCTTTTTCTTGTGGGTGTATTCTTGCTTCCTTGTTTGCTATAAGTTATCTCTTAGCACCTTGCTCAACTACTGTATCCTGTCTGAATGATTTTCTTTCAGAAACACAAAAACAGAGCCTATTTCTGGGGTCTAAACCAAAGGAAACTAGAGACTTCCCAAAACAGCTGAGCTCCATCCTGGTCCCCTACATGAGAACTTCTGCCTGAGAGTTTATGACCTATGTCACAGCCTATTTCTAGTATTGCTGGGTCAGAACTTACTTTAAATCCTGAATCTCTGATCACTGGAAATCCATTTTTAAGGAATTGATAATTTATATTAAGGAATATTTCAACAGAAAAATGAGATATGGACTCTTCAGTTGGTGGAAAACTTGTGAACATAAGCTTAAAAGATAGGAATTTTATATGTCCCAAGAATTGATGGAATAGTGTTGGCTAAATCATTGTTTAAGGTAAAATAATAGAAAATAACTGCAGAAAATAATAAAAATTGATTGTATTTGAAAACTAAAAGCCTATTGATAATAAAAATCAAAAGTAAAATAATATCAACTTGAATTTTTTAACTTAACAGATTTGTAAATATATGTTTAAAGTACCACTATTGAGAAAAACATTGTTACATTAAGACTATAACAGAAATACAGACTGGCTATAGAATCTTCTGTAAGTGTCACTTAACCATATATACAAATAGCTTGGTACCTTTTAAGCCTTTGTCTCAATTATTTGGAAATTGGCACTGGTACTATGGAAAACAATAATAATAAATTTGATAGCTATAGTCTTAAACTTCAAAGCAAAGACACATAAAACCAAGCTACTTTCCCCCATCATTCATTTAGTGGGACATATGACAACAGTGAACCCAAGAAAATTATTGTGTTCCAGACAGCTACAAAAACAGAAACAAACAAACAAATCTGGGTATTTCTCAAGATCTGCTTAAAATCTTTATTAAAAAATGAATAAAAATGAAGTTGACATCTTAAGACAAGAATTATTATGAAGTGTTTAGGTAATACAAAAATCTATGATACCAAAGTTCCAGCTCTATTTCATAATGTTTCAATTAATTTAGATCTTAACTATTTATGTATAGTATGCTATCAAAAGTTGTTCTTTTTTTTGTTTATACTGGGTATTGAACTCGGGTCCTTACACATGCATGATAATTATACCCTCCACCACTGTGCTACATCCCCAGCTCAAAAAAAAAAAAAAAAAAAAAAAAAAAGAGACTCCAGGTGTGGTGGTGCACACCTTTAATCTCAGCACTCGGGAGGCAGAGGTAAGAGGATCTCTATGAGTTTGAGGTTGCCCTGAGACTACATAGTGAATTCCAGGTCAGCCTGAACCAAAAGCAAGACCCTACCTCAAAAAATCAACAACAACAAAAAATAAATAAAATAAAATAAATAAAAGCTTTAATTTCTACTTCTTTATTTGAATGTCTTAACTACCAAGGGCTAATATTGGGGCATCGATTCTGAGGGTACTTGGTAAAAATGGTGCTTAAAAATGCAAATGTTGGGCTGGAGAGATGGCTTAGTGGTTAAGGTGCTTGCCTCCTAAGCCTAAGAATGCTTGTTCCAATCTCCAGGTCCCACATTTAGCCAGAAGCAATGTGACGCAAGGGCACAATGCTGCACGTGACCACAAAGTGGCACACGCATCTGGATTTCGTTCACAGCAGCTGAGAGGCTGCTGGTGCACCCATCTCTATCTGTCTTCCTCTCCCTCTCTCTCTCTCTCTATGTCTCTCTCTCAAAAAAAAAAAATTCGTATGGAATGGCAAAAGGTCTCAGATATCTAAGTATATACTCAGCAAAAACAAAAACAAAAAAAGAAACAAACAAAAACAAAACCAAAAAACAAACAAACAAACAAACAAACAAACAAAAACAACTCTGGTGTTAGTATCACCATACCCAATTTTAAGCTACATTACAAAGCCATAGGGGGAAAAAAAAGTGTGGTACTGGAATAAAAACAGATATATAGACTAAAGGAACACAATTGAAGACTCAGACCTTATGTCAACTAACTATAGCTGCTTGGTCTTGACAAAGGTGCCAATAATGTAGATGGGAGAAAAGACAGCATCTTCAACAAATGGTGTTGGATAAATTGGATGACCATATGTAGAAAAATGAAATTAGACCCACTCATTTTGCCATACACAAAAATAAGTAAAAATGGATTAAAGCCCTCAATATGAGACCTGAAAATCTTCAACTACTGGAAGAAAAAGTAGGAGGCACTCTCCATGATACAGAACCGGGAAAAGACTTTCTGAATAAAACCCCAGTAGCCCAGGAAATTAAACAATCACTCAACCAATGGGATCTTATGAAGCTAAGAAGTGTTTGCACAGACAAACATACCATAAGAAAAGCCAATAGATTACCAACTTAATGGGAGAAAATCTTTATGAGCTATCCCTCTGACAGAAGCCTAATATCTAGAATCTACAAAGAACTCAAAAACTAAACAATAAAAAAATCAAACAACCCACTCCAAAAGTGGGGCAGAGAACTAAATAGGTAGTCCTCAGAAAAAGAATTACAAATGGTTAACACACACTTAAGAAAATGTTCAACATCCCTAACTATTAGGGAAATGCAAATTAAAACAACTATGAGATTCCACGTTATTCCACTAAGGAAAAAGCAAACGTTAAAAAATGAAATGAAAATAAATGTTGGTCAGGATGTGGAGAAGTAGAAACACTCATTCACTGTTGGTAGGAATGTAAGCTGGTACAACCACCATGGAAATCAATATGGAGACTCCTGTAAAGGATAAATATAGAGTGACCAACAGACCCTGTTATTCCCTTTCTGAGCATTTATCCTAAAATCTCCACATCTCAGTTCAGAGATATTTACTCAACCATGTTTATAGTTTCTCAGTTAATAATAGCCAAAAACTGGAATCAACCCAGGTGCCCATCATTGGATGAAAGGATAACCAAGATGTGATATATCTACACAATGTAATTCTATAAAGCAGTAAGAAAAAAATGACATAATGAAATTTGTAGAAAAATGGTTGAAATTGTAACAGATCATTCTAAGTAAACTCACACAATCACAGAAAGACAATTGTCTCATGGTCTCACTCATCTGTGCTTCCTAATCTGGATCAGCCTAAGTTGCTGACATACCTGAATAACATCTCAAATTTTGGACAATAAGGAGGGTAGGGCTTGGGGTAAGGGGAAGTATGTGTGTGTGGGGGTGGGGCACAAAACTGAACTCAAATTGAACTGGTAACATAGAATCCTATATCCTGGAAGTCATACTAAAAGGTGGAACCCCCATGAGGACCTTAGGGGGAGCACCTGAATTGAAGGGCCCTGGCGAGGGTGAGATGAAACCTGACCTTGTTTCTCCTGTTTCTTTTTCTTCTCTGTCTTTTTCTTTTTTTTTTTCTCTTGATGCTGGCCTGTAATTCCTTGTATTACATCCACAAGGAGCAGTTGATCAGAGAGACCTAGTAGATCTCCCAAAACAAACAAGACAGACTTCTGTCAGAACACTAGATTACCCACCAGAGTTTAATGGTAAGACCCTACTGCTGAAGACGCCATATGCTGTCGGCATGGGCCATGGAAAGACCTGGTTGGATACCTGAAGAGAGCCAATCTCCAGTCACTTAGTCCATCTAGTGCTGGAAGGCACTACATGAGCTACCAGGGGCAAGTGGCCAACATCTGTCCAAGCAACTCAAAATCTAAGCGACTTAGAAGGAAACAACCTAATGTGATGTTCACACAAATGCAATAGTGGCACACAGTCATGGTGGGTATGCAACTGCTCTTGGATTGGCTAACAGATCCAGTCAGTGGAAAAGAAACCATGTCTAGAACTGGGAAAAAAGAATCATATCCAGATAATGATTCCTTTTTCCATTGTCAAGCTCCCACTAAGTTTGGGCTATAAGAGGATCTATTCTCTTTAAATTCTCTCTAAATTAATAATGGTTATTCCATTTAACCAGTGCTAACTACACTCTCCACTGGAGAATCTGCTTCTCTTTATAAGATGGGAACTGGACCTGAGGAAGTAAATGACCAGTGCACTCCACCCTGGCCCCAGTTGAAACCAAAGAGGAAATGGGGGAATGAGCAAGAGTGCTGCTGTCTTAGTGAATCTGATATCAGCACAAGGGTGAAGGAGATAGTCACTGAGGATACTCAATACCTACCAAACAAGAAATGCAGAGGCTCCTAAGTACCCATCACTGAACTAGACTTAAAATGCTCCCAGCATGGCTCAGGGAATTTTGTGGAAGTAGGGCTAGAAAGACTGTTAGAGCCACAAATTGATATATCTTGCACAGAGACATTGCCTCTCCCACCATAATGGATGACCCACAATCCCCATAGGACTAACCTGCATCCCCACCAAGGAAGGCCTTTTCTAAAAGGGGCAGAGAGGAGGGAAAAATGGTACCAACATGTGTTATTTGCATACCAAATATGTCCATATCTAATAAAAAGTTGTATACCCTGTTTACATGTAATTATATTGAATTAAAAGAGAGTGAGAATAAGTGATATAAATAGCTATATATTAAGAAATGTTTTCCAAAATTCTTTATTTCTTGTGGTAACACTGTCTTATCTTGGATCCATCCATCTATCTGACTTCTAACCCTACACCCTAAACCACTGGAAGGAAGGTGACCATGGCAAACTTCTTAGTTCTTTAATGTAACATTTTGCTGTCTAAAAACAGCTCAAAGTGTTGTCTTTTCAAAAACAGTATTACTTTTGTCTTCTTCTTTAACTCCTCCTCATAATTCAGTTCAAAATTTGCTTGGCACAATTGGGTCCATTTCTCCTGAAATTCTACCTCCGCTGCTGTTTTGTCAGTTTGTTACTCCCAATAGGCAAAGTCTTTGAAGACCAGGCCACATGACTTCAATATCATCCATGGATATCTTTGTGTTCTTACTTCAAAGTCGCAGGCTTTCATAGAAAAGGTTGGAAAATTTTCTTTTCATTAGTAAGAAGTAGGTGAAAGCATTGTTAATGTTAGTATATTTAATTCAATTTTTCCTTTTATAAAATTTTCTGGAAAGTTATGATTTTGGTCATGCTGGAGGCCCTATTTGTCAAAGAACTTCCATGTCTGTACAATATGATTAAAATATGTGAATCAGTCATGCTGTAAAATTTGGCTTTTATAGTAAAATAATTCAATCAGAACTATGAAGTATCCAAATATTTATAATAATGTATTTCCATACCTTGATAAGCTTTTCATTTTGTTTTTTGTTGTATTTATTTTTGGAACTTGAATTATAGGGATACATAATTTATATTTGAAATTAGAAATTATCAACTTTGCAACCATTGACAGTTATGAATAGGGACCTACGGTTAACCAGGTAATATTCTAGGAGCAGGTTGCATGGTAGAGAACACCACCACCACCATATCATTTAATAACTTAAATTCTAGCAGGATGGATAAAAGAGAAAGTAACTAAAATAAACTAGAATCTCATACACTAATACTCTGGAAAACAATGTTGCATCAAACAGATTGGGAAACCTGGAAGTATGGAGATCCAATCTTGAATCTGTGAGTCAAGAAGGCCTTAATTAAGAAGCAGATCCCAAAGTGGGGCGACACACCATGTCAGCACAGAGGGAGAAGCATTCTGTGTGAAAAGTGGAACAAGATGACAGGTGCTAAGGTAGAAGTACCACATATACAGGGTGTGCAAGATGACCACAGGAACATAAAGTAGCATGAGGAAGGTAGGAACTATGAGGTCAGACCAGTAAAAGATTGGGAGATTATATAAGAAATTTTCTTATTGCAGAGATGTTTACTTTTACCAAGCAGTATATGAAGCTATTTTCTGATTCAGAGCAAATAAGGGCAGTTGGGCACTACGTATTTTAACAGGGTAGTAGGCAGGAAATTAAAGGGAAAAAATCTGAGAAGCAAGAGTTGCCAGAAGAGACTGCATATGCCACAGGCATGATTCTTAAAGTCTAAGCTATTTTTTTTAACAACACTGATAGATATGATATATGAATAACAATGATAATAGATATTTGTGGGAATAAACTTCCCCTACCAAACATCTGTGCTTGATTGCTGCGAAGAGATAAATACAGATACAAGTCTAAAGAAGCAAACTGAAGGAAGGGGAGGGCTACGGTTTGAGTTGGCCCAAAGATACTGGCTACAGGGCTTAGCTATATGGCATCTTTTATGGATATGTGGTACTATATAGGTGAAGTTCATAGAATAAGTGTTTTAACACAAGCATATACTATCACTAGAACACAAAGAGTGGTTTAAAATAAATGTTGGATATATTTGGATCGGAGTAGGGTGAAAGGCTAATGAAGGACAATCTAATTTTAAGCATGGATGATTTGGAGTTTTGACAGATGACTGATGGAAGACAGTCTGGATGAAGACATCACAAGCATTTGAGATATCCAAAGAAAATAAATGAACACTAACACATTCAGCTGGAACCAAAGTCAGTCTGCACATCAAACCAATATTTAAGGGGATATTAGAAGGAAAAGGGGTTTATAATATGAAAGGCATTTTGTACAATTTACAAAAACAATTAATATTCGAAGTATGCAAATATCAATATAGAAATACAAGATGAGTGAAAAAGAATTTTTACAAGAAAGACAATATGATGCTTCCAAACAAATTTGGCAAGACAATTCCAAATAAGAAAAAACAATTGATTAAAGTAATACAAATACTTTTTCATTATGGAAACAACTTAATAAATAAAAATATTTAAAAAGGACATATAAGAGAAAATAAACAACTCTGTAAGGTAAGGAAATCAATTAAGAATATAAACATGGAATTCAAAAAAGAAAGAAATACTAATGAGAAATTAAACTGAAATGAAAATTTCAATAAGCCATAAAAAAGTTTTATGAAAAGTTTTAGCATGAAAATGGATTAAGGGTTGGAGGGATGGCTTAGTAGTTAAGACACTCATCTGCAAAGCTAAAGGACCCAGGTTCAACCCCCCGGACCCATATAAGCCAGATGCACAAGGTGGCACATGCTTCTGGAGTTCATTTCCAGTGGCTAAAGGCCCTGGTGTGCCCATTCTCTCTCTCTCTATCTGCTTATTTCTCTCTCAGAAAATAAATAAATAAAATAAAATAAATACAAAATAAATTTTAAAAAAGAAAATCTATTAAGTAGAGAAAAACATCAGGCTTTAAGAGAAGGTACAGGAATTAAAATATTTTTAAAAACTTAAGAAAAGGTTTGAGATTAATAGGACAGTATGAAAAGAACAAGCCTACCAATTGTGGACATAGAAAAAACAAAAACAAAAGTCTAAAGGCATAGAAACACTGGGAATAAATAATAGAGGAAAATTTCCCAAACTAGGGAAGGAAATGCCAGTCCATATACAAGTACATTTTATATATATATATCAGACAGAAAAAAAGAGCAAAGAAGAAATGTTGCAACTCATATCATCATAACACTAAATATACAGAGCAAAAAGTATATTGAAAATCACAAGGGAGAAACACAAAGTCAAAAATAAAGGAAAATCCAGCTGAATAATGACAGCTTTTTTTTTTTTTTTTTTTAAGAAACTTAAAAATCTGGGAAGGGATTGCAATGTATTTCAAGCTCTGAGTGACAACTTCCAAACCAGAGTCCTAAATCAAGCAATATTATGGTAATGATTGAAGGGAATGGAAAAAAAAACATATGCCCAGGGTACAAAGCTAAAGGAATTCATAACCACTAACCCAACTCTACAGAAAATATCTCAGGTAATATATCACATAGTAGAGGAAGATTAAAAGGTCTTATAAAACTATAACAAATTTTATAAAAAGCACAAAATAAAATAGGAGTTAAGCATAGGCAAGCTCACACATTCCAAAATCAGTAAGATAAGAATTAATACATACCATTCATACATATCATTAAATAGTAACTTGAATATTAATAGTATTAATTCCCCAACCAAAAGAAACAGATGGGCTACAGAGATGGCTTAACAGTTAAGACACTTGCCTGCAATGCCTAATGACCCAGGTTTAATTTTCAAGTACCCACTTAAAGCCAGATGCACAAAGTAGCACATGCACCTGGAGTTCATTTGCAATGTCTAGAAGCCCTGACACCCCATTCTCATTCTCTTTCTCTCCTCCCCTTTCTCTTTGCTTGCAAATAAAAAAATAAAAATGACAAAATAACAAAATGACTACATTGGATTACAGGACAGGAAATGATTGGTTGAAGAATTTTCTCAGTGGTTAAAGGTGTCTGCTTGCAAAGACTGAAAGCCTCAATTTGATTCCCCAGTACCCACTTAAAGCCAGCTGCACCAAGTGGTGCATGTGTGTGGAGTTTGCTTGCAGTAGCAGGAGGCCCAGCTCTCTCTCTCTCTTTTCCATATATATATGGAGAGAGAGAAAAAGAGAATATCTGCTTGACAATAAATAAATAAAATTATTTTTTTAAAAAACGAGGGCTGGAGACAAGTATCTGCAAAGTCTAAGGACACAAGTTCAATTCCCCATTACTCACATAAGCCAGATGCACAAGGAGTTCATTTGCAGTGACTAAATGCCCTGGTGGGCCAGTCCTACTCCCTCTATATCTATCTGACTCTTTCTTTTTTTCTCTCTCAAAGAAATAAACTTTTTTTTTTTTTTTTTTGTTTTTCGAGATAGGGTTTCACTCTAGTCCAGGCTGACTTGGAATTAACTATGTAGTCTCAGGGTGGCCTTGAACTCATGGTAATCCTCCTACCTCTGCCTCCCGAGTGCTGGGATTAAAGGCATGTGCCACCACGCCTGGCCAAATTTTTTTTTTTTAATAAAATGATAGGAAACAATCTGGGGAAATGGTTCAGTGGGTAAAGTTTTTGCCATACCATGATGAGACCCTGAGTTCAGATCTCTAGCACCAACATAAAATGCTGGGTTCTAAGGTGGGTGTATATTATCCCAGCACTAGGAAGGTACGCACAGCAATCCTTGGGGTTCACTAGTTAGATAGCTGAGCCAAACTGGTGAGCTCTCAATTCTGTGAGAGATCATTTGTCCAAGATTAAAGTGTTTAGTAATTGAGGAAATCTGCTTGACCTCTGGCTGACAAACTCTTAGGGAAACTAAACAAAAGAGAGAGAGAGAGTACCTAAATTAATGAAATTAGGGAAGCAAATGACGGCATTACAACAGATACAAATAAAATTCCGAAACTATTTAAGATATGCCTTCATGACTTTTATTCCATTACATTGTTGGGAAGAAATGTTCTGTTGATGTCTGCTCGATCTGTCTGATCTATGATGTTTGTTTAGTTTTTGTCTGGATTACCTGTTTATCACCCTACTGGTGGGAGTTTGGTATTAAAATTGGCCACTATTATTGTGTTGTATTCTTGTGTTTGGGTTGATCTTTATCTTATACTCAGTAGCATTACATTTATGAAATCAAAGAAGAAATACATGAATTATTTCATGCATATGACTTACCAAAATTAAATATAAATGGAATAATTGAAACTGACCTAGAACATACAATAAAATTGGCAGGATAATTTTTAAAAATCTACCAACTACAAAAGCTTGAAATATAGATAGCTTCACTGCTGAAATCAACAAGACTGTTTAAAATATATTTTATTATTTATTTTTATTTGAGAGAGAAATAGGTGGACAGAGAGAAATAATTGGGTATGCCAGTACCTCTATCCACTGCAAATGAACTCCAGGCACATTTGTTGAGATGCTGGTGGAATTATGAGGGAAGGTTTAGAACTTTGAAGAGGTAGAACCTTGCTGAAAACAAGTGGGTCATTCAGTTCTGCCTTCAGATTTCATATACTGGCCCTACGACCTATCAACTCTGTGTTCCTGACTGTGACTTGGCAGTCTTTTGCTCCTTCTGCCATGCCTTTCCAGCCCTGATGGAATGTATAACCTCACATCTGTAAGCCAGAATTAAGTATTTCCTTCCATTTGCTGGTTTTTTGTTGTTGTTAACCATGTGCAAAATAATTAATACAGGAAAATATGTAACAACAACAGGGTTGGTGCACTGATAAACTTGACCATGTGGTTCATAGGCCTTTGGATTTAGTTTGGGGGTAGAAAGTAGAAATTTGGAACTTTCAGACTGAAAAGCCCTGCAATACTACAATAATCAGAGCTTAGGAACTATTCTGATGGGAGTTTGGAAAATCAGAATGCTGAGCGAAACAGACAGTGGAAGCCTAGATCCTGGGGTTCAGAGGGGAATAACGACTCTGTATTAGGAACTGGGATAAAGGCCATTCCTATTTTATTAGCTAGCCATCTTCAGCTGCTATGAACAAAATCCAAATGTGTGCGCCCCGTTGTGGGTAAGTGTGGCTTTGCGCCCTTGCATCACTTTACATCTGGCTAAATGTGGGACCTGGAGATTGGAACTGGGTTTTTAGCAGGCAGGCGCCTTAACCACTAAGCCATCTCTCCAGCCCATTATTTTACTTTGTAAATATTTTATTTTATTTATTTGAGATAAAGAGCCAGAGAGAGAGAGAGAGAGAGAGAGAGAGAGAAAGAAAGAAAATGGGCATGCTAAAGCCTCTAGCCACTGCAGATGAATGCTCCACCTTATGCATATGGCTTATGTGGGTCCTAGGGAACTGAACCAGGGACCTCAGGTTTCACAAAGTGCATTAACTGCTAAGCCATCTCTTTGTCCATGAATGTGGTTTTAAATGTAGTGTACTAATTTGCATAGTAGAGACTATCCCCAGACAGTATAACATTCAGTCTGTGACATGGTTACTATCACTGCTCTTATTCCAGTCTAAAGTGAAAGAGAGCAAAGATACATTTAAAAAATGAAGTTAAAAGAGGAAAGATTTGTGAGCATAGGTTCAATTCCTCATCCACCTGTTTACAGTCAGACATGTATTATTTGTAGCTGCAAGAGACCATGGCATGTATATAACATGTGAATTCATGTGTGCATGCTTATAAACATGCAAATAAATAAATAAAAAAAAGATGTAAATGAGGTGGTCATGAAATATTACTGGAGCATATTTTCAGAGAGCAGCTGAGGCAAGGCACTGTATGACAGGGTCAGAATCCCAATAAAAAGTCCTCAAAAGCTCACTGCATGCATCTAGTAAGGTGAAACTGTTAGTTTAAGTGGAGTCTCTAGATTGTTTGAGATGTGAAATGCATGTGACTTCTACAAAGGCAAAATGGAGGGTCAGAGTGCAGCTAGCTCAGCAGAGAGCTGGAGAATGAGGATACCCATGCCCTTTGGAACTGAGATGACTGCATCAGGATTTTGTGATGCTTGGCATGGAGTATAGTACTTTGTGTTCACCCTACTGGGTTTCAGTCTTTTTTTTTTTGGTGCAGTATTTCCTTGCAATGCCCCATTACTCCTTTTTGGGTAACTCTGTGTCATTTGATATTGAGAGTATACATATATTTTTTATAATTTTCATTTTACAGAGGATCACAAATAAGAGGTTAGTTTTAGTCACGGAAGAAATATTGGACTTTTGAACAGTGTTGGGACTGGTGAAGACAATGGAAGCCTTGGAATTTGATGATATGGTCATGATCCTATGACGTATTTTAAATTGTATTTTAAATTTGAAATATATATTATAGGATCATGTGTTTGAACACTTGGTCCCAGTTTGGGAAGACGGCATAATCTTAAAAAGTGAAGCCTTGTGGGGCGTAATGGTACATGCCTTTAATCCTAACAATAGGGAAGCAAAGGGAGGAATATCTCCATGAGCTCGAAGCCACCTTGAGATTCCAGGTCAGTCTGAGCTACAACAAGACCCTACTCTGTAAAACAAAATAAAACAACAAAAAAAGTGAGCCTTGCTGAAAGTGGGCCACTGGGGGTAGGCCTTGAAATGTTTTGATCTAGCCTTGTTTCTTGCTCATTCTTTGATTCCTAACTGTGGTTGAATTTTTCCAGCCAGTCTCATGCTCCTCCTTCCATACATTCCCCAAAATTACAAAATGCTGCTGTCAGTTTCTTATTGCTGGAAATCATGCACAGTTTAGAGGAGAAAGGGATTTATTTCAAGCTTACATATTCAGGTGAAGTTCCATCCAATGGAGAAAGAAGCTGCTTCCATAAATTGAAGGAGAAAGAAGCAACCATATAAGCTTTAAAAATCCAAAACAATAAGCATAAATGGGCTGCAAGCAGCAGGGATCCTGCCAGAGTTCCGACTTCTCTTCCTGCTTTTGAGCTGGAAATCAGATCTGCCCCCAGAAAACCTTAGGGTTGTACCCCAGGATCTACCCCCAATTACACCTCCTCTGTCCAGGTGGCTGAAGACCCAAGTTACATGCTTTAATAAAACACCTGAGTCTATGGGACACATACATTCAAACTACCATACCAAATTACTCTGATCCTGTGTGGATATACTTAAAAACAAAAACCACAGCAACTCTAGCTGGCCATACAATTTTCATACTTTCCAAAATTGGTTTTCATTTCAAGTTTTTCTTTATTAAAATACCCCATAGTACTTCAAATTTCTATTCAAGAATTCATTATTTTGTCAAGAAGTTTGAAGTCTGTCAAATTGTCTGTACAAATTATGGGACATAAAGGAAAAATAATTATCTAAATAACTACTTTCCTAAGCAGAAGTAGTATATATTATAGAATTCAGTTCTAACTTTTAATAAAAATAATACAAAAAACAGGAATTAAATTTACACTCTAAGCTATGCTATTTCTTACCTAGTTTACCAACTTTTTGTATGTGCATAGTATGTGTGGTATGGTATAGGTGGGGAATACATGTGTATGTGTTGATGCACCCTCTGTACTCACTTGCTGCGGTTGGAAGGGTACCTAGAATGATACCTTCCATCACTCAGATGACTGATTTCTTGTGACAGCATCTCTTATTGACTCAGAAGCTTGACATATGCAGGTTTCAATGACTATGTGGTCTCCACATCCTGGAGGACTGGTCATCCTGAGGATTGCAGCCATGTTCAGCAGTTTATGTTGGTTCTGGAGACTTTAAGTGGGTCTCAGACCTTTCAAGCTTTCATGCTTGCACAGGAAGGTCCCTTAACCACTGAACCATTTTTTCAGGCCATAATTTATCATCAAATTTAAGTCTGGTACAAATTCGGTGAGATATTGTTATCTTTGATTCACACAAGTGTCTAAACACTTCATTTATAACAATGAACCCTGTATTAAAATTTATAAAGATTGTAATTCTAAACATAGTTAGGCTATTAAGTCCTCAAAGCTAAAATAAACACACAACCAATTCCTTGAATTCCAAAGCAATTTTCAGGATCACAGTAATACAAAGAATTTAGGGAATTCTCAAATTTTATGTAGAAGAATTTTATTTTAAAAGTCTGCCATCTTAGCAGATAGCAAAGATTCCATACTGTGTGCTGACTACTCAGGCAGGTAATTTGTACTAATTAGCTGGAAACAAGGGGATAGAAAATGACAGTAACTTGATGGGTTCATTTTGTATTTTATAGCCTTTGCCTTCCTGAATTTCTAAGTGCTCCAATCTTGATCATATTTTTGAGGTATTACCAATGGCCTTGCCAAACCAGGAGATACATCCGTGACTTGCTAAAACCATCTGAAAGTGCTTTCATTCAGCTCTTCTTACAGAAAAGTAAAAGCGTAGAAGTTGAAAAGAAATAAGTACTGCAGGGCAGGGTTTTGCGCTCCTCTCATCTCAGCGTTTATGAGCCAGAGAAAGAAAGATCACAGTGAGCTCCGCAATGAGACCCTGTCTCAGGAAAAAGAAGTTAAAAAAAAGTCCCAAGGACTTTTCAAAATCCTTTTCTAAACTAATGCTAACACTGCATTTCATAACATTTCCTCTGTTAGAGACTCTAAAATGTTTAGGTTTCTAAACATATGCTTTCCAAATATTTGTGAGACATATTAGAAATTTTCAATTAAAAGCAAATGACATCATATTACCTTCATAAAGTAAGTGGACACCATTTCATTGTGACACTTGAGAGATGAGTGCAGTCCCTTCCCAAAGACTGAGTGAAATGCGTATGTTCATGAATGCCCTTCTTCATGGTCTTAAGACAGCTGGGCTGATGGACTTTCATACAAGGGAAAACCACACTGGAGAAATTGCAAGCATGCCTGTATATCTCAATCAATACATTAACAAGGCAATGCATTTCTCTATCTTTAAGGGTTTAAATTTTTTTAAAAAAATGAATTTGAGGGTTCTTTCTCTTTTCCCTTCTGTTTTCCTTTCTTTTCTTCCTTCCCTCCTTCCCTCCCTCCTTCCCTCCCTCCTTCCCTCCCTCCCTCCCTCCCTCCCTCCCTCCTTCCCTCCCCTCCGTCCTTCCTTCCTTCCTTCCTTCCTTCCTTCCTTCCTTCCTTCCTTCCTTCCTTCCTTCCTTCCTTCCTTCCTCTATTGCTTCCTAATGCAAATGAGTTTAATGCAGCTATTGTCTATTGTGTAACATGTATTGAAGGGACCAAACTGATGCCATGACAGGCCTCAGTAAAGGTCTGCCCTGACTAGGCCAAAGTTTTATTTTCCAGGAAGGACTAGCTCTGGGGGCTGAGTATGTCCAAAGTAACTGCTGCTTGCTTAGCCAATCACGTTAGGAGGTTATCTCCTCTGCCTGAAATTCCCCTAGACCTAGCCACCAAAACCTTAAGACCAATCAAAAAAACACCATGTTAAGTCATGTTAAGACTAAAAGCCCGCCAAAATTACTTTAGCTGTGCTTAAAAGGGAGCCTGCAAGCTCCTCGGGTCGCCACCATTTTGTAAGAGTGGTTGACCCCAGCATGCTGGCTAAATCTGCAGAATAAACGCTCTATTTTTTTACATACTATTTGACTCTGGGGTGTTTCTTCAGAGATTTCTGGACTATTACAGTATAATAGTCTCTGCTCACACAGTATGAATTATAGTACTAACTACAGCATAGCCATAGGCTAATAAGGGTATGCCATGTCATTTTCAACCAGCCAAAGAGTGTCAGATTGAAGATCCATAATTACTATAACCTTATGTTATGACAAATAATTTTCATCACTTAGCAGGTAGGAAAATTTGCTTTAAAAAGCTGATAGAGAAAAGCATGATGATGCAAGCCTTTAATCCCAGCACTTGGAAGGCAGAGGTCTGAGGATTGCCTTGAGTTAGAGGCCACCCTGACGTACATAGTGAATTCTAGGTCAGTCTGAGCTAGGGGGAGACACTACCTCAAAAAACAACCTGACAGAAAATACTGTTGAGGAGTACTAACACAGCACAACTCCAATGTGGTACAGCTCTCATAGCATATCAGAGGTGCCACAAGAAGGACAGAAAACTAACCCACTGTCTGAAATTCAACAAAAACAAAAATCAAAATTATCTTAAACTGAATGCTTATTTCTTATAATATAGTCAAATCCTCAGAAAATATGGCTTCAGAGAATCTTTCTATTGAAACTCAGTCACTGAACTTCTTTTCTGAAATTCTTTTTCTGAACTTTCTTTTCTTACCTGTCTTCAAATGGATTACCTCTGTTTTTCTCTAGCAGTTTCAGTTTCTGATCTTACGTTAAAGTCTCATTTCCATTGTTTAAAAATATTACTTATTTGTTTATTTGAGAGAGAGAGAGGCATAAAGACACAGAAACAGAATAGAGAGGGAGAGAGCAGGGAGAAAAGGAATGGGCCTCCAGGACTTCTAGCAATTGCAAGCAAAATCCAGACACTTGCACCACCTTGTGTATCTGACTTTACGTGGGTACTGGAAAATCAAACTCCAGTCCTTAGAAATTGCAGGTAAGCACCTCAACCACTGAGCAATCTCTCCAGCTCTCTTATCCATTTTTAAATTGATTTTTAACAGAATGAAATATATAGATCTTGTTTCATTCTCCTGCTCACAGATATCCAGTTTTCCAAGAACAATTTTGTGAAGTCTTTTTTATTTCTCCAATATATACTTTTGGCAACTTTGACAAACATTAGGTGATTGTTGCTGTGTCTTATTTCTGGGTCTCTTCTATCCATTGGTCTATATGTCTATAAAGTCTCAGTGGCTTCACTACTAAAGTGAGTATCATATTTCGTTCCAAGCACATGAAGTAGGTGGTATTTAACCCTTTTAAACTAAACACAAGTTTATTTTAACCCAGTGTTTCCTCTCTGAGCATATTTTAATTGTATCTAAAGAAAATCTTTGTGAATCTGTTTAGTAAATGTAAAATCCTATCTGATATTGATAAGGTATTATTAAGAAAGATATTAGTATCCACAGAGTTCACCTGCTATTGATCCTTTAGAGATACAAGTACAGGCTCTTGACAAAACCGTGAACTCAAGGCAACCCACTATTCAGGCAGAATAGATTGTTTTATTTTACTCTCTTCTTCTTCAGGGTAGGTAAGTCATGAAACACCTAGAGTAACTTCTCATTGAACAGTTTACATCAGAAAACACTTATTAGTCCTGAAATTCAATTGCAAGTTTTAGTGTCCCCTGTGAATTGTACATAGGAACTCTGTCCTTCATTGCTTTGAACGATAAGGAAAAACACAATTTATAGCAACCTTGTAATGGTTAGATTCTGGGTTACATAGTTTATATATTTTAGAGAGAAATTTCTTAAAATAGACAGAGTTGACTTGTATTTAAATCCGAGCAATGCCCTTCCCCAGCTTTGAGACACTGGTAAGGTATTAACCTGAGGAAATCTCTTATCTCTTCATCTGTGAAATGGAAAAATTCAGAGTAAAACCTCACAGAGTAATTGTTGGATTTAAATGTGATAATCTCTGTGAATGTTAAGCTATGCCTTGTTTAGAAGTATTGATAAATCCTATTATAAATCTGATTTTCACCCTGGACCTTATCTTGGGGATTTATAACATCATTCCACAGAAGCCTCAGCCTCAGGAAGGATTGTCTTACTTATGTCCTGTGGATATTTTATAGTCATATCAAGGTAATATCATGAAGCAACAGTTTCTTTGCTTTGCCACCAGATGGTGATTTTGTTTTCTTTAATAACTTCTTAAGAACTACTTAGCTGTGGTCTTTTGAGATGCAAAATGTTAAGTACACATATATAATTGATGATTTCTTTCCTAAACTCTTTTAAATGTTTCCCCAGCTTTCAATCTGATTTATAGTCAGATTATTAATATAGTAAATGCTCCTTTATTTTAAATTTATATTTTATAAAGACTTTTAACTAGCTATTACTCTAATAAGCTTTCTTGTATATTGTGTGTGGTGGTTTGAATGTAAATGGATGACTCCCCCCCATAGACTTCGGTGTTTTATTAAGGCTCTAACTTAGGTCTCCTGCCTCCTGGCTGGAGGAGGTGTTCCTGGGGGACCTATGGTGAGATCCAGCCCTAAGGTATGTTTGGGGGTGGATGTGATACCAGCCCCAAAGTGTGCAAAGCCGTGTGAGCTCTTGCAGGGTTAATTTACTGGTTTTTTTTTTTTTTTTTTTTTTTCTGTCTGCTGGTGGTTTTCTTTCTGCTTGTATCTGTGGACGGGGACAGCTTCTACCATCAATGGGACTTCCCCTTTATCTGTAAACTTGAAATAAATACCTTCCTCTAATAGAACTGTGTCTAGATAGATGCTCATCCCAGTATCATTCAGGTAACTATGACAATGTGAAAGTATGAAATATATTAAACTTTGAGTCAGGCTTTATTTGTGAGATAATTAACTTTCAAAGCACTGATTAAATGCTAAATGTTTTCCGTACAAAAATATTACTGAGCTAATAGTTCATTTCATAATTATAATTAGTATATTTGTTTGAGATCTACTATTATTTGTTTTTCTCATAATTTTCCTATTCAAATTAAAAAAAAAACAATTTATTGCTCATCCTTAGTGCCATCTTATTTGAAATAAATTTTAAAAAAATTAAATTAGAAATAAATTCATACCCAAGACTCCCAGCAAGCTTGCTATTAAATGTTTAACCAGTGCTTTTTTTTTTTTTTAAGTGATACAACAAATTCTTAGCATTTCCTGTATGAAAAATCAAATGTTCTAGTTTTTTTTTTTTTAAGAATGGGCTAGCAAGATGGCACCATGGGTAACAGTGCTTGCGGGGCATGCTTGCAGACCTGAATCCAACCTTTAGCACCCATGTAAAATAGATGGGACAGGTTGCCCATACCTGTAAACCAAGTTCTGGGAATGTGGAACAGGAGGATCAATGGTGCTCTTTTGTAATACTGAATACTATGCCTCAGGGACAAAATGAAAGTGGAAGAGTGACAGAGGGGATATCTGATACCTTACTCTGGCATCTATACTGCACAGAGTATGCACATCTGTACATATGTGCATATAACAGACACACACACAATAAATAGTGAATAAGGGAAGAAATTAGAGACAGAACAGGTGAATGTGAAATAAAACACCTTTTTGTATTTGCTAATTTATATTTCCATCTACAGTGATACCCTTAGAAAATCAAAGAAATTTAATTATTTCAAAACATAAAATTAGTGGATAGCTTTATTGTAAAATTGGTATTGAAATAAAGTAAGAGTTCAATTACCTCATCAAATTTAGGAACTTTTATGTCCTGCTTATGTTTATCTCTTTTTCAAGATTTACAATTACCTATTTTTCTTTCTTCTCTCCTCCTTTACATTCTGTTTCCTTTTTTAAAAAACTGGAGATTATTAGAATTGGTATAAAATTCTTTATTTTTCCTCCATTTTGTATTTGAAATCCCAGGAAAATATTACAAAGGATAACTGTTGACCACAAAGTGTCATTTTATCTCATTTAGATTTTGTACTTTTATGGCTTATGGATACCATAATGTTATATTGCCCACAAAAGTAAGAAATCTAGAATATTTCAAGAAACTAAAAGTTATGATAGACTATCTTCTTTATCAGTTTCTGTAGTTGTCATAATAATTTCTCTCTGTTGAGTAGTTCTATGAATTCATTTTCCTTTCACAGCCTAAATTCCTCATTTTACATTGCATTAGTAGCATACTTTATGATGAAACTCAATTAACCCCCATTTCAGGTTACTAGCTCCTAGATTGCTTCTGTTGGCATGATGAGCATGTGCTAGTATTTATTGACAAGTGGAGTAGCAAATAAAAAGGACAGGAATGAATATTTAATGCAAAAACACATGATGATTCCAAGCTGAGCGACTTTTCCTTATTCTGAAAAACAACTGAATGGAGCACTGTGACATTAATATATAAGGAAAGGAACAAGTTTCTGTCTATGTTTGATATTATACATAGCTTGATAAGGTGAAAGAGATGGATTATGTACACATATGCAGTAAGATTACAAAATCAGCAATATTTGCTTCCTGGACCACTGATCTTCTATCTCCTACTTTCTGGGCTGTCAGTCTAGTGAGCCAAAAAAATCACACATTATTTATAACAATCACCATCTAGATAGTTTATAAGATAAAAAAAGAATATTGAAGGAACTCTGGATGTTATTTTAAGTGGAATAATACTGAAATAATAGATATCAAACCAAATTATCTGGAAAATAAAGAACTACATACAACATTTGAATGCACAGATTATCAACTTTTTAATAAAAAATGAACAGAATCTTCTTAAATTAAGGTTTCTCTAAAATTCCTATAATCCACATTATTAAAAATATAGTTGTGCTGGAGTGATGGCTGAGCAGTTAAAGGCACTTGCTACCTGTGATGGTTAAGTTTGTGTCAACTTGATTTGTTTAGGAATCCACAGACATTCCTCATAAGTGTGTTTCTGAGGCTGCCTCTAGGAAGGATTAACTAAAGGAAGAATCCTTCCCCAGGGGTAAGCTTCCCCAGAGTGGGCGGCCCTCTTGGAGGAGGGGGCTGGTTGATAAAAAGGAGCTCTGGGAAGAAAGGCTCTCTCTCCCCACCTGGCTGCCGGTGCTACTAGCTGCTTGGTGTTTTCTGCTTGGTACCTGCTGCTTGGTGTTGCTGCTGTGTGGACTGAAGACCAGGGTGGACTGAAGAGCAGCGTGGAAGCCTCCAGGCCTTCAGTGCCGGATTGGGACTGCTGAGGCCTCCAGCCTCGTGCACTGAGCAGCTACCGGGTTTCTTGACTCTCGGACCTGCAACCTGCTATTGCTGGACTGTGTAAGCTAATCCAATAAATCCCCTTTTAACACGATTCATTCTGTCCATTCTGTTCCTCTAGAGAACCCTGACTAATACACTACCAAAGCCTGATAGCCATGGTTTTATGCCCCAGTGCCTATATAAAGCCAAATGCATAAAACGGCACATATGTTTGGAGTTCCTTTGCAGTAGCAAGAAGCCTGGGAGGTGCCTACTCATTCATTTATTTTCTCTCTCACTCTTTCTGTTTCTACTCTCTATCTGCTTGCAAATAAATAATAAAATATTTAAAACAATAAAATAAAAACCAATGTCTTAGAATAATCCTCTATAGCTACAACTGTAGTATAAACACAAAAAGATTATCTGTCCAAAATAAATTTTAAATGCTATTTTGAAAGTTGTTGAAACTTTCAAATCAACAGAAGGCTAGCAACACCTGATAAGAGTTTCAAACAGCCATGGTTCATTTCTTCTCCCCCTTCTCTGAGAAGGTTATGGATGGAGGAGAGGAAGGAGTCTCTATCACTACACAGGAGCACATAGATGATGGATATACCTAGGTGAGCAGATAGATGAGTAGTTATCCTACAGTGTAGCAAAATTTATAGATAGAATGAACATAGTGGGAAGCAAGAAAGTACACTTCATAGCACATGATTTATTTGCTATCACGTATTGTCCTTTTTGTTGACTCTCTCTTATTTGGTAGCCAGACAGATTCTTTAAAACAGCCACTTGCTTCTTCCACTGGAATGTCCTTGGGTGCTTAGAAACACACATCTTTGCTGATAATTTCCAGCTATGAATTGACTGAAGTCTGACAGCCTCATAATCTTGCATTGCACGGTGAGAAAAAACTACTGCTAGCACTTACATTATTTCTAACATATAAGAGAACACTATTCCATATCTGTGCAGGAAATCAAGGAAGGGAACTGAGTATAATGCTAATACTAATATAGTTTTGCTACCTATGCACCTTTTTTAAGAGACTTCTTTGTGTGATTTTCAAGATTCACAGCCCAGCACTCGAAACCCATGATATTTCCAGATATTTCCTCACCTCATTTTAAAATATCTCTACAAGTATTTGAAAACCCATGAAACCTTCCACTGAGCTTTTAAATTTTAATTTCTGACATTATCAAAAATACCAATACTCTTAACCACTGCTTAGCACTCTTCCCAGGTCTTCTGCTGGATATCCTTTCTGCTCTTCCTTGAGGACACTGCTGTGTGGGGACCTCTCAGTCCAATGCTATTGTGTACCAACTTCCTGACTAGTTCCTTCAATAACTGTCATGTGAAGGAGCCACTCACTTGAATCGCATTTCAACTTCCAGATTCTTCTTGTTCTCCTAAAATGTCCCCCTCCTTCTATTCCATTATGTGTAAACAGAGCAGCATTATCTCTCCTTGTGGCAACCCCATCTGGATTCTCAGACCAAGAACTTCCTGTATTTTCAACACCTTCTTGTTTTAGTTTCCTGCTCATAGCTGCTCCCTCATGAGAGTACCGTGAAGACTAGAGGAATCAGAGCTGAGGAGCAGGTACAACTGTTCCTGGCACCTAATTAATGCCCTACAAATTCTATTACACAGAAAAGAACAAATATCTTTTGATCCTCTCTTACAAAACCATCAACATCAATAACAGACCATCTTCCTGATAACAGGGCAGGTAGATAGTATAATTTTGCACATGTGCTTTGGCATTAATATCAAGTGCATGGGTAGATATATAATTCTTACCAGGTCCTTTGGCTCTAGCTACTAATGAATTCTTTTAAAATGTCAGGGTTTGCTATCCCTTAAGACCTAGACCAATAACCATGGTTGCCCACTAGACACTGACACCTAGACTCAGGTATCTCAAGTGCTTATATGTAGTAAAATGTTTATCATATTTTCCAAAAACTTTCAGAATCACATATTCACAAACCCAAGAGAGACCCTCAGTCTTCTATTCAAGCACAAAGAGGGAAAACAATTACTGTAACTTTGTCATGGACTAGGATCAGTGGTATAGGTTTTTATGTTAATTGTGTATGTAACATATATATTTTGAGCTGGGCATGGCATATGCCTTTATTTTATTTTTTTTTTCATTTATTAGAGACATACAGAGGGGTGAGAAAGAGGGTGAGAGAGAGAATGGGTGTGCCAAGGCCTAACCATTGCAAATGAACTCCAGATGTATGCAACACCTTGTGCATCTGGCTTACATGGGACATGGAGAATTGAACCTGGGTCCTTAGGCTTTGTGGGCAAGTGCCTTAACAACTAAGTCATCTCTCTAGCCATAAAATTCATAAATATATATATATATATATATATATATATATATATATATATATGAAAAACATTTTATTAACATTTATATAAAGTTAAATAAATGATATTTTATGTAGTCAAGATACAAATTTTCTCCTGCAATTCTTCAAAGGTAAGATTATGAAGTTTAACATGAAAATATAAAAGTTGCCAATGTATGAGATCAAGTATATATTTGTTGCTCCAAGGATGGATCAAATTTTTTTCTATTAAAAAGTGTGTTTTCATGACAAAGGAAAAGGAGAGAATGAGGTTTTTCTTTAGGAGAAGTTAATAGTAAAATAATGATTTACAGAAATTTGTATACTTTAGTAGAAACTTATATTTCTTATTCATAAATATGGTATGATCCAATATAAATCTTCTTTTCAAAGTAATGAAAATACATATTTGTTCACATATATAATGGAACCATTTTCCATAGAGTACCATTACATTTTATCTCCAGAGGACAGTTGTACATAGATTGTATTTCCTTCTTGTCTACCATCTAAAATGAGAGAATAACAAAGGTCAAGAGTATTATGATTATCACTTTAGACATAATGTCTTGGAAAAATATGATCATAGTTCCAATTCAAAAGGATGAAGCAAAAGAAAGTAACAAAAGGACACTCTGTCATAGCAAGAAATAAAATAAAATAAAATCATTTTCAGTGATTACATATGCACAAACTTGTTAGAATTAACAAGAAAATTAAGCTTCCTTTTACTATTGAATTTGTTCATTAAACTATCAAGTTTAGTGAATCTCCTTTATAAAAGTAGTATAATAGGAATTGAAAGAGTTAAAGGAAAAACAAATGAAGATTTTCTGAGAGGCATATTTGACCTATAAGTTAATAACACTTCTGACAGTACTGAAGTACTTTGAATTTTGCAGATCATATACAAGTATTGAGTATGTAATGGTTCAGCTGCATTATCTTAAATCACTGTACTGTAGTACCTTGAATTTTCCAGATCATATACAAATATTGAGTATATACATATGGTTCATCTGCAATATCTTAAGTCATTTTCCCAGAATACTTCAGGATTATACTTCCTCCACTGTCAGTTGATGTATGCTCAGGGAATGCAGACTAATTATCCAAAGCAAAACATAATTAAAGTGGGAAATTTACTCCAAAAACATTACATAATACTTTCCCTATGCAAATAGAAAAGATTCTGCATGTTGTATTTCGTGATTTATTATTATAGCATATGACTTGTTCACAAGAGAGAGAGTAGATTATATTGATTACTACTGATAAGTAGAAAATTAAGATCAAGTGAAATTAGAGAGCCTCCCAAGAAATTCAATTAAAATCCTCTAAGCCTCTCCTCCTATTTCTTAAGTCCTATTAGTTTGCATGAGGAGGAAAATGTACAAAGGATTTTGCTGAGAATTTGAAGGGGAGTCAATGGGAAGGTAGAATGAAAGAGATCATGGTAAAAAGTTTATGAAGAATTTACCAGTTCTTGATTTTATTATGAACAATTACTGATCAACTTTATTAATTATAACTATTTCATAAACTGTATGCACAGGTGTCAGATTTCTAAGCTGCACAGCAAAGGTGAATTTTAGCAAAATAGAAAGTCATCTACAAAAGAAGGAAACTTCTCTTCCCTGCTCTTAGACAAAGGACCTTAAGTCACTTCTCTCATTCTTAGACAAAGTACCTTAAGGTCCTAGGGCAAAGGATCTTAAGTTTGATTCCCCTCCCATTTCAATGTTTCATTTATCCAAAACAGGTTAATGTTTCTATTATGTGCTAATGAATGTATAGCAGAGCATACTGGATATAAAGTCATGAGTCAAAATGAACCTTATCTAATGGAAAACTAAGTAGGAAATATGTACAAATGTGCAAAACCTACCAAATAATCAAATATAGAAATTGTTGCTAATGCCCCAAAACTGCCAACTAGGGAGGAGAAAGACATACAGGTTAGACCATGAATAGACTTATATTTTTAGTAGAGCAGAAATTCAATCAATTGAAAATCAAGGGTAAGTCACATATGTAGATAGAAGGATTTGTATAAATATTTGAATTAAAATAAAAATCAAAATGCATTTGTATTTGCTACTCAATTTTATGGATAATTTTCTCCTCCAACTAAAAACAAAATATCAAATAATAAAGAAACATATAGATTGCCAAAGATGTTAACAAAATTTGCACCTTTTCATTACTTGATTAGAAAAATTCTGCTGTGAATGTCAATTAAGGCTGGTTTTGAAATATTATGAAACAGGAGAAGACAGACATTTCTGGATATCACTGTCGATTTCCCTGTAACAGAATACTGAATATTTTCTTTGTTGTTATAATGTGCCGTTAAAATTAGTTTTAAAGAAGCAAGCCAAAGGTCTAGAACACATTGGCCTAATAGACTTACATTTCAGAAATTAGGTTATATGTTAACTGCAGAAAGGAGGAAAGTACCACGTCTTTGTGGGTTCTCAGAACTGCAGCATGTATGTCATTGTTCCTGGAATACTGGCCAGAGGCTGTGGTACTTCCTGGACTTGAAAGCCAGACCAGCTTACCAGAATTTTTAATCCTCTGATAAAATTCGAAACTGTGCTTCTTGTAGGCAAGACTTAAAGGCTTCCAGGAACTGCCTGCTTCAATACTGCAAGTTAGCAACAGAAAAACCTGTAGCATGATGGTCAGAAATATGTATGCATTCTTGAATGCTTAAATTAAGCTAATTAGCACATGCCTTATTTCACATGATTTAGACAAATATTTGCAATTTGCCAATTGTATTTGGTATTAAAAGCATATGAAGTCATGTACCTTAACTATATATAATTTTAATTTAATTTAGAATTCAATAAATTTGAAAAAGCTAAGTGCCAACATGTTAAAATATATGGTGCAAATATAATAATATTTATGTCATCACCTCTAAACAGGGGCAATTTTCCATTAAATTTCATGTGTTTACTTAACCACCTAGGCTTTTTTAATAAGTATACCTGGAAATCAACCAAAGAGAAAATGTATTGGGAGAATACTGTTATATCATTGTTCTCTTTATTTATTTTTAATATTTGGGATGTGTAATACCAACACATTATGTAACAATGATGTTTAAGCAAAATAAGAGAATCACACATAAACAAAGATATAAAAATTCTACTCAAAATTGATTGCAAGCCTGGCATATTTACAACCTAGTACTTGTTCCAAAAAGGCAAGGTTTGCTTACTATCAGATATCAACAAAACAATTAACCATATGTACAAGCTATGTGATATAAGCAACAGTTCATTTATCAAAATCTGATTTCCATTACCAGCAAACATTACTTAAAAAGTACAAAGAGAGAGGGGTTTCTTCAGCCTGACAGTGGGATCCATGAAAACCACAAAGACCACACAGGACTGAATATTCTCCTGCTGAGAGAATGAACGGGATAAGAAAAGTATCTGCTCCTCCTCCTTCCACTCAAGACAGTACTTGAAACTTCATTTAAAGTCCTTGGGAAAAGAAAGAATCAAAGAGTATCCAGATTGAAAAGTAAAGTGTTTCAGATGGCATGATTGTGTACAGAAATCTATGTTAGAAACATACACTAGAATTACAGCATTTGGCAAGGTTGAAGGACATAATATTGATGTATACATATCTTTATAATCTATATGCCAGTGAAAACAGGCAACAATTATTTTTTTTTAAAGCTACTGCAAAAAATGGCATCAAAGTATTAAATAACTATGAAAAATACATATATTATAAAGCTGTGAAGGGACACTAGAAATAAATGGTGTGAGATATGCCTTGTCTGTGGTTTGCAAGGCATAATATTGCCAATATTCTAATTCTCCCTAAATTGATTAATTCAGTGTTAGAACAAAGAAAGTTCAAGCAAACTTTGGGAAGCTGATTACAAAAATCACATAAAAGCTTGAGACCTAGAATTAACATTAAGTGTTTTGAATGAGGACTGAAGAGATGGTTTGGTGGTTAAGGTACTTGCTTGCAATGCCTCATGACCCTTGTTTTATTCCACAGCACCCACATAAAACAGATACCCAAAGTCAGACGCACAAAGAGGCACATGCATCTGGAGTCCATGTGCAGTACCACAGGTCTCTGGTATGCCATCCTGTCTCTTTTTTTTTCTTTTTTTTCTGTTCTTTTCTTTTCTTTTCTTTTCTTTTCTTTTCTTTTCTTTCTTTTTTTTTTTGGTTTTTCGAGGTAGGGTCTCACTCTAGTCCAGGCTGACCTGGAATTCACTATGTAGTCTCAGGGTGGCCTTGAAATCATGGTGATCCTCCTACCTCTGCCTCCCAAGTGCTGGGATTAAAGGTGTGCACCACCACGCCTGGCTCGCTCTCCCTTTTAATCTCTGTTGTAAATAAATCAAAATATTTTAAAAAAGAGTTTTGAGGGCTGGAGAGATGGCTTAGCGCTTAAGGCACCTGCCTGCTAAGCCTAAGAATGTCATTTCCAATCTCTGGTCCAACCTTTAGCCAGATGCAGTGAAGCAAGGGTTCAATGCTGCACTTGCCCACAAGGGGGCGCACATATCTGGAGTTCATTCACAGCGGCTGAGAGGCTTCTGGCCCACCCATTCTCTCTCTCTGCCGCTCCTTCTTTCTGTCTCTCTCTGTGTCTCTCTCTCTCAAAAAAAGTTTTGAATGAAAATTAAAATTGGAATGTTAACTGCATGTGATTTTAAGATTTGTACAATTTGTATAGTGCTCAGTAATGAAAATGGATTAATGATTCCTAAATTTAACAATATTAATGAATTTCAAAATAATTATGCTGGATGAAAGAAGCCAGGAGAAAAATAATATATCCTACACAATCTCATATATATATATATTGTGTAGGATCTATATATACACACACACACATACATATATAATGTTAATATCTGATGAAAGAAATGCAGGTGCTCACTTTTGGGGGGTAAAAAGATGAGTGGCATGGTGCAAGGAAAAATCTGAGTGATGGTCATGTTCGCTGTTGATTATAATGAAGGTTCCACTGATTTTTGCACATCATCATACAGGGAAACTTTTAAATATGTGTTACTTAGTATATCTAATTATAATAAAATAAAGTTGTTTAAATAATTGAGCTAATGAAAAAAATACTCTACTAATTGTGTTTTATCAGTTTATGTATGCTGAAAGCCTAACCTCAATATGAGTGCATGTCAAGACAAAATCTCTCACAAGGAGGTAATTATGGTAAAAGGCTGTCATAAAGATAGACTCTAACAAAATAGTACCAGTATCCTTAGATGTAGAGAAAGTGTATCTAGTCCTGAACACGTGGAGAAATGTTACTGCACACACAGGTAGAAGGCATCCAGTATGAGAGACTTCAGAAAGATACCAAACCACCTGGTCCTTAGATCTTGAACATGCTTCTATAACTTTGTGAAAATTCATATGTGCTATTTAAGTCATCAGTGTGGAATTTTATTACGGCAAGTTAGCTGACTAATTCAGGTGACTTTCAAAAAAAAGAAAAGAAAATATGGAGAAACCCTGATCTGGTTGACTTATTGAGATCAGCATTTAAATATATAACTTATATTATTACCATTACAAGTATATGTAAGTATATAAATTATAAATGCACTCTTCTCTAAATCTAATAGAGGACTTACTGATTCCCCTCAAATAAAGAAGTCATATTTTTTTCTGTTTATTTGTGCAAAGCATTCAAGGTCTGGATGGAAGCTGACATCTCTAGAGATTACCAGCCCACCCAGGAAGGTATATGTTACCAATCAAATCAGGGCTTTGCAAAGAAAGTTCATTTGTTTTTCACAGATGAGTCTTATAGAAAGGTCCTCCAGCAGGCACTTTTGATTAAAAAGGATTATTCATATAGTCTGATTGTGGACAAAAGCACATTACTTTTAGGAAACCGTACTTTCCCTATAATCTCTCATACTCAGTGTACAAGATTATACTGGAAAATAAAGAATGGAATACTTTTCAATGTGTTCTTTTTCTAACTTGTCCATTGTATTAGTTACCTTTCTCATTGCTGGAACAAACTACCTGAGCAGAAGTAGCTATTGGAAAGAACATTACTTCATTCAGTTCACAATTCCAGACAGTCAAGTCTGTCATGGCAGGGAAAACATGGTCACAACATAAAATCTGACATTGCAAGGCAGAACTAAGGAGCAAACATTGAATGCTCAGCAGGCTTTCTCTTTTGTGTAGGTCAGGAACCCAAGTGATTCAGAAAAACATGTGGCTCATGTGATGGTGTAACACACAGTTAAAGCTTGTCCTCCAACTAATAATTTCATCTAGAAAATCCTTCACATATGTGGCAAGTGATGCCTTCATGGGGATTCCAAATTCTGTTAAATTAATAACCAAAGATTACCTATTGCATCCATAGTACCTCAAGAGAAGATTTACATGGAATATTTTAGTGTAAGTTATAAAACAATGCTTATCAAAATAATGTAAAATCTTGATGCTAGCTAAAATATGAAATAAACAGATAGTGGTCTTTTTTTAGACCACAGAAAATAGATCAATATTTAGTGACTTTATTGCCTAAATTTTATGTAAATGTAGTGTGTGTGTGTCTAGGTCAGTAACCATGGCCACTGGAGAAATGTCATGTTCAAAGACTCAAAACATGACAGGACAACAGTTAGGGAAACAAGGGCTGCCTTTCTTAGGTGAATTAACAGAGAACAACTTCTTTCCAGAAACTGCTTGGTTCAGGTTCCACGGCTAATAGAGCAAGGCCACTGGTTGCTAGAGAGGATAAACATGTAAGCATGTGAAGTCTTCCAGATTTCCAGAGGAAGAAAGGAAAATCAGCTTCTATCCTTCATTTCTAGTTTTAGCAGTCAGAAAATGAGAAAGCAGTAAGACATCTCTCACTCTAAAAAAGTGAAAAACAAATTGTGTAGAATTAATGATTTCATAGTCTCCAGGAAGACCTTAACTCTGTCTTGAGGATCACCTTCTATTGAAGTTGAAATGGTCACTTTATGAAGAAAAATCACCACTTCAGGCTCCAATCATGAAAAATAAATAAAAAAATAATAAAGGGACAAAAATCAGGTTGACTACTATGGCTTGAATCTGAAATCTCAAAAAGTTCATATTTTAATACATCATTTTAGCTGTTGGAGCTGCTTTGGGAGGTTGAGGGGACGTCAGTAAGTGAGGCATGGCTAAAGGAAGTCACTCGGAATAGGCCTTTGGAGCTTATACACTATACTAATTCCTAGGCACTCTGCTTTCACTACATACTTACATCATCATGAACTGAGCAGCTCTGCCATGCCTTCCAGCCATGATGGACTGATACACCATGGAACTAAGAGCTAAAAAGAGTATTTGCTCACATAAGTTGTTTCCATTATGTATTATAGTGAGAGATGCAAAAGAAATGAATATAATTATACTGAGATAAATATCTCAAAGCAAATTTGGATATATCTATGTAGAAGGGAAACTAAGCCTAAAGAAGAACCAAAAAAAGTGATTCATATTTTCATTCTGACATGACAGCATTATGTTCACAAAAACACTTTTATTTATACATTTATACATCACAGAAAATAAAAATAAATGTTACTTTCATATCTTAAGATCTTCATTTCCTGAGTTAAATTATCATGAAACATAAGAAGGTAGTGTATTACTTCTTAAAACTAACCCAAAAGTTATCCAATCCTAACTGTCAAGAGTCAAACACTGGGATACTGTATGTCAAAAAGTGAGGTTTTGGGCTGGAGAGATGGCTTAGCGGTTAAGGCGCCTGCCTGCTAAGTCAAAGAACTCAGTTCCAATCTCCAGGTCCCACGTTTAGCCAGATGCAAAGTGACGCAAGGGCACAATGCCGCACTAGACCACAAGTGGGCGCACACATCTGGATTTCGTTCACAGCAGCCGAGAGACTGCTGGTGTGCCCAACTCTCTCTGTCTCCCTCTCCCTTTCTGTCTCTCTCTGTTTCTCTCCAAAAATAAATAAAATAATTTTTTTTTAAAGTGAGGTTTCATTGCATTATGATTTTGTAAAACAAAAGAATAAACCTTCATTCAGCATTCATAAATTACCTATGAATTTTGTCTTTCAAAAACTCACACAAATCTTATGATATGTCTACTCGAGGCAAGTTTTACAAGTTGAGCATTTTCAGAAGAATAAGATATTGGATGGGAAATTTTCACATCAACTACAAGACTAGCAGTTTGTATAGTCTTCTTAACCCTGTGAATACCACATCTTCTAGTGAGGATTAAATAAGATATGTGAGGGATAATACAAGAAACTCATTAAAATAGGGTTGGAGAGATGGCTGAGTTGTTAAGGCTTGTGACTGTAAAGCAAAAGGACCTCAGTTCAATTCCCCAGGACCCACGTAAGCCAGATGTACAATGTGGCACAAGTATCTGGAGTTCATTTGCAGTGGCTGAAGGCCCTGGCATACCCATTTCTCTCTCTCTCTCTCTCTCTCTTAAAAAAAAATAGATACTAAGGGTGGGATAGATGGCTTAGTGGTTAAGGTGCCTGCCTGCTAAGCCTAAGAACCTGGTTCCAATCTCCAGGTCCCACATTTAGCCAGATGCAAAGTGATGGAATGGTGCAATTCTTCACTTGACCACAAGGGGGCACACACATCTGGATTTTGTTCACAGCAGCTGAGAGGCTGCTGGCGCGCCCATCTCTATCTGTCTCTCTCTCCCTCTCTGTCTGTCTCTCTCTCTGTCTCTCTCCAAAAATAAAAAAAAAAAAATAATAGATATTAAAAACCAATTAAAATAAAGCAATTAATAATGTTAACTAAACTTTAGTTACTGCCATTTTCTTTAAAGCTCCTACCAAGAAATTTCAAGCCTACTTAGCAGTCAGATAGCACTTAATGCACATGTAACTCTACAAATCTTTGATCCACCTTTAATGTATTCTTTGACCTTGATGGAGGTTTTGTAAATTTAAGATTCAGTTCAGAATATTCATTGTACCCAGGAAATCTTAAATGAGAAACAATGTTTACTGCTTCATCCCATAGTCTTTACATCTGTCATTTCACTCCAAACCCACAGTTCCTTCTAAGTGGTGGCCTGCAATTTCTATGCTCCTCAGGATGAATAGTAATAAAAGTGAATTCTAAGGATTATCTGACACATGAAAGGTTCTTGAAGGTTTCTTATATGATTTTCAGGTAGTATCTTTTCTCCTAAGAAGGAGGAGAAACAAAGTGTTCTCACTGGTAATTATTTCATTACAAGCATACATAGTACATATGGGTGAACAAAATTAGCCTGCCAAATTAAACTGATTAATTTCATAGTAAAATTTAAATAGGCTGGGGAGACAGCTCAGTGGATAAAGCATTTGCTACTTAAACATGAATACCTGAGTTTAGATTCCCAAAACCCATGTCAAAAGCTGGATGCTGTAGCGTGACAATCAGTAATCCCAGTGTTCTAGGTCAAGAAAGAAAGACAGACAGGAACATTTTCCAGAAGGTCAGGCGTCAGCCAGCCTGATGAACAAATGCAGCGAGATGTAAACTGAGAGACACTGCTTTACACAAAAGGGAAACTGAAGATCAATGCCTAAAGTTGTACTCTGACCTTCACATGTAGGTCATGGCACACCCACATTGACACTTGTACACATGAACTTGTGCACACATTTACGCCTTTCATCTTACATACACACACACACACACACACACACACACACACACATGCATTCATGTGTGTGCACTCTAAAACCAGCTTTTAACTATTTGGTGGCTGACCCCATGAAAACAGTGATTTCAGGTACAAAGTTTTGGTGACTTTGTATACTAGTGTAATAAAATTTTACTTTTTATTCTATTTCCAGTGATTATTTTGGATGATTTTCCTGTTTTAGTCATTAGTTTGCTACCATTCTTAGTTCACGTTTACTAATATGCCTCTGAATTGTTTTATTGTTACAAAGTTTGTTTGACTATTTATCATGTTTATATATGTATGGTGTGTGTGTGTGTGTCTTATAGACTTATTCACTGGCTAGAGCACTGAGATTTGGTAAACTTTGTTCCTGAGAAATATAGTGCACTGGTTTGATTCAGATGTTCCTCATAGACTCATGTGTTCTGACTGCTTGGTCTCCAGAGGATGGAAATTTGGGAAGTAGAGCCTTGTTGAAGGAGCTATGCAGCTGGAGGTGGTTCCCAGCTAGCAGTGTGGGATGGCTCACTCTCCTACTTCTGTTTTCCACCTGCTTGCGGCCAAGGTGATGTCCAGCCTCAGCTCATGCTATGCTGGCCTCTACCATCATGGAGCTTCCACCATCAGCTTTTGCCCCATCCGTTGCTTTCAGTCAGGCTCTTTATCTCAGCACAAAGAAGGTAAGTACAATATATAGAGCACAGGTATGAGTGCTTTTAAGAAACAAATTGAGCTGCAGCCTATGGAAGGATATACCTTGAACACATAGTGTGTCTGTCTTCTTAAAAATGACACTGGTTTTTGAACATGCATACTCATGGAATTAACTAGAAAACTCTACTCTCATTTTTTATATCCAGAGCAATGACCACATATTGGTTACATGAAGACCAATGCAATTTTAAATATAAAACTATTCTTATAAAATTCTGAAAATAGAAAAGACTTCAAGACAATTTGTAAAGATATTCTATTTCATAAAACTGATATTAGGGCTGAGGAGATGTGTAAAGGCATTTACTTGCTTGCCAAGCCTGGTGGTAAGGCTTGTTTTCCCCAGCCAAATGCACACAGTGGCACATGAATCTGGAATTTATTTATAGTGCCAAGATCCCTGACCCTTCTCCTTCCCTCCCTCTCTTCTCCTTCTCTCTTTCTCTCTCTCATATATACACACAAATTTTTAAAATATCCTGCCATTAAAATTACTCCTTTGTAGAAAACTGTAAGTTTCAGTATGCAAGGTGAGTTTTCAAAAAGGTGACTTTATATATTAATTTTAGATAAAACCTTATAAAATCACTTAGCCATTCAAAGAGAAAAGAGCAGGAAAAGATGGAAATCTGCATACAAAAGTAGTTGGAATGACCCACGTGGTGGTGCATGTCTTTAATCCCAGCACTGGAGGCAGAGGTAGGTTGATAGCTGCGAGATCGAGACCAGCCTGAGACTACATAGTGAATTCCAGGTCAGCCTGGACTAGAGTGAAACCCTGCCTTCAAACACCAAAAAGTAAAAATGCATAGGACTATACCAACCAGATGACATAGATACTACTGGGTGCACTCTGGCACAAAATGATAGTACTGCTCAATACAAACAAATGTTATTGATTCAGCAAGGGCTGTTTATCCAGAATCAACAATCTTGCAAATTGCTAAAAAGCTTGTGTTTACGATACACAGTTACCTTTCTGACTTCTTTAACCTCCTCATCTTGACCTTGTCACACAAGGTGCTGTCAATTCCAAGGTTCTGGACACTGAGAAGAGGCTGGCATTCCAGATGTTTAGAGAAACCAGTAATGATTACACTGAGTGGAGCAGTTCATTTCCTAACTTGTTGACGTACATTAGCTTTGGAGTTAGTTCTTAAACTCAAACATTCTCCTGTATACAAAGGCTTATGGCTGGGCTATGAACACGGTAACTCTTTCTTCCCCTCTAAGTGTAAGCATAAAACAGTTCCCTAATTGATACTGCTATCTTAAATAACTTTATCTTACATTTCATGATACTAATAACCTAAAAAGTTGTTTTTCCAAAATTTTTATTTATTTATTTGCAAGCAGAGAGAGAGATAGAAGAGATTCAGACAGAGAGACAATGGACACAACAGGGCTTCTAGCAACTGCAAACAAACTCCAGATGCATGTGCCCCTTTTACATCTGGCTTGTATGGGTCCCGGAGAATTGAACCGGGATCCTTTGGCTTCATAGGCAAATACCTTAACTGCTAAGCCATGTCTCGAGCCCTAAAAAGTTGTTTTTACAATTATAATCAAGATGTTGACTGAGAATTTTCATGTTGTTCTAGAATTTTAGCTACTACTGAAGTAGAACAAAGTGGACCTTGCAGTATTTTGAATATTTATCTACACTGAATTTAAATTTAATACTGAATAAGAACAGAAAATTATCACTACTAACAATCTTACTACGTTTTTGGGAAGTCACTGTCAATATAGAGTGATGGATAACAGGCTTACAAAAGACATAAAAATATTCTACATTAATCACTGAGAGTGGAGTCCTCAGGAAGTTATGCCTCCAATATTCCATGTCACTTTCATTTCCAACATGTGAACTAAATACAGCAGGCACTTTTCTAAGAACTTTAGAGAAAAATAAAAATAATTATTTTCTCATAGCATTCCTGATCCCTCTCCATTAATTGATGAGTGAGATTCACAAAGCTGATGGCTAAGCCAATCAATACTTTTGTGATTGGTACATGTTTAGTGTACTTTATGTTGGATGAGGAAGTAGGTAACGGTTGCCTGACTTTGCTTCTAGCTTTCCATGGAGCTCTTGTCTAAGTCCCTGCAAGTCTATCCCTTACACAGGGAAAGCAGTAAGTGAAACCTCTCTTGACCACAGATTCATCTCTTCCCCCTTACTTTACCCTCACCGTGCGTGATACTGATAAATTCTTTGGATCTTGAACAGTCTTTGAGTCATAATATTTGTCAAACAGATAGTTTTTTTTAATTTTATTTATTTATTTGCAAACAGAGAGAGAAGAGAGACAGAGAGAGAATGGGCATGCCAGGGCCTCTAGCCATTACAAACGAACTCCAGATGTATGTGGGTCCTAGAGAATCGAACCTGGGTCCTTTGGCTTCACAGGCAAATGCCTTAGCTGCTAAATGATTTCTCCAGCCCCAGATATATAGTTTTAAAGCAAGTGTCCCAAGGTTAAGTTCATCACATTCCTTTGCCATTCTGTATCTGTCACTTAATTCACATCATCAGATAAACACTTCAGAACAATATTCTACTCTCACCCTAAGCTGTAAATACCCAACCTTCTCATGTTGTCTGTTTTCCATGGCAAAGGGAAAATCAAAATGTATCCCTCAATGCCAGCTTCCCAGATCTTTTTTTCCAAGTGAGGAAAATAAAACTTAGAGAAGTTAAATGACTTGGCTTAGATTATATAATTGGTATTAAAGGAGATGTCTACTCAAGAGATGGGTCTTCTTCTTCTTCTTTTTCTTCTTCTTCTTAACATGTTTTACTTAATTTTATAAAGGGAAAATAGTCCCAGGTAAGACTGTGTAGAAAATAATCCTTTAGAGATGGGCAAGAATTTATGTTGCTCCCCTCACCATGACAAAGATCTCTAGTACTCCTGGGTCTCTAGATTAGAAATGTTAATTTTTATAACCTACCTGGTTTTATGTTCATGGCAGAGGAGGGAAAGAAGCATTAACTACATTGTATATTTAATACCATTTTACACTTGATTCTACATATTAAATTGAAAGAGCTCATCTCAGTTCCTCACAGTGGTCAAACAAGGCATGGAGGAAGGCCTGGGGGGTAGCTCAGTGGTAGCATATTTGCCTACTATAATTCAGGTCCTAGGTTCAATGCCCAATATGGATAAAAAAGAAGACAGGAAGTATTAAGTATTATTTTTTACATTCACATAAGTACAAAAATCACAGCCAGGATTCAATCCAAGTTTGTGTTGAATTATGGTTATGAAAAAATGAAAAGTATAATTATATTGTTATAAAAAAATTCTTACATAGCTTTAAAATAAAAATAAACATGATCATGTACTGCCATCAAGGAAAAAAAATGATTTTGGCATCTGTATTTCTCTCATTAAACATCTTTTCCTTTCAGGAAGTTCAAACTCACACCCACATTAAATCATTCTGGTCACAGTTAAAATCTACTTCGCTTGTTTGAATAAGTAACAGCTGGTGACTTCATAACCATACACTTCATGACCCTTCATATGCTTGAAGATCATTATTAAGTTACCCCTCAGCCTTCTATGTGGTGACAGGCCCTATAAAAGTACCATCAGGCACAGAAATCATTAGAAGCGCCACAAGGCACCATCATTAAAGTCACCATCTGGCATCACTGGAAATGTCAGCACATACACAGGGCATATTCATATTGATGGTCACACTACTGTTTATGCCTTTTAACTGATCAGCAATGTTCATTATAATTACATCTCTATTGTGGGATTTTATGGCTTATGTGGACAAATGAGCACACACTCAATTAACTAACTACAGACTAAATGGAAAACAGTTCTCAGGCTAATGTTTCCAAATACTGTTTAGTATTTCTTTTGTTGACCACTATTTCCAGAATCACACACATTGATGAGCAAACTGACAAACTGCTTTGTCTCCAAAGAGAAGTCAACCTTTTTTAAATAACTTACAGCATATCAATGATTTCATTATTTACCTATGAAAAAAAAGTAAATAGCTGTTGTTTCACTCTATTTTAAAGTAAATAGTGTTGGGTTTCTATTGGCTAATGAAGTGGTAAAACCTCTCTTTGATCTTTATTAGTTTGTTAAAGAAAATATTGCTATTATCATTATAATCAATCAAAATATTTATTATTAATAAATATCATAATCTAACAATAAGAACTTGGACAAAAGTTTGTTTCTTAAAAATTAGCTTCCCTTGATCTTAGGGTTTCACCCATGCCAGAAATTATAGTCAGTCCTTTTTGTCCCCACATTCCACATCTGAACATTCGACTAACATAGTATTGAAAGCTTTGGGGAAAATATACCATGTTTTTCTTTGTCTCTTTACAACACAATGCAATGACTATTCATATACCATGTACATTGTATTAAGTAATCTAAGGATAATTTAAAGCATATGGAAAAATTGCATAATAAATATATAAAAATAAATATTTAATATAAGGGCTTGAGCATTCACTGCCAATAAGGGACACATTGTATATCAGGAAACTTGAACCATACTATATAAAGGCTACATTATGTCTGAAAAGTCTTGGCACAGAACTGATACATAAATACTTCACTCAGATATTTAGATTATACTACATATAATATCCCTGTAGTAAACTTCTGCTTATGGTAATTAAAGCTACATAGAATAAATATAATTTAAAAGCTTTTCTAATGAAAACTACCATAAGTGTTATTTTACTTTTTAATTTTTATATATTTTATTATATTATTGCATTCCAGTGCACTTAAAGTAGGCTTGCTATTATGTCACAAAGGTAGTTTTCTCTCACACTAGATCATTCTTATGCTTCCTTTTTGTACACTCACCCTACCTGCTTTGTTGTCTCTTTTTTTCTCCCTCTCCCCTCTTCCATCTCTCTGTGTGTCTCTCAGTGCACATATAAAAATTTTTAAAATAATTTTAAAATAATTTTTAAAATGCAAGCTATGGTAGTCTTATTTTTTTCAACCTCTACTTCTAAACTATGTTAGTTGTTTTTCTCATTGCTGTGACAAATACTGACAAAAGCATGGTAAAGAAGGAAGGATTTATTCTGGTTTAATATTGGAGGAGATATAGTCAGTCTTTGTAGGGAAAGTATGGTAAGGGACTGTGAGCCAACTAGTTACAATGCACATGAAGTCAGGAAGCAGAGCCATGAAGGTGGTGTTTAGCCTACTTTCTCCTTTTTATTACCAGAAGTCCAACCCATGGAAAGGTGTCACCCTCATTTAGGTAAGTCATCTCCATTGACCTCTTCTAGAGACTCCCTCATAGACCTTCCTAGGGATTCCCCCCCCATGATGATTTTAAATCCTCATAAGTTTTGAATATTAACCACCACAGTAACTTTGCTGGAATGCAGCATCTTTGGTTGCAAGGTCTTAGAATAGTAAGTAGCTTTTAAATGTAGTCAGACTACTGATATAACCCAAGTACCATTTGTTCTAGTACAACATGAGAAATCACAGGGTCACATAACTAAATTTCTCCAGAAGACTAATTGGCCTCAGGAAGGCTATATTAATTTTTATCATCAATATTTTGCTAGCTTGATAATCTTTTTGTTTGTTTGTTTTTTGAGGTAGGGTCTTGCTCTGGCCCAGGCTGACCTTGAATTCATTCTATTCTCAGGATGGCCTTGAGCTCATGGCGATCCTCCTACCTCTGCCTCCTGAGTGCTAGGATTAACATCTGGCCTTGATAATCTTTTTTAAACAAATATATATTTTATTTATTTATTTGAGAGAGAGAAAGAGGCAGAGAGAAGGGGAGGGGGAGAGAGAGAGAGAATGGTGTGCCAGGGCCTCCAGCACTACAAACAAACTCCAGGCTCATGTGCCCCCTTGTGAATCTGGCTTATGTGGGTCCTGGAGAATCAAACTGGGATCCTTTGGCTTTGCAGGCAAATGCCTTAACTGCTAAGCCATCTCTCCAGCCCAAGCTTGATAATCTTTATATCATCTTCATAAATCAATCCTAGTTTTCTAAGTGGAAATTCTATTTTCCCTTTTCTTTTTTATGTATGCGTGAATCTCCATAGTAGAACATTTGGTGCCCCTTGCCATCACTCACCAGCTTGTTTCTCCCCCCCCCCCACAGTAGAGTCTCCTACTGATTTTGGAACATGTTGATTGTTTTCTCAGTGGTTCTTCAGTCTTCACTTCCCACAAAACTGGGGTTACAAATGTACCCCCATCTGGTTATGTCCAACTGCTTTTGTATGTTCTAGAGATACAAAGCAGAGCAGTTTCAGGTATCCTTAGGCCCTTGTGCTTGCACAGAAGAACATTTATCCTTCAGCCATTATTATTATTATTATTATTATTATTATTATTATTATTTAGAGACAGCATCTTACTATGTCCTCAGACTCACAGTCCTATTGCCTTGGCCTTGATGAGTACATGTATGTACCAACATGCCTATCTTTTATTCAGTTTCATTTTAAATAGTTGGTAGTGATGGAGAACACCTGGCATTGCTGTCTCGTGAATTTCTATCCTATGTCTCCCTCACAATGACCCTGATCCATTAGAAATTACAAATCTCTTGTTTGAAAATGACAAATCTCTTCCAAAAGGACTGTGATAGTTTGAATAGATGGCCCCAATATACTCAGTGTTTCATTAGTTTGTAGTTTGGATTTGTAGCCACCTCACTGGAGGAGGTGTCACTAGGCAGATCGTAAGGTATGGTGGTGAGTTTGGAATGCCAATGCAAATGACTAGCTCACCTGTAGTTCACAAAGTGTGCTGTGTGGCTTTTGGCTTGTGGCTTCTTTCTCACTGCTTGGACTTGTGAAAGCAGGGCCAGCTTCTTCTGCCATTATGAAACTTCCCTTGGATCTGCAAGCTTCAATAAATATCCCTTCCTCCATAACTGTGCCTGGTTTGGAAGTTCATCTCAGGGACCTGAAACTGTCTACTATAGAAATTGGTACCAGATGGTGAGATTAGTTTGACCATGTGGATTTTGGTATTTTGGAACCTTTGCTTTGGAGGAATAAGCATGGACTTGGTAGTTGCAACTGAAGATGCCTTCTGGAGTGGTAAGCCAAGTTTTATGGACTATTCTGATGACAGTTTGGGAATGTTAAATGCAGTGAGAATAGTATTTGGAGGCTCAACTTGTGAACTTTGAGACTTGGCTTATTAACTTTCTAAGGGGAAGGAAACACTGTAGAGGACTTTGTTTGAACTGGGATACTGGCATGATGGCTGGCTGCATTCCGCTGCCCAGGCCCAGAGTTTGATTTGTAGTGGACTGATGTGTTTGGATAAGGATGTTGGACTGAGAGATTTAAGATTTTAAGTTGGAAAACCTCAAGCAAGTTAAAATTATAGGCACTGAGACTGGTTTTAGGTTACTGAAACTACTATTGTCAAACGCATTAGCAATCTTAAGGAAGATGGCCCAACTGCTTTACATTCAAACAAGGGAGAAGATGCCTGAGGAAAGACTATGATAGAAATGTAAACTCTTTTGGGAAAGAGTTGACTAGAGAAGGAAACTACTTTTCAAAGTTATGATTTATTTTGTCCCTGAATTAAGAATATGGTTGTGTCCTGTACACCTGGTATTGGTTTTAGAAGCATGGAAAATGTGTGGAGTGGTCATGAATTGCACACAGTTATAGGAGCCACTGCTTAGATGTGGCATGAGGCAAGGCATAATGACCCTGATAGGCTGGAAGAGACTTTGGAAGGTGGACCATTGTTTGCATGGAGACCCAAAGATGTTTTGGATATACCAGGACTGTGCAAGGGCTATCATGATGGCTGTTAGCTACTGATAGAAGTTTTCCCTGGCCACTCAGCCCAGCTAGAGGGGTGGAATTGGAAAATCTGGAGACAGTTACTGGGTAAGATTGAACTTGAACTGAAAAGTTTGATGTTTGCTTAAGGTGGTTGAGTTCACATTGTTCTAGCCTCTCCTTGCTATGCCTTATACCAGTTGAAAATGATTACCCTTTGCCTTTATATGTTGAAAGTATTTAACTTGTTTGATTTTTACAGAGAAGAATTAGAACTTTGGAACTATCTTAAGTTGATCAAGACTGTGGGGACCTTTGAAACTGGACTGCATACAACTTACAATGTGTGATGATTTTAAATCTATTGGGGGCCAGGTACAGAATGGGATAGTTTGAATAGATGTCCCTCAACATATTCAATGTTTTATTAGTTTGTAGTTTGGATATGTCGTCATGTCTCTGGAGGAGGTGTCACTGGGCAGATCTTAAGGTGTGATGGTAGGCTTAGAATTCCAATTTAAAGATATGCAAAGTGAATAGTTCCATCAGGAGTTCCTATTGTGTGCTGTGTGGCTTTTGGCTTGTGTCTTCTTTCTCACTACTTGGCCTGTGAAAGCATGGCCAGCTTCTTCTGCCATCTTGGAACTTCCCCTGGATCTGTAAGCTTCAATAACTTCCATTCCTCCATAACTGCCTGGTTTGGAAGTTCATCTCAGGGACCTGAAGCTGTCTACTACAGGGACTTTTCTCTTTCTTTTCCAAACTACAATTGGAAAAGAGCCCATCAATGTTGCTTTAGCTTGTTTTCACAACTCAATTTCAGAATTTCTTATACGAATATGAAAATCCTCTACTTAGGAAGGAGATATTTTTGTAGGAGGCTGTAATCTATTGTATCCCTTATCAGAAAAAGAGAATTGAATCCTTCACTGGAAGAAAGTTTTGAGACTTCAGGTAGCACACACACACAAACACACACACACACAAAGATAAAATAAAATACAACAAACTAGCAAATAAAATAGAGTCAATCATAGTAGACTCTGCATTGTGTATAGGCACAATTTTCCACGCATAATTTCTTTTTCTTTTGCCACATAATTTCCTTTTTCTTTTGCAAGTGGATTCTTACACTAGACTTTCTAATGAATCTAGTAAGGAGGCTTGTGAGTAGCTACAAAATTTTTGCCTAGAATAGCATGAACACCAGGGACTTTGAATTAAGGATTGAATGAGGGGCAGATTGAGGAAATGAAAGTGCAGAGAAGTGATGGTGAAGTTGGAGAGGATTAAACTACCAAGCTCCAATAAAGAAGCACCAAGCAAAAGTTTGGGGATCCACCCAAATATGTTCCTTGGGTACTCATAAACTTTGGAACACAGGAAATGATTGTCATGGTTTAGGGAGAAAGAAATGATGAACCTTCAAATTGCACCAACATTATGCAGGGATATTAACCATTATCTAGGCTTTCTGCTCAAGAAAGCCTTTTCTGCTTAAGGAAGTCTTTTTGGTTTTTTTCTGACCAGCTCACTTAGATCAGGGATCAATTATATTTTGTCAAGAAAAAAAATCTAAGTAGGTTTATATTATATCACCTAAAGAAATAAATTCCCTTATTGATATTTTGTATATGTGCATTACTATTCTATTATTACATATGCTCCTTTTACTTCATTTGTTTGCAGTTTCCACTGTAATAACTCTATACATCTAGGTCACTGTAAAATGTGAAAGCACATTTCATGTTTGTTTCCTGTAAGAAAGTTCCACATCTTAGTGTTTCACAAAGCACAACTGAATTTGTAATGTGGCATTTTTCATATGAACAATAAAATTCATCCTTTCACCTTAAAAATGCTTATACTAGACTTGTGATTGGCAACAACCTGAAGTTATTTCACTAATGAAAGTCCCAAGGTGCTTCTTCCTGCTCCTTAACTCAATTAGTGCTAACCTTTGCCTCCAAGCAGTGACATACAATCATCTTTGGCCCATACACTATGTAAATAACTGCTCCTCATCTCCACCTGGGTGTCATACTGCTTTGCTATACTATGTGAGCCCATACACTCTAAGAAAGTAACATATATTCATGGCATTAATCATTAAACCATTGATTTGCTATTTATGTAATATACTTATTTCATTAGTGGGGTTATAGATTAAGTAAAAATTATTTTATACTATCAAAAATTCAAAATACATTTATCAAAAGGAATAGTCAGGGCTGGAGAGATGGCTTAGCGGTTAAGGCACTTGCCTCCTAAGCCTAAGAACAGTGGTTCCAATCTTTAATGATTCCAATCTCCAGGTCCCACGTTTAGACAGATGCAAAGTGAAGCAAGGGCGCAATGCCGCACTTGACTACAAGGGGTCACACATCTGCATTTCGTTCGCAGTAGCTGAGAGGCTGCTGGCGCGCCCATCTCTATCTGTCCCTCCCTCCTTCCCTCTCTCTCTCTCTGTGTCTCTCCAAAAAAAAAAAAAAAAAAAAAAAAAGAATAGTCAGTCATAGTCAGTTATTCTGTAGTAACAACTTGAAATGTCAAAGCCCAAAGCCTAAAAATAATGATCAAGTTCTGGCTGATATTACTCAAAGGCCCCAAAGTTCTACTATTTGTAGTAATGACTGATTTGAATATATTTTTGTGTGTGTGTTCCTTAAGTATCTATTTTGATTAAAGGCTTTGTTGTTCAGAGGCCTACCAGAGAGGTAAGGCCCTGCATGAGGCCACTAGGGGGTATACCCTCAGAAATGATGGTGGGAAACCTGATGGGACTGATTTTTCCTTCTCAAGGTCCTATCATGATGTGCAACAATCTGCTGCCCTCACCACCAGACAACTAGTGGGATCTTCCTGATCTTGGATTTGGACTTCTAAAACTGTAGGCTAAGCAAAGTTTATTTTTCTTTTTTTTAAGATTTTTATTTTTATTTATTTATTTATTAGGGACAGAGAGGAGAGAGAGTGTGAGAATGGGCACACCAGGACCTCTAGCCACTGCAAATGAACTCCAATGCATGCGCCACCATGTGCATCTGGCTTACATAGGAACTAAAGAACTGAACCGGGCTCTTTAAGCTTTGTAGGCATGCACCTTAGCCACTAAGCCATTTCTCCAGCCATTTTTTTTTTTTTTTTTAAATTTAGCTGTTTTCATTGTAGGAAATATTGTGTCACTGTTACAAAGCTGGGAAGTATGTAGTTATTTAGGAACTTAACAAAATATCTGTTCTATTAATGTATGCTTTCATGATCACCTGGGTAGGAAAAGGGAATGCAGATAACCATATATTAGTTCTAATCATCTGTACCTATCAGTGATTCATTTTATTTCTCAAGTTATTTTAAAAATTTACTAGCCAATAAATGAGATACATGCATGTGTAACACAGATGATGTCCTAACAAATATATAATTACAAGGTCATATAAAACAAAATTATATTGACTGCATATATCATCCCCTTAAATGTTTAGTTAATACTGATATGGCATTCAACTTAAACATTCTGCTTTTGAGTTATATAATAAATAATGCTGAGGAAAAATTAATTCTTTTTTCTCTACCCTTTTTAGATCTAAACATTACCTACATCATATAATGTAGGGTTTTTACCTCATTTTCAGCTCTATAACTTAATCCCTGAATCTAAATAAATCAGTACTATGATATATGTCTGTGCTTTCCAGCCTTGATGAAGATTATTTTGGCATTTTTTAAAATAACATCTTCCCAGTGATAGATCTACCCCTTCTTATATTTGTACTCAGAACTACTATGTACTACTAGGTCATTCCTATTTATGACTTTTTTTTTTTTTTTAATTGAGGAAAGCCTAACAGTCTGGCCTTTTTTTATATGAGAGAGTGAGGAAGAAAATTGGCACACGAGGGTCTCCCAACTACTGCCATCAAACTCTAGATGCCTGTACCACCTTGTGTGCATGTGTGACCTTGTGGGCTTGCTTCACTTTGTGTGTCTGGCTTACATGGGACCTGGAGAGTTGAACATGAGTCCTTGGGCTTCTCAGGCAAGTGCTTTAACCTCTAAGCCATCTTTCCAGCTCCTATTTCTCACTGTTGTTGTAAGAATAAAAAAAAATGATTGTTTTTACTCATACAAACATAAAGATAAGCTAATCATGAATAACAATCTGTTTGTAACTAAATGTAGTGAATCTCAAGTTTATTGCCAGATGTCAGTTTAAAGCTGGCCCAAATAACAGCAACCAAAAAGTGATTTAGTGAACTATTATACACATTTATCAGATATAATACTGCTTTGGAGAAAAATAAGCAGAAATAGTGATCTATTGAAATCAATGACACAGCAACAAGTTATGTACTTGAGTTGAAATGTATCCATTTTGGTCATTAAATTTTTTTTTTTATCATTATTTTAAGCAGCAGAATAAGTAAGATGGAGACAAACTGGCAACTTAAGTATATATACCATGAATTAACTGGGAACTCTTGAAGAATTAGGTTTCCTTTTCTATTTCATAGAAATCCTAAGAGCAGCCTCATGAGACTACAGAGAGGTTGTCTGTGAAAAAGATAGAGTAGTGTTTACATATGATAGATGCCTCAGCTCTTAGCCTTCCTTTCTCTCAACTCTAGCAACAATAACTAAAGTATGTAGCATAAGGATGGCCAAGAAGCAATGTTTCTAGAGAAATACAAAAAAAAAAATCTTTTCCAAATGACCATCTTGCCTCCTTCCCCAGATAATGACAAAAAAATTGGGTTGGGAATGTAAATATGGCCAGCAAAAAGAGCAAAGTTAAATGAAACTTTTGCTCTCACTATCACAGTTCAAATATATGAAGCCTAGCTAAGAAAGTAAGGAAAAAAGGTAATTTAAGAAAAAAAATCAAACAAACATGGACTTTGAAGATGAGCCAGTGTGAAGATTTACCAGTTAAATTGAGAAGGCATAAATGCTTGCTCCTTTGCTCCTGCCTGGTTCCTTGTTTTTTTTTTTTTTTTTTTTTAATTTTGAAAGGATCTCATATACCCATGTAGCTGAGGATGACCATGAACCCCTTGAACTCCTGATCCTCATTCCTCCACTTTCTGAGTGCTAGATATTCTGGCATGTGCCACCACATCCCATTTATGCTCTGCTGGGGATAGAATCCAAAGCTTCTAGCATGGTAGGCAAGCACTCTACTAATCTAGCGACAACTCAAGCCTGCTCATGTCAGATTTTGCCCTTAACAAGCATTCACTTTTTAAGTCCTTTAGTAAGCATACGTTCTTTGAAGAGTGAGAAGGTGAAATTATTAGATATGGACAAATTACATTTTCTCATACACTTTTTTCTAAAACCAGCATACATGTTACAATTTAATTATACTTAAATTAGCATTTTCCTTATATTAGACTTTACTGCTTTCTTTCTATAATCTGAGCTTAAAAATGCCAAGATCAGTCATTTTCTAGTCTCATGAAATACTATTCTGGTGTTTACTCAAATACTAAACTGATTTTTATCCAAAGAGATGCTACTTATGGAATTCTACCTTCACTTCAATAACCAGCATAGACATTATCATGAAACTGTGATCAAAACAATATGAAAATCCACCTACATTTATATTTGTAAGCAATCCTTTTACTTAATTGCACTAAACAAATATGATGACTCTGCACATTTGTGATTCCTATCAGAATGCAAGTTTTCAAAAACATATAACTTTACATGTGTTTGCACCTCCCCATAAGTGCAAAAACTGCATGTTTTCTTAAATGAAGAAGGCTGAACTTATTTTGAGCATATGTGAACTGAGATATACTTTTCTTTTTTTCTTTTTTGAGGCAAGCCCAACAGACTGCCCCCCCCCGCCCTTTTTTTAATGCCAGACAGCAAGCAAGAAAGAGATAATTGGCTCGCCAGGCCATCCAGCCACTACAATTGAACTCCAGACGCATGTGCCACCTTGTGCACATATGCAACCTTGGGCAATTGCATCACTCTGCATCTGGCTTACATGGGACCTGGAGAGTCAAACATGAGTCCTTAAGTTTCTCAGGCAAGCACCTTAACCATTAAGTCATCTCTCCAGCTCTCAGATTTACTTTTAAGATTATATTTAGGCCTAGATCTGTGGCTCTTCCCTATAATTCCAGCCAGCACTCTGGAGGTTGAGTTAGGAAGACTGCAATGAGTTGGAAGCCATCCTGGGATATGGAATGAGTACCAGGTCACTCTGGGCTTGAGTGAGCCTTAAAAAAGAAAACAAACAAACAAACAACAACAACAAAAAAAAACGATACAGTGAAAAATTGTGTTTAGGAATTAATTATCTAAGGACTAGAGATTAATTTATAGTTAGGAAAAAATAAAGCTTTCTGCTCAATTTTATAAGATAAAAAAGAAAAAAAACAATAATAAAGAAACAAAAAGAATTGAATATATCTTGGAAGTGCATAATCAAGGAATAGAAGATATGTGCCATTAGTTTTAATGGCTATCCACATTTACTGAATGACAATTTTTCCTATATGAAAATAAAAAGAACAATCAGTGTAGAAATCAATGCAATAATGGTTTAGAGATAAATTGTGGTGAAAATGAAGATGCAGTCTTCCTGATCCTAGAGAGATCCTAAATATATTAACTACTGCAGTATTAATTGTTTTCATTATCATAGTACACATTCATTCCAATTGATTGCAAGCTAGTATGGTTTTAAACCCTATTTTAAAGCAGTAACAAAACTTCACGTCTTTTTGGGGCTCCTGTAATTGACAACACCTAAAATTTCTCATGCATCTCAACCCTAAACAAGCATCTCACATTCTACTCTATGAATCAGAGATTATCTCTTGAACTTATTCAAATGGTTTGTAAAAGCAAAGCTGAAGCTCACATTTCAATTTTACTTTTCATAAAACCCCTTATTTATTCAAATTACCTTACAATTGCATTTCACTTTTAAAATTACTTTTTGGCTTATACACAAGGAATAAAATATCATAATTATTCTCCCTATATTTCTTAACATTTTTCTTAAAAGGTAAAAATAGAGTCTAGAGTATAAAGTATTTTCACTTATACAAGTTATCAAAATTTCATATAACCTGAAGTGTTTTTTTGATAATTTATTTATTTGACATACAGAAAGAGGGAGTGAGAGAGAATGGGCATGCCAGGGCCTCCAGCAACTGCAAATGAACTCCAGATGTATGCACCCCCTTGTGCATTTGGCTAACATGGGTCCTTTGGCTTTGCAGGCAAATGCCTTAACCATTAATCCATCCCTCAACTCTAACCTGAAGTTTATATATGCTCTAGTGCCTCATTCCTCCTCAATTTCCCCTTTGTTAAAGGAAAAAAAAAAAGTTCTTTCCTTTAGGCAGAAGAATACCTGGTCAACTTATTAAACTTCCAAAGGTGATTTTTATCAGTTCTCCTGCTCTGAGAGACACCTCATCTGATTTTGTTTGTGATTATAGGACATGATAGTTGCTTAGAATGTTTTATATGTGGTGTTTACTATATACTTGGATATTCTACACCAAGTTAACATTAAGCTTCCTCAGTCTACAACTAACTTTAATATCCTTCAATTTTCCAAATATATTCTTCCTTAATTTTTTTATATCAGAATGGTACAGTCATATCATAATTCAAATAGGAATTATTCTAATTTTTCACAAATTCCTATTAAATCATAGTCACTAGGACGCTCTAAAACTAATTTCATTTTATTCTGTGATTTCTTGGACTTAAGAGTACATAAAATTTTCTTAGTGCTTGAATTTCATTCTAAGTAGTTTTCTAATGTCTTGTTTTATTTTTATTCTCTCAGTAATCAAAGAAAATCTTCAGTATAGCCTTAGGGAAAATCTTTTCTAACCTCCCAAAGTTAAATGACATTGCTTTCTTTACCAGTAAATGAATGGTGTCATCTCACTTGACCTATATTTGGATAAACTTTTAAAAATGAGTTTATAAACCCACCTAAACCAGATGCACAAGGTGGCACATGCATCTGAAGCTCTTTTGCAGTGGCTGGAGGCCCTGGCATGCCCATTTATTCATTCATTCATTCTCTCTCTTTTTGTTTTTTGGTGTCTATCAAATAATTATATAATAAACAAAATTTTCAAAAATAAAAACTAAAACTTTCTATGTTTTTTTTTTTTTTTTGTTAAGTCACTGAGAATTATCTGTTTAATGATGAGTTTTTTGAAAAACCTATATTACTGACATAAGTAATCATTGAAAAAGTTTTAACTTTATTGGAATATTATTCTTTCAAATATTTATATAAAAGCAATGCTTTATCCCACATTGTTTCTGTTTTTACTTGTATTTAAAATATTTTGTATATTTTATTTTTATTTATATTACATAGCAAGAGTGAGAGAGGCAGATGTGGGAGGGCAGAAAATGGGTGTACTAGGGCCTCTAGCCATTGCAAATAAGCTCTAGAGGCATGTACCATGTTGTGCATCTGGCTTTTGTGAGTCTTGGGAAATCAAACCTGTGTGCTTTGGCTTTGCAGGTAAGTGCTTTAAGCACTAATCCATTTCTCCAGCATTTTACATGTATTCTTAATTTGAGAAGCAAAATAGTGTTAATTATAGCATGAAAAAATATAACATTTTTTGACAAAGGGATTGAGAATGAGAATACCTCAATTTCCATTTTAAAAATACACACTTATATTTATTTTCAAGTTTTCATACACTGAGAACATACTTCTTCTAAGGATATATTCTATTTTTTTTTCAGCTAAAAGAGCAAACTATTCAGAACTACCTGATAGTTCTATGCCACATAGTTGGCAAGAGATTTACAAGAATAGTAGCTATAGAGTAAGAAATTTAACCTTGGTCTGTGCATAATTTTCTATTGTTCTTGTGCACTATAAAATTTTAATGACATATACAAACATTTAGGAGTCTATTTCTCTATAGTTTCACTCACTCACAAATAGTAATAATCATGAGATCATCCTTGTCGATAAGGAACTTACAAATCATTTCTCTTCTTTTAATGTCACAAAAAATGTGCTGAAACAAAGTTTTCTACTAAGTGGCAAGACTATTCCTCCAATTCTAGTATGAGAGAATATGAAAAGTAGAAGTGAATTTCTAGTAAGGGAAATTTATTTACAGTTTATAAAAAGTGAAGGACCTTATCTGGTTAAGGGCATGCCAGCTAGTACCATCCATCTGGTGTTTACAATACACAGCAGTTGCTGCTGCATTTTACTTACCTTTTATAGCCAGTTTTCCATGTTACTTAAAAGACAGTCTAGGCATATAACTGCCTTCCACATTAGTATTCTTCAGTGCCTTAGGATAAATTTATTTTAAAATAAAAAAAATGCAAATAAAATGAATGAATGAAAAATGAATGTAAAAAGCCACTATTCTTCATAGTTATGAAAACAGAAAACTCTGTAAGTACTTCAAGCTTTTTGACCAACATATTTTTCATATACCTCCTGAAAAAATCTTGCTTTAGCAGGTTAACAGTGGGTATCTTCATCAAAAGTATTACAAACTTCCAGGACAGGTGTTAACGTCATCTCAAGACACAAGTAGCCTTGGCTCTACTGGCAGCTACAGAGCTCAGTTCAAGGGATGGCATGGTCCATCTAGCCACCTGGCCATTTAAAAAAGACTCCCTCTGTGTTGCTGGCTTAGGCAACAGACTCTTGGTGAAGTGTTCTCTCAGATAACTCACCTGTGTTACAGATTATACGCAATGTACAGTAGTACCCAAAATTTACTAAGCTATATATTACTAGATGTAAACATACAGATTAGCACCAATAAAGTAATAGTTGGTGACGTTAATACCCTACTCTAACCAATAAGACATGTGATCCTAACAGATAGTGTAAAGAAAAACCTCTGAGTTAAAAAAAAAAAAAATCTTTAAGAAGTTTGGGAGAAGGTTCAGTGGTTAAAGACATTTGCTTTCAACAATTGCAGGTAGAGGTTTGACTCCAATCCAGCTAGAAAAAGTAGCTCAGGAGTCTAGTGCTCATATATAGCCACAAGAGACCTTGGCATGCATTTGTGTGCATGCACACATACAACATATAAATAAATTTATTTATTTGAGAGAGGGAGAGAGAAAAAGAGAAAAAAACAGGTGTGCCAGGAACTCCTGCTGCTGCAAATGAATGCCAGATGCATGTGCCACTTTGTGCACCTAGTTTTACATGAGTATTAGGGAATTGAACCCACACCATCAGGCTTTTCAAACAGTCACCTTTTTAACCACTTAGCCATCTCACCAGCCAGAATTTTTTTTTTTTTTTTTTTTTTTTTTTTTTTGCAAAAGTCATGGATCAAATAGAACTAATAGATACCTACAAAATGTCCATCCATACATTCAGGCACACAATTCTTCACTGAAGTCTATAGAATTTTCTATAAAATGGAACACATAGTAGTATACAAAACAAGTCTTAACAGATATAAAAAATAGAAATAATTTCTAATATTCTATCTTAACACAATGTAATAAAAGTAGAAATGAACAGCAAGAGAAATTATGAACAAAAGCAGTTAATAAATATTGAGGAATGCACTACTGAATAATTACTGGGTAATCAAAGAAATAAGTAAAGAACAAATAAAAACTCTTAGAATTGATGATAAATAATAATAAAACAACATACCATACCCTATAGAGTGCAACAAAAACATTTCCAAGAAGTATTATAGCTATGAGCACTACAATAAAAATCATAGTTTCGGGCTGGAGGGATGGCTTAGCAATTAAAGCACTTGTTTGCAAAGTCAGAGGACCAAGTTCGATTCCCTAGGACCTACGTAAGTGAAAATGCACAAAGTAGAGCATGTGTCTGGAGTTTGTTGCAGTGGCTGGAGGCCCTGGGGTGCCCATTCTCTCTCTCTCTCAAATAATTAAAGAAAAATTAAAAAGAAAATCAGAAAATTTCCATCTAAATGATTACGATTCACCTTCATTTATTGGAAAATGAAAAGCAAGCCACATCCAAAATCAGTAGATGTAAAGTAATAATTAAGGCCAGGGCAGAAATTAATTAATTCAAAATTTTAACAATTAATGCATAGAATAGGTTCATTAAAAGATAAACAAAATCAATATTCCCTTAGCCAAAATCATCAAAAGAAAGATAGAAGACAGCAAGTGAATAAAAGTAGTCATAAATATGGAAACATTACAACAGATATCAATGACATTGAGAAATAGTTAGGACATACCTAAAGTCTTCTATTCCAGTAAGTTAAAAGATCTACAAGAAATGAGTGAATTTCTAGAAGACTATGACCTACCAAAATTAAATCAAAATGGAATAAACTATTTAGACAGATCTATAAAAATAAATTACATGGGCTGGAAAGATGGCTTAGCGCTTAAGGCACCTTCCTCCTAAGCCTAAGAATGCTGGTTCCAATCTCCAGAGGTTTCAATCTCCAGGTCCCATGTTTAGCCAGATGCAAAATGTTGCAAGGGCACAATGCCGCACTTGACCACAAGGGGGAGGATGCATCTGGATTTCGTTCAAAGCAGCTGAGAGGCTGCTGGTGTGCCCATCTCTATCTGTCTTCCTCTCCTTCTTTCTCTGTCTCTCTTTCTGTGTCTCTCTCCAAAAATAAAAATAAATAAATAAATAAATAAATAAATAAATAAATAAATAAATAAATTACAACAGCAATTTAAAAAATTCCAACTACAAAAAGTTCAGGTCTGCCGTGTGTGGTGGTGCACGCCTTAAATCCCAGCACTCAGGAGGCAGAGGTAGGAGGATCGCCATGAGTTTGAGGCCACCCTGAGACTACATAGTGAATTCCAGGTCTGCCTGAGCTAGAGTGAGACCCTACCTGGGGGGAAGTTCAGGCCTAAGTGAACTTACTGCTGAATTCCAACAAATCTTTAATGAACTAATGATATCTTCACAAACTATTCCTCAAAAAGAAACAAAATAAATGCTACTTACTAACATTTCTTATGAAACCCATCACTATGATACCTAACTCAGATAAAGACATAATAAAAAAAAAAAAAAAAGGAAAAAGAAAATTCTAGGGCTGGAGAGCTGGCTTAGTGGCTAAGGCACTTGCATGCAAAGCCAAAGGACCCAGTTTCAACTCCCCAGGATCCATGTAAGCCATATGCACAAGTTGGCTCATGTATCTGGAGGTCTTTTGCAGCAGCTGGAGGCCCTGGCATGCCCATTCTTTCTCTTTGCATCTTTCAACCTTCCTCCCTCTCTTTCTTAAATATATAAATAAATATAAAATATTTTTAAGAGAGAAAAAATTATAGACTGAGCTTGCTTGTGAACATAAATGTAAAAAAACAACAACAACAAAAAAAAAAACACCTCATTAAAATCCTTCCTATCTTAATTCAAGAACTTTTTTTTTTTTTTTTTTTGAGGTAGTGTCTCACTCTGGTCCAGGTTGGCCTGGAATTAACTATGTAGTCTCAGGGTAGCCTTGAACTCATGGCGATCCTCCTACCTCTGCCTCCCGAGTGCTGGGATTAAAGGTGTGCACCACCATACCTGGCTCTTAATTCAAGAACATATTAAAAGGATCATTTAACATGATTTTGTTTGCTCTATTCTAGAGATACAAGGATGGTTCATAATACATAATAAGGCAATTAGATTAAGATATCATGTTAACTAAATCAAGGACAAGAATCACATGATTATATAAATGAATATAGAAAACAATTTTGCAAACAAATTCAACACTGTCTTACTATAGATGCCCTGACGGTTCTAGGAATAGAAGAGTTTTTATTTCATCATAAAGAGGGTCACATCTGACAAACTTATAACCAACATTAGTCTAAGTGTGGAAAAATTCTAACCATTTCTCCTAAAAACAAGAATAAGACAAATTTGTTAACTTTATCAACTTCTGTTCAGTACAGTGCTTGAAATTTTATCTAGAGAAATATGACAAGAGAAGGAAATAAAATATATTCAAATAGAAAAAGCAAAAGGTAATTTTTGCTTTTTTGCATGAGTTATGAACCTACACAAACAAGATCCTAATGATTCTACCAGAAAGACATGTGATAAATGCATTTAATCATTTGGTATGGTGCAAAATTAGCACATAACCACCAGAAACTTTCTGTATAGTAATATAAAACATGAGTAGAGAGAAGATAGGAAGACAATTCCATTCATGATTCCTTTAAAAATACCTTTAAATAACTCTAATAAAGGAAGAGAGCATGAAAAATCTCTATAATCTTATCAAAACACTAAGCAGAAAACATGAGAATATAGGAAGAACTAGCATATTTATAGATTAGAATTAATAGTGAGAAAATGGCTATAGTGCTAGAAAACAACCTACCAACTCAAGGCAATCCTCATCAAAATCCCAAACTCATTATTCATGAAATTGGGAGAAAAAAAAAACTTAAAATGCTTATTGATAGTTAACAAAATCCTGAGCAGGAGGAGAAATATTAGAGGTATTACCATAACTGTTTTGAAGTTATACTACACAGCCTTTATGATAAAAACAACTCTATCTCTGACACAGGATATGTAAATAAATGAACAAAAGTAGAGAACCAAGATACAAATATACAGACAAGGTTTTTGACAAAGGGATAAAAACTATGCATTGAAGGAAAGACAGGTGTTTCAAGAAATGGTGTTTAAAAAACTGGATATCTGCATATAATGGAAGAATGAAATTAGATCTGCATCTCTCTTTGTACAAAGTTAATTCCAAAAGCATGAAAGACCTTAATTTAAGACAAGTTTCTAAATAGATCAATTTCAAAGAAAAATATAATTAATTAAAAGTAATGTAAAAAGAAAAAAGTAAGGAAAATGTTGTATGTGCAAGAACCTGGATAGTACTTATTGCTCAGGAAATAAGGCCAACATTGGACTAATGGTACCATCAAATTAAAATACTGTACAGCAAAAGAAACACTAAGTGTAACCAAGTATAGAAGGAGAGAAACTCTTTGATAACTTTACAACTGACAGTGGAGGAAAATCAGAAGTATACAAATATTTTTTTAAAGTTACTAAACAAAAAATAATAATAATCCAATAAATAAATTGCTAATGCAATGAACAATTTTCACAAGATGAGAAACAAATGTTCAAAAAATTAACCTGATTTACTATGAGAAAAATTAAATTTACACATACACTGAAATTCTGTCTTACACCAGTCAAAGGGGCAGTTATTAAGAAAACAACATCAAATACTGGCAAGGATATGGACAAAAAAATAGCCTTTATATAGTTCAGTTGGGAAGGTAAATGAGTACAGCGACTGTGGAAACCGGTATCCAGGTTTCTCACAACACTGAACTAGGTCAGGCGTTCCTAAAGGACTTCCAAGCTACCGTATCACAGAGATACTTGCACATCAAAGTTTATTGCATGCCTACTCACAATAGGTAAGTTGGCCAACTTAGATGTATAACAACAAAGGAATGGAAAAAAGAAACCGAGACATATATGCATTTTTTTTGCATTTGGTTGTAGAAGATGCATTTATATTATTATAGGAAAATGAGTCAAATGTATATAATAATATTAAGCAAATTAAGCTTCTTTAGGAAGACACATAGTGTGGTTGTTCTCATATGTGTTTCCTAGATTTTACATAGATACATATAATCATAGATATAAGCAATAGAAAGGTAGAAGCTAAGTGTGTAAAAGCATAAAGGATTTATAGAGAGGAAGTGTGGGAATTGGAGTGGTAGGTAATATGTTCAGTATATAATGTATATATTTATAAAATGTCATTAAGTAAAACTACCATGCATAATGAAATGTACACAGTCTTTTTTTTTTTTCAACTCAAGACAATTTCAAAGTTTATTAGAGCAGATAAGAAAAAGACTGGAGTAAAAGTAATTTTATTGCTTATCAACATTTTCTATAACATCCCAATAAAATATAGTATTTGATCAAAGATAGGAAAATTTGAGAATTATAAGAAACAATAAAAAATATTAGATCAAAAAGACAAATATTAAATTGTCCATTGATTTAATGAGTTCTTAGCGACAATGAAAATGTTAGAAACACATAACATTCTCAAATAAGGACAAAATTAAAATGTCTAAAACTTGACAACGTAAGTACATGAGTGATGTGTAACATTGTTTTAAAATTAACATTAAAAAGTGAAGATACTGGGGTTGGGAAGATGGTTCACTGGGTGAAATGCTTTCCAGGAAAGCATAAGGCCCTGAATTTGGACCCTCAGCACATGCTGAAATGTCAGGTGGGAGTGGCAAAACATTTGTATAATCCCAGTTCTAGGGAAGCAGAGATGAGAGGACCAGGGCAACTGGCTGGCTTACACTAGCTGAAATGTTGGGCTTTCATTTCATGTGAGAGAACGTGACTCAATAAATAAAATGAAGCACAATGAAAGAAAATGCAGACTCTGGCTTCAACATGCATGCACATACACATGCATTTGTGCCTGCACATGTGTGTGCCTACACACAATGTACACACAACATAATCTGCAAAGTGTGATGATATTAATAGCAAGATCTAGAAAAGATGTTGAATAACTAGATCTGTCTGAGAAAGTTTTCTCCTTCTCTCCCTTCCCCTCTGTCCCTTTCCTCCCCTTCTTTATCTCTATCTCTTTCTTTCTCTTTCACTTTATTCCTTTTATTTTTGAGTGATTTGTATCCTAGGCAAATAATCTATCACCAAGCTACATTGCCAACCCCAAATTTCCTGGTTTTAACATATTATGGCTCTTTTATATAGCCATAACATTCTATATGTTATCATTAGGGGAAGCCGGATACATGGTTCATAGTATCTTTTCATACTAATTTTACAGTTTTCCAAGAAGTTTAAAGTATTTAAAATATCAAATACAATGCAAGAAAACATAATTCTTCTATTTTTTATCTCTTTTAAAAAGACAAGACTTAGTATGTTCCCCAGCCTCAGATCAAGTCATTTTTGTTCCTCAGTCTTGTGCAAACCTTAGACCTCATTTCCATTCTAGAATACCTAGCTTCTACTTTTTATTTAAAAAAAGGAACATAGCCATAACATTCCAATTTGTTTTCTGAATTGCCATTGGTTTAGTTTTGAATTTGGCTGTTCCTATTTGTACTTCATGAAATATATATGAAATACTTTTGACACTGATCATAATATGTAGACTCTCATTTTCTTCATCTTGAAACAGTGAACATACTTTCAAAGAATGCATGTCCTAAATAAATGATGAGATAAAATAAATTCTTCTTGTAGCCATTTTCAGTTTGCAGAATTAATATTTTATTTTCATGTTCTCCCTAGTTTTTTTTTTTTTTATTTAAAATAACCAAAACCACAAGGTAATAGTTGTTATCAGAAGCATTAAAGTAATTTCAGGTAAATATGTGAGAATTATATCACCAAAACAATAAAATGTTTGTAAATATTACTCATTGCTCCACTTTTTCTAAGCAAAGGCAAGAGCAGCATTCATTTTGTCCTATCTTTAGAGGGCTTTGTGTTGCTTGTATAGAAAAACAGCTTGGGAGGATATAGATACTGTCTGCCTGTGGGTCTTAAGGGAGATTTATCATCTGAACAGAATAATAAAGATACCACTTCTCTTAGGCCCAAGTTTGGCAGGTTGCTAGATGTGGCCTTAGAAGATTTGTGGTTTCCTAAAGTGAGAGCTGCTCAGCCATGACACAGACTCCCTGTGTTTCTATCATCTACCTGTGTCCACAGCTTCCACTGTCCCTCATCTCACAAGGAGCAAAGGGAAACGATGTTAGTAAGATTTTTGCTGAGTACAGTGCTTTGCTGAAGAAATACCCATTGTGTCTGACCTCAGGTGCTGTAATGCACTGACAGTTTAACTTACTTACTTCAAAACAGGATAAAATCTCAGATTCCAGATGTGTGAAGGTTATGTGGAAATGAGATAGAATTCTTTTGAAACTGCAATATTCCTTCCTGATTTTATTTACATATATATATATCTTGCTGCTTGTATAATAACAGCAGTCCTAGGCCAGCCTAGAAGGTACAGGCTCTTGATGACAGCTCCTGTAGAATGAAGATTAGGGATTGAACATCTAATTTGGGTCTTTTCAATATATTCTTCCCCTTTTGTATCTGCTTTTTCCATACAAAATGTATGTTGGAAGGTGGGAAATAGAGGGAGAGTATAGATATTTCAGATTTCATGGAGATGGGGGGACTTCAAAGTGATGGATAAGAGGGGGCATGAACTTTTATCTTTTAGAACTGTTTCTGGAGCCTCCTTTCAGAACATTTACACGGTAGCATTGTTGTTATTCTTTTCAATGATGTTTGAAAATTAGAGGAGCAAAACAGTAGCATATATTACCTGCTATACTATGAGCAGGAAACTGCTTTATTTTTGACCCATGAATACTGTAACTTCTACCAGGATCTGTGAGACTCTCAGTGGTAAATTTGGCTTGCAAATGCGATAAAATCTTATCTTCTTCACAGTATTTAACTGCAGGCCCAGTTTGATGTTAATTCTGACATTTTAAACTAGAAAGCACATGTCAAAAAATAGGAGTAAAAAGAATAAGTCTAGGTTCTTGATACTTCATAAGCAGTGCTTTAATAGATACTTCATCACTAAAGATGACAAAAACATACATAAAAATGTATCCAACATCTCCCCATGCATCCTTTTTTACTTCTTGTAATAACTGTTGCAGACAGTTAAATAGGCTCTTACTTTCCATGTACTGAGAGTTTTACTTACAGTGAACCAGGTGCTTTTCAGCAGTTGTACGTATGGAGCCAAAAGGTAAATGCAGCAGGGGTCTGTCATGGTTAGTCCTCTAGCACCTAAGGGAACTGTTCTCAGAAGCATTCCAGTTGTTTCTCAGAAAGTTCCCGGAAACATTGGCCCAGTTGACTGTGTCTGTATCAATATAGCCTGACTGACCTTTCCTTTCCCAACTTCATCACCTCCTGTTTATCACATGTGCTTCAGAGGCAAAGCAGAAGAACAATTTTTTTTTTTTTTTTTCTGGAAAGGCCCTCACTTAAGACAGAGGAGACTTCCCTTTTCAGAACACATAGGCTTAGACTTATAAACATTTTTCCAGAAATTTCATATATTTCCATGAATTAAAATTATAGATCTATGTTATAAAATGTGTAAATTTTGGAAAACTTAATTTAAATATCAACTAAAATGTCATTTAACACTTCAAGAGTATTCTCCCAAATAATCGTTTGAATATAAGATAATTAATGACTCTATTCTGGAATGCATTAAAAAGATGCATAGGCAAAATTAGTATTGCAAACTATAGATTAATATAAATTCAAAATTTCTACACTCTGTAGAAGAAATCACTATCTTGAGCATATTTAATATTAGGTATTGGTACATATGTGTTAATATTTTATTTATTTATTTATTTGACACAGAGATACAGAAATAGGAAGGGAGGGAGGAGGGAGGGAGAGGGAGAGAGAGAGAGAGAGAGAGAATGGGTACACTAGGTCCTCTAGCCACTACAAAAGAACTCCAGATGTGTGCACCTTCTTGTGCATCTGGCTTACTCGGGTCTTGGAGAATGGAGCCTTGAACCGGGGTCCTTGGGCTTCATAGGTAAGCATTTAACCACTAAGCCATCTCTCCAGCCCTGTACTGGTACATATTTTTAAAAACACTTTAAAGCTGCCTCATTATTTTTGTTAGAATTCTACGTTAGAGGAATAAACAAAATAAGACCTATAAATCTCTTAGCATATTTTTGGCTCATAAATTATTGTGTGAAATTCTGGTTGTGGGCTGGAGAGATACCTTAGTGGCTAAGGTGCTTCCCTGTGAAGCCTTAGGACCAGGTTTGATTCCACAGTACCCACATAAGCCAGGTGTTCATGGTGACACAGGCATCTGGATTTTGTTTGCATTGGCTACAGACCCTGGAACACCTATTCACTCTATCTGCCTCTCTCTCTCTCTCCTTTTTTTTTCTCTCTCTCCATATATATATATATACAAAACACACACACACACACACACACACACACACACAGAGAGATATATGTGTGTGTGTATGTGTGTTTATGTGAATATGAGTTGACTTTCACTTAGAGAACTTTATCATAAATAAAGAAATCAAGGATTGTTCTACAAAACTAAAAGTTATAGAGCTTAGAATCAAAATCACTCAGAGAAGTTAAAGCTCCTGTCAGATTCTGTTGAAGAGCTGTGGGAACTAAGAGCTTGTGTTGTTTCTGCTTAATTATAGTCAGGTGTGGGATACAAAAGAGTCTTAAATTTCTATGGTAATAGGAGATCAACAAAAAGAGAGGAAAGGTTCCAGTTTTCACCTGTACTCATCCAGGTTCATCTTAAATGGCATGCAGTAATATATAAAACAAACAGATAATATGGGCAAACTTCTTTTCTACATAGTAATTCATTTTCATATGTCTCTGAATTTAATTGTTATGACTTCCTAGTAGAAGAAATAATTGGACACTTTTTTTCACATTTTACACTAGATGCATTTGAATATCAGATAAGTAATTGTCTTTGAAATTTCATAAAATAACCAATAAATTATGAAGCTGGATTTAAACTCAATGTATTTAAACATAGTTTGTATTCTATTTTTGCTGTTATCATTACGATTATTTCCATGTTGGGGGTCATTTTCTTTTTTTATCATAATAAACAGATTTTTACTGACATCAAGTTTCAAAGAAGCAGTTTTTAATTCCAACCTGTTCAGGGGAAAATGACTATAAATTTTATAGACTGTAGAGGTTCCTCCAAGGTGAGAAAAAGGAATTAGAACTACAATAGCAGTAACTCACAATTATTTTACTGATGGAAGTCTTCTTTGATAATTGTCTCCTAGCTAAGTGTTCATATCAGTTTTTCTGATTTTATTTTTATTTAACTAATTATCTCAATGAGTTAGATTTTAAGGTACCCGACTTCTAATTTGCCCAACTACTGTTTATCTTTCCTTCCGTCTCAATAACCAACCTGCTCAATAAAAACAAATAGAATGCAATAAAATAGCTGGCATTTGTATTATATTAATTATTTGTAATAAAATAAACAATGCATGGAGAGTATTAAAATGCTTAATATAAAAGAAGCAGAGTTTAGTCTCCTGTATATAGCCAAAGAAACAAATAATTAAATCACAGGGCTTGAGAGTTGAAAGAAATCATAAAAATCAATAGTGAAGAGATGTCAGCAAGATTACTCAAAAACAGATACAGCAGTTAAATCTTCTACCATTGGTCAGAGCTCTTACCAACATGCTTTAATGTACCTATAGATTGTAAACTCTTTTCTTTTTTCTCCTTATTGGTTAGCTTTCCTCTGTTAACTTTCAGTAAAGAAATAGTGATAAAGTGAATTAAACAACCCTATTTATAACAAATATATAAAGAAAGATTGTTAGTGTCTGTGAAATATCATGATTAGAAACAATACATGCTAATAATTTTCATCCACTATAAATATACACATGTGTTGTAGCAGTTCATGATGTAAAGTTTTTTTTTGTTTGTTTGTTTGTTTGTTTTTTGTTTTTCAAGACAGGGCCCAGGCTAACCTGGAATTCACTACATAGTCTCAGGGTAACCTCAAACTCATAGCCATTCTTCTACCTCTGCCTCCCAAGTGCTGGGATTAAAGAAATGTACCACTATGTCCAGATTTTTGTTGTTATTGTTGAAAAAAATATATTTTATTTACTTATTTGTAAGTCGAGAGAGAGAGAGAGAGAATGAGAGACAGAATGGAGATGCCAGGGCTTCTAGCCTCTGCAAATGAACTCCAGATGCATGTGCCACTCTGTGCATGTGGCTTTATGTGTGTACTGGGGAATCAAACCTGGGTTAAGTTTTGTAGACAAGTGCCTTAACCACTATGCCAATTCTCCAACTGAAGATTTTTCAAGAGAATTATACACTTATTACTTTTATTATTTACATAATTAATCATCTTCATTTTAAGTTCTTTTATTTGTTTATTTATTTATTTATTTAGTTGACAGTGACAGAGAAAGAAAGAGGCAGAGAAAGAGAATGGATGCACAAAGGCCTCCAGCCACCGCAGATGAACTCCAGATGCATGTGCCACCTTGTGCATCTGGCTTATGTGGGTACTGGGGAACCAAGCCTTGAACCAGCGTTCTTAGGCTTCATGGGCAAGAGCTTAACTGCTAAGCTGTCTCTCCAGTCCATCTTCCTCATTTTGTTATTAATTAACTTAAGTAAAATTGAACCAAGAAATAGGAGTAACTGCAGTGTTATCTCTGTAAATGAAACCAGAGCATTGTAAGTTTCAGGCTAGGCTTGGTTATGTAATAAGACCTCTCAAAAATAAAGAAAGAGGGCTGGAGGGATGGCTTAGCAGTTAAGGCACTTGCCTGTATAGCCAAAGAATCTAGGTTCGATTCCCCATGCTCCATGACAGCAAGACGCACAAGGTGCATCTGGATGTTAATTGCAGCAGCAGGCTCCCGTCATGCCCATTCTCTCTCTCTCTCTCCATACTTATATATGATAACCTTTCTCAATAACTAAAAATAAAACAGAAAGAAAGAAAAGTTTTCATGGAAATATGAAAATATTCAACTCTTTTGAGTTTTTTTATGATTAATCAAAAGAAGTTCATATTTTCTTAATAATAAATAAAAATATTTTTAGTTAAAAGTCTTGGTTGACTATAATCTTTTAAAAGTTAAAGGAACATGGTTAGTAGCATGCTTATGTTTGAAATTGTAATCAATAAGCCTACCTACAAAAAAAATGAACTTATTCTTCATCTATACTGTAGCAGACAGCTTCAGGTTCGCTGAGATGAACTTCCAGACCAGGCACAGTTATGGAGGAAGGTATATTATTTATTGAAGCTTACAGTTCCAGGGGAAGTTCCATAATGGCAGAAGAAGCAGCCTGCTCTCACAGGGCCAAGCAAGAGAGTGAAAAACCTAGCAATACCTTCATAAGACCCTCAAAATAGAAGAAAAAGATGATGTCATCAAATTAAAAGAGAGACTAATGGAGAGAGGGAGGGGATATGATGGAGACTGGAGTTCTAAAGTGGAATGGGGGGGGAGGGGAGAGAAATATCAGGTGGGTTATTTTTGTATGTAAGTATAAAAGTCAATAAAAAACAATAATTAAAAAAAAAAAAAAAAACAGGCGCGCAGCACACAGAGCAAAGCTATAGCCCCAAAGCCACAGCATACTTCAGGAACTCCTACTGGGCACACTTTGCATATCTTTACAATGGAATCTCAACCCCACCACAAACACCTTAAGAACCACCCAGTGACATTGCCTCTACCAAGGTGACTGCAGCTGCAAACTATAAACTAATAAAACATTGAATATATTGGGGGCCATATATTCAAACTACCACATATACCTTATATCTTTAGAGCTTTGCCTGATACATTTTCCTTGTAGATGCAGCTATGTCATAAGCTTTAGCAACAATTACCTGACCTACTGAAATACTCTCCTCCTAATATTACCATATTGCTCTCCAGCCTCTTACTCACTATTGCTCAGAAATGCACATCTTTCTTTTTTATCTTTCTATATTATAAATATGCTATCAGCTTAGCATTTCCCAACCTGATCAGCAAAGATTCAAATTCTTCCCTGCATCTCTCCACATTAACTCTGGCCACTGTTCTGCTCCCTTTTATATTCTCGTCATAGTGGTTTGGCTCTTAGCCATCTCCAAGACTGCAGACTTGCTTCATTGTTGTAGAGCTCTCTCCTGATGGGGCCCTATCCAAATTTCTCTTCTGTAGTTTGTCTTTTTTTGTGTGGTCCTGTGGGAGTGAGCTATCTAACTAGCACTCTTGCTTTTTAGCAAAGAAATTCGAATGGCACCTCATTGTTAAATCTTTCATGAACCAACTACACCCATTAAGTTCTGCCATCAACTTCATTAGATTAGGAGTCAAGGAAGATACACACATCTTGGTCAGTTCTGAGTTGGTGCTCCCTGGAAGGCCTGATGGTGGGAGGAAGACTCTCCAGAATGGATATCCCTTCCAGTAGTGGACTACACATGAAGAAGATCTAAGATAACTCAGGACCTTTTGCCTTGCTGCCCCTGCTACTCACTGGCGTGTGTATTTTCTGTGCTCTGACTATCGTTCATGGACAATGAATTCAGTTTCATTAGCCTTCTAAATTGAACTGAAAAGCAATCACTCTCCAGGAATCCTCCAGGCCTTCAGCTGCAGATTGGGACTGCTGAGGCATTCAGCCTCATGAACAGAGCAGGTACCCAGCTCTCTGACTTTCCAGCCTGTAGACAACTATTGTTGGACTGCCTTACCCACAGGCAGTAGCTAATCAATCATCTTTATGATACATATTTATTTGACCATTTATTTTCCTATATAGTTCCCTTACTAAAATACTAATCTAAAAACCTCTGTCATAGTTGGCAATAAAGCACAACTTATATTAACACAATTGGTTGTTGCTTTTTATTTTTAAATTTATTTGAGTTTTTCATTTTAATGAATTTTAGGACATAGAGAAAATTGTATGATTAATGCAAAGAGCTCCCAAGAACCTTTCACTATTTCATACTTTTGGTCATTTTATTCCTTTTGTTTGTTTGTGTATGTTTGTGTATTGTGGTGGGTATGGAGGTGTATGATGTTGTGTGCTGTGTGTATGGTGTGGTTTGGTATAGGTGTAGGGTGATGTTTCTTGTTGTGCCCCATAAACTTGCTGGGGTTAGTGGACAATGTGTTCCCCTGTGGTGGGACAGGTAGGAATGTTGAGTGTCCTGCTTCATCTCTTCTGCTCAGTCTTGTTTTGAGGTAGAATCTCCTTCCTGATCCAGTGGTTCTCTTGCATTTGCCCTACCCTCCCCCTGGCCCTGGGACTGGGGTCCCAAATGCTAGTGGTCATGCCAAGCTGGAATCTGGTGATTATAACTAAGGCAGCCTCGGGTCCCCTTAACAGCAAAGCCAACTCTCCAGATCTTGTTACAATTTATACCATACTGCATTTATTATTACATACACAACATATATACATATATATATACACATACACACAATGCTTCACAAACTTAATTCAATGAATTTAGTGTAGAAGTCAGGGTAAACTTTAGTTTTTTTTTTTTTTTTTTTTTTTTTTTACCAATTTTAGTATATTTGTGACTGAAATGAACAATTAATATTTTTAATTTTATGAAAATTTAGCTTCCATTATAAAAGACTTACCATTGATTATATCTACATTAATTAACCAGAGGAGTTGCATCAATATTTAATTAATATAGGTAATAAACAATCACAATGATTCTTCTTCTGCTGTTTCCAAGAGTGGTATCTGATGCAATCTTCAACTATCCTGTACAGACATTTGCTATATATAGCCAATAGGTGATCATATAGATGACATATACCCTAATAGTGATCATATATGATCACAAAGGTGTTAATTTGGTTACTTCACTTTTTCAAAAAACTTGGTTTTATCAGATCCTTTAATTATGCTTTTTATTAAAGGACTGAGGTAAATAATGTCCATGATAACATCACACTAAGAAGCATTAGGTTGATTGCTTCTTACAATAACCTTTGATAGAAGTATGATGACATGAAGAAACTCAGTTGGTTTTTTTGTTTTTGTTTTTGTTTTTCTAGGTTTTAAGATGCATTTACTCTTCAATCTATGCTTGGACTCTAAACTAGATATTTTGATTTTAGTACAAATGCTTGTACCTATAACACAACTGCTGATAATACTCCACATTAATATGAATGCATATTCAAATTGAGTAATAACTATCAAAATGGAAAGTGTGACCTTTTGGGAATAAGCAACACATCATTAAAAAGAGAAAGGATCTGAAATAGGTTAAAATGAAATGATGAAAATAGAAAACTAAGATAGGAAATGGCAAAAATATCTGCGCACATTAGAGCTACAGAATGAGTGAGGTAGAACTCTCTCATCTGTGTGGGCTAGTCTATGCACCAGCAACCACTACTAAAATGAATTCCAACACAGCATCATTACATGTTAACAAAAGTTCTTTGATATCTTGTATCTATTATAAATAATGTGTGTTAAAACTAAATTGTTCTCTATCTGATGAAAAGTGAAGGACCGGTTTCTGCTATTACTGGGTTTCAGGAGAAAATGAATCAGTTACTTGTATGAAATACACTGTGAAATACAGTGAACTATGGCAGAATTGAAAGTTTGGTCCCAATTGAAATTTAAAATCCTAACCTGCAAAATTATAGACAAAATTTCACAATTCAGACCAAGAAATATGAAAGGCCATAAGAGGAAATGATCACAGTATCTACTAGCGATGGAGCAACAGTGATAATATGCTGTTCCAAATAGTAGCTTTTATTTGTGTGTTCTGAAATGTTCTATAGGATGGTAAGACATATGAAACTCATATAAGTCATTTCTGAATTGGAAACTATACCTTTGGAGCCCCAACAAACCACTTAAGCCTCAAATGTAACAAGTGAAGCAAATTCTTGTATACAAGAAAGCTAGCCCTTACTTTTGGCTACAGTGTGACTCTATCATTACTCTGCTTTCTGTAATAATCGTTATTTGATTTCTCTCATACTGCTCCTGTTGCCAGCCACATCTCATGTTAAGCATTTGCTGTGTGGGAAAAACACAGCTTACGGGTCCATTGACCCTCTCAGTTATGAAAGCCATTTCCTTTCTGTCAAACTGTGACTTCAGTGGTAAGAAAAAGAACAGAGAATGAATCTATATTGTACTCCACAAGAAATGGCAATATTTACCCACCTTCTTTTCTCAACATTTCATGGCTTCATTTTGTTTAAAATAGAGGGAAAGTATTCGTCTCAAAAACCAGCCTATTAATGAAGCCTAACTTTGCTTAGTAAAATAGAACCCCATCATTAAAACCACAGTCAGGAATGCAGGATGAAATTTCTTTCCTGTGTCCTTGTAAATTATAAATTTGTGGAAAATACTCAAAACACTTGAATTGTACAACTGGGGCCAAAAAATGTGCTTTCAAACAGTGTTCAGCTTTCTAGTCGGAACATAGGTGATCCAGTAAAGAAGCTTAAACTCCCCCACTATTCAAAACGTAGTGATTATCCATAGAAAGAAAAGGGAGAACTGTGTTTCCAGAATTTGCCTCTGATTAAAGGGGAATGGATTTGTTCAGATATGAGTCATCTGTTCCCTGCCTGGCCTACAGTTCCAGTCAGATGGTCACTCATAATATGGAATTTTGTTTTCTTCCTTTTAAATGGTGAAAACATTTTAGTTTTTATAGAAGTTTAAAGTTTATAGGAATTTGAGCATAAAAGAGACTGTCCATGTATCTACTTTCTTCCTCACTCTGTTTCCATTGTCATCAATAACTTGAATTAGTTATATAGTTTTTAAGAGTAGTAATACTAATGCATTATTCTTAAATAAAATACATAGTTGATACTGATGCTGTCTGTGGAGTGTGTTATATGCATGGACTTTGACAAATGCATCCTATTCAGTACCACACAGTGCCTTCAGATCTTAACAATCTCTCTTCACTCCACCTGTTCAGCCCTTCTTTCTCCCTTGTTCCATGTCAGGTTTATCTATTCCAAAATGTCACATAGCTTTCCTAATTTCTTTGCAACAAGTTCTGTATACTCTTTCTTTAAGAAGAACATTTTTATTTATTTGCAAGGAGATAGAATGAGTATGCTAGGGCATCATGCCATTGCAAAAAAAAAAAAAAAAAAAATCTAAATAAATGCACATGTGCCTTTGTGCATCTGGCTACTGGGGATTTGAACATGGGCTGGCAGGTTTTCAACCAAGTGTCTTTAACCACTAAACCATCTCCCCAGTCCTCTACATGTCCTTCCCATGTTAAAGAATTACCATTACATATTTCCAAATTCCATCATCTTCAGGGTTGGTAAACTTGCCTCTGAATGCATGTTGGAAAATTGCCATCTATTTTCAAGAAGACTCACTGTGAGAATAATGTACTACATATAAATGTAGGGTCTAGGACAAATATAGCAACACATAACATTAGACCGAGGACTCAGAAAGCTGAGGCCGGAAGATTGTGAGTTCTATGCCAGCCTGAGATACATATTGTATACACTGACAGCTTAAACTATATTGTGAGAACCAGTCCCAAAATAAATACAATTAAAATAAATAAGGGGGTTGGAAGCTTGGTAGTTAGAGGAATTAGATGGCAAAGCCAGCCTGGCTTGGTTCAATTCCCAAGCCAAGCATGTAAAGTTGAATGAATGTTCTTTGGCAGCAACAAAAGTTCTCTCTCTCTCTCTCTCTCTCTCTCTCTCTGTGTGTGTGTGTGTGTGTGTGTTTGTGTGTATAATAAAATAAATAAATGTATAAATAAAGTTTAAATATATTGATAAAAATGAGTGTGGGCATGTAGATTATAGGGTGACACTACTGTAGGATTGTAGGTTGAACCCTTACTATAATATTTGTTGGCTGTTTTTATCAAGGGCCATTCTGCTCCCCTGCTCCATTCTCACCTATAAAAGAGCCAAAGGTGACAATAAAACTATGTACCTTACAAGGTATGGGGAAGATTAAGATTAAATGAATCAAAGCAAGGGAACTGCTTAGAATTAAGGAAACATTCATTATCATTTTGCTCTGCATATTCCTGTTTGATCTCTCCTCCTCCTCCTCCTCCTTTTTCTTCTCTTTCTCTCTCTGTCTCCTTCCAAGAAAATGAGCCTGTTGAAACTGCAAATTGGTATTCTGACATACCACACATACAAAAAGCAGTTGTATGATGCAAAACTATTTTGATGACTTTATGTTTATACAAATCATATTGTGGTCACAAGATATTCTAGGACACTTTCAATTAACTGCACATCACAATATGTTCTATTAAAACATCTCTACCATGAAATATGAGCTCACTAAGCACATCATGAAGAGCACACAGTATTAATTTATACAAAGGAAAGAGGGCAGGATGCTCCCAGAAGTATTGTGGCATAATATTGTGTGGGCTCACTTGTGTATCCCTGCACAATATAAAATCTAAGAATACCCTCATGAAATAGTTATAATATAATGTACTTATTTATTTTTTTTTTTTTTTTAGTATTTCATTTATTTATTTGAGAGAGAGAAAGAGAAAGGCACCAGGACCTCCAGCGACTGCAAACAAACTCCAGATGTATGTGCCCCCTTGTGCATCTGGCTTACGTGGGTTGTGGGGAATCAAAATGGGATCCTTCGGCTTTGCAGGCAAACGCCTTATCTACTAAGCCATCTCTCCAGCCCTATAATGTTCTTCTTAATTTAAACTTGTAATAAAACTTTCACATGGAACATTTTACTGCTTGACTAAGCCGTCAATATATTATTAATTACAAGTGTTTAAGGACAGAGACAGTATTTATAAAGTTCCTCATGATACTACATTTTGCAAAAGGGCTTCTAGCTTTTGCCACATTGTTCTTTGGTCTCCCTTCAACTACAAAACAGGATGTATGAGCTATTACAAATATATCAAAAATTAATATGATTTATTTTAATTAAATAAAATTATTCTTTAATATTACATCACATGATAACTGAAATGATAAAAATGGGAAAAAAATACATGATTTAAAATTAATTCCAATGCTAACCAGTCTTGAATTTATGCATTCTCCATTGGCTTATCCTATTTGAATACAGCTTGTCTTCGAGCAAAATGGACATAAAGATTTTAAGAGTAATAGGATGTTGTTCTTTGTGTATCTAGAAATTCCCTATCTGCTCTGTTCTAAGCCTGTGTATTAAAGGTTAGGGACACATTGATTATCTCTAAAGTATTCATGCCCTGTGGAATACATTATGGGTCTCTCTTTGTATTTGCCATGCTTCAAATTATAACTACAGTTGCCATTCATACAGTTTCCATCCTGGTTGTGCTGAGGTGAGCATCACCTTTAGTGTCACCGATGATGTGGTTGTCACTGCCATCTTTTCTATCACCATCATTTACCACTGCCACCATACTGATCTAGCATGTGCAGAGCATCTCCATCAGGAACAAGACACTCTTCCTCTCAAGTAGCTCACATAATACAGAAAATAGTTCGTGACATCCATCTCACGCATCTCCCTTCTATTTGCACTGAAATTATTTCAGCTTTATAGCAGAAAATACATTTTATTCATATATCTATCAAACCCTTATTCCTCACTATCACCAAATCCTTATGACTCAGGAAAAATTGATTCTACTAAGGTCTAGGTGTGGATTCTTATTAATCCCATCCCAAGCAGCCCAAAGCCCTAAACTGATCCTATAAAATCCTTTAATCATTTTAGACCTTTAAACTTGAGGGACAAGGAAAAATCTACGACATATATAGAGGTCAAAAGGAGAATATCCTCTTCCTCTTTCAATGGCATGTGGGAAATAGAGCACCACTGACTATTAAAAAAAAAATTTCCTTTGGAAACTCAGGCAATGGACAATAATAGACAAGGAAAAACACCAAAAAGAACAAATCCTACCAGGTATTCCCTATTACTCAAGTGGAAAGTCTACACCCTATTTTCCTCATCTGGACCAATGGACTGACTCTGACCTCTCCTTGACCAAAGACCATGGCCTTTTTCTCTATCTTTCTTGTTCTAATTGAGAGTAGTTTTAATTTTATTAATTGCTCATCCTTTTATATGGGGTTTGAAAGGAGCAGAGGTACAAACGACATGCCCATTAGTTCCTAGATTTTATTGCCAAAAACCATAACAGAGAAGTCTATCAGCTGGAGGTCCTGTGCTTCAGCCTAAATGTAGAGTCTTCTACATATGAGAAGAAACATGCATTTTAGCATTTACAGCCAAGAGATACTATTTGCAGAGAAAGGGTCAAGAGTTTGGGGGAAAAATCCATGCTTTTTATTTTCATGACATTTTTTTCTTCCAGGAGCAAGTGAGTGCCTAGCTAAGGCTTCTGCTTCTGTTGTCCTGTGCACATAACTGTGTGCAGATGTCTTCACTACTCTTTCACTGCTGTCACTTGGGAGCAAAATTTCCAAAACCTTAAAATTTTCTAGAGCCATAAAATAGAAGTAACCGTGCTCTTATAATACCCTCAACGGAAAATATCACCCATTGATCTTACCACTCTCATGGGACTCACATTTCAATGCTATATCAGAATTTTACATTTGAAAAAAGCAACTATACCCAGGTGAGTCAATGTAAAACTGTTACAGACATTACTAAATTACTGGACATTTAAAGAATAATGTTTATTCTGGAAAATTACATTTATTTTATATCATATATTTAATAAATATATATTTTTATGAACTTGGAATGTTTCCCCAATTAAATGCATAATATAGCAAATAATTTTAAATACAACCAGAAGTGTTTACTTTCATAAATGCATGATCAAAATAATGCCAAGTCAGATGGTTTTTTGATCCTTGTAGAGTTTTAAGCACTTTAAATAGGCTCAAGACTGAATTTAGGAGATGAATTTACTTCTTAGGTATAAAATAAAATTAACTAGTTTGTTAATTCTCCATTTTATCTTGGGATGAGTGGAGACTACAAGAACACAGAAATTCTTTCTTTTCAAGGCTTTTTTCTGTTGTTAGTCTTATTAATGTTATACTATGACAAATTCAGGGAGTGTGGAAATTGACTAAGTAGATTGGCTTTTTCATGATGTTCGTAAGAACATATCCAGTTATTATGAATGACTATCAATGTCAAATACAGTATGAAGACAAATCAGTGGCAAAATTTAGTTTTGTTTTTCTCAAAAAGAATTACATTGTGTTGTGGTAATATTGGGACATGTTTTAGGTCTAGTTAATGTTTCCACTACATGCAACAATTTCGGATGCCTAAAATGCCAATCATTTCAATTAAAAAAAAATGAAACAACTAAATGCTTTCCACATTTCCACATGACACAAAAAGCAAAAACAAAATAAATGCTTGAGTAAAAATCATTTATCACTGGGAAACATCTAACTTGACACTAAAGCCAGGCCGATTTCTCCTTAATCAAAACAGTAAGATTGTGGCTCAAGGGAAAATACCAATTTGGTTTCAATATCTTGTCAGCTTCAGTGGTCAAACAGAACAAAATAAAACTCAGCATAAAAGTTAAATGTTGTTTTTACTTCTATTTTTTTTTTTTTGGATTGTATAAACTATATAGTTTATGTTAAGACTCCAACTTATCTTATGTATTAAAGTGCCTTAATATATAGGCAGGATGGTGATGGCTACTAATTTTATGCTTTTAATTTCTTTCCCTGTGACCTGGAGTTTACTATGTAGTCTATGTCTGGCCTTGAACTCACAGTGCTCCTCCTACCTCTACCTCCTGAGTGCTAGGATAAAAGGCATGTGCTACCACACCCATCATAAAGCACTGCTTTTTAAGGAATGTTTTTAAATGTTTTTTTTTTTTTTTTTTTTGACATTTTTTGTTAAATAGAACCCAATGTTGTCATATTCGATATGCCATGCATAACTTTTTGCATTGGTAGCTCTGACAGAATGCTTCCTCTAACTCATCCCTGATGCCCTAATCACATTTGAGTAATATTCAACATTTGCCCATTTACTTCAAAAGCTGTACTGTCATGTTCCTTTCTTATTTATATAGTACTCCATGTAGGAAACAAATAGAAAAAGTGCAAGGGACTTAAAAGTATAAAAATATTATTTTCTGCTAATGGCAGATATTCATTTAGAATGTTAGCTACAGTCTGGCAGAGAACAAAAATGTCAGGCCACTGGACAGTCATTTTCTTTTTTTTTTTTTTTTTCTGCTATAATGCTACAGTAATTTACTTAATATTACACGAGTGGCTTGGAAGGTTTGATATAGCTTCTTAAAAGTTTTGGGGATTCTGACAGAGTAAAGATGACCATCTTCATAATGTTTGGTAAGATAAAAGTAAGGACACTCAGGGTGTTATAGAGTCGCCTCCCAGACCCTGCTCGTCTAAGTATTGTGTCATGAATTAAAGATAAAGGTAGAGATACTCAGGGTCTTATACAACATGCTCCCAAGCCCAGCCTTCCCCCAGTCTTGTACCATATATTAAAGATTATGTTAGGGATCCAAAAGTGTTATACAGCATGCTCCCAGACACAGCTCATCTCAGTATTATAGTACCAGATATTAAAGGGAAATATCATTTGCTTAAAAATAGGTTAAACTATTCATCTGGAAGCATGTAAATTATGTGGGCAGAAGGAAATAGAAGAGGGAATGGAGAGTTGAAACAAAATAATCTTCTTCCATTTTCCAGACAGGCAGTAGGAAAGTAAGGAGACCTTTCAGAGTCTGGCTGAGTCACACATGTGAACTCAGGAGCATCTGTTCATAGGCAGTACATGTCATTGACACTTAATCTATTTCTCTTTTTACATGTTAACTCATGCCCATTTCACTCCATTCCACCCCAGCTTCCATTCCTTGATGAAAAGAGCCTAACCCATTTAAATGGACAGAAAGCCCAATTGTGACCAAGAGCATAGGGGAATGTTGGTTTTGTGACCTTTTCTACACTGAGGGAAGAAACAAAGTTTTTCTTTTTCTTTATTTTTTTTTAAACTGAATACTTTGGTTTTACATTAGATTCCCAGAACTTCAGCAGAACAAGGACCACAGGAGAATGATTTGCGAAGAATCTGCTAAAGATCTCATGACTGAGCCCGGGTGACAGAGGGGCCAGGGGCTAAATGGCAGTGCTAAGTTTCTTCAGTAACCACTTCTGATATTGTCTCAAATCAAGATTTTAAAAGAAAAATAATCAATTCTATCTCGACGTAAGCTTTAAAAAGTTGCTTTTCTATTTCCCTATTTGAGTGGATAGCATCAACAAGCGAGAGGACTCAGAGAATTTTCTTTAGAGAGAGTAACTGGATGGCTAAGAAAACATTGAGAATAGTCACCAGAGACAGAACTTTTAATTTAGTAATTAGAGTCAAGTTTCAGAAACATAAACAACTATAAAAACAGAAAGTAGAAACGCAGCCCCCCCCCATTGTTGATGTTGTGAATGATATAAGCCAAGAACAGGGTTGAGGTTCAGCTGGTTTGAGTGCAGTTTCCAGCCTCAACTGTATTGAATATGTGCATCTGTCCCAGAGGAACACAACAACCAGTGCAAGAACGTTGGGCCCTAAGAGGCCCCGGTGTGAGGCCTAGTGGTTCTGAGCCTAGCTAGAGTTTAGCGACCCGTCCTTGGCCTACTCCCGGGTGTGAGGCCTATTGGAACTTCCTGAGCCTGACTAGAGTTTGGCGACTTGTCTTTGGCCTACTTCTGCTTAGGAGTGACTCAGCAAGGCCTAAGCCAAAACTGCCTCCACCCAGTGACTGCTGACGTGGTGAAATACTATTGGCCCTTACACCTTTATCTCATCCTTTTTCCCACCCTCTTTCTCAAAATATATAAACACCTTCCCATTACAATAAACCGAGTTCCTGCCTTGACAGACTCCTGGCTCAGTGTGGTTTTTTTCTCCCCGGTGTTTTGGGGGGGAGGGGTCTGAGCCGCCGACACCCATCATCCCGCTCAGCCTCAAGAGGAGCCACTGGCCGGGCTCTCTCTCTTCTGCTCTACCTGCCGGGGGAAGAGGAACCGGCATAAGAAGAGTAGAGAATGATGTAAAGCTGCATATAATCCTCCATTGACAAAAGGTCTGGAGCAAAATTTGTAGAGTTTGAACCTTGACCCCCCCCCCAAAAAAAAAAAAAGAGTTATATAGCGTAGATTTATATCCTTGCGTGTGACAACCATTCAACCATTAGCTAGCAAAACGTTCTTTACTTCTCCCTAGCTAGAAATCATTAGCAGTCAAGATGCTCTTCAAATACTGGATTATACTGGCTTTCCTTTCCCACCTGTTTGACACCAGCCAGCTGCAACAGCAGGCAGGTCGAGAGCAGCCACAGGTTACCAGCCTCATGCAGGTCTCTGCTACCAGGACCCTTAAGCCTGTCTTGCAGTGCTCAGTCTAGGCTTGCAGACCTTTGGCCCTGAAGACAGACTCAACAGCTGTCTCTACTTCTCCTGGCAAGTTGGGCCTTCAGGGTCTCTGCTGGGGCTCAGTTTAGTCACAATCTCTGGCACCTCTCTACTTCTTCCAGGCTTCCCCCTGCTCTTGCTGCTCTCTCAGTGCTCAGCAGCTCCTTCAGTTGTTCACATCTGCTGCCAGGACTCTGCATAAATGTTTCTGTGGGGACAATATATAGGAGCAGGGCCACATCCCCTCTTGTGTGAGAGGGATCAGGGATCAGCACCACGGTGAAATCACTGACAGGATTAAGAGCATCGGCTGCTTACAGGCCTGCAATGATGGGTCAAAGGCCTTGCTGTCTGGCAGTTTCTCAGCTGTCCAACAGCCCTGCCATCCCCCACCGCCTTCTACCAAGAGTAGGCAAACATGGCAAGCCCACCTGACAGGTCTCTATAGAATCTGATGCTGCAGCTCCAGGGGAGTTAACACAGGACAGTATTTTCCAGCTGATCCCCAGTTCCTAAGCTGCCTGCTTCTACAACCCAAGGTGAGATGCTCAGATCCATCTGCCATTTTTCCAATCACAACCATTAAGACTTGTTTTGAAGGGATCACAGCCTTGCCATCAGTCACAGTGGTTCACCTCTACACTTACAAGTGCTCCCCTAGCTGACCAAAATGGAAATGTTTCATGGAGGCTTGTGACAAAAAAGCCTGATAGGAAGTGTTCATACCTGGCTGGGATTATTTGTTTAGAAGCTAGGGCAAAGTCATCTAAAGGTGTTTGTGTACAGTTCAAGACAGCTGGTATAAAGGCAGCCCTGCTCTTAGATTGATTGTCCTTTTTCTTAAGTCAGTTCAGACAGCAAGAGAAAGTCCTCTGTGAATTAGAGTCAAATTTCTCCAGCTGGAATGTCATTGCTTGCTTGTACAAAAAGAAACATCAGAAGTAATGCTTAAAATATAAATTTATCATTAATGCTAACCATGATTTTCGCAGATGTTAACAATGTTTTTTTTTATTTATCTCAAGAGAACCACTGAGCTATCAAGTTCTCTGAAAATCAATGCTTTCCTACCATCTTATATATTCGCGTCAGCAACTCTGGAATGGAACCTTGAATGAGAATGTCAGGAGTTCTCTCCCTGGGGCTCTTAGTAAAGTGGCCCAAGTTAGGTAAATATTGATGCTCAGTTAATTTTCCATGAACCTGACTTCCTAAAGGGGCAATAGATTCATTAGGAAAGGTGGTAGTAGGAAAGTAAGGAATCAGGATTAGAGAGGAAAATATTTAGATATTTAAATAATTTGTAGATATATGAAATATGTAAAGATATCCAAAGGAACTTGTAAAGATAGAAAATCACTGGTGAATTGTCATAATTAATGCAAAATTTTAAGCCCCAGAATGTTATTTACAGAGAGTAGGAGAAGTGGACAAATCTCTTCATAGATTCTTCTTATTATAAAGGCTCGCAAGGAGGCTTGCTCATCTTAGGACTGCTTTTATATAAGTAGAATATCTAGAATTTGTTTTCAAGGTTAGAGTAATAACCTCAAATATAATTTTACCAGCTTGTTTTATTCATTTTTTCCCCAACAATCCCTTAAGTTTAAGATTTGGAAGAGAAGTTACAGCATGTCAATATATATTGCAATAAATGATTTTTGAAGGTATCAGTTTTCTCTGAAGTATTTTCCAACAAAGAGATTTTGCACGATTCTCAGAGAGATGAAGTTATCAGTAAACTTCAAAATGATAACTCTCCTTAAAGGAGAAACTTTTAGCTTCTGTTGGTAAAAATATAAAATGCTATAGGCATTATGGAAATCAGTATGGAGGCTCCTCAAAAAAAACCTGAAAATAAAATATATATATACCATATGATATAGCAATGTAACTACTAGTCATCAAAGAAAGAAAGACAGGATATCAAAGATATAGCTATGCTCCTGCAACTCTACTCACAATAGTGAAAGTGTTGATTCAGTTTATGTGACCATCAATGAACAAATTAATAAAGGAAACTTGTATAGATTTACATAATGGAATATTAATCAACTATTAGTAAGAATGAAACTTCTTCATTTATGGGAACATACACTGCCTGTATTTTCATTCACGCAAGGGAATTACAAAAGTTGACCACACAAGTAGAGAGGAAAATATTGGTTTCATGGGGCTGAAAAGGCTGGATGGGGAAGGTTAACTTTGTCAGTGGGCACAGAGTAACATTTAAAAGTGGAAATAAGTGCTAGTGTTTTATAGCAGGGTAAGGGGACAATAATTGGCAATTACTAATTCTATATTTTGAAATAGCTTCAAGATTGGATTTTGTATGTTCTCACAGCAAGGAAATGATTATTTGAAATGACAGATATGCCAATTATTTCAATTTGATCATTACCTATTACATCTAAGTATTAAGTTATCATATTGTTCCCTGTAGAAATATACAATTTCAATTATCACATTAATAAAATAAATAAAGTTACCCATTCATGAAAAATGAGGAAGTACCTCCAATTTGGGGAAACTGTCATATGTCTGTATGTTAGAAATGTGAAGGGGTTTAAGAAATCAACTTTTTAAGTTTCCTGTGAATATGTGAAAGGAATAGATTTTCCTTGAAATGTGAAGATGCATTATTTGCACCCTGTCAAAATGTAAATAAGAATTTTAAAAGAATATATTAAGAATTTAAAAAGCATATATAAGTTATAAACTAAAGAAAAGTGCACTATCCAGGAAGATTTCTACCTCCATGAGTAGAAGAGGACATGGGGCTGTGCCTTTAGAAACTTATTCATTCTCAAACCCATTGAAACTTTGAATCACCTCAATCCTAAATTAGCTCTGAGTTACTTTGCACATGGTATCATCGGAGAGTGTTAGTAACCAAATGTCTGAACCAATTATTTCCATTGATGTAGAATTGTGCAAGGGAAACTATAACTATTAACTGATTTTGTCTTCAATTCCTTAGCCAGTAGTTTCAAAAACAGTACATATCCTGGTGCGTGATGGCAAAGGTTCTCTGACAATCAGATGAGTTAATCACTACTGGGTAAGTTTAACTTCTGGAACTTGAGCTTCACTCTCCTGTCTCCCTCCAGAAGGTCTACTCCTATAAAGAACAAATATGCCACAATCTGCCCTCATGATTGACATGAGGTCATGATTGACATGAGGTCAAGATTCACCAAGAAATTCCAAAGTGCTCTTTGTTATCCATTTCTCTCAAAACAAAATGCCCATCTGATATGAAAATTCGTGTGAACTATTCTTAAAAAGAAATTTGTACTCTGTTATATGAATCAATATGTAGTGATCCTCCCCTTCAATTTATCCCTCTCACATAATTGCATTGAACTTGAGATGTATCTAAGTGAATCTAAGTACTCCATATATACATGTAGCAGTGGTAGGGTCTGAACTGAAGGCTATTTGAAGGCTATACAAGCATTCTACCACTCCACTAAACTACATTTCCAACCTTAAAATATGCTTCTTGTTCTCAAGTTTTCAATTCTAGCTTTGATATTATCACCAAAATATCCACTTAATTGGACACTACTTTTCTAATAGCTAAAACAGATATCCTGTTGTGGGGCTATTCTTTATTTCACATTTAAGGTTAAATGTATTTTTACTTTACATCTAGTTGAAAATTTTTCAAGAATGTATATTTTTCTATTGTTTGTGAGGAGAGTGAGAGTGAGAGAGAGAGAGAGATATTGAGGGATTATATGGGCACAATAGCAGGGCCTCTTGCAACTACCAATGATTTCCAGATACATACAGCACTTTGCACATCTGCCTTTATTTGGGCATTGGGGAATTGAATCCAGGCTTTTAGGTTTTGCAAACAAGCACCTTTAGTGGCCAAACATCTCCCCAGCCAGTAATGTGGAGAATTTGCATTGAATACGAAGCTAAGGCCACAAATCAGAACCAAAGACACAGACTAGCTTCACTGTTGAACTCAGTTACAAGCTGCAGTAAACCCAGATGCCATACAGTTTAGCTTAAAACCTGAAGCAGATTTGAAGCAAGATAGTCTTCTTTTGCAGGTGGTTAGGGACATGGGCCCAAAAGAACACAGGTGTCAACCTGCCCTGGTAAGACTAGAAGGGAAATCCAGTTTCAGTATGGCAATCAGGAATAGCATCCCGTTTCTTCTTATTTCTTCTTATTTTTTCATGCTCCCCCTCTTCCGCTCCACCGCTGTGAGAGCTTTGTAGGAGTCTGTGCTCTCCCTTATCCATCAACTATCAAGGTCCTCTACATACATTTGAACTTGGCCAAAGAGGCTCAATGTCTAATTGACATCTCCAAAACCCAATCCAAGTTGCTATGCAGATGTACCCATTCAGGTCATCCTCCCAGCTTGGAAGCTTTTCTGCTTCACTTTCTGCTTTATTGTCTTAAAATAAATCTGCCTTAATTTACCTTTTGTATTGGTCCACACTTGTCTTTTTTTTTTTTTTATCCTTTTTTTCATCTTCTGACAAGAGCTCAAGAGCCACTGGCTTAGGGAATTAAAGTGGCCTGCATTTTAACCTGTAAATAATGCTCGTCCAGAGCTCTCAACACTGGTGAAAGCACAATGCAATTTCAAAAATGTATTTAAATGGACAGAAGTAATTTAAAATTTTATTCTTTACCCCTATGTCTTGAAAATCAATGAAGTCGATGTAAATATACTGAATATACCACAAATGTTAAAATGGTGTTTCCTTTGTTCCATTCTTCCTTAGTGAAATTTAGCTTACTACTCCAAAAGATGGCAGCTTATCATTACAGGGAACAGCATAAGTAATGCCCTTTGTCCTTGAAGTAGGTCATAAAAGATTCTCTTATCTTGCTCAGAAAAATGAGGCCCTAATATTCTCATTCTAGGGGTCTGTACTGTACTTGGAAGAAAGGAACAATCTATGTTTAAAGGCAGAAGGGGGCTGGAGAGATGGCTTAGTGGTTAAGATGCATGCCTGTGAAGCCTAAGGATCCTGGTTCAAATCTCCAGGCCCCATGTAAGCCATATGCACATGGTAGCGCATGCGTATAGAGTTCATTTGCAGTGGCTAGATGCCCTGGTGCACCCATTCTCACTCTCCCTCTCTGTCTCTCCCCCTCTCTGTCTCTAATAAATAAATGAAAATAAAATCTTTAAAGGCAGAAGGACACAGAGAAAAATGTGAACAATATTTATCCCCATTCTGCCCATATGTCACCATCAGAAAATAGCCATTTTGCTATTATACTAATTAGAATATATTACAATTATAATTTATTATTATATAATTATACTAATCCAGAAGTACACATTTCTTGGCTTTCTATAGCAAGAGTATTTTGATTATTCAGGTTTTTGCAGGGTGTGGTGGTACACAGCTTTAATCCCAGTACTTGCAAGTCAGAGGTAGGAGGAGTACTCTGAGTTACAGGACATCCTGTAGTGAATTCCAGGTCAGCGTGGGATAGGTCGAAACCCTATCTCAAAATATATATATTCAGGTTTTTGTTTATTTGGTTTTTCAGTTCTGAAGGCTCCTATTACTTATAAAACACAATCACTACATATATTTGCTTTCCTTTGTTAGTGTTTTTTATCATAAGTGTCTCAGTGGTGAATATATGAGAGATATCTTTCCCTGAATCATTACCTCACAGTTGCTCTATACTTTTCCAGTTCTCTAGACCCACTTTTTCACTGATTTTAGATTATAGCTCATTTTCCTGTTTATCGTCTATACCATAACATCCTATTATATACTAAACATAGTCTATATGCTATAAGACTTCATTAGAGGGGTATAATGGAAAAAGAATGGTATTGGGAAAAAAAAGAAAAGCTGGGTGTGGTGGCACACGCCTTTAATTCCAGCACTTGGGAAGCAGAGATAGGAGGGTTGCCATAAATTTGAGGCCACCCTGAGACTATATAGTGAATTCCAGGTCAGCCTGAGCTAGAGTGAGACCCTACCTCAGAAAACCAAAAAAAAAAAAAAAAAAAAAAAAAAAAAGAATATTTGATTGTAAAATGTGCTATTCTTAGTGTGCTCTCTATACACGGTGAGCCCTAATAGCTACTTAGTTGACATGCTGTTTTTTCCCTTTTGTTTTATTATTAATTGTAGACATACTTAGTATGGATACATCATGTGTTGGTGTGTTGGTACCATGGTTTTCCTCATCTCTGGGCCCATTCTGCTGGGGTCCTCCTCCCTGGGCTTGCAGATTTTTTCTGTGTGGTTGTGGGAGCAGCAGTCAGTTACTGGGGAGAGCCAGGGCCTCTCAGCATAACAGCCCAATGTGTAGCTCTCACAATCTTTCTTCCCCCTCTTCCACAAAATTCCCTGAGCCATGGTGAGCGAGCTTTAAGTCTATTTTGGTGATGGGCCCTTAGGAGCCTCTGGATGTCTGTTTTGGTAGGTGTTGGGTGTTTTTGATATCGGTTGGTCTATGATCTCTCTGCTACCTTCTAACTCTAATGGCTCTTTAGAAATAATTTATTAAATATTTTAAGTAGCTAATGGATGGAAATATTGCTGAAAATTTGAAAAGAAAATTTATAATTAGTATCTGGAGGTGAAAACATGCCTCAGCTGTTAAAGCACTTGCTACAAAGCCAAAGAACCTGGATTGGATTCCCCAGTACCCATGTAAAGCAAGATGCACAAAGTGGCACATGTGTCTGGAGTTCATTTGCAATGGCTACAGACCCTGGCACACCCATTCTTTATCTTATCTGCCTCTGTGTGTGTGTGTGTTAAATAAATAATAAATTAAAAAAATAAAAACAAGTATCTGGAAAACTAGAAAAAATGAAGGTGTTGATAGAAGCAAGAACAAATTTAAGAGAATATATAAACATTATGAAGTCATGCCATATTTGGATAGAATCCTGGCTCAGTAATCATGAGAGGCCAGGAAAAATTAGTTTTCATACCCAAAGTATAAAGTAAAAACAACAGAATATTAAAAAAATAATCTCAATAATAGTTGTTACATATGAATAGAATAAGATGTTGAGAAGGGGCTGGGGATATGGATGGCTTATAAGTTAAAGGCACTTGCTTGCAAAGCCTGATGGCCCCGTTTGTATTCCCCAGTACCCACATATATCCAGATACACAAAGTGGCACATGGTTCTGGTGTTCATTTGTGGTAGCAGTGGGCCCTTGTGTGTCCATACACACCTTCTCTCTCTGCCAATTTCTCTTTGTCTGACTGTCACTCTCAAAAAAATAAATTCAATATTTAAAAAAAAAAAAAAAATCTTCAGAAAGTCCAACTTACAAATGTGGTCAAGAAAATTATACTTAGTGCCGGGCGTGGTGGCGCATGCCTTTAATCCCAGCATTCGGAAGGCAAAGGTAGGAGGATCGCCATGAGTTCGAGACCACCCTGAGATTACATAGTGAATTCCAGGTCAGCCTGGGCTAGAGTGAGACCCTACCTTGAAACAAACGAAAAATGAAAGAAAAAAAAATAGAAAATTATACTTAGTATGGCTACATCTTAGAATGGATACATACTATACAATTTTTGGGATGTAAAGCAAATTTAATTATATTCCCAGCTTATTAATGTCAAGCTCTGAGTTTGGTCAGATAATTTATATATCCTGATATTTCTTTTTTTGTTATTTTATTTAATTATTTATTTATTTATTTATTTATTTATTTATTTATTTATTTTGGAGAGAGACACAGAGAGAGACAGAGAAAGAGGGAGAGAAAGGGAGAGGAAGACAGTGATGGGCGCTCCAGCAGTGTCTCAGCTGCTGAGACAGAAATCTAGATGCATGCACCCCCCTTGTGGTCAAGTGTGGCATTGCGCCCTTGCATCATTTTGCATCTGGCTAAACATGGGACCTGGAGATTGGAACCGCTGGAGATTGGAACCAGCATTCTTAGGCTTAGGAGGCAGGCGCCTTAACCCCTAAGCCATCTCTCCAGCCCTATCCTGATATTTCTGAGCAGAAATTATAACACATGAGCCAAGGCTATAGCTCCCTGCACAATTGGAAAACTAGAGATTTTGGCTGTGTAACCTTTCCCTTTTAGCATGTTATGCACAGTCATTCTAACCAAATTATCCACACTGCTCTAGTGCAAGTCCCTATGTAAAGGGGCAGTCTACTTCCTTCTGTAGCAAGAGTCACATTAATCTCTGTCAAATTGCTATTAAGACAAAATAAGAACATGGCTGAACATGTTGTATCATAAACCTTTCCATACTTACAAAATAGCTATGTGTTTCCTTCTTGTATATCTTTGATGCATGATTGAAAATCACACCAGTTTCAGAACAGTCAAAAAAAAATCCAGAGAAAATTTTGTGATAAATGATACATGACAAAATTATATTTAAACAGTTAGTAGGCCCAAAGGAATCTAGCAGAGAATAAGAGCAAACAACGCAGAGGTTTTGGACTTCTAATTCTGTTGACAAAAATGATAAAATGCAGTTTCTTCTTATAATGACAAGGAGAAATAAAATGCCTCAGAACATAAAATGTGTTCTTCTTCAGAATGAGAGATGATGTTCACATTGATTACATTTTAGGTTGGTAGTATTATTGGGAAAGGGTCATGGGATCTTTGTTTTCAAGAATGGGAAAGGATACAAATAGGAGAAAGAGGGAAGGAACACTATAGCTTCACCTCTTAACGTTTAGACCCACAATCCTTTCTCAAAGCTAATTTGAAATTCAGTTAGTATATCCAGGAAATTTTTTTTAAAAAAACTTGCAAGCAAATATATTTCTTAAAAATGTCAAAGGAATGTTGTTAACTAATGTATTTATAAATTCCCAGTTCTTTCTTACTACCCTTATCCGACCACCCAAACAAACCCGCTTAAATACAACTTCTTTATGGATGTCTTTTGAAGCATGGCTACAGTCAACTTGCCATCTGCTGCAAACACAAACAGAGCTACACTCAAGCATTATATTATGCAGCCCTCCTCACACAGTTCTTACATGCAAGCTGTTCTTGTCAAAATCAGAGCCATTGTGATGATGCATCTTAATATTCCATCAGACTTTAAGTAAAGAGTGACAAAAGTCCACATATGGATGACAGCTGTTTGCTTCAGTAAATATTTTCTCATTTATTGAATGGAGCTTATGGTAGTTCAGGAGATGTTCCATCAGACATTTCAGTATGAACTGCCTGAGGATGCGTGCAATGATAACAAGAATAAAATTTCAGTTTTCAGATCTTTGCTATAATTTGAATCTTCAGAAGCAACAGCTTCTCCAATGGAGCTGGTATACGATGCCATTAATTTCACAGTGTTCTAGCCCAGTGCTGACTGAAGAAAAAGGGAATTTATGGGGCTCTATGTCTCTTTGAACTTCACCTCCTAATGTTATACCACTATGTCTGCAAAAAAAGGAATCATAGGTCCTACCACCATGTCAGTAAAGCAAGGAATCATTTCTTTCTTGATTTTTCTCCCAACACATGAAAGGCTTGATAGAAATTTTATTTTTATGAGTATGTTTTGCAGTAAAATATTTTGGAAAGATGGATGAACTGACTTTTTAAAAGTTAAGTCTTATCTTAACCAATAAAATAGCAAATAAAAAAAAAACAATGAAGTTAGAGTTTTCTAAGGACCTCACTAACATTATATTAGGTTAATATATCAATACTAACTGTAAAAAAAGTCTTGATTTACAAAAGTCTCTTTAATGTTGTTGTGCCCTTGGATATATAGTGAATCAATGTAATAGATCCCTAATATGTTAACTGTATGAATATTAACAAGTTGTCTTTCAAGGAGAATTTGTGATTTGCTAACAACAAGGTCATCTGCTAAGCATTACAGATTCTCTTCTTTATAACCTAAAACGATCCTGAGGCTCTTCTCTGGTGACAGTAAGTATCTCCCAGGATAATGGAAGGTTATTGATGTCTTAGGTTAGGCCTAGGATATAAATATGTTAAGAGATTATTTTATCCCAGCTTCTGATTGGTAATGTCTAGAATCTTTTTCTCATCCTTCAGTGCAGGTATGAATATCAATATGTTTCATTTTAATGCTTTATGGGTTACTATCTTGTTTTTACCAACAACTGGTGTCAGCATTGGATCCTTTGTGTAATGGAAACTTTTGCAGACCAAGCAAAGCAAAGATGGTTTTCTTACCCTGCTGTTGGATCTACTGCTATTGCCTTAGGGTTCTGAAGCTCCAGGTCAATCAGAGTGACGCATACAGATCCATTGTAATTACAGACAAAGATCCGGTCACTGACGTGATCCACAAAATAGATATTCCTGGTCAGCCAGTCAATCGCCATTTGCTCCACATCTGAAAAAAAAAAAAAAAAAAAAAAAAAAAAACATAAACTAAATGATTGAGTCACAGGTACAAATGTAGCATCATAAACCAAAGTATTCAAGTGTCTGCCCAAGACATCACAGGGGACATTTTAAAATAGAAACTTCCTGCAATGTCAAAATAAGCAACATCATTATTTTATAAAGTAATGTCTACTTCACAACTTTCTCTTTGCTATGTGGACACTGAGAATAACGTAAAAAAAATAAGAAAAGATCTTCTAATCTTAAAACACAGATATTGGCAATTATAAACCTCTTTTGGCATTTGTCAAAAGTAGCTCACTCAATCCAATGAGCATAACGAGGTTAGTGTTACTGCTAAAATCTGTGGTAAAAAGTGAAGTAAATATTTTCTGTGAACAAGGCAAATATTTGTTTGCATTTTTACATTCAACAAAAGAAAGTGAGAAAAAGAGAAAAGAACACTATAAGAAGCTTTGAGATCATTTTCCTTATGAGAAAAAAGATCCAAAACAAAACCATGTGGGGTGACAGGTTCCTTCAATGATACACTTATTCACTGTTTAAAAAAAAAAAAAAAAGTTTGATTTAGGATTAAGTTGTGTTATCCATTATAACTTTATTTTCTTTTGCTTATTTTTATTTATTTATTTGAGAGCGACAGAGAAAGAAAGAGGCAGAGAGAGGGAAAGAATGGGTGCACCAGGGCCTCCAGCCACTGCAAATGAACTCCAGATGCATGCAGCACCTTGTGCATCTGGATTACATGGGTACTGGGAAATTTAGCCTTCAACTGGGGTCCTTAGGCTTCATAGGCAAGCACTTAACCACTAAGCCATCTCTCCAGCCCAATTATAACTTTCTTGATGATGCAAATATTCCCTCTGATCTATGTCTATACTAACCAATGATGTAACCACCATCCAAACTTGTCTACACAGTATTTCAAGTGGGAAACTGAATGTGTAGGTAGTATATCACATTTAATTACTTTAAATTTAAATACAAAGTACACATTACTAATGGATAATGTAGACAGTGCCGCTACAAAAATATTATCTACCAGTGCTCTTCTTCTAGTAATACTTGTCTCATTTTCAGTAATATCATATATAAACTTCAAACCAATCTGCATTCCAGAGTTTTATAAAACTCATGCTTTTAAATTTTGAAAACTTAAAACAGTAGTGTTTCTTATCCTTGGGAGATATGGCTCACAGATATCACAAGTAGAACTAATCCCATGTATACTTTTTTTTTTTTTAACCTGTGCACATATTGGTAAAATTTATTTAGAAATCAGTCACAGTAAGTTAAATCAACAAGTAAAACAATAAAATAGAAACATTACAACAATATGCTATAATAAAAGTTAGAAGGATGTCATCTCTGTATCATTCTCTAACAAAGTATTGATTGTGCTGTATTGACCATTGTTGACACAAGAACATAAAGCCAGAGAAGTAAAACAACATATTGAAAGGAGCTACTATGTGTTGCAATAGTTGGAGTAAAGATGGATCTATGATCAATTGACTAGAGATTCTGAGTCACAGGTGTGTTTCAGAATGGGATGTTCCAAAATATGTTTCCCTGCCATAGTAGATAGTTTCAGCTGAAGGAATCTGAGAAATAGCAAGTGTGAAAAGGGCTCTCTGACCACCTCATTTCAAGTCTTCCCTGACACAGATCATAAGTCCCCATGTGAGGGGTGCCATCTCTCTTCCTGGAGGTGAACACAATCTATAGCTCCAAAGACAGAGGTACTTGGAGACATTGTTGACCAAACCACCCTTGCTAGATTCTCAGCAGTTTATTATTAGCCATGATACATACACATGCATTGTCATGTCTTTCTAAAGCTGTCCTTACTTTTTTGGAACTAATGTAAAACTATTCAGAATTCATGTTTTCAGGTCCTCATTTCCTATCACACAACGATAACATCAACAACAAAAAAAGGTGTATGCTTTTGTCTCATGAATATGTTTTTTGTCATTCAAATTTACTAGGGCTCAATGTGAGAAATTTACATGTATATCATAAAAATATTATCCTCTCCCCAGAACCCTAAGTCTCTCTTCACTAATCTTAGCTTAAACACTTTTACTTCTCTATACCACAGAACACTTCCTCAGTAACATGCCACTTGCTGAATGCTATTCTCTCAACAGAGACTAACACATATGCCAGGATAATCCTTAATAAAGGAATATAGTGGGCAAAAGAGGTAGGAAAGCAGCAATTTTGTAGCAATATTTATCATGTGCTACAAGAATAAGCAGAACACAAATATTATAATTCATTGAATAAAGATTTTTAGGCCACCAAAGAGTTTATTTTTCTTACACACAAACCCCTTTTTTGAGCCATACACATTTTAAATTTTCCCAAATACCAGAAGCACTTATTTTTTCCAACTAGCCCAAAACCCAGCATTTAAAAATTATGAATAATTATTTCATCTCCAGCAAACTAGACTATTATACTCTTCTTTGATGTTGAACCTTTCTGCTCAGCTATAGCTATAGCTCAGCATCTCCAGTTTCAAATGCCATTTTAAATATGTTGGGCTCAGATAAAGAGTGTGCCATCCCTCATGCTGGGCTACCAGTGGCTTCAGCACAATAGTGATTTCAGACAAAAGAGCTGTGTGGCAGCATTCACACCTTCAAGTCTGTATTACTTAAAAGAGTCTGCTCCTGAAACAATAGGCATTGTTAACAACTTTCTAAGTTTGATTCAGGGAAGTCTCACTGAAAGAGCCTAATTAGCCAAATACTTAATAATTTAGGGGAACTGGCTTCATTTCTTTTATTGTAGTTGAAGATTCTGTCTGCCTTTAGTGAATTTGTAGTAAAATTGGACAATTTAAGCAATTATGCATAACCATCAAGCAAGGGATCTAATAATTAAACAGATATATGTGATGTTGGGGCCACAAAAATACATAAAAGTTTGGTGTGCTTTTAAATATGCCTTGAAAGCAAAGATTTTTTTGTTGTTGTTGTTTGTTGACTTTGTTTTAAAATCTTTCTCTGGTGCCCGATTTACACCCATTTCTGCTTCCTCTCTCAGAAAGGAGTCATAGAGGGTACCATTTCTTTTTTTTTCCCAAAATTTACATTTTTTCTATTATTTATTGTAAATCTTATTTATCTCTGTTTTCTGGAAAATATGTTTACAAACTGTTCCCTTTTGAAAACGCAAATTATAAACTGTATTGCATTTCCTCTCCAAGTATGGCCAAAGGAAGAAAAACTTTTCTCTTCAAAGCAAGCCATAAAGCTTAAAAATATTACTCTATCGCCCCACCCCATTTCTGTGTATTCACTGTGTCTAAAGAATTTCTCTGACCTACCTTGCTGGTACTGTCATAGATCCTGTGTCCAAAGCTCTACCTGAAAGGAATGAAGGCTACATATCGAAGGCAAGAAGAATCTGCAGACTGGCCTCATTAGATCCCCTGTGTCTATTACCACATGTCAAGCCAGCATTAACTGACATCAAGGTCCACACTTTATCAGACAGAAGAATAAAAGCACACAGTTCAAAACCCTTCTCCTAGATCTTTACAGATATGTTTTTTTTTTTTTCTTTGTTTCTAAGTTTTGCCTTATTTGTATTGAGAAAGTACCTTGGCATGCTAAACAAAGCTGCAATGAAACTCACAAATCTGCCTCAAATTCCTGAGTGCTAGGATTGGTGGCATGTGTCCTCATACTCAGCTTGTGACTTAATTTTGGAAGATGATCATGTAATAGAAATTTTGGTTAACAATTTGTTTTAATTGAGTAAAGGAAGGGTGGGGAATGGTTAATCAAAATCTAAGAGGGTATGAATAAGTCATATGGAAACCTACTTTTTTGGACAATGGCACACCCAGAAGCCATAGAGTATTACCAGAAAATTTTCAGTGCCAGGGATGGGATGTCATCCAGTGAGTTGTTGGCCAGGGTGGTCCCTAATGCCTTCTAAACATTTAAGGCCATTACTGAGTCTCTTTTCCCACCAGGTATAGATGTTAAGACCCTGTTGCTGAAAAATCTACATGCTTGGGCTGTGAGGTCACTGAGATATCAAGCTGGAGCAGAGCTGAAAACTTCCTCTATGTATTCCAGCTGAGAAATATCTGGGAAAAGCTATAATGCATGAAGCTCCATGGAAGATAGAGAGAAGTCATCAGTGGAGATAAGTAACAGAGGACACTGAAAGCCTTAAGTATGGCCAGCCAGGCCAAATGAGCCAACAGGTACAAAAGTGGCATTTCTGTTATGGGGGAAACCCATCACTCTCTGCTTGGACTGGGGGCAAGCTCCATGGGAGGGAAGCATGCCTGATACTGAAAACCTATGACAAGCAAAAGTCATGAGCCCCAGGAGTTTAATGCCTGTCAGTGTCTGGATAAATGCATGTATTATGCTCACCAAACAGCCTGGTAAGCATTTCTATTGAGGTCTATACCTATATATTAAGGCTATTTTGGTTAGAGTAGCTTCTCTTTTTAGATTGGAATAACCTCTGGATGACTCAAAAGTGCTGAGAAGTAAGTGACTGAGGAGTGCACAGCACTGAAACATTGCTATCACACCTTCCAAGGCACAAGGTCCATTGCAGAAGAGGTGGTGGAAAGAATGTAAGAGTCAAAGGAAGGGTATGAGTCCTTACAGTGCACTCTTCTGGACACAAAATGGCCTGAATATCCATGACCTTGCAGTGTGACACTCCCTACACAAGACCATCATAATAGGAGGAAAATATTATAACATTAAAATGAAAGACAGACTGATGGAGAGGGAAAGGGATGTGATGGAAAGTGGAATTGTGAAGGGGAAAGTGAGGGAATTATCATGTCTTTTGTCTATAATTATAGAAGTTGCCAATAATAAAAAAATAGAAAAAAATTTCTAGAAATGCAAATCAAAACTACATTACAATTCCACTTGACTCCATTAAAAATAGCAGTAAATAAGACAACAAAAACAAATGCCAATGAGCACACAGGGAAAGAGAATCCAGCATAGCTGCTATAAATTATTCCAGCAAATATGAAATTCAGTATGGATATTTCTCAAAAAACTGAAAATGGAAGTACCATATGATCAATCTATACCACACTTGTAAATGCTCCATAAAGAATCTCAGTCCACATGCCAGAGCAGTAATAGCATACCCACATCCATTGTCATACTATTCACAAGAGCCAAGTCATGTGTTCAGCATTGGTGTCCATCAAATGTGAATGGATAAGAAAATCTTCTGGACAATTGCATTCCAAGTATCCAAATACATGAGCCTGCGAGGGACAGTCCACATTCAAGCCTTCATACATGGTGACGACTGTGAGCTGAATTTTCAGAAAAGCAGCCCAATCTACCTGGAGCATCATACAAACCTGATTAACTGACTAAATCATGAGTAATTGTGGGGAATTAGAATGGTACAGAGCCAGAGCCAAAAATATCTTGTTCTATCTTGGTCCCTTTAATAGCCATTTATTGTGCATGTCTCTGTGTGACCTAACATCCCACGAGTATTAAGTAAATCATTTGGAACATATGAACAGATCCACCAACCCAAAAGCTAATAATGTCAAAAGATAGTATCTGAGGACTATTGCAGAGACTTTCCCACTTTGCTGTAAGCTGCCTAACTGAAGTTTCAACCAGTATATCTGAAAATGTCTTCATTTAAAATTTTATTTTGTTCTATAACTTTGAAAACATCAGGAACATGGAATTTGGGGTAACTTATATCCATGTTCCCAGACCATGATTACTCATGATTATTTCATCTCCAGAGTAATCTTTGATTCCCTTAAAAAGATAATGTGATGTGCATGTGTGTGCACATGCACACACACACATATACACAATAGTTTCATGGCTATTGAGAGGATCAAAGTTATAACTGAAAATAAATGTTTATAACTGGAACTTACTCAGAGCAATCCAAATAAGTGGCACTCAGATCAATATAATCCTAAGTGGACCCTAAAAAATTAAATTGTGCATGCAGACATATGATATGAAAGCAGAGGGAAGACTATTTGAGAAAAGTAAAGGGACAGTGGGAGGGAAGCAAGGAGAAAGGAGAGAATACACAAGGGTGCATATGATCAGAGTACATGATGTATTTCAATGACAATGTCTTTGTGAAATCTTATCACTACTGGCAAAAAATATATACTAATAAGCAATGTAAAATTCCCAAACATTGTGTAATCATCCTGAAAGGTAGCAGGAAATCTAACAGCAATATATACTCTTTTCCCTCTATTAAAAGCACACATTCTAATTCTTGTGTCACATAGATACCCTGTTGCCTCAATGGATACAAATGACCATTATATAACCTTCCACACACACTACTCCTGAACATGCACCTGTCCACACAGCATATGTAGAGTGGGCATATCACTTTCCTTCTCAAAGTTTCCTTGCCAAACACACATATGTTAAAAGACAGAGCCTGGTTTTCATACAGAAGAGATCCTCACCTCACCTTGGCCATTAATAGGCCATCAATAAAGGACACAATAAAAATAGCAACAGGCCCCTTCCTGTTGCCAACTGGCTTGCCTGCCGGGGAGATTTCACTTTCTAACTTTTGCTTAAATGAAAGTCATTTCACCTTTTCTCAACTTTCTGTTTCCTTCCTTGGGAAGGTGTTTCAATGATGATTTTCCAGTGCACAGGGAGTATTCATGCTTTGTGCCTACTTTCCCACTCAAGACTCCCTGTGTCTTGTCATTGGTGGATTGATGCGTAGGTAGGTAGGTGGATTTGGACCAGTTTAAAGAGCATTTCAATCTTTTCCAACTCATAGGAAGCTCATTTGTTTTGTCCTAATTTCTATAAGCTTGGCAAAGCAATGTTTTATAAACATCTAAATTATTTCTCTGGTGCCTGAATTGCAGAAATTATTTGAACATTTTAGGAGGTAGATAATATTTCTAGACATTTATCCAGTGTTTAATTTTCATTTTTCTAAAATGAAACAAAGTTATTGGGAATTATTTAAAGATAACTTTAATAATTTTATGACATAAAAAGCATCTACTAGCTTTAGTACAATTACTATAGAACAATTTTATATAACTTTGTTTTCTTGCTTTAATCTAGATTTCTCTTTCTTCCACCAAAATTCACCTCCACTTTGCTCCCATTGTCTTAACAAAGTTTTAGTTTGGTTATTCAAAATTTCTTAATTACAAACATTAAGAAACTTTGTGGCCAGGTGTGGTGGCGCAAGCACTGGGAGGCAGAAGTAGGATGGCTATGAGTTCATGGCCAGCCCTGAGACTGCAAGTAAATTTAAGGTCAGCCTGGACTACAACGACACACTAAGACACTACCTCAAAAATAAATAAATAAATAAATAAATAAATAAATACCAGGCATGGTGGCACACGCCTTTAATCCCAGCACTTGGGAGGCAGAGGTAGGAGGATTGCCATGAGTTCAAGGTCACCCTGAGACTACATAGCTAATTCCAAGTCAGCCTGGACCAGAGTGAGACCCTACATCGAAAAACCAAAATAAAATGATAATAATAGTAATATAAATAAATAAAAATAAATAAATAAAATAAAATAAAACTTCCTGTTCATATTGATAAAAACTGAAAGTACTCACTTCTCACTTCTGATTTACACATAAAATAGATTAAATAATGTATATAAAATGTGAAAGACTAAGACAGGGACACAGACTATTTTGTGAACTTAAAATTATATAAATATAAGGAATGGCAATGCTTTCAAAGCTCACTGCTTGTTACGATTTACAACTCCATGTTGTATCCAGTGGAAATTTATTAAAATAAAAATCAACAGAAATTTTATTAAAAAAATATGAAATTATTATTATAAGTTAGCTGAAGAGCAACATATGCTACTATGAATTTAACTGTATTCTCCTTCCAATTTTTAGCTTACACCCCTAATTCCCAGTACCTCAACACAGTCTATGGGTTTAGAAATTAATTTATTGATTGACGAATTGCAAATACTTTCCACCAAACAGTAAAGATTAGCCTAAAGTTGTCGGGCGTGGTGGCGCACGCCTTTAATCCCAGCACTCGGGAGGCAGAGGTAGGAGGATCGCTGTGAGTTCGAGGCCACCCTGAGACTATATAGTGAATTCCAGGTCAGCCTGAGCTAAAGTGAGACCCTACCTCGAAAAACCAAAAAAAAAAAAAAAAAAAAAAAAAAAAAAATTAGCCTAAAGTTTTCACTTTTATTATCATTGATGGGCATTCACTACGTATGTGCATAAGTCATGCTTTTAACATTTTGGAAATTATACATTGGCAGGCATTAGTGATTGAATTATCATGCTATATGATCATAAACCAAATAGAAATGACAAACTAGATGTCTGTTGATGAGACAGACGTTCAAGATCCCTAAAACAAGACAGCTTTCTGTCTTTGACTTGGCACTTGGTTACATGCCTGAGGCAAAAGGTAAGACAATATATGCTGCCAACACAGAGCATGGAGAGACCTGACTGAAATCAGTAAGAGAGCCAGTCCCTATATAGTTAGCCTGTCTAGTGCTTGAAAGCACTACATGAGCTACTGGGGGAAAGTGGCCAACAATGGTCTGAGCAACCATAGGTCTAAGCTACTCAGAAGCAAGCACTCTGACAGGATATTGCACACTAGTGCAATAGCGGCACACAACCTTGGTGAATCACCAATAGCTTTCTGATTGGGGAAAAGATCTGGTCAGTGTAAGGGAATCCATATCTGCAATTGGAAACCAGATCAGAATCCTATGGAGACAAAGATTATGCTCTCCACTGTCAAGCTCTCAGTAAAAGTGGCGAAAAGTGGAATTATATACATCAAATTAGCCCTGAAATAATACTACTTATCGCATTTAAACTATGCTGATTCACTCTCCATTGCAGAATCTGTTCTTTTTCAGAAGGTAGGAAGACCCGCGGAGATAAACTACCACGTGCATTTGGCTTACGTGGAATTGAGACTGAATCCTTAAGCTTCACAGGCAAGCACTTTTACTGCTAAGCCATCTCTCCAGCTTCTTATTTGCTGCTAAGGTTTTTTTTTTTTTTTTTTTTTTGGTTTTTCCAAGTCGGGTCTCACTCTAGCCCAAGCTGACCTGGAATTCACAATTCACTCTGTAGTCTCAGAGTGGCCTCGAACTCACGGTGATCCTCCCACCTCTGCCTCCTGAGTGCTGGGACTAAAGGCGGGTGCCACCATGCCTGATGTACTTTTGCTGCTAGTTTTAACACAGAAATGTTTCATAGTCCAAAGAAGCTTAAAATAAGGATTCCTAGACTTCCGTCAAATCTTCCAACTTTCAAACATGGTAAATTAATTTTTTAAAGATTTTTTTATAATTTATTTTTTATTTATATTATTCTAATTTTACATACATATTGGTGACTCCATTATCCTCCTCCCTGTCCCCCCCCCCTTCCAAAGAGACCCTCATCAATGGGAATGAGAATCATGCATTGTGGGGGTAGTCAAAAGTTATGGGGATAGGCCAAGTCTCTATAAAAATTTTTTCATAGCAAATGAAAACTATCCATGGCCTCATTTAATTAAATGCCGCCACTGATTACCCTAATGCAAACACCATCTACAATTCAGTACAATTTAACCCTCTATTTAAAGTTGTTCCTCTAAAAGTTACCAATATCTGTAAAAGCCATTGTCTACAAGAGAAGATAACTGGAGGTGAATATGATTAAAGTATGTAATGTAGATATATGAATATGTCATGACTAAATCCATTATTTTACATTGTTAATACTTTCTATGCTTTCTATGCAAACAAGACAACATGTTTTAGATCAGTGAACTCACTCACAGAAGTGCCATGCCATCTACCTTTCTTACCTGATTAGGCTATTCTACCACCAGGGTGTTAAACGTTGTTGTTGTTGTTTTTACTAGTTCAGACATTTACCATTTACCTACATGGTAGATAAGAAGTCATTCGGTTGTGGGGGTGAGGTAGGGAGCCTGGAAGACAAATCATTGGTAAGCAGGCGATAGGTTTGATGTTAGGCCCTTCTTAATGCTATCCCTTTCAGAGGTGCTCTTTGTCTAACATTTTAGCCTTAGGGTTCTTACTTTGTTGGCCACCTGCCCTCACTCATCAAAGCAGAGGAATACTAAATAGCATCAACTCATCTTTTAATCATCTGCACTTTACTTTCCAAAATTGTCTCACATGTGTTGACTCTTAGTTTTGTTTTTTTCCCTTTGGGTATTTATGGCTTAGTATACACAACATTATTTATAGTGGAGTTTAATAAAGAACAGATATTTATTTCACCTGGAAAATTCCAATGAAAAGTGTCTATGAATAATTTGTATCATGGAAGTGACATGTCTGTTTAGAATTAATGTACAGATAAAAGGAGAGTCAGAAAGCACATGACCACTTAATACAATCTTGAGATTTATAGGAGGAAGATATGGTAGCTTTAAAGAGAATCAGAGCAATAGTGAAGTCATGCAGCTGATACTCATAACATTTCTTATTTAATATTGAATATGACTATATTTTAAAAGTCACACAGAAGTTGTCCTAGCTCACAAGAAAAAACCTGAAATAATAGGAGAAAAAGTTTCAAGACGTCACAAAAAATCTGAAAATTTAAAAATATGGATAGATTCTAATGAGTTTTCTATGTTTGTGTGTTATACATATTTTAACTTTTTATTGTTCTTTGTTTGAGGCAGGGTCGACTGAAGCTCAGGCCAACCTGGAACTCCTTCTGTAGCCCCAGACTGGCTTTGAACTCACAGTGATCCTTATATCTCTGCTTCCCAAGTTCTAGGAATATACAAGGTACATCACCACATCTGGCCTGATTTAATGTCCTTATATTCGCTAGCCTATTGCCTTATAATCTATGATGTTAATAACAGTGTAAGCTTAAAAGACATATTTTGTTTTCCTTCATTTATATCTCTTCAGTGGTTTACGTAGAAATTAACATTTAAGCTTTATGCCACATTTCTGTGCTATAACATTTGAAAATGCCCACTAGCTCATATACATTTATTTTCACTTTTTGTGTCACTGTACACTGTCAGGAAGCATGTACTCACTTTATCTCTAATTGGTATTAAGCAAAGTGAATTGAGCAAACAAAGGCCCTGTCTGCTTTACTTAACACAATCTTGGAAATGAAAGTTTATTTTGGGTATATTGTGGATAGATTCTGTGGCTCATTATAGACCCTTTTTCATTGTCTGCACCCAATTAAATACTGCCCTCTTCTAGGCTCTGATCCTGTTAAATAGATAAACTGTCTTTAAAATGAACATTAATAGCATTTTTAAATATAAAATGTCACAAAGGTTTTACAAGGAATCTGTGCATAGATTTATAGAAAAAAGACCAAGAAAGTGCTTCTGACAGGAGACAGGAGGTTGCTGTGGTTCTTGGATGTTCTTGCTTTTGCTTTTTGTTTGAGGAAAGAACAATAGATGATTGCATTTCCTGCTTTTCTAGTTCATAATCCCACAATTTCCCAAGTCCCACATGTCTAACACATGTGACAAGCCAATCTTACTTTTTTTATTATTATTATTGAGAGACCAGGGGCGGGGGGAGGCAGAGAGAGAATGAGCACACCAGGAACTTTTCAGGCGCTGTGAACAAACTCCAGATGTGTGCAACCCCCCCTCCCCCTTGTGCCCATGTGTGACATTGCATACTTATGTGGGACCTAGAGATGTGAACAAGCACTCTTAGGCTTCATAGGTAGGTACCTTAACCACGAAGCAATCTCTCCAGCCCCAGTCTTACTTTCTACAATGAATGTACTTACTGGGAAAAGATGTTAGAGGTGTCCTATTTTAACATCAGAAGATGTAAATTTCACAAAGGTGTCTTTTTCCTGGTAGGGTAACATCACATGCATTTTAACCCATAAATCAAATGTAATAATCCATCATCATATTTTCATATCTCCCCAGTTTACCTCATGTTAAGTCTACCAGAAAATTTTAAGGCTTCCACATTTAACTTTTCACTTTTTTTTTTTTCATATCTATTCTCTGGTTCACTTGGTTTAGACATCATTTTTTCTCCTTCAGATCACTAAAATATGTTTGCCATCCCCATGGTTCTGCCCTGACATGAATAACTAAATGAACTACTTCATATATATATATATATATATATATATATATATATATATATATATAATATAATTTTAGGTAAGTTTTTGACTTATGTACCTGAAAAGTGAGCTTTGAGAAATTATTAATTTCATCTTTAAATTACACATGTAATTATTGTTGCTATTAGTCATTATTATTGATCATAGCACTTTACTCAAGTTTTTAGACTCAATCTGAATTATAACATATAAAAAGTGATATGTATTTCCACTGAGTATTACAGCTAATATATAGTAAATGAATAGATTGATATGTTTTAGTAGAATAACTCTATAATAAAAAATGGTTAATTTAGAGTAATGCTATAAATTCCATTAAGGCTGAGAAAAGACACTTTAACCAGGGTCTAGGCAAATGGTTCAGTTGTTAAGAATGTTTGCCTAAGTCCACTTGTGTTCATTCCCAAAGAACCCAAATACCTGAGTGTGGCTATGCATGTTTCTAATCCCTTCCCATGGGGAGAATGAGGATCTGAGACAGGAGGATTACTGGGGCTTGCTAACAGCTTACATATAACCCTGAGGCTCAGCATGAGGGAGAGACTCCATCCCCCTACATGAGCAATAGAGAAGGACACCTGAAATCCTCCTCTGCCCTCCATATGCTTGTGTGGCCTGTGTGCATGATCACAACCATGTACATGTTCTACTCATAAACATACCATATCACATATGACAGATACACACATACATGAACCTTTAATCACAGGTTCAATGACAAAGTACCTGTAGAGTGATTCCTTAACCATTTTCTATTGACAAACATTTTTGCAGATAATCTTATTCTTCTGTCACATTACACAATAGCAATTAAATGGTGCTTTTACTTTTAGAGAAATATATGTTATATAAATCAGTGAATGCTTTTTAATTTGTTAATAGCTAAGTCCAACATGCAAATAAAATCGTTTGTTTAATTTGTTTTACAGGGGTAGTTCTTTTAAATGGATGTCATACTAAGCCATCGTGGAAAGTATTAGGCCTTCTCTGAATTGGGAGCTGCTGTGGGGAAAATATTTAGAATAGCCCTACAACATGAAATTCCTAGTGCTATCTTTCTGGGAATTTTCCCCAAGACACACCAAGTGGGAATATCAGGAAAAACCATATATACTTGTATAAAATAAAGAAATCATAGTTTCAGAGTCCCCAACTCATATTGAAATGCATAAATAATTTAAAAATAATTGCTAACAATGAGTTCTGAAATATCTCATATTTATAAGAATCTAAGGTATGTATGATATATTCCCATGATAGGTCTATGACTATTTTTATTATCTTGCATTGAAAAATACACTTTTTGTACTTTTGAACCTGGCTTACTTTCAGTGACACCACTTAATCTCTTTGACAACATGATCATTAACCTAACCATTTCTTCTTGATTGAAAAAATTAGCTCAAAAAGTGAAGTATTTGTAGAATACTTGTAAATATGATTTTAATTTAAGATAATGATAAATAGAAAGAAATCAGCTGAAAATATGTGTATTGTGTGTGTGTGTGTGTCTATGTGATGATGAATATAAAATGATTTGATTTATCTGCAAAATTTCAGAGGGAAACCTGGAAAATGAAAACTTACATAGCTTACATAAGTTTATTAGGATAAAGACATTTATTTTCTATATTGATTATGTATGAATACTGTTTCAACAATGCCATGGATATTAGAGAGTCTTGAAATGAAAGCTCAAGGTAAACACATAGAATGTAATGGAACACTGAGATGACGATTTGCATAATTGACACATAAAAGCATTTTGCCACTATTATCTATATTTTACCAACAAACATTTTTCCTAAATTATATATTCACCTGATGTATTTCCCCATGGCATTTTGCAAGAGTAAGAAAAATTATAATGCATTTCTCTAAATCCAAAATATTTTTGGTGATAAACATGATAGTTCTAACTTATTCAGTTATTTTTTTCTTTAAAATTGACTTTTTAAGTCAGTACGACAATAAATCTTACACCCAATACATATTCAAATATATATACTCAAATACAGCTTTATTACATTTTTAAATATATTTTAAAATAATTTAAGGGCTGGATAAATGGTGTAGTTGTTAAGTGCTTGCTGGAAAGCCAAAGGACCCAGGTTTGACTTCTCAGCACTTATGTAAAGCCAGATGCACAAAGCGGCACATACATCTGGCTATAGACACTAGTGCACCCATTCATTCTCTTTCTCACCCCTACCTTCTCTCAAATAAATAAACTACTAATTTTTATTATAAATTTAAAATGGTCCCTGTTAGAACTAGAAACAATTTAATATCTCACTTTGAGATAACAAAAGACAATGGAAAAGATCTTTTTGGCTTATGTGGATTATGTATATGGAGAGAGAGAGAGTGTGTGATTCATGTGGTCTGTGTGATGCACATACAAGTTTATACCCTTGCAGCACCCCATACACTCACCTGTCAGGGGAGGGAGGGGGTGCTGGCTTAAGCAGATTTTTGGGTGTACTGATCCATTACTCCTCCACCCATTATTAACATTTTGGTAACAGAACTTTTATTCTTTTTTGTTTGTTTGTTTTCTTTGTGTGAGCATGGGCAATTTCCTGTTATCTTTTCCCCTCCACAGGAATGGGATTACAGAACATGTGGCCACACCCAGCTGTTATCATGGGATCTAGAAATTTGAATTCAAATGATATCAGGACCCATCAGGAATTCATGCTTGCATAGGAGGTACATTAAACTACAGAGCCCTCTCTTTAGCCCCCCCCCCTTTTTTTTTCTCCTATGTGGGTATATGTGAAATGTGAGTGGAAGCCAAAGGTCAAAATCAGGTTTCCTCCCCACTTGCTTTCCATCTTGTTTTTAAGACAGAGCCTCTCACAAATTTTAAATTCACCAACTCAGTTAGACTAGCTAGCCACCAAGTCCTGGGGATCCTCCTCCCTCCATTTTTCCAGTACTGGGATTAAAGGCTGATAACATTGTGCCTGGCTTTTATGGAGGTAGTGATGATCAGAGCAGCACTACAACAATGGAGCTAGCTCACCCACTGTAAGATAATTTATTTCATTTTTGTGTTAGTCGAATTCAAGAATGCTATTTTTCACTCTACGATAGTCTTTCATTGACAATCAGGAAGGAAAACAAAAACTTGAGGTTCTGAAATATCTAGAAAAGAAGAAGACCTGACCTCATTGGTACTCTGGAAAAAATATGGGAAGTCTTTTTTTGTGAAGAAAAAATGAATGACTCAGCTGATACTGTGGGGACAACTTGCAATCTCTGCTTCTTGGGAGATAGAGGTGGTAGGATCACAAGTTCTAGGGCTGTTCATTCAAAGGAGTGAGTTTAAGGCTAGCCTTTGAAACTTGGCAAGATCCTGTTCTCTCTAAAGATAAAAAGCAAAAGGAAGGTTGGGGATATAGCTATATATTGTCTAGCATGTGCAAAGCTCTGGGCTTAGTCTGAAGTACACACAAAAAAAATAATGAAGACCCTAAGGAAAGTAAGGAATTATGAAAAGCAACAAATATACTGTAGATAAAATAATGTGAAGAGGTGAGCTGTTTATGCACACATACTTCTCAGGGAACCATTATCAACAATAAAAAGATTTTTAATATTATGGCTTTACTCAAAAAAAAAAAAAGGCTAAAGTGAATGAATTGCTTTATACAATAATAAGTACCTGAATAACCTAACCCATATGAAAATTTATATATATGAGGACTTGGTTAGAAGCATACTATGGAATTGTAAATGCTTCACTGGGAAGCCATAGGTTATCACAGAAAAAAAACAAAAACCAAAATAGTGTGTCTCAGGGAGGCCCCTCCATTCCCCATAACAATACAGACTATTGCCAAGGCTATTGGTTGTCCATCACAACTAGAAGATAAGACCTTACTATCGAAGATGCCACATTTCAATTGTGAAGCACTAAAATATCAAGCTGGATGCTTCATCCCTGATAATTAGCAGGCATAGTATTGAGAAGTGATATGCAGCCTGCTGGGAAAGTTAAGTCAACTGTGATATTAACCAGCAGTGGACCCTGCAAGCTACATAATTGTCTCGCTAGACAAGATGTATCCACTAGAGCAATAGTGGCATATCTGTGATGGGGGTAATCAACTGATTTATAATTGAATTTGAGGACCACTCCATGAAATGGAATTCATGTCTAATGCTAAAAACCTGGTCAAAAGCTAGAGTGGTTACAAGTCTTAGGAGGCAAGTAACTGTTGTTCTTTAGCAACATGGATATATTATACCCACTAAGTTTCCCTCATATACTTATGTATATATATATATATATATATATATATATATATATATATATATATATATATATCAGTGCTGCTTTTACTTTTGTTTACAGAAGTCTCTTTTCAGTAGTTAGTGACTCCTGGGCTGACTCAAAATACATCAAATTCCTGAGAAATGATAGTTGAGTGATCAGCACTTAAAAAGATATATACATACTCCTTCCAATGTATAACAGAAGTTACATAAAGAATGTAAATGCCAAAGGATGGGGAGGAGTGCTTTGAAAAGCTCTCCTCAACACAAAGTTGTCATGACATTCAGGACCTCTGCTGCTATTGTTACCTGCACATGATATAAATAATATTGGGGTCCACTGGTTGTGAAGAATGCAATATTATACACACACACACACACACACACACACACACACACATATATATATATATATATATATATATATATATATATATGGAAGGAATGGGGCCTTCAGTTGAAAGGGGATAAAGAAAGGTTGTGGGGAGTATGCAAATTTTAATAAAGTCATATATTTCAATGAAAATAATAATTTATATTAAGAAGGATTTGGGGGCTGGAGAGATGGCTTAGTAGTCAAGATGCCTGCCTACGAAGCCTAGAAATGCCCGTTCGATTCTCTTGGTCCCACGTTTAGCAAGACACAAAAAGTGATCGAAGGGCACAATGTCTCACTTGCCCAGGAGGGGGTAGACCCATCTGGAGTTTGTTCACAGTGGCTGAAATGCCACTGGTGTGCCCATTCTCTCTCTCAAAAAAAAAAAAAAAAGGATTTGCTATGCTATTTCTGGATAAAATATACCAAATATAATTTTTCTCAAACTTTGAACTGGCTTTCTCATACAAACTTGAAGCTAAGGTTAGTATGTAATTTTGTGCATTTAGAAATTAGCTACCAGATATGAGCTAAGGTTGTCTTCCCACTAATATAATCTGATTTCAGCTGGTTAATATGATTGTTGAAGGCATGACATGTGAATAAATACATGTTCAAGCTTTGTGTAGAAATTTTAGCCAGTGTCTAGCTTCCTAGGTAACAAGGAGCAGTGAGAGCCATAATGGAGATGGTTTCCTTCTAGCATTCAGAACTCTTACATTGCAATTGTGTCCCATATCAACTTTCTAGAATGTTCAGATGCAGAAGAGCAGGTTTTTAATTCTAGGATGGTTCCCCTGAAGGCCTTATATATGCTGCCTCCTAAAGTTTTCTGTTGTTTGACTGTTAAGTATGTGAGTTCTATGATTTATATCTTGCAATAATGTGGAGAATCTGCTGTTTAAAATAATTCCTTAGTTTTTTTTTTTTTTTTTTTTTTTTTTTCTGTTCCTTGCACATGTTGTAAGACTGATATACCAATGTCAGAAAAAAAAAATGACACATTTATCTCTAAAAGGAGTAACAGAGTTTATATTAATTATGTCATCTAATTTTCACAACTCCAAAAACATTCTCTATACTTTGCAATATGTATTTTCTGCATTTCTGAAACTAAATATTTGACAAAAAACAACGTAAGGAAGAAAAGATTTAGTAGTGGTTTGATCAGGTGTTCTCCATAAACTTAGGTGTTCTGAAATCTAGATTCCAAGCTGATGGAGATTTTGGATGCCTTCTGGAGGCAGTGTATTATTCGGGGAGGGCTTATGGATATTATAGCCAGTTTCCCCATGCCGATGTTTGGCACACTCAGCTTTTCTATTATCAAACCATATGTTGGCCAGGGGGTGATATCCAAACTCTGCTCATGCCATTGTTTTCCTCTACCATCATGAAGCTTCCCCTTGAGTATGTCAGCCAAAATAAACCCTTTTTTCCCCCAAAACCTGCTCTTGGTCAGGTGATTTCTGCCAGTAATGCAAACCCGACTACAACAGTATAGTTGGTATCAGAGGAGTGGGATTGCTACTAGACACCTGACTGTGTGGCTTTGGCCTTTTGTGGCTGATTTTCAAGAGAAATGTGGAAGGATTTGAAACCTTGGCCTAAGAGACACCTTGCAGAGCTATAAGTACAGCTTTATGGACTATTCTGATCAGAGTTGAAATATCTGAATGCCATAAGAAGTATGGACTATGAGGTTTGATTTGTGAGGGTGAGAAAGAGCTTTGCCTGAACTGAGCTAGAAGCAGTTCGTGTGAGAGGCTTGTTGTTATGCCTATGTCCGGAGAATTTGTGCAGGATTGCATTGCATAGAAATGGACTGGTATGAGTAGAGGGATATGACAAAGAAATGAAATCTTTGGGCTGAAACTTCTGCCTGTTCAGCTGCAACTATACGAGATTACAACTTGTGAGATGGGACCAGTTGACCTGCATTGGGGCAACATAAAAATGTACACTCTTTTGAAGGGGCCTGAATGCTCAAAGAGTGTCTTGTTCTTCAAAGTCTGCTTTATTCCTCCCTGGATTAACAAATTTACACCCTACCTGGTATTGTGGAGTATAAGAAATGCAGGACAGAGAGGGTCGTTGGATTTGCAACATGGTCTTGTGTTTTGGAAACAGCCATTGGCAGTATAAAGCAGGTTTTTTAGATTACCTCCATGGAGACCTAATGGAACCATGAGGATGAACCATGGGTTGCAGTGAGACCCAGTGAAGATTCTGGTTTCACGAGATGGCTGCTAACAAAAGCTGCTGGTCAGGGATGAAGTTTTGCAGGACTGTGAGTAGCCTAGCTGGAGGGGTGGAATTGGAACTCCAGAGACATGTTGCTGGTCAGAATTATTGGACCTGGAGATTTGTCACTGACTAGAGTTGTTGGATTTGAAGCTACAGAGTTTGATGATTTCCCTGTTTAAATCTTTTATTGGTCGAATATTTCTTTGCTATGCCCAGTGCCATCTTTTGTAGTATGTTTATTCTGTGCCACTATGGGTTTTTTGGGGGGATATTTTGGTATTATGGCTCTGTTAAAAGACCTTGGTTCCGGGGATGTTTGAACATCATTATGATTGATAAAACTATAGGGACTTTTAAAGTTGGATGAATGTATTGTATTTTATATCATGTATGATTATCAGTTCATGAGGGCCAGGGGCAAAATGTGGTTGTTTGATTCAGGTGTCCCACATAAACTTAGGTATTGTGAATCCTAGGTTCACAGCTGATGGATATTTGGGACTTAATGCTTCTCGGAGACAGTATTATTGGGATTGGGCTTTTGGGTGTTATAGCCAGCTTCCCCATGCCAGTGTTTGGCACACTCTGCTTTGCTTTTGTCCACCTTATGTTGGCCAGGGGGTGATGTCCACACTCTGGTCATGCCATTGTTTTCCCTTGCTATCATGGAGCTTCCCCTTGAGTCTGTCAGCCAAGTAAACCTTTTTTCCCCCAAAAAATCTGCTCTTGGTCAGGTGATTTATGTCAGCAATGTGAACCTGACTGCAACTGATATATTTGGGCATATTTTTAGGTGATAAAACTATAGTCGTGTAATTGCTTGAATTTGATAGTTTAAATATATAGCACCAGAGACTCAGGGATTTTATTAACACTAGCTTGCAACTTGAGCCCCTAGCAGGTGAATCCCTGCTGTAGGGATGTGTCACTGGGGATAGGTTTTGGAGGCCAGCCCTAAGGTGTGTTTGGGGGAGGACATTGAGTTCTGCCCTTAAGTGTATAAACAGCACTTTGCACTGTGGATCTTTTTTGGTTCTGGATATGATGATATTGCTCTGCTTGTGTCTATGGAGATGAGCCAGCCTCTTCTGACATTCATGGTGTTCCCCAGAATTTGCCAGCCTCAAATAAACCATTTCTTCCTAATAGCTCCTTTTGGTCAGATGATTGTCCAGCAAGGAGAAGCTGACTGCAACACGTTTTGAGAGCAGGAAGAAGCTGTTTGGTCCTCTCTCAGCATTCCAGGAAGCACAGAGGGGACCAGAAGTTGGGCTATGCTTTAAAGCCCAAAGACTACCCTCAAACAATACCTAAAGAGTGTACAACCTCCCAAAACAGTTCTATGTCCTCTTCCACCAAGTTTCAAATACATGACCGGTTGGAGAAATTTGCATGAAATCATACCTATTTTAATAATCATATACTTAAAAAGATAAAAGAAGTCTTAATGCCCAGAGAGTTATTTCCTATGGATGACAAATTGCTCTTATAAGTTCAAGTACATTAAGATACATGGACTTCTGTAGAGGGTTTTATTGTTAGAATTACTAATATTGTTTTCAAAAGTAGCAGGTTATCTCAAAAGATAAAAGTGAAGAATGGAAGCTGGGTATACCCAGCACTCTGGAGGTAGAGGCAGGACGGTCAGAAGTTCATGGACAGTTTTGGCTGCATAGTGACTTCAAGTGAAGCCTGGACTATCTCAGACACTATTAAAAAACACAGATGAGGGCTGGAGAGATGGCTTAGCAGTTAAGGCGCCTGCCTCCTAAGCCTAAGAACGCTGGTTCCAATCTCCAGCGGTTCCAATCTCCAGGTCCCACGTTTAGCCAGATGCAAATTGATACAAGGGCGCAATGCCACACTTGCCCACAAGGGGCGCACACATCTGGATTTTGTTCACAGCAGCTGAGAGACTGCTGGCGCGCCCATCTCTATCTATCTCCCTCTCCCTCTCTGTCTATCTCTCTCTGTGTCTTTCTCCAAAAATAAATAAAATAATAAGAAAATAAAAAAAAAAAAAGATGAAACTAGACATTTATGTCACTATGAAAATAACATATGTGTGTATGTGAAGAGTTTAAAAACAACAAAAGACACATCCTGGAAAATTTTATCAACATGTTTTAAAGCATGGATATTTTAAGACTCAAGAAATAAAATAATGTTTATATACAGGACTTTCTCCACCACTAAGTTTTAAAATACATCTGTATACTTTTTTAATACAGGGGGAATAAATAATTATACTTAGCATGTGTAGGTAAATTATTCTTAAATACCTGCTTAATATAAGAAGATTAAAATTTCTGGATCAATTCTCCCACTAAAATAATAAATTTGGGCTGGATATGTCTCTCAGCAGTTAATGTTCTTCCTGTGCAAAAATAAGAGCCTGAGGAGGCCTGAATCCACATGAGTTTGAATCTTTGGATCCTATGTAAATAGCTAGGTCTGGTCATGTGTGTTTGTAACTCTGTACAGCAAAGTGGAACAGAAAACAGGGAGTCAGGGAATTTCCCCTGTCTTCCAAAAAAAAAAAAAAAAAAAAAAAAAAAAAAAAAAAGTTCCAGTATCAGTAAGAGACTCAGGCCCAAAGTGAAGCAGAAAATTGGTGGAGTAGGGTAGGACTCCTGACATTCTGCTCCAGCCACTGCATGTAAATGTCCCCCCTCTACTCTCTAAGGGCACACACACACACACACACAAACACACACACACACACCATATGTGAAAAAAACTATAATAATAAAACAATAACTTTTGCCAGATGACCTAGTGGAAGCTTATAAAGAAAGTGTTGTAATTTGTACTACTGCTGCAGTAACCTGTTCATTACTTGGATAACCATCCAACCAGAAGAAGATTCTGTGAGGAAAGAGTTTGTTTCAGGCTTAGAGAATCCAGAGGAAACACTATCAATGGCAGAGGAAGCAGGCTCACTTCAGGATCTACACCAGAGGAAATAACTACCAGCAACAGCAGGCACAGAGCTCAACTAGATTTCCACACCTTATAGGGCTGGATTCAAGATCCACCCCCATTGATATACCTTCTCACCAGCAAAGCTCTACCTACTGGGGACTCAAGTTGCAAACTCTATCTCAGTCAATACTACTTCAGGATGTATGGGGTACATATATTTGCATTCAAATCAACACATTTTGCCCTTGGCCCCCATAGACTCATGACCATCTCGCAATGCAAATTGTATTCATTCCAGCTTCAAAAATCCCAATAGTATTTACCAATTTTAACTGCTTGCATACAGCACAAATAAAGATGAATTCTTAGAAATCAGTTAGGAAACTTTCATTACAGAAAGGCAGATGTGAGATATATATATGTGTGTATGTATGTATGTATGTATGTATATATAAAGGTTTCGACACAAGTAAAGGAAATATGGAAAAATGTGACAGGAGAATCAAATTATAAAGGTGCTCCTGAAGGAGAAATAGGAGCAACACAGCTTTCTACAGGCAATCAGACAGGGACAGAGGCCCAAAGAGAACAAGAAGATGCCATCTAACCTGCCATGGCTGGACTACAGTCTATGTCAGATTCAATCTTATCCAAGATGGTTGCAGTAAATTCTTTAGCATTAGTATTTTCTGCTTCTTCCTTAGCCCAGCACACCTGAATGAGCTGACCCTCCAAGTCAGCCCCTTCAGTTCACAAAACACTCAGGTCTCTCCTTACACTCCTGAGTCTGATAGCAAGGCACAACCTAATTGGATAAAGGAACCTGCCATGTGTGTATGAGCTCTCTCTCCCATCTTCCCTGAATACCTGTGTGTAAGTCTCACTCCCCCTTCCCATACTAGCTGGGAAATGTGATTGCTTCTTACTTCCTGAGTATTTTATGCTTCTTCTTACATGTATTTTGTTTTCAGATACTTTCTCACTTTGTTACACGTATGGTTTTCTTCAAAGTTCGGGGTCCTTTTCTATCCTATGTGAATGTAAAGCTTTGGTACTTTCATGCATTGCTTCCCATATATGTGTGCATGTGCTTCTAAATCTTTTTGCCTGGGTGCTAATGGTTTGCTTCCCGCATATGTGTGTGTATGCACGCACATGCACGCAAGCACACATACATGCCCTTTCCATAGGCTTCTCCGTGAAAATTACTCTATCTCCCTATTTTCCCCTCTTTCTTTCCAGCCAAGTAAAGAGGGCAATTCCTTGCTAGGTTGAGTGTTCCTGGACTTCTGCTGAATCCTGATTCTCCCTAAAATATACCTTATAATTCACAATTTACACTTCTTGAGTCCATTTTCTTTATTATTTGTTAAAATGGATAACAACCTAAATGTTTGGGTCCATAGACCTAGGGGTGCCCCCTGAACTCCAAAAACTTTCACCTTTTCCATGAAGTCTTTAAGACAATATTCTTAAAGTGGATCATACTAATTGAGACACTGATTAGACCTACAAAAGCATATATGATACCACGCCATTGCAATAAGGACCTACACTCTCCTCATAGACATCTCTAAAATTGCAGTAAAGTGGACAGTATTCATGCTAAGGAAATCCTGAGCTCAACCAATTTAATGTTTATTTAGCTCAAGGAATATTTTTAACATGATAATGGCATTGTAAGTCTATATTAAGTTATCCAGCATTTAAATTTTCTTAAACTAATTTGATCACACAATGATTTCCTAAGATTGTTCTTCAGAACATTATGTTCAGGAACATATTTTAGGATGTGGTAATATTAAAGGTAAAGGCATATTTATTGTCAGTGGCTAGGAGGGATAAAAGTTACCAGGGTACAAAAGAGAATTAAAAAGGAAAGTATACTTTTATTTGGAATTCTAGAAATGTGGGATATTCTTTTGTTTGAAAATGCTTTATGTAGGGTCATATAGCTAATCACATAATAAGAAAAATAATAAAACACTTTAAAAGCATAAGTGTTTTATTGCCTTGCTTAATTAGTCTCTTTCAGTATTGCCTTTAGTTTTGATAATTTTCTAGTGTTCTGCAAATGTCTGTGTATGACTAAAAACTTCTGAAGTTTAGGGTATATAAAGGGAAATATTATCCTTTTTACTTGCAAATAATCCTTAGAAAAATCTAAGATAATTAAAAGAATGAACTATATAATCACATTGAAAGTAAATATATCACCTAATTCAGTACCAATACACGACTCAATTTAGTAGATATTTTATAATTTGCTCATAGTGAAAACAGCATTTTCTTTTGAGACTAACTGGTAGATTACAACTGAGGAGCAACAGTGTCGAAGAGCAGCAGCAGAGACTGAGGATGTATATGTACATATACATATGTATATGTACATATATCATATATATATATATATATATATATATATATATATATCCTGTACTTGAACAAAAATGGCATTCTGAAGCCTATCACTTGATTGAATAGATGTACATTCACAAAAACCCCATGTATGTTAGTAAATCTATTAATAAAACAAGCAGACGTATCATTATAAACAAAACAGACTAACTTTAGAAGTGATTTAAATGTATTATCAAGCACAATTTTGGTGGTACTGTATGTGTGTCCTGTGTGTACGCACATATATTTTCACTAGTGTGTAGAGAAAATGTGTACAAACACACCAAAGTCCATTTCCAAGTTCTGCTTTATTGTGGTTCATGTTTGTTGTCAAACAAGAGTCTGACAGTTATTGTTTTCACAGCCTTTGAATAAAACAGCTGAGTGACAATGAAAACAAATATGTGAAACAGATTTTCTTTCTTTGTGTTGTTTTCCCTTTCTTGTTTAGTGAGATATTCAGGCAGGCCTGTTATACCAATGTGCCAAGTGTAAATCAGATTGAGTTATGGACTTCAATGTTAAATTTACCTTATATTATTGAAAATACTAAGGGGAAATTTAATGCTCGTGACAACAGCATAAATCATATATTATCAAGAAAACAATTCAATTTTTTTGGAAAAATGTGTTTTCTGACTAACATCATTGGTCATTTTAACTGTTTTTATCATTATTATTATTTTCATCTCAATGGATGGTCTAATCTCCTATCTAAAGTTCCAGCACCGCAGCAAGCATTCATTATATTCATTCACTTAACATGTCTCCCCATCATCCAAATACCTAGTTCTATCTCAGAAAAAAGTTCCATTTCTTATATTTCCATGCAAAATGTGCTCAATAGAAGATGAGAAGTCATCAAAAAAATCATGAAGAGTGTACAAAAAGCATTTTCTTACAAAACAGTAATTGATAAAATGTATCCTTGGGAAAAGACTTTTCCTCATAGGAGTACATTCTGATTTTTTTTTTTTTGTTTGTTTGTTTTTTTTTTTTTTTTTTTTTTTTTTTTTTGGTTTTGCGAGGTAGGGTCTTACTCTGGTCCAGGCTGACCTGGATTTAACTATGTAGTCTCAGGGTGGCCTCGAACTCTCAGCGATCCTCCTACCTCTGCCTCCCAAGTGCTGGGATTAAAGGCGTGCGCCACCACGCCCAGCTAGGAGTACATTCTGAAAAGAATAATATAGAATCAGTTACTTTAGCCAACATTCTTGTGAAGAATTTTTTTTTTTTTCTCTATAAGGTATGATGCTTATGATGGTTAATGTTTATGATAGTTAAGGTCTGGCTGTCAACTATATAGGATTTAGAATCACCATGTTTTGCAGCTTGAATGTCATACCCCCCATAGTCTCAGGTATTTTGAATGCTTGGTCTTCAGGTGGTGGCAAGTTGGGAGGCTGAACCTTGCTGGAAGAGATGTGACATTGGAGATGGCCTTTTCTTTGGCTAGCTTGCCAGTGATGAGGTAGACTACTCTTACTGCCTCCTTAACAGCTGTTGTGGCAAGACATGACACCTAGTCAAAGCAAGTGCCTTGCTGTCTCCTGCCATGACTCAGCTTCCCTTCAAGACTGTAATCCAAAATAAACTCATTGGTCCCATCAGCTGCTTTTCTCCAGGTATTTTACCCCAGCAATGTAAAGGTAACTACAACATCATTAAAACAAATTTCTTGACATGTCTGTCAGGAACTTTCTAGGTTCCAAATCACCTGAATTGAAGGTGTTATCTTTCCATAGGCTGTGATCCTGGACTGTACACAAAGGAGAAAGATAGCTGACCATTCTCTCTCTACTTTTTCTCTGCTGAAGTGACTGTGTGATGTTGGCTCTATGGTCCTACCATGTTTTTTGTTTTTCCACATAATGAACTCTAAACTCTGAAATTGTAAGCCAAAACCTAACCCGTTTCTGGTTGAATATTTTGTAATAGCAACGAGAAAGTAAATGATACAAATTCTGGCAAAATATTCTGGAATACACCCAACTAAACAACCAAACAAAGATTACACATCTTTTTGTTGGGAGTAGAAGGGTTAGGGGAGGAGTGATTAACCAAAGATCACACTAAATTACAATATAAGGATAGCATCACCACTTTTTCTTCAATTCTCCTCAGAAAGAGTATGATCATCTCTAAACATTGTCTAATAGATGCTAGAAACAGAATTCTGTTAAGACTGGTGAAGAACTGAAGACATAAATTTCCTGGTTTAAGGCAGCTTATACTCACTTTGGGAAAACTTTTTGGAGAGAATATGATGGCAAGAAGAACAAAATGAGGAAAAAAAATGCATTAGAAGAATTGCACATCCCATTTTCTGATAGTACATAGGATCTGTGTGCAGCAGAGAGAAAAGGAAGACCAACTACCTGCAGAGAAGCCAGATGGAAACCTTTCATTTCATCCCAAGAAAAATAGAATTCTGATAAATTCTATTAGCTTTAAATGGTATTGTATTATAAACATTTCTTTAGAAACTTAAAAATTGAAGTAGATACCTAAGTCCATATTACAGTGAACAACTTTACTCATAACCATGTAAAAGTGAGTTAAAACAATGTGATATGGCTGTGTATGGTGGGTTCTTTTGTAATAGCAGCTATTCACGAGGATGAGACAGGATGTTTACATGTTTTAGGACTGCATAGTCTACACATTAGTTCATTGTCATACTGGGCAACATTGTGAGTCCCTGTCTCAAAATTAAAAAAATTATATATATATATATATATATGTGTGTGTGTGTGTGTGTGTGTGTGTGTGTGTGTGTGTGTATAAATGCTGGGAATATAGGGCGTTAGTAGAACACTTGTTTTGTGAATGGACTTGAGTTTGATTCCAAGTACAGCTGACAATTATTCATATTCATGGGGGTTTTGTGATGGTAATGAAATAGTTATAATCCTAAACAAAAGTATACACTTGCAGTAAATCTTGTCCTTTAACATTATATGACAAAAATTGGCAGTTCAAGAGACTAGTTAAGACTAATCAAAGAGAGAAAAAAAACTCTTAAATTATATATTCCATCAAGGATTTAAGTTAGTAGATTTAGGCAGAGACACAAACAGAAACTGAGCTAAGTATGACAATTTAAACAGGCTAAGAAGAAAAGTTAAAAGCCAGTAAATAGAGCTAACTCAGAAAGTAGAGTTTTAGCAAACCTATCTTTATCCAAGTCTACATTTCTAGACTGGAGATGAATCTCTCAATAGATCCAATAAGATTGTCAAAGTCATATTGGAACCTGCAAAAATCCTTGGTATTATCACAACAAAGCCATACAGCAAAAGAATGAAAAAGTGTCCATGTCTGTGCTGTGATATGACACCATGGTTCTGAATTATCAGTAATAAAAGATTAAGTCAGAAAATAGTCTTATATATTTCACTGATCTCTGCACCTCACTTGAGGAATGAAAAAGCCTCCTAGTACTGTAAATGTCATCCCCTTTGTTTATTGGGGTATTTTTAAGCATTGTGTAAAGTAAATTACCTGCTTCAAATGTACTTTGTACAAACTCTTTACTGGAAACCAATTTCTAAAACAAAATATTTACTTTGCTAATTAACTTCAAAGTCTGTATCTTTCAGAATTAAAGGTTAAATACTAAATATAAGACACCTTTAAAATGAATGAAACTCAATATGTATAATCACTAACATTTTCTCCCAGTGTTCTAAGTTAATATAACTTCTTGAACATATTATTATCCACTGTCTTTATTCTCTCATATCATTGTTTCAAAGTATTCTTTCTGTGAAAAGGCAGAACTCCTAAAGAGACCACAGAAGAAACATTTGGTAGAGCATTTCAGTTAACCCTATCCTTCCATAACCCACCACTTTCACCTTTTCTCCAAGATTTTTATACTTCCCTCCTTTTGAGGATCCCTGATTACCTGAGCTTCTAATACTAATATGGAACTTAATCATTTGGTTTGCTACAGTGGAAAAGGAAAATAAATCCTTAAAGTATACAGAGAAACAATGGAGTCTGATTAAAATCCAAACTGGGGATGGAGAGATGCCTTAGCAGTTAAGGGGCTTCACTGTGAAGCCTAAGGATCCAGGCTTGATTCCCAGTTTCCATGCGAGCCAGATAGATGCACATGATGGCACATGTGTCTGGAATTCTTTGGAGTGGCTAGAGGCCTTGGTGCATACATATTCTCTCTCTCTCTCTCTCTGACTCTCTTTCTGTCTCTCAAACCGATAGCCAATATTTATTGTATGTTATTACCTGCTTTCCCTGAGCTAGTAAAAGTACAGTTATCTCCCCTTGTTTGGAATAATAATTTCACATATTCAACAAATTTACATATTATTCTGGTCACTTTGTAAATATGTGATCAATGCCAACATTGTTATAAAAAATATTTTACTACTATATTCTTATGCAAGTGTTAAATGCAAGCCATTTTGATCTGACCAAATTAATTTTCTCAAAGCAATTTTTTGAAGTAGGATTTTTATTTATTTTTGTGAGAGAAATAGACAGAAGGAGAGAGAAGAGAGAGAGCAAGCGATTGGGCATACCAGGGCATGTAGCCACTGCAAAAAACTCCAGATGCATGCACCACCTTGAGCATCTAGCTTACATGGGTCCTGGGGAATCAAACCTGGGTCCTTTGGCTTTGCAGACAAGCACCTTAACTGCTAAGCCATGTTTCTAGCCCAAGTATGATTTTTAAAATGTTTTCTCAAAGTAAGTTTGGAGAAAAAACACCCAAGCTTAATGCAGCTTAAAGATAATATTTGAAACAGTGAATCATGTGGCATGTATTGCATCGGACTTCCATCAGCTCATTCATTATTTTTGCTTATAAGGTGTGACAGAGATTTTATATAATTTTACAGGCAAGGAATATTTAGATATTATTATCAACTCACAAACTGTCATGGTAAATGCCGAGTCCATTATATACAATGACAACTGTTCTTGGACATATTAATGAAATTTATGGGTTACAAGCAAGATAGAAGAGTCTAACTTTGCCCATATTCATTCCCTACATTCATTAAATTACTTCCACCCATTGAATCTCTTTTTTTTTGAGATGACCATAAAATGACATGGCTTAGACATAACTTAATAAAATTTATTTATTCTAATTATAATATGTCCAGTGAATTTTTTTTTCAGGTCAAAATGAATATGCTGCTCAGCATTTCATGAATTGCCTAGCCAAAAAAAAAAATCAATAAATTATTTATAGATTTTCCAAGACTTGTTTTATAAACCTAATGTCGTTCAAATTACAATTTTCAATCGATTTTCTGATGTACACTTCATTGGAAAATTATATACAATATTTTGACTTTTGTAAAAATAAGTTGAGGGCTGGAGAGATGGCTTAGCGGTTAAGGCACTGGTGTGCAAAGCCAAAGGACCCAAGTTCAATTTCCCTGGACCCATGTAAGCCAGATGCTTAAGGTGGAGTATGTGTCTGGAGTTCATTTACAGTGGCTGAAAAAGCCCTGGCATGCCCATTCCTCCCTCCCTCCCTCTCTCCCTCTCCCTCTCTCCCTCTGTGTGTGTGTGTGTGTGTATGCATACACACAAATGTATATATATATATATATATATATGTTCACATATATACATATATATATATGCCCCTCTCTCTCATAAATAAATATTGAAATGCAGAGGTATTACACATAACCAAAAATAAAAAAGATAAAATTTTAATTTATTCATGTGTTTATTCATTTATGAATTTACAATTGTAAAACTGGGTTTATTTGTTTTTTTCAAAATCTCACCTTCACTAATGTGATTGTATGAATGTGAAATGACTTCTATAGGCTAATATGATTGAAAACTTGATCTCCAGCTGGTAGTTCTCTTTGAGAAGTAGAACTTGCTGAAGAAAGTGTCACTAGAGGAGAGCCTGGATGAGATTACAGCTCACCTGTCAGCCATGTTTCTCAATCTCTCTATCCCTCGTTTTCTCACCCTCTCTCCTTTCTCCCCAGTGATATGCAGATGCTAAACGGGCTTCTTGCTCAGGCCTCCCTGCCATGATGACATTCCCCAGAAACTGTAAGCCCAAACAAACCGTGTCTTTCCACAAGAGACTTCTGGTCAAATGTTTTGTCCCAGCAATGAAAAAGTAACTGATGCAACTAACATAACATGAAAAATCACAGAAACCGGCTCGGTAACACTAGAATAAGGAAAGAATTACAATTAAATGCAATTTGCTACTTATGTACTCAAAGTAGTTAAATGTATGTATATAAACAGAGGCAAAATATGTAATGAGCACAATTATTTTAATGTGTGTATATTTGCACCTCTAGCTTTCCAACATTCATAAGCTATGCTCAAGATGTAAATCTCTTGCCTGCTAGGAAACCCATAAAAGGTGAAACACTGTAGTGAGTAGAGAACTTACTGTGGAAGGAATGGAGTATATTGATGATCCATTCTTCTGTTAATCTTCCTGTTTTTGTCAACTGGGCACATGTGAGTTGATTTGAAGACTCTCTTGATTCAATCCAACAAATCACTTCTTCACTATAAATGAAATCTAGAGTATGAATTTCATTCCTGTTTGCTGAGCTGATAGTTGCCATTTTACTTCCATTAACATAGAAGATCTCAATTGTATTAGACGTCGTAATTAGCAACAGAGGTGGCCTATCTGTAGGTTCTGGAAAAAAAAGACAAAAATGTGAGTTAGAGTCCTGTTTTTCTTTCAATGTTATATTGTATAAGAAAAATTATTCTGCTATGTTTAATACAAAATTGCTTTAACAACTTTTATTAAGTCATATAAGTATTTTTTTTCTCAATCTGAAAAAAAAAAAAAAAAAAAAAAGTAATGTTGCGTTGAGCTCATGCCTATGAGGCAGCTTAGGGGACACAGAACATCAAAGTGAAAAGCAACCTCCTTGAATAAATACAGGAATTGTCTGTGGGAAATCTAAGTCATTACACAGCTGTTACAGGTCTGAATGGTCTGACCTTTCCTTATGTCTGCCCCCTTAGGGAGTACTTCCATTCTCCTCTGTGAAGGTACTTCTGAGAGAATTAAATGTTCTTGAGAAGACTGCCTTTTCCAAGAAATTTTGACCCAGGACTGGAGAGGTATCTTAGCGGTTAAGGCGTTTGCCTGTAAAGCCTAAGGACCCCAGTTCAATCTCCAAGTCCCGTGTAAGCTAGAGGCACATGGTGGTACATGTGTCTAGAGTTCGTTTGCAGTGCCTAGAGGCCCTGGTGTGCCCATTCTCACTCTCTCTCTCCCCCTTCCCATCTCAACTAAATAAATAAAAATAAAATCTTTTAAAAATATTTTTAAAAAATTGACCCAGATAACTGTTGTCAAGACTTTCTAGCTATACCAGCCATCTATCTGTGGGGCTCAAATAAAAATCCCCACCCTGAAAGGGGGTGGAGAGATGGCTCAGTGGTTAAGGCACTTCCCTACAAAGCCTAGTGACCCACATTTAATTTCCCAATTCCCATGTAAAGCCAGATTCACAAATTGGTGCATGCATCTGAAGTTTGTTTGTAGTGGCTGAAGGCCCTGGTGTGCCCATTCTCTATTCTGTCTCTCATCTCTCTCGGCTTGCAAAGAAATAAATAAAAATTTAGAAAAAAATCCCCTGAGTCTTAATTTGGGCTTCTCAAATCTCTTCTTTCCTCCCTGGGCAAGATCTATATCTTCCTTTTTTTTTTCCTTTTCTTGATCACCGAACTTGTCAATGTCTGCCCACTTTCCCTTAAATTCCCCTTCTATTGAAGCTCTCCCCTTAAAGCTTTAAGCTATCATATATATATATAGTCTTCTTCAACTTTATTCTCTGATCTGTGGATTTTACTTTTTAAATTCATAAGACAAGAATCCATGGACAAGTGTTTTGGCATATATTTGTACATTGCCAGAGGACACCTAAAATTCACATATTACCTGCCTTATTCTCTAAATCATAAGTTGTTGTTTGCATGTGAAGCAACAAGATTTCCTTTTGTTGGTGGTAAATAAAGAAGTTCTGTGAATTCTTTTTTTCTAATAATGATGATGGATGGCATGAATTCACTGTATAGTTTTCCAAGTTTCCCCTGTGGGTTAGGGTATGCTTTTATGAAGTCAATACAAAGGTCAGAAACAGACCCTCTAGAACAGAACCCAAAGCTCAGGCTCACACCAAGAGCAATTTTAACCAGTATCTCACTGACCCCTTGACTGACCCAGAGCCACACAATCACACCTTCCCTTAGTCACTAGGTTATGGTTACTGTCACTTCTTCGCATATTCTTTCTGTGTACTCAGGAAGCTAATAATCTAGATGTAAAACAAATCTGTGTGGTACCACAGTTTTGAATGATGCATATAGTCAGAGCTATGCCCTTCAGACCTAGAACTGACCTGACCAATCCTTTGCTTAATCCCTCAAAGGGCCCTTGATCCAAACAGAAAAATAATAAAAAAATAAATAAAAATAAAAGGTCAAAAAGCCAATATTTACATCGCAAAAGTTCTGCTGTGGTATCTTTGCATTAAGTCTTTTAAAGTGCTTACTCATGTATGTATTTGGTGTATATGTGTTTGTGCACAGCACAGCATACCAAGACTGGCAAGGAAGGCGTTTTATCCAATGAGCCTTAGCCACAGTCCTCATTAAGTTTTTGACTTGGTACCCACCATGCACTCACTACTCACCCTTTATCACATTACTCTAAAACACTGCACTCTGTAGTGTCCCTTGTCTCAGCCAGGCAAGCTGAACATCAGAGAACGCTCCTTAGAAAGCCATCCCCAAATAACAGATCACATATACATATTTTTCTAATTCCTTATATATCTGAGGGGGAAATAGGTCATTTTCTTTTTTTAGTTTTTAAAATATTTTATTTATTAGTTACTTGAAGCAGAGAGAGAGACAGAGGGATAGAGAGAGATAAGGAGAAAGAGGCATGACAGGGCTTCTTGTAATTATAAATGCACTCCAGGTGCATGTGTCAATTTGTGCATCTGGTTTTATGTAGGTACTGGGGAATTGAATCCCAGCTGTCAGACTTTGCAAGCAAGTGCCTTTAACCACTGAGAAATCTCTCCAGACCAGGTAGTTTTATTTTTACATAGCCAGCAAGGGGAGTACCAAGAAGTGAATTTAGCATTTGATCCAGTCCTGTATCATCCCTCAGTAACAGTGTCTTCTACTCAGGTATGCTGGCCTCTTTGGGGGCAAGTCCCTTGAGTCCAAACCCATCATTTCTCTCTCAGATCTGACCTGAGTCTGTAGGTGAAGTGCACCTCAGTAAGCTAGCTATAAGAGTTCTATGAGTGGGCAAGGCCTTCTTCTTGGATGTTCTTTCCTGTAGCCTGAACGTCCCGGTTCTAGTAAGACCTTTTCCATCGCAGCAAGTTTGGGCTGGTCTGGACTGGTGGGGTTGGGTCTCTTTGTAATTCTGCTACTGTATTCCAAGCTAGGGCACTCTTACTAACTGACCTCTTAGCTTTTTTCCTAATGTGAAGGTGAAAAGCTTACATCTTTTGGCTGCACCTGGCATGTGGGTGTGTGTATTTCTTTAAGCTCTGACCCTTTTTCAATTTCTCTAGAAATCTCTTCTATCATTTCAGCCTTTCCCTGGATACAGATATTGTGAAATAAACCTTATAAATTAACCTTTTCAGATCTGTCTCCTCAATTCTTTGTTGGAATGGACAATGATCAAAGTTTGGAATTCACAGGCCAGGGGAAGAAGCTCCCTGACACAGAATCTCACTATATACCTACTTCTGCTGCTCTATTTCTAGCGTCTAGAGCCCAGTAGTCAATGAAAACAAACTGAATCAGTTAAATGACCCATGGAATTCTTTATATAGTGCTGTCCTTAAACACATTTTGTGTTTTATCTAGGAAAAACATCTAGAAAAATACTGTTTGGGGAAAGAAAAATCACATACATCAGATGATCATTCTCTATGAACCTGAAGCTGAGCATTATGAGGTTAAACAGAAGACAATGCACATTCTCCCACTGACAGAATTAACCGGGAAGTGTCAAAGCAGCGTTACTTCATGCCTATTTTCTTCTCTGGTGACAATAGTCAGAACGGCCGTACACTTAGAGTGACTGAACCCTGGAAGTCAGATAAAGGCAGGAAGGTCTGCACTTGCTAGAAATCAAAGATGATCTAACTTTTATCTTTTGCCTAGTTCCCTAGACCTGTTTTTCCACAAATAACTAGGACCCCTCCGAGGATAGAGTTCTTTTACAGGACTTAAACACTGTGGTTGATGAAGTTCAGCCCCTGGAACTCGGTGTCAGGGCTAATGTCTTCCTGAAACAGTCCCTCTAGTTCATCTGAGCTGGAAGACAGCCCGCCACTCTATGGTTATAAAAGAATACCTGCTCAAGGGAAGGCAGGCTCTCTGACCACTTGGGAACTTCCAGCAATTTGAGCTGAGGGGTGATCCCCCTAGTCCTTACTCTCCCTCCATAAGGGTTCTTTATTCCCTCCAACTCCCCACATGGCAGGAGCTCCTTAAACTTTCTTTTCTCTCTTTTCTTTCCATGGCATTTTTCATGTCCTTCACATGGGATCTCTAGACACAGGCGTGCCTGCCTTGTCTCTGAACTTCCTTCAATAAATGTAATAATTCAATAATTATCCTTCGCAATCTTTTTTATTCAATTCTTATATTAAAATTAGAAACAAATTTAGGATTTGGAGTTCAAGGATTTTCCTGGACCACTAACATCCTGTTATAGTTGGCAACTCTGACAGGACGATCTTGAGATGTAAAATTGTGATTATTACATTATGGGGGGGAAATGGGAAGCACATTTTCTGACTCTTAACATGGCTTGGGGTATTTCTACTGCTTCTCTCCACTTGTGGGAAAAGTGGTTGGCTTTCTCTTCTTGATGAAGGTTAAAACATATTACCTCAAACTAAGCTGAGGCGAATTAATGGTGTGAGGCGTAGTCATGGCCAGGAGGGTGAAAGGCCTAAGGAATGGTATCATCTTTTATCTACTTCTCTGGCCACCTGGCCTGTTCCACCCTGCTGGGACTGGGAGCCATGTTGAAATGCACACTGTTGCCTGTGGCCAAACTGGGTTGGCACCAGGCAAGGCTCTTCTTTAAAGGTGACAACTTTTGAAGGGAGATGCACTTAATTTGAGCTTCTCTAACCCCAGCCAGGCTTAACAAGGCTGAACTCCTCTGGCGCTTGTTCCACTGAGCCAAGGGGAGAGCCTCATGACCACATGGAGTCTTGGGAACCTAAGACAGCTCACTGGAATGGCTACAAGGTTGTTGTTTTGTTTTTGTTGTTGTTGTTTGTTTTTCTTTCTTTTTTCCCATTACAAGCCACTGAACCACAAACACATGTTAGTCACCCATGGCGGGTGGGAGGATGGAACTCTAATTCCTTCTCTGGGCTCTGCCCCTCCTGCTGGGCTGAGTTGGAGATTGAAACCTCACCTCAGAAATGGAGCTAGCGCTGGCCCCAAACTGCAGGACTCTGGCTGGCTAAAAACCGGGAGACGGAAACTGTCCCAGCCACGCCCCGAGCCTAGGCACTTGGCTGGAACGATTTTATAAACACACCTGGGTTGCTGCCACATGCCTCCTGCCCCCATGGAGCTGAGACCAGAGGCTGTGTCAGCTGGGTAGGTTTGTTTCTAAATTTAATCAAAGAATAATTAAAAAAAATAAATAAATAATAAACTGGTTTTGTTAGGTAACCATGGCATCTTTCAGGATGTACAGAGACACAATGGGAAAGACATGCTTGATGGTCCTTGCTAACTGCCATGATTTTCTGCTAGAGTGCTTTATGACATATCTGTTTTACATAACTGTAATTATTTGTTCATATACATAACATAAAAAGTAAAATGAGCTAGCTACTCGGGAATCTGAGATAGGAGGATTACCAATTCAAGATTATATATATGCACACACACACACACACACACACACACATTTTTTTTTTTTTGAGTGGAACTTAGATCAGAATGTTAAAATACTTGACTGTAAGTGTGCATATGTAGAAAGGATATAGAAGACCTAAAAAGACAAAATTTTACTAAAATTATTTTCTTTGTATATAGAACAGAAAGCTAATTTTCAGGCTAAATATAGATAAACAACACACCTAAAACTAAAGATTTTTCAATTGTTTAGAGACTCTTAAGAATGCTCTAAAAGTTTTATATAGGGACACAGACTTAATTTAAACTGAGCTTACATTTCAAAGAGGTGATGTCCTGTCCTTGGTGGGTCAAAAAGCCATAAGCATAGATGTAATTCACATTCTTTGGAGGTATAAACAGGTTAGACATAGTCACAATCCTATCAGCTTGTGTATTACAAATGGGTAAAATAAATTTCCTAGGTAAAAACAAATAAACAACTTCAAAATAGGACAAGAAATGGTAGGATGTTTAGTACTCTGCTCTCATTTCCTTTTGCTTTTGCTTACTGTTCTATGCTATTTAAAGTCATGGCAGGCTGTAATTTGGAAAAAGGGATGGCACCCCCTTTATCTCAGACCCCATACAAGTTTAACCCATGTGTCCTCCAGACCCTGTACAGAGAAAAAATGGCCAATTTTTCTTTAAAAAGAAAAGGAATTAGCAAACAGCATATAACTTTGGTTCTCTTTATTCTTCCTCTCTTTCTCTCTCTTTTTAAATTTTATTTATTTTTATTTGAGAGAAAGAGAGAGAGAAAGGAGCAGAGAGAAAGAGAGAGAATAGGCACACCAGGGCTTCTAGCCACTGCAAATGAACTCCAGATGCATGTGCCACCTTGGCTTACGTGGGACCTGGAGAATCAAACCTGGGTCCTTAGACTTTGCAGGTAAGCACCTTAACAGCTAAGCCATTTCACCAGCCCTATAGCTCCTCTCTTTTGAACACATAAACTCACTTCTGTCAGATGAAATTTCTCATGGGACTAAAAGGTCAAATAAGTAAACTGAGTTAAAGTATTTGATTGGTTTTAAATTCCTTACACAAGACAAATATCAGACTTACCTTATGACAGAAATGCACCAAGTAAATGATCTCTTTCATCTCTGTCTTTCTTAAATATTACAAAAAGGTAGGGTCCTTATATTTAACATACTAAAACCAGAGATTACCTTTAAAATAACACCTTTTAGTCCCTAGACCATTCTGAAACATTGCAAATGGAGGACCCATATTCCAGGTTCCCAAAGAATGAAGAAGGAACAGTGGTCCCAGGGACCCCCATCCCACAATGGATGGGCATTTAGGCCTATCAAGACAAGAGTAAATGTAGGAGTCTTCACACTTGGACCTATCTTGCCAATAGCACTGCTTATATGCTCTGATGTAGGACATGTGCAGGGCTGGGTGAATGGCTAAGGAGCAGGCCCTGTAGGATGAGCACAGCAATCCTGTCTTGGAACTACCTTGCTCCAAGAGTCACATAGCCTGGGCTATGAATCCCTGTATGATTGGGGATAGAAACAGAAAAATAAATAAATAAATAAATAAATAAATAAACAAATAAATAAATAAATAAATAAAATGGTTTAGTGTTTCAGTCAGGTTCACATTGCTGGCAGAAATCACCTGACCAAGAACAGCTTGTGGGAAAAAAGAGGTTTATTTTGGCTTACAGGCTCGAGGGGGAAGCTCCATGATGGCAGGAAAAACAATGGCATGAGCAGAGGGTGGACATCACCCCCTGGTCAACATAAGGTGGACAACAGCAAATGGAGACTATGCCAAACACTAGCAAAGGGAAGGTGGCTATAATACCTATAAGCCCGCCCCCAACAATACACTGCCTCCAGGAGGCTTTAATTTCCAATTGCCATCAGCTGGGAAGACTAGCATTCAGAACACTTAAGTTTATGGGGACACCTGACTCAAACCACCACATTCCGTCCCTAGTTCCCATAAGCTGATAACCATACAGGATATAAAATGCAATGTATTCATGCAACTTTAAAAGTCTCCATAGTTTTTAATCAATCTCAATGATGTTCATACATCCCCATAATACAAGTTCTTACCTGAGCCATAACACCAAAAAAAAAAAAAAAAAAAAAAAAATCCTCCCAAAAACCCATAATGACACTAAATAAACATCCATATTGCAAAGGATGGCACTGGGCAAAGCAAAGAAATATTCAACCAACACAAGATTTAAAACAACCAGGGCAAACATCAAACTCTAACTCCCAAGTCCAACAACTCTAGACAGTGACAAATCTCCAAGTCCGATAATTCTAACCAGCAACAAGACTCTGGAGTTCCAACTCCGCCCCTCCAGCTAGGCTACTCACAGTCCTGGAAAACTTCAGCCGGGGCCAGCAGCTCTCCTTAACAGACATCTTGTCTCAGCATCTCCACTGGGTCTCCACTGCAACCCATGGTCCACACTCATGGCCCCAAGGGGTCTCCGTGCAGGCTTCCAGCAAACCTGCTTCACACTACCCATGGCCGTTTCCAAAACACAAGACCGTGTTGCAAACTCAATGACCCCCTTTTTCCTGCATTTCTTATACTCCACAATACCAGGTAGGGTGTCAATTTGTTAATCCAGGGAGGAATAAATCAGACTTTGAAGAACAGGACACTCCTTCAGCATTCAGGCCCCTTCAAAAGAGTCTGCATTCTTCCTGTTGCCCCATTGCAGGTCAGCTGACCCAATCTCAAAGGTTGTAATCTCTCAAACAATTTGCAGGTGAACAGGCAACAGTTTAGACCCAAATATTTCATTTTTTTTTCTGTGCCATATCCCCCTGCTCAAACCAGTCCATTTCTACGCAATGCAACCCTGCACAACTTCTCAGGACACAGCCATAACAACAAGCCTCTCAAACTGCTTCTAGCACAATCCAAACAAAGCTCTTTCTCACCCTCATAAGCCAAACCTTAAAGTCCCTAGTTCTCACTGCATTCAGGTTTTTCAACTCTGACCAGAATAGTCCATCGAGCTGTACTTACAGTATTGCAAGGTGTCTCTTAGGCCAAGGTATCAAATCCTTCCATGTTCCTCTTGAAAATCAGCAACAAAAGGCCAAAGACACACATTCAGATGTCTAACAACAATCCCACTCCTCGGTACCACTTCACTGTTCCAGTCAGGTTCGCATTGCTGGCAGAAATCACCTGACCACGAACAGCTTGTGGGAAAAAAGAGGTTTATTTTGGCTTACAGGCTCAAGGCGGAAGCTCCATGGTGGCAGGAAAAACGATGGCATGAGCAGAGGGTGGACATCACTCCCCTGGTCAACATAAGGTGGACAACAACAACAGGAGAGTGTGCCAAACACTGGCAAGGGGAAGCTGGCTATAATACCCACAAGCCCGCCCCAACAATTCACTGCCTCCAGGAGGCTTTAATTTCCAATTGCCATCAGCTGGAGAGACTAGCATTCAGAACACTTAAGTTTATGGCAAACACCTGAATCAAACCACCACCGTTAGGACTCCTGTAGAAAGGGATATAAATTTCAGCCAGGCATCGTGGTGACTTCTTGATAGAATTAGCATAAGTAAAATAGGAGCTATCTTTAAAGTCACAATGTCTTTAGGAATACTCGAGTACTTCATCTTTGGGAATTAAACACCTATATATGAACCATTATTTTAAGACTCAGTTTTTCTAATAATTAAAACCTTGACAAATAGAGGGGCCTAACTTACACAGTCTTAAAGTCAGTGTTTATATTTCTTAAATCATGAACAAATTGACATTGTGAACTGATGGACTCAGTTTCTGTGCTGGTTAAAACTTTGGCAGGAAGTAAACATATTTTACATTTGATCCAATTAAATGGTTCAGTGGAGGGTCCCATCCCTGAGCAACTTCATTACCATTATGATCTCCTGGTGTCTTCTTGACTTTTTATTTATCTCCTTTTCTCATCTTTCTCTCCCTCTCTCTCTCTCTCTCTTTTCAGCTTCCTCATTATAATAAACAGAAGTTGCCACCTGGAGCAACTGTTTTAAGCTCTGGTTCAACTACCAAGTTTTGTTATTGCTTACGAATATCAGGAATTGACTGAGTTCACAATTTATCTCTAAGAAGAATTTGCTCCTCCAACGTATGTGGAATTACATTAGTATGAGTTCTAATTGTCTACTTAAGTCACTGGAGAAAAGCAATGGGCAATTCATGGTCTCCCTGTGTTATCTCAAGAAGCCCAGTTTTGTTTTTATTTTGTTTGTTTGTTTTGTTTTTTGTTGTCTTTTTTTTTTCTTGCTGAATCATAAGGGGGTTTTATTGACTCTTCAAAAGAATAGAAGGACAATAATTTCTGTTAGTGCCTGGGCTAAAGAAAAACCCTACCTCAAAAAAAAAAAAAAAAAAAAAAAAAAAAAAAACCTAACCCTAATTTATTCTCCCATATCTTGTTGGAGGGATGCCCCCTTTCATGAGAAAATTCAAGCCAATATTGGGAATAACCTGATTCTAGACTCTCTACTTTCCTCCACTTTGGTTTAAATGGGAAAATTGGCTTCCAAGACACTCCAAAATGCTCAATACACTGTCTCCTTAAAAAGTGGGCTTGTTCATGGTTTTAAATGAGGCTGGCCTTATTCCAGTGTCCAAACTCTTGAGTACACTGTAATGTGTTCCCTCTATAAATGAGGTTGGGTGTATTGTTTGCTCTAATCATTATAAAGATCTGCTTCCTCCCCACATGATGATGCTGTAGCTGTCTGCATGCAGCCAGAGGAAGACACACCATTGTGTCGCCCATGATGAAAGACCAGCTGTGGCACTAACAGAAATGATTGCCCTTCCATTCTTTTGACGAGTCAATAAAACTCCCTTACGATTCACAGCAAAAAATAAATAAAAAAGAAAGAAAGAAAGGAGACAATTAGAAATCATACTAATGTAACTCCAGATACCCTGGAGGAGCAAATTCTTCTTAGAGATAAATAGTGAACTTAGTCAATTCCTGATATTCGTAAGAAATAACAAAAATTGATAGGTGAACCAGAGCTTAAAACACTTGTTCCAGGTGGCAACTTCTGTTTATTATCACCAGGAAGATGAGAAAAAAACAGAGAGAGAGAGAAAGAGATGAGAGAAGGAGATAAAGAAAAAGTAAGTTTAATCACTTAGATTTAAGTGATTTAATTTCAGTCACTATATACTTTATCATTGTGTTAGGTAAAATATGTTGGGATAGCATGCCTAAGCTTTATCAATTTTAAATTATGGCTAAGACATGAATTGTTTTATGTTGAGCCAGGTGTGGTGGTGCATGCCTTTAGTCCCAGCATTCTGAAGGCAGAGTTAGGAGGACTACCATCAGTTGGAGGCTACCCAGAGACTATCTAGTGAATTTCAGGTCAGCCTAGGCTACAGTGAGACCCTACCTTGAAAAACCAAATTAAAAAAAAAAAAAAAAAGTTTTAATAAAAATTCCTATTATACATAAGATCAATCAAGATGAAACTGAAAAACATTGCTTGCCAAACAGTATTTTCTCTTTCAAAACAAATTTGTCAAGGGTTATATTAGTTTCACTGTTTTGCTTCAACAATGACCATTGTCTGCTCTATTATATGTAAATTATTTTTACATTTCTCATTTACAAGTCTCATTTCTGGCATCTCAAGTCCAGTACTTATAACAAAATTAATTCTTAAGCCATATTCCCTACTTTAGGGTACTGTCTCATGCTCAAACAATGGTCCTCATCTGAGAGAAATAATTTCAAGCACCGTGGTTCTATTTCCAGTGTGCTCTGGGTAAATGGTACCCACACAGATATCTGGACTAATCAAACATGCTTTCAAACAAAGTTGCCAAGATTTTTATACTGTCTTACTGGTCTTTTTGCTGACAATTTCTAGCTAAAATTAATCAATTTGGATTTATATTATTTTCAAAACTGGTAAGAGGTTCTGTCTGTATTTACAGCTGTTAGATATTTAAAGCATGAGATCTGTATTCCCCTCTAATTCTTCCCTCTCATGACAGGATACTCTCACTGTTGTCAGAGGACAGAGGGTGATGATGTCAGATCTTTAACTAATTCCAGCTGAATGGGGGATCTCCTGGAGAGGGGAACTATTCTAAAGGACCCCAAAAGTATATTGGTGGAATGTAGGAACATAGTTTTGGAAGAGAATGTTGGGGAAAAAGAATAAAAGTAATGAGTTAATGATAAGTGAGCACACAGCAAACTGGTGACCTTTAGGGTTTTCCTTCTTATGGACATCTAGACCATAGGGAACATTCAAGGAAACCCAAGTAGATGGAGTTGGATTGTGTCAGGACCATCTGAACATGAGCTGACTTATATTTTCTCCCAGAACTGTTCTTCAAATGGCACCATAGTGTCTGACATGGTCTGAATCTGTTTCTCTATATCTTGCAAAACAGAAGAGTTATTAGCAGGGTTATGAGGTATATATATGTATATATATATATATATATATATATATATATATATATAAAACATTTCACCTTAATACTGGTGAATATACTATATTCTGTATAATAGCCTCCTCGAGTGTACCATTTTAATTTGTTGTGGAGGTAGCCGTGGCCAAAGATTGGTCATAGAGCTATTGGGTGCCAGTAGGGGCTGTACAATATATTTTTGGCTTCAGGACTTACTTAATGATGTCCTGGAACAAGTTAGAAGGTACTCACCATTGTTCTCAGTATGAAGAAGTCTGTTTAAATTAAGTGACCCTTAGTCAAAATCATCCATATATATATAGATAGATAGATAGATATAGATAGATTTATAGATATAGATAGATTTGAAAATAAACATTTTGACATCTATTGACATATATTGTTTTTTTCCTTATTGTAGAATGAGAACTATTACAGAGGGGTGACTGGACCCATTGAAGTAATCAAAAGGCAGTAAAGTCTGCACTTGCTAGAAATGAAAGAAGATCTGACTTCTTATTTGCCTAGTTTGCTAGATCTGTTTTTCCACAAATAACCAGGACCCCTCCCAGAAGGAAGTTCTTTCATAGGACTTAAACATTGTGGTTGATCAATTCAGCCTCCAGAACTTGGTGTCCACCTGAGCCGGAAGACAACCTACCATTATAAGGTTATAAATATCATTGCCAGGGGAGGGCAGTCTCTCTGACCACTTGCAAACTTTGAGCTGTACGTGAGTTTTTCCCTTAGCTGGGCCTGAGCCCCAGCCCATACCCAGTTGTGTTGAGCTGAGGGGAGGTCCCCCTAGCCTGTACTGTCAAGATGGGTTCTTTAAGTCTCCAGTTCCCTATATGGCAGGAGCTCCGTGAACTTTCATTTTTCTCTTTTCATTCTGTGTTTTTATTTTCCAGGCTCTCCACATGGGAAATCTAGCCATGTGGTTGCCTTTTCTGGGCTGTGTACTTCCTGCAATAAATATAATAATTTAATAATTATACTTCTTAGTCCTTTTTATTCAATTATTTGATTAAAATTAGAAATAAATCTAGGATTTGGGGTTCAAGTACTTTTCTGGACCACTAGTACCCTTTTACAATAGAAACACTGTTTTTTTGTGTGTGTGTTTCTCTCCAATACAAGAGCTCTCTGACAAAACAGGTTTGGAGCCTTCCTTCAAATTCCTAAAATATTCACCATAAATTCTTCCCAGTCTATTGCATGAGCAGTGAAATTCTTCCCTCCAAAAAGTTACTCCAATGAAGCCATAGGCATCCTTTCTACATTCACAAAGATTCTAAACATTGACATAATTAAATCGACAAAATCACCAAAGAAAGCAACCACAAAAGGCCTGAATGAGGTTACAAACCTAAAGTAGTCCAATAGTTCTAGATCTGGAATACCTAATTATAAACCAACAACACAAAAGAAGCCTCAAACATGCTAAGACAATTTCCACAACAAAGCATGCCCTCAGAAGCCTCAAGAAAATCTTTTAGCATCTTAGCCTAAAATAACTTGCCAGCTGAGCACACCTGAGTGTAGTTAACCAGGGGTCCTCTCTGCTGAGTAATACTCACTCTGAGGCCACACTTGGTCTCTTTCCTATACTCCTAGCTTTGTCCTTTTCCAGTGATCTTGATATTCTTGAAATCTGTAAGGTCACAGGTTTCTCAGTTTGGAGAGAGTCGTAGATGACTAATCTATCAGGTTAACAAAGATATGCTGACAGTAACATCAGTGCTTGATGACTTCATTTGACAGCTGAAATGAATTTTAGTGAAGCTGTCTCTCACTCAAAATGAACTGCTACTGAATGTTTCTTGGCTGCAAAGCGTTATGCAGAGTCTAGATTTTGACAGCATACCATTTGAATTTTTAAGGTCACATTGTTAAACTAAGCCATGTCAGTTTATATATCATTTGTTTATGTCTTAAATTCATTCCCTTTGGGGATTTAAAGTGAATGGCATATATTTTTCATTAAAATAATCACTGGATTCACTTAAAAATTAGCTGCAAATATCAAGTATATTTTTTCAAGTAAGTGTTATCCATGTTGGCCATTCTCAGGATAATCTTAACTCCCCTCATTCTAGATTCTAATACTGTTCATACTTTACTTACTAGCTTAGCTAGAAGAGTAATATTTATGTATCTAGGGATTATTAACTGCCTTTCCTCTTTTCACCAATAAATATCAGATCAAGATTTGGGAAAGCCATTGAAAAACAGGAAACACCTAAATGTCCTTATCATCTCAGGGTAGAAATCTCCTAATCAATTTCATGATGCAACCTGCCATAGCCCTGGCAAATTGGCATGCAATTTCTACCTGCACTGAGTTTGATCTCAACTGTTCATCATTACCTGAAATTCCCACATGCCTACTAAGGAGTACCATTAGCTCAGCTAATGGGGAAGAAAGACTGGCCAGAATAAAGGTCAGGCTATTCCTGTGTGACCTTTCTTGAGTCAATCAAAGATGTTCTCCAAAGGGAGGTAAAAAAACACTTCAGATGACTTCCTTCAAAGGGAAACCTAAATCAACATTTACTGAGAGGTAATAAACATTAACCTTTCACATAGAAGAGATTGAAACCCAAGAAAGAACTAGTCGATACTCCTCCTTAGAGATCCAAGACAGATTGAACAAGCCTCTGTTCAGGGCTGTCAACAAGTGCAGGATATAAGAGTGAAATTGCACTCACCGCATTACTACTCTCCATATGCTGATGGTAATAAAAATAATATTGTAGTTTCCCAACAGTCAGAAATACATATTTATAAACTACATGATAAAAGAGTGATTCATATATTCCAATAATGTTATCAATATGTTATATTCATCACTGTGATGATACTTTAAGACTGATTTTTAAATTATTAATTAAAAGAGAAACTTGGAAAAATGGAAACACTCACTAAATCATTTTTATAAAAATATTTAATTCCAAGCCAATATATCCAAAGCCCTGTGAACATGCATGTCCTCATCTACTCACAATCCAGAATATACAACAATTATGTTTATAGTTATAATAACACTGTAATTTATCCAGCCTATATGATTAATTTTACACCAATATTAACTAAAAATTATGAGCAAATTAGACAGGTTATAAAAATAAGACAGAGGACATGAAGTTAGAAGTGAGAATCATGATAACATTTTGCAATTAAAAATCATACAAACTCACCTACAAGTGAGTTACTAAGGAAACTACATAAGTAATTTGTATACAGATACTGTATTTTATTTATTTATTTGAGAGAGAGATAAAGAGGAAGATAGGTAGATAGATGAGAGATTGAAAGAGAGAGAGAGAGAATGGGCATGCCAGTGTCTCTAGCCACTGTGAACTATAGACGGATGCGCTGCCTTGTACATATGGCTTTATATGGGTACTGGAGAATCAAACCTGGATCCTTTGGCTTTAAAAAAATTATTCTTCTACAATGTTTTCTAGAAAAGTTTCTAGAGCTAGGGAAATGCCTCAGTGGATAGAACACTTGCTGTGTGAGGACGAGTACCTGAGCTCAGATGCCCAGACATTGTGTAAAAAACCAGAAGCTGTGGTGGGCTTTGGTAATCTTAGCAAATCTCTGAAAAGATAGGAGGTGGAGACACGAGAATTACCCAGAAGACTGTAGATGAGCTAACCTTGCCAGCAGTGAACAATGAGAAACCATCCTCAAGCAAGGTAGAAGGTAGGACCAACATCCAAAATTTGTTCTCTAATCAAAACGTGCAGCTACAGTTCTGTGCATTAATGCATACCAATACACATACCTACTCCAAAAATACTTGTAAAATTATGCAAAAGTAGAAGTAGGTAAGCATGTATTATTATGAAGAAATTGTTTAATTTTAAAAATGAGATGGGGATGAAGACATGGCTCAGTGGTAAGATGTTTGCCATGCAAGTTTTTGGTACTAAGTTCAACCCCAGCACCCATATAAAAGAAAGCACACTGTTGCATGCCTGTAATCCCAGTGTTGGGAAGGCATAGACATGGAATCCTGGGGCTCATTAGTAGCTAGTCTAACTGAATTGGTGACATCTAGGTCCAGATGAGCTACCCTATCTCAAAAATTAAGTTTGAGGGCTGGAGAGATGGCTTAGCAATTAAGGTGCCTGCCTCCTAAGCCTAAGAATGCTGGTTCCAATTTCCAGATCCCACGTTTAGCCAGATGCAAAGTAACACAAGGGCGCAATGCCGCACTTGACCACAAGGGGCACACACATCTGGATTTTGTTCGCAGCAGCTCTGTCTTCCTCTCCCTCTCTCTGTCTCTTTCCAAATAAATGAATGAATGAATAAATAAATAAATAATAAGTTTGAGCATGAATGTGAGAATATCTGAAACAGAAATGCTATTTACACTCCCAGAATTTAGTTAGTAAGTAGGTTTGGGTTGGAGCACAGAAGCAGTAGCTGCAGTAATTGTTGCAAAGTAGACAAGGGGAGACATGGAGTGTAGGAGCATGGGAATTTTAGATTTAGGTGAGGGGAAGATGATGGGATATTGAAAATAATTAGGAAGGAAGACTAGCAAATTCAGTTATAGGAGAAAATTATGAGTTAAATATCGGGACATCAGTACATGGTTGAAGCTGTACCATAAAAACTTGTTGTTGGCATTTAAAAACCCACCGCAATAAACTGCTGAGAAATTGAAATTTACATAAACCTTAAAAGAACATCTTGTTTTTCCCCCATTTAGATTTAGTGAGATATTGGAACTTTCTATTAGATGACACTCTAATTTGAAATGTGAAAATTAAAAAGTGAAGAAATGCACTGTTTCTCAAGAAGACTGAAGACTCATTTTTGAAGAACAGCAGAAGAAAAAATATTTATATATCAGCCTAGGGCTGGAGAGATGGCTCAGGGGTTAAGGCACCTGCCTCCTAAGCCTAAAGAACGCTGGTTCCAATCTCCAGCGGTTCCAGTCTCCAGGTCCCACGTTTAGCCAGATGCAAAGTGACACAAGGGCGCAATGCTGCACTTGACCACAAGGGACGCGCACATATGGATTTCATTCTCAGCAACTGAGACACTGCTGACACGCCTATCTCTGTCTTCCTCTCCCTCTCTCTCTCTATCTCTGTGTCTCTCTCCAAAAAATAAATAAATAAATAAATAAAATAAAATAAAAAATAAAATAAAAAATAAATCAGCCTACAGCAAAGTAAATGAAGACTTCCCCCTTTGCAAATTAGAATGATATTTCCCATACTCCATGGACAGGATGCACAGCCTATCATTATCTGAAAGTCTTCTCTGGCATGTAGTTTTTGAGAAATATTTCACTATTGGTTGCACTATGTTTTAAGCATGTACTTTGCTGAATTTTTAAATTTAAATTAACATATTTAATAAAATACATTCTGACAATAATCTGAAAAATGAGAAGTGAAAATTAATTGATAACTAATTGACAATGGCAAATCTAATAAACTCAAAATATAATTCATTCAAAATTTAGTTTATTAAATAAATGTTATAACTATCAGGACATTCAGGAATGTCCAGTACATTTTACTCACTGAGAGGTGGCCAATGGCTAATTTAGAATCTCCCAGAAACATTCTGAAGTATCATAAACAGGAACTATTTTATTTTTCTGAGGTATAGTCAACAGAAACTATTTTAGCTATTTGGATACATTTTCTCTATCCAGCTATTCTTCTATGTCATAAGTAGGTCATTTGAGTTTAAGATGTTATTTACTTTGAAAAATGCTTTTATATAAGATCTATTTATAGAATATGCCATTTCTAAATATCTGTCTTTAAAAAGAACACATTTGAGGCTGGAGAGGTGGATCAGAGATTAAGGTTCTTGCCTTCAAAACTAAGGACTCAAGTTTGATTCCCAAGTATCCACATAAAGCCAGATGTACAAGGTAGAACATGGATCTGGAGTTTGTTTGATTGTCTAGAAGCTCTGGTACATCCATTCTCTCTCTCTTGCTATCTCCCTCTCCCTCTCTCTCTTTCTCAAATAATAAAAAAAAATAATTAAATAAAATATTAAAAAATAAAAAGACCACATTGAATATGGCTCCTAAAGAAGATAAAACTGTATCAACATTTGAAGGTAGATTCATTAGTTCAATAGATATATATTAGCCAGGGCCAAGTTTTGTCAGCTCTGCTCTAGATGCCAAATATGAGAACAATGGTCAATACTGATGCAAGTCCAGTCTCATAGAGTTTACATTGCAAGGAGGGGGCAGGCAATAAACAAGGAAATAAACATTGGTCTAGGTTGTTTGACAGGGATAGGATACTTGAAGATATGGGAAATTTAAGTATGAGGAAGCAGGCTGCTCTCAAGAGAGGCAAGCTCAACTCAGTCATTGTAGAAGCTAGCAGGGTTTGAGAGAAGGACTGGAGTCAAGCATGTCTTCAATAAGTTGGTCTAAAAATGTGGCAAAAGTGTGTGATATTTAAGAAAGATGGCTAATTCTGAAGTAAGAGAATTGTTATGGAGAGAATCAAGAGGTCATGTGGAGTCATAGACAATTAAATAATTCTGCTAAGTATCTAAGTGGGGCCATGTAATATACAGTTCAATCTGCAAGTCTAGAGTTGAAATGAGAGTTTAGCAGTAGTGCTAAAATCTAGAAAGTCTCTGATTTAAGGAACTTTGAAAGCCAGAAACAATGTATGTTTTAAAGTCCAACATGCCAAATGAGAGGACTTAGAAAGTCAACAAAGGAAGAAAAGCCAAGAAAATGACAGAGCTCTGAAGCATGTCCAAAGCACTGGTAAATGAGAATGGTGCAGAAGCATAACTGGGTGATAACTTGAGGAAGACAGGGGCATGATCGATCCCAAGGGGGCAATTGTCAGTCATGAGCCAAAGATTAATAACTGTCTAGGAAAATGAAGGTTAAGTGTGACTGTGCTAATAGGTTTGAGCCGTAAAATGTTAGGACCCAAATATGTTGGTTCAAGACAGAAGGAGCCATGTGGGGAATGATCACACAACACATGGATATTCTTGTTGCAAGAAAACAAAGATATAAAGGACTTGAGAAAAAATCTGGTATCTTCATGTGATACTCATAGCTGATTGGCATGATCTGGGACAGAAGATTACTGTGGTAGTTTGATTCAGGTGTCCCCCATTAACTTAGGTAATCTAAATGCTAGTCTCCCCAGCTGATAGCAATTGTAAATTAAAGCTTCCTGGAGGAAGAGTACTGTTGGGGGGCGGGTTTATGGGTTTTATAGCTGGTTTCCCCTTGCCAGTGTTTGGCACACTCTCCTGTTGCTTTGGTCCACATTATGTTGGCCAGGGGGTGATGAAAACCCTCTGCTCATACCATCATTTTCCGTACCATCATGGAGCTTCCCCCTTGAACCTTTAAGCCAAAATAAACCTCTCCCCCCCCCCAGACTACTCTTAATTGGGTGATTTCTACCAGCAATGCAAACCCGACTGCAAAATTAAAGTGGTACTGTGTGTTGTAGTGGAGACCCAGGTGAGATGTTGTGACCATGAGATGGCTGCCAAGGAGAGATGCCAGCCCTGGATGAAGTTATCTAGGACTGTGAGTAGCCTAGCTGGAGGGGTGGAATTGCAATTCCAGAGACTTGATGTTGGTTAGAACTATCAGACTTGGAGATTTGTCACCAACTAGAGTTGTTGGACTTGGAATTACATTATGGGTAGTAGAAGAGACTGTTACAAATACTAGCAAAGGCCACGTGACCAGTTACAAAAAAACATCGACTGTAATTACCGTGAGTGTTTCTGTCCTACCTTGTTAAGAGTGTTTGTACATATCTACTCCAATATTGAGATGCTTTTGTTCTTCCTCTATTTCTCTATTAGGTAATTAATACTGATTAAGATCATATCACTAGTTAACCACTGTTGAATTTATATTTGAATTATATTAGAGACAAAGCATTCCTCAAGGAACCTTGATTGTGTTAGGGGGAAGATTGTGCATGTCTGGTTGTATGAGGGATAGTTATATCATGTTAGGTAGAATTATGGCCTTGTTACTGTCTTCATTTAGAAATTAAGTATGATGTAAGGAGATATGGTTTGGTGTCCAGTTGACAAGGGGTGGACTTGTGATGGTTAAGTTTGTGTCAACTTGATCTGTTTAGGAGTCCACAGACATTCCTCATACGTTTGTCTCTGAGGTTGCTTCCAGGAAGGATTAACTAAAGGAGGAATCCTTCTCCCAGGGTGAGCCCTTCCCCCAGAGTGGGCTGTCCCTTTTGGAGGGGGGAGTTGTTTTTTATTTTTATTTTTTATTATTATTTTATTTTTATTTTTGGAGAGAGACACAGAGAGAGACAGACAGAGAGAGGGAGAGGGAGACAGATAGAGAGAATGGGCACGCCAGCAGTCTCTCAGCTGCTGTGAACAAAATCCAGATGTGTGCACCCCCTTGTGGGCAAGGGTGGCATTGTGCCCTTGGTTCACTTTGCATCTGGCTAAACGTGGGACCTAGAGATTGGAACCAAGTTCTTAGGCTTGGCAGGCAGGTGCCTTAACTGCTAAGCCATCTCTCCAGCCCAGGGAGTTGTTTTTTTAATAAATATTTTTAAATTTTATTTTTATTTATTTATTTATTTATTTGACAGAAAAAGAGGGAGAGAGAGAGAGAATGGGTGTGCCAGGGCCTTCAGCCACTGCAAACAAACTCCAGACACATGTGTCCCCTTGTTAATCTGGCTAATGTGGGTCCTGGGGAATTGAACCTGGGTCCTTTGGCTCTGCAGGCAAAAGTCTTAACCACTAAGCCATCATTCTAGCCCTGCAGGGGGGGCTTTAGCTAAGGAACTCTGGGAAGGAAAGTATCCCCTCCTCCAACCTGGCTGCTGGTGCTGCTTGCTATTCTCTGTTGTCCCCTTGTTAACTGAAGACCAGCATGGCTGAAGAGCAACGCCTCTCCAGAACACCTGGTCTTCAGTGCCCTGGGGAACTGCTGAGGCATTCAGCCTCTGAGCTGGTTCCTTGACTCCTGTTTGGCTCTGCAGGCAAAACCCTGTCTTAACCACTAAGCCATCATTCTAGCCCTGCTACTAAGGAACTCTGGGAAGGTTGGACTAATGGAGTTGTAATAATAAATTTATCTTTCACTTCCTTGTATTTTCTCAAGGAATTATGAAATAAGAACATTACCTGAATAAGTGGTTAGCCCAGCCAATCTTGGCCAGGGCCTATGTAATCTTATGACCTGAATTTAAGATCACAAATTTCTGGATGACTGTTATGGGGATGGGTTAAGTACTGAAGGCACTCAATGATGATATCACAAATAAATTTCCAGCTATATTTCCAGATATGTCTTGTATAAGTCAATAGGATGATGTTCGAAATTCTAAAAGTCATTAAGATGTAATGTATTGTTGGGCTCTGCCCGGTGTGAAGCCGAGTGGTTAGCCCAGCCAATCTTGGCCTACTCCCGGTAAGGCCTAGTCGAGCCTGAGTACCTGCCCTTGACTCAGCACCTAAGCTGAAACTGCCTCCACCCAGCTGCTGCTGACGTGATGAAATACTGTTGGCCCTTATACCTTTCTCTCATCCAATTAATTTCCCCCAGCACTTTTTGGAGTTGAGGCAAAGTATAGAATTTTTGAATATGGAGTTGGGGTTTGACAGGAGAAACAGTATCAAGGAATAACTTGGAGCCCAAAATCTTGAAGGGAGAGGCAGTTTGAATCTTTTTTGGAGACACCTGTAAAATGGCAAGGCATCTTGGAGATCAGATGGGTTGGAATGACCTAAAATAATAATAAAATATTAGGATGATTAATCAAGGAAGAAAAGATATGAGACATGTAATGGCAAGGCATTTAGCAGTGAGGTCTTAGAGATCAGATGGGTTGGAATGACCTAAAATAATAATAATAAAACATTAGGCTGATTAATCAAGGAAGAAAAGATATGAGACATGTATTGTTAGGGTTAATTTAGGGCTGACAGTTAGCAGTTTTTTATGATGTTGAAATTTATAGATCTAGGGCAAGTTTTATATTGGCAGAAGTTGGCCTGTCTTTGTAGAGCCATGAAAGAGAGAAAAAGAAATTAATTAGTTACATAGTACATAGAGCAAAATTGTGGTAGTCAAGTCACAGTAAGCTTTAGGAATTTTTGTTAGGTACACTTTGTATATCACATTGTCCTTAGTAAGGCAATTGTAGATGTAAACTATAAATTAATAAAATATTGAATATATTGGGGGACATATATTTAAATTATTACATTTTGTCCCTGGCTTTTAATAGATTTATAATAACAGTAACAATAATATTTGGTATAAGGCATAGTAAGGAGAGAGAAAACAATTTAAATTTAACCACCATTAGCCGTCATTAAATTTTTGTAGTAACCAGAGACTGATAGTTTTTAGGTTTTTAAATTTTGTCCCTCTAGTTGGGCAGAGTTGTCAGGGAAAACTTTAATCTCAGGCTAACATTGTATTACCGATTGAGTTAGTTGGGCTTAGTCTTATATTTTATGACTTAAGTTAGGCGGGCAGGGAGAGAATGGGCATGTCAGGCCTCTAGCCACTGTTTACATGGGTACTGGAGAATTGAGCCTCAAATCAGGGTCCTTAGGCTCTACAGGCAAGTGTTTAACAATTAAGCCATCTTTTTATCTTTATGTTAATGGGAAGGCAGCGAAGGGTGGGACAATGGTGTGTAGGATATAGCCATATAGACTTGAAAAATAGGATTTTTTACCTCTAGTAGGGCAATATGAATGTCCCCAGCTGTTTTTTTTTTTTTTTATTTTTAAAAGTAAATACTTTGGGCCCCACGGGACACTTAGTTAAGAGCATAGAGGGAGCGTCTAGAGGCAAAAGGGGCGGGGACGGCAGCGGCTTGTCTCATGGCCTCATGGCCGATGGCCCGCCTGTTCCTAAGATATTTTTAAAGCAAGTTGACAAAAGTGACCAAAAATGACGCCTGGAGGAGCGGGCGAGGCGCAGCCAGTGAGGCTCGGGGCAGTGTTCGGGCCCGGGCCGGAGTTGTCCCATTCGGCCCACTCCCCGCAGGAATGTCGGTGGAGCCTGGCGGACCAGTGACTTGTGCTCCACGCCCGTGAGGAAAGTTAACCTCGGTTTGTATTTGATTACAGTTTACATTTACAGAAAGCTACATGGAGGAGCTGTCCTCCATCAGGGGTTTGAGCACATTTGCCTTAGGCAGTAGTTAGGGGCTGAAAAGAGCTGAAAAGATAGCTGCCGGGTGGCGGCTTGGGTGGCGGCCTTGGGAAAAAGGAGATTTTAAAAGTCAGTTTTAGTTTTTTTTTACAGTTTTTAAGGGCAAAAATGAACTTTTTCCTGGAAGAGCCTTTAAGGTTGGCAATTAAGGCAAGGAGGACTGAATTAATCCATGGGGCTAAAATAAAAGTTTTGTCCCAAGCGCTATGGAGGTTTTTTTGTTTAATAGTAATATATATGAGTACAACATAAGCATAAAGTCCCAAAAATAGTTAAGCATGTTGTAGAATTTTTTTTTTTGGCGCCCCACTCTAATGAGGGGCAGGACACTTTGAGAGTTTTCCAGGTTTGTCCACGTGGTGAGCCTCCTTTAGGTTTGTCCACGTGGTGAGTTTTTTTTTAGGTCTACCCACGTGGTGAGTTTTTTTAGGTTTGTCCACGTGGTGAGTTTGTTCACGTGGTTTCTACCACGTGGTGAGTTTTGTTTTTAGGTCTGCCCACGTGGTGCTTCTAGATGGCGCCCCATTCAAATGGGGGCAGGACAAAATGGCGGCACCGCAGAAGCGGTCTGTCGGAAACCCAAAAATGAGAGGAAAGAGAAAAGAACAAGAGATGTTGAAGTTTGGGACGGAGTTTTTATTTAAATGAGGAGGCAAAGCGTTTAAAGTCTCCTTTAGGTCTGTCCACGTGGTGTGTCGCCATGAACGTACTCATTTAGAAATGGCGGCAAACCGGAAATGGAAGGAAAGAGAAAGGAAGTTGAAGTAAGCACAGATTATAGAAGTAAAGGTTAGAATATTAAATATGAAGATTACCTCATTACTTATGAGGATACACCCGTCAGCAGTCCGATTAGCTCGTCAGCTTAATGTTGAATTTTTCCTTCGTCACGTCAGCAGTCCGTAGTCCGTTTTGAATTCTCACACGTCCTCACATGGGGCAGTGGTTGCTGTGCCCCACGTTGGGCGCCAAAATGTCGGGGCTTTTTTCCCTCACCACCGGCAGGTAGAGCAAAAGAGAGAGAGAGCCGGGCCAGCCGTTTCTCTCTTGAGGCTGAGCGAGAAGACAGGTGTCGGCGACTCAAACCTCCCCAAATCACCGGGGAAAAGAAAACCACATTGAGTCGCGGAGAAACGTCTAAAGCAAAACTCGTCGTTTATTGTCAGGGGGGAGATATTTATGTGTTTTGAGGAAGGGGGCGGGAAGAGGGGATGAGAGAAAGGTATAAGGGCCAACAGTATTTCATCACGTCAGCAGCAGCTGGGTGGAGGCAGTTTCAGCTTAGGTGCTGAGTCAAGGGCAGGTACTCAGGTAAGCCAGCTGCACAAGGAGGTGCATGCATCTGGAGTTTTTTTGCAGTGGTTGGAGGCCCTGGCAAGCCCATTCTCTCCCTCTCCCTCTCCCTCCCTCTCTCTCTCTCTCTCTCTCTCTCTCTCTGCCTTTCTCTCTCAAATAAATAAATAAAAGATATCTTTTTTAAAAAGATGTAATATATTTCATAATTTGGCCATGATTATATTTCATGAAAGACACTGGTGCAAATAAGAAAGCTTCACCCACATTTAGAAATGAAATCAATGCAATAGGTTTTCTCCTCTTAAAGGTAAAAAATATGTACACAGCTTGCCTGGAGGCACTCCCCTTCCCTGCCTCCCCCCATATCCAAGGGACATTCTGAACAGCTTTTAGTACTACACATCTTGCCAGTACTTGTGGATTATAATTGATATAAATAATGCTTTGATGCTCTAAGAAACTGATTATTTTTATATGAAAAGACAAAGTTATCCTGCTTCTCAAGTTTTAAACCATTATATCCTTAAGCAGGTACATGCTACATTTTTCCCCAATAAAAGAATTGATATGTTATTTACATACACATGTTCTTGCCTCATCTATTTTAACATTGTCATTTAATGAGTTAATGTATTTAAATTGGTTCCATTTCTTTTCATTTTTCATGTAATTTGTTCAAATTTATGAAAAGAGATCTAATTGTAGAGCATGATTTGATTTATTAAACATTATAAACATTGTAATGTGAGAATTTAGCTAATGGTTTATAGTTAGTCTACCAAAAATAAATAGCATAATCGAATGTTGTGCATATCTACTGTCATTATAAAAACAAGATTTATTGATTGTCAAAGCTATACTCCATGTACATATCATTCTTCACAGTCTAATGAATAAATCTTCAGATAGATTGCATTAAGATGGTGTTGCAGACAGCTTCAGGTTCGCTGAGATGAACTTCCAGACCAGGCACAGTTATGGAGGAAGGGATATTATTTATTGAAGCTTACAGATCCAGGGGAAGTTCCATAACGGCAAGAGAAGTGGCCTGCTCTCCACAGGACCAAGCAGAGAGAGAGAAAGCCAACCAGCCACCACAGCACCCAGAGTAAAACTAACTACAGCCAAAAGGTCACACAGCAGACTTCAGGAACTCCTGCTAGACACATTTGCATATCTTTACAATGGAATCTCAAACCCATCACCACACCTTAAGACCAGCTTTACAGTGACCTTGCCTCTAGCAAGGTGATTGAAGATACAAACTATAACTAGTAAAACACTGAATATATTGGGGGACATATATTCAAACTACCACATTCCGCCCCTGGCCCCCAATATATTTAGCTCCTGGCCCCCAATAGATTTATAACTATCACACATTGTAAATTGTACTCAGTCCAATTTCAAAGGTTCTCACAGTCTTGATCAACTTAAGATAGTGAGTCCTGTACAATCAAACAAGTTAAATACTTTCAACATGTAAAGGCACAGAGTAAACATTTTAACTGTATAAGGAATAGCAAGGAGAGACTAAAACAATGCAAACTCAATCACCATCAGCCATCATCAAACTTCTGCAGTTCAAGTTCAATATAACCAGAGACAAACAGTCTCCAGGTTTTCCAATTCCGCCCCTCCAGCTGGGCAGAGTCGCCAGGGAAAACTTTCATCCCATGCCAACAGTGCACTCCATGGTATCCCTTTTGCACAGTCCTGGTATATCCAAAACATCTTCAGGTCTCCATGCAAACCACGGTCCATCTTCCAAAGGCTCTTGCAGCCTATTCCTGAGGGTCTTCATGCCCTGCCTCATGCCGCATCTCAGCAGCGGCTCCTGGAACCATGTGTGACTCATGACCACTCCATGCATTTTTCGTGCTTCCAAAACTAATACCAGGTGTGCAGGACACAGCCATATTCTTAATCCAGGGACAAAATAAACCATAGCCTTGAAAAGCAGGTTCCTTCTCCAGTCAACTCTTTCCAAAGAGTTTGCATTTCTAACAGTCTTTCCTCAGGCATCCTCTCCATTGTTTTAATGTAAATCAAGTCGGGCCACCTTCCTTCCACCTTCTTTAAGATTGCTAATGCGTTGACAATAGCAGCTAAACCAGTCTCAAATGCCTCTACTTTTAACTTGCTTGAGTTTTCCCAGCTTAAAATCTTAAAATCTCAGTCCAATATCTTTAGCCAAGCACATCAGTCCATTACAAATTTAACCTTGATCAAACTTTCTGGGCCTGGACAGCAGAACGTAGCCATCCCTTATGCCAGTAGCCCAGTTCCAACAAAGTCCTCTGCAGTCTTTCCTTCCCCTTAGAAACCTCATAAGACAAGCCTCGAAGTTCAGTACTATCTGCACTTAGCATTCTCAAACTCTCATCAGAATAGTCCATAAAACTTGGCTTACCACTCCAGAAGGCACCTTCAGTTGCAAGCACCAAGTCCATGCCCATTCCTCCAAAACAAAAGTTCCAAAAGACGAATATCCACACGTGCAGTCTCAGGTTTTCAATTCAGCCCCTCAGCTGGGCAGAGTCGCCAGGAAAACTTTCATCCCAGGCCAACACTGCACTCCATGGTAGCCCTTTTGCACAGTCCTGGTATATCAAAACATCTTCAGGTCTCCATAACGCAAACCACGGTCCATCTTCCAAAGGCTCTTCCAGCCTATTCCTGAGGTCTTCATGCCCTGCCTCATAAAACATCTCAGCAGCTCCTGGAACCGTGTGCAATTCATGACCACTCCATGCATTTTCATGCTTCCAAAACTAATACCAGGTGTGCAGGACACAGCCATATTCTTAATCCAGGGACAAAATAAATCCATAGCCTTGAAAAGCAGGTTCCTTCTCAGTCAACTCTTTCCAAGAATTTGCATTTCTAACAGTCTTTCCTCAGGCATCCTCTCCATTGTTTTAATGTAAATCAAGTCAGGCCACCTTCCTTCCACCTTCCTTAAGATTGCTAATGTGTTGACAATAGCAGCTCCAGTAACCTAAAACCAGTCTCAGTGCCTCTAATTTTAACTTGCTTGAGGTTTTCCAACTTAAAATCTTAAAATCTCAGTCAATATCTTTAGCCAAGCACATCAGTCCATTACAAATTTAACCTTGATCAAACTTTCTGGGCCTGGATAGCAAAAACAGTAGCCATCCCTTATGCCAGTAGCCCAGTTCAACAAAGTCCTCTGCAGTCTTTCCTTCCCCCTTAGAAACCTCATAAGCCAAGCCTCGAAGTTCAATACTATCTGCATAGCATTCTCAAACTCTCATCAGAATAGTCCATAAAACTTGGCTTACCACTCCAGAAGGCATCTTCAGTTGCAAGCACCAAGTCCATGCCCATTCCTCCAAAACAAAGGTTCCAAAAATGAATATCCACAATTCAGGTTCATCTCACCCCACTCCTCGGTACCACTTTACTGTAGCAGACAGCTTCAGGTTAGCTGAGATGAACTTCAGACCAGGCACAGTTATGGAGGAAGGGATATTATTTATTGAAGCTTACAGATCAGGGGAAGTTCCAAGACCCCTAAAAAGAATAGGAATGCTTGGTGGTAACTTTTCACATGCTACCTTTTCCACAGGAAGCTACTTTTAACCATATGGTACTCTGAACCAGCTGATGCTATCTTCTCATACATTGTTAAGATTACTAAGAATTAATTTCCTACACTTCCTAAAAGGACTTACATCTTAATATGAAGGACAATATGAGGGACAAATATTTGAAGGGCTGAATTTCAAAGAACACTCTGAGGTGGAAAGTTCTTCTCCCCTTATATAGCAACCTACCTGTGCTTACATAATTAGAGCCAGCCCTGACAACAAACCATGATTGGTTCTCTACCTCCCAAATACCATACATGCAATGTATCTGAAGACGAGAAATCACGCCTGTGATTTTGAGGTGGATGCATAGGAACTTACATTTTTTATTTCTCATTTTCTTATAATAAGTGAAATATTACAGAATAGGAAAACAATCTCTCCCTGGCCCTGTCTAGAGATGTGCTTCCCTGAATTATAAAGTGGTCATGGCTCCTATCCACGTGAGTAAGATGTGTAAAGTCTAAAACAGTGTGATTTTTTATTTTGGATTGGTTGGGGACGTTTCCCCTAAATCAATGATCAGTAAAACTAAAAACTGTCACAGAACCCTGAGATTGTTTAAGGTACTACATCTCTCGCCGTTCTAGCTGTTCCATGTCAGAGAATGTCCTCCCTCTGCCACCACTTGATACACAGCCTCAACAATGCTGAGCTTAAAATTTAGTACTTTTTCTATTGGCTCCACTTCAGGAAAATCAGTAGAATGCTAATGACTCAGAAGACCTGTGTTTAGTAAATTATGAGGATACTCAAAAGTACTATCACATGTGCTTGAATTTATCTGGAGCAAATGAACTAAATATCACTGGCTAAATACCGTTCACTATTACTTCTATTCCCACCCATTCTGTATGAGCCTGCTTTCAGCCCAAGTACTATATTGATGATACATTTCTATGACAAAATCAGTATGAATCAGTTAAAATGAATAAAGCCAAATTTAAGAATCAAATGTCCATTTCATTTCTAAACTAGATCACTATTAGTGCTCTATTATGAAAACAAAAGTCATAATATTCAGCAATTTGTTTGGTACCCATTATTAGATGTTTTGCTAGAAAATTTTGAGCTCCTACAATAAATTTCATTCCAGAGTCATAAATTATACTTCATGATATTTCATTTTCAGTATGTAGCTTCCAGTAGTACAGACTTATTGAAGTATTTATCCTTAAAATGACTTACAACTGTATGTTAGATTTTTTTTTTAATTTGGAAATTACCTATTTTGAATTAAGAAATGGATATTATCTAGAATACGCACAGATGGACTAGATTACCTGTAAAGTTTCTTTCAACTCTGAAATTTTTAATTGCATTTCAGAGCTCAGAGTCAAACTTATTAAGAGTAGAAAGGAAACAAAAAAAGTCTTCATTACACGAATTCAGAGGAATAATAAGGATTTGTAACTGACATTACTTTCTTCTCCCATCTGTCATAGTGCCTAAAATCCCCTGAATACATTCCAATTACTTCTTTCAGGTGCTCAATAGTGTTGTGAATTCTATTTGGTTCAGCCATCATATTACAAAGGTGAAATGATCAATTAGCTTTGATTAATTTGCCTAATTACCATCAGTTGTCACATTGAAAAAACATAGCCCACAGGATTGTTTGGGGTGAACAGTCAGAAGACGCCATGCTGCTAATTTATGTTGAAACGTCAGCACCTTTGTGAGCAGCTTCCCTGGCAGCTAACTGCCTATTCTTATAAGAGGCGACTTCTCCCAGTACCTTTGTTCCACCTGCCATCTCACAGGGCCTTTATAGAATTCCTGTCCGCATACATTGCCTTCCTGTTTTATCATTTCAACCTCATACTTGGATAATTTTCTAATATATGGAGATAATAGCCACAAAAAATTTTAAATGTAACATATTAACTAAAAATATATGTACAACAAAAGCCAAAAATTCCCTCAGGTTCATTTGCTGTAAAGATGAGAAAAGTAAAATTGATAGTTTTCTTCTAGAATTATACATGCATTGAATCAAATATAGGTGACCTTTACAACCAGTCAGTCGTTGTTACAGACTTACACTCTTATTGTTAGCAATTCCTTTTTCTTAAACTATAAATCACAATATTCCCATGGCAACTGTTTTCTTTTCATACTCTGTAACCAATGCTTTCATCAAGCTAAGGTCATAGAAGTGGTTTGTATATCCCATTATCAATTATAGAGCCAGTAAACTTCCTTGATGCAGTATGACATTATCATGTACCAACCCTCTCTGGTAGTATCCTATTATTATCAGATAAAGCACCTGGTGTAGAAAGGAAGTGATTTTTGAATTGGGCTTATCACATTACACACTCCCAGAGTGCCCACATCAATGTTGTGCAGATCATTAGACACAGCACAGAACAAAGCTCTTTCTTTCTTTAGTGCATCAGTATATTATTTACATATTTATCTATATATTTATTTTTAGTTTATTTAGTTATTTATTTATACATGCATGTGCACATACATGCACGCATTAGGGCCTCCATGGAAATAACACTAGATAATTTTACCACTTTTTGTGTCCATCTTATGTAGGCTGCTTGGGAATTGAAATAGGACCAGTAGGCTTTGCAAGCAAGTTACCAACCCATATCAATATTTAAATTTAACCCTTCAGTGGTGGGAGAAAGGGCACTGTGGAACATGACCTAATGTTTCTAAAGGATTTTCTCCTCTTCCAAATAAGCAGGGCTTCATAAATGAAGTTAATAACTCAAAGAAGAAAATAAAGAGTAAAAATGTACCACCTTCTGATTTTGCATACAAATGTATTTTCTAAATAATTTATTACCCTACTCAGGGAAATGATGCAGCATACTATGAGGCTGTGTATGAAAGGAACAAAAAGCTTGCTAAGCCTCATTCAATTTCACTTCAGAAAAGAAAATTCCATGTCATGCACAATGGGTTAATTTTTACTAAGCGGAAAATCCAGGAGGACACTCATTCATTCCTCAACAAGTCATACTTTTTGTTTCATTTATTTATTTATTTATTTATTTATTTATTTATTTATTTATTTATTTATTTGCAACAGACAGAGAAAGAAAGAGGCAGACAGAAAGAGAGAGAGAGAATGGTCACACCAGGGCCTCCAGCCACTGTAAATGAACTCCAGATGCATGTGCCACCTTGTGTATCTGGCTTACGTGGGTCCTGGGGAATCGAGTCTTGCATCAGGGTCCTTAGGCTTCATGGACAAGTAACTAACTGCTAAGCCATCTCTCCAGCCCCCAACAAGTCATACATTTTTTTAAATTATTTTTTTTAATTTATTTTTTGGAGAGAGACACAGAGACAGAGAGGGAGAGGAAGACAGAGATGGGTGCACCAGCAGTGTCTCAGCTGCTGAGAATGAAATCCAGATGTGTGCACGCCCTTGTGGTCAAGTGTGGCATTGAACCCTTGCATCACTTTGCATCTGGCTAAACGTGGGACCTGGAGATTGGAACCCTGGAGATTGGAACCAGCGTTCTTAGGCTTAGGAGGCAGGTGCTTTAACCCCTAATCCATCTCTCCAGCCCAACAAGTCATACTTTTTAGATGCATGGTGTCAAACCAGATTTAAGGGAAATCAAGCAAATCCATATATAATGTCATGCAAAATATTCCCTGATAGCAACTCAGCCCTACTCCAAAAGTTAGCATTATTCAGGCTTGTAGTTTAATTAGAAAGGCATTTTTTTTCTTTTCTTCCCTCCCTTCCTCTCTCCCTCATTCTTCCTTCCTCTTTTCATATTATTATGGATAAATCAAATAGTAAAAAAATCCAAGAATTAATTTCAAGTGTTAGTGTAATTAAATAACACTGGGAAATTATACAATGATAGTGTGGGAACAGGCGAATAAATAAAACAGGAAATATGATAGCAATCCAGTATATATGTTTAAATACAATGTTTAGGGATGGTCAATTTGAATGTTGACACTTTAACTGTGCATGCAATGATAAGAAAAGACCAGTCATGTCACAGGTAAAAGCCCTGCAGACAAAGACAGACACAACCACCAGCAATTGAAGAAAACCACTATGGCTAGAATTACTGCTGGAAACAGAGAAGGTGAAGGGGAGTCAGTGTTACCCTTTTTCAGGTCCTCCTAGTGCTTTGAGTAGTACACATTTTATTCTCCCATCAAGATACAATTATGGACAGTTTAAGCAAGAGTGTGCAGTGATCTGGCTTATATATTAGCAAATCACTCTAGTATGAGGAAGATGCATTTTGAAGGCAAAGAAAAAGCACACAGATACCTTCTATACATTACTAAAGAAGTCCTATAAAAAGATAGAAAATGGGGCTTAGGAGTTAAGGCACTTGCTGGCAAAGCCAAAGGACCTAGGTTAGATTCCCCAGTAAAGCCAGATATACGAGGAGGCACATGCACCTGAAGTTTGCAGTGGTTAGAAGCCCTGGCATGCCCATTCTCTCTACCTGCCTCTCTCTCTCTTAAAGAAAGAAAGAAAGAAAGAAAAAGAAAGAAAGAAAGAAAGAAAGAAAGAAAGAAAGAAAGAAAGAAAGAAAGAAAGAAAGAAAATCTATTAATCAATCTTGTTTAAACAGATTTTCTAATTAAAAGTTTCCTCCAGGGACAGGAGAAATGGCTTAGCAGTAAAGGCAGTTCAGTTCTCCAGGACCCACGTAAGCCAGATGTATAAGGGGCACATGCATCTGGAGTTAGTTTGCAGTGGCTAGAGGACCTGGCATGCCCATTCTCTCTCTATCTGACTCTCTCTCTCTCTCTCTCTCTCTCTCTCTCTCTCTCTCTCTCTCTCTCTGTGTGTGTGTGTGTGTGTGTGTGTGTGTGTGTATCTGCAAATAAATCAATCACTCAATAAATAAATAAATAAATAAAGTTTCCTCCAATGGAAGGAGTTTTATATCAATGGTAGGAATGCTCTGGGTACCCTGCCTTTATGGTTCATTATATTAACAAGGAAAAATCTGTCCCTACTGGATATTGCTGTACCACATTTTAGAGAAAAGGAATTGTAACACAGAAACAAGGGCCAAAAGAAATGGGGACAGCAGATCGTAACTTACCGTTTTTTGCCTTGCAAGACCTGTTGTCTGGCTGCATTACATAGCCCTCCACACAGCTGCACGTGTAGGAGCCAAGGGTATTGATGCAGGTCTGGCTACACGAACCATAAACGGCACATTCATCTTGATCTAAAATGAAAATGGATGCCATTTTTAAGTAGCGTTTTTGCTGGACACTAATTTATCCTTGAAAAAAATATTTAGTTTTGAACTTTTCAAATAGACCTCTATTTTAAAAAGAAAGAGCTAACTCTAATAAGCTATTTAAAGCCACACTAACTGGACATAAGGTGCATTGTTGTTTAATATTGCAGAGGTAAGAAATCACATCTAATATCAAATCATTTATTAAAAAGTAAGATTTAGCCAGGTGTGGTGGTGCACTCAGGAGGCAGAGGTAGGAGGATTACCATGAGTTCAAGGCCACCCTTAGACTTCAGAATGAATTCCAGGTCATCCTGGGCCACAGTGAGACTCTACCTCGAAAAACAAAACAACAACAACAACAACAACAACAAAAATTAAATTAAGATTTACCTGTTTTAGGCATAGGCTTGCTAGAAATCCTTAGATAGTTCTACAATGTTACAAAATACACTGCAGTTAATATTTGTTGAGTAATTTCAGTGTTAACAACACTGACATCTACATAATTTTAACAAGGAATTAACCTAGCAACATTTTTTTTCTAATCAACAGGTTAAGTAAGAGTTCTGATCCAAGCTATACAAATCATGCTTTCTAATTAAAAAGAGAAAATAATCAAGCACTTTGAATTAAGCAAATTTATCTTTTTTTTTAAATTTAGTTTAGTACTTGTGAACAACCTCGTACTATCTTTTTCCTCTCTTTAAGCTTCTTTATCCCAGTATCTGATTGAAATCTACATAAACAGATTGTCCTTGAATTGGCTAATCCTCATTGCCACTTTTACTGAATTTGCAGTCACCTAGGAATCACACCTCTGGGTATGGCTATGAAGGGGTTTACATGGAGGGCAGACCCACCATGAATATGGCTGGCACCTTCCCATGGGCTTATGTCCTGGACTGATTGAAATAGAGAAAGGGCTTGGAGCACCAGCAGGTATCTCTTTCTGCTTTCTGAATGCTGATGCAATGCAAACAGCTGCCATGACTTCCCCACCACACTGAACTATATCCCCTTGAGCTGTGAGTCAAAATAAACTTTTCTTCCCTAATTTGCATTTGTCAGGTATTTTGTGACAGTAGTGAGAAAGGTAAATAATTCAGTAAATTGAAAGACACCTTGTAAGTAATTATTCAGAATAATAAATATTCAATCTTTCTGATGGACCAAGCAGGGTAGTAATCTTTGCAGAAAAGCAAATTATTAAAGTGTGTATTCTACTCCTGAAGCAAGTGTAGAGAAATATTGCTATGATATCATGGATTCCTTATAGTAAATTCACATTCTATTTATGATAGAAAGCAAGAGTAGTAAGTGAATCTGCTTGGGACTGGAGGGAGAATATTAAGTGAAAATGTCATAATGAGCTGAATTTAAATAATTCTCTGGGTTTTCTTAGACTAATAAAAGAACATTTCAATTAAACAAAGCAGCAGGGAAAAGGCACTGAGATGATATATAGAAGCATTATAAGGGGTCAAGTGGAGCAAGGGGGGCTTAAAGGGGAGAGGGTGAGAGATGAGCCTCTGATGTATATTATAAAAAATGTTGGTGAAGTAGAAATTAGATTAGTCATATGACTAGCTTTGAATTCTAAAACTAAGCATACTTGAATTAAAAGATGGATTGGCAAGTGGAAAGTAGGGGCCTTAGGAAGTTACTTAGTAATATAAACACACACACACACACACAACACACACACACACACACACACACATCGTTGTTTGAGGCAAAGTCTCATCTAGCCCAGGCTGAATTTGAATTATATATTTCCAAGACTTGCCTTGAATTACTGATCCTATTGCCTCTGCCTCCAAAGTGCTACAATTACATGTGTGCAGCTCCCCACTCAGCTTGGTTTAAACTCATTATGTTTTGAAATCAGTAGGAGTAAGAATGGAAAAAGTGAAACAGACTTAAAGCTTTAAGAAGGAGAGAAGATCACATTTGAAAGCAGAATATAGTAGAAGAGTGGCCCAATGTTTTAGTTTATAATACAGGAAGTATAGTTTTGAAGAGAGATATGCATCAGAAGAGATAAATTTCATAGGTTAATTTCATGGATTTGTAGTAAAACCCTGAGTAAATGTGTAACAAGCAAATGAAAATATGGAACTGGTTATTCAGAATATGAGATCTTCCGAGAGGTTATTGAAGTCAATGGCATATAAATAAGAGATTTTAAATGAAAACCAAACATGGTTATTTCATACAACAAACAGAAAGTGACTGCAATATTTGTATCAAAATATTATCAGATATGGATAAAAGCAGGGCAGGCAAGACTAAAGAGTCCAAGGTGATGTTATATAGGAAAATCCATGAATTTTTGAACAAAAAATTCAGAAAGTAGACCTTTTCAATTATACCAAAATGTTTTCTTTAGGGAATCAGCCTAATAAAATAAAGATTACAACTTGCTTTTGTATTCCCCAGTTAGGGCGCTAGTGTAGTGATCTTTATATAGTGTAAGAACTCTTGAATTGTGATATAAAATCTTTTCCTATAACGTGTTCAACAAGTACTTTTACAAATAGAAATTGACTTAATTGAGTGGTTTTACTGTGTAATTTGCAGCACCACTGGGAAAAGCATTTAACTTCAAGATTAATGACTATGGAATACACAAAGCTTGTATATAATCTCAAAATTACGCATGAATGGGAAGGTAGAGGTTGTAGGTAACATAACCAAACACCTGGGAGCTCTGTATACAAGGAAAAACATATTGATGTCTCAGATGCACTAAGAAATATCTCAAAATGTTGAGGAATACATTGCAGAGCTGTCTTAAGGGAAAGGCAATCCAAAACTGCTTTATTTAAGCATGAGATCAGAAGCCACAAAGTGAGGGATGGAAGAATAGAGATAACTAAACTGAGAAGATAAATGTAGTTACTTATGAAGGAATTTGAATCATGTGGAAAGGATGGGAGAAGGCATGAAGACTTTAAGGTGTGTCAGGGTCTAGAATAAATTCTTGTTTTGAGTGTTATTTACTTTTTTTCACATAGGAAAATGTAAACACATCATGTGACTACATCATGTTGCAGTGAAAGGGCAGTGTTTAAAGATACACAAGAAAGGGGCTGGAGAAGTGGCTCACTATTTAAGGTGCTTGCCTACAAAAGCCAAAGGATCCAGGTTCAATTCCCCAGAACCCATGTAAGCCAGATGCACATAGGGGGTGCACACATCTGGAGTTCCTTGGCAGTGACTGGAGCCCTGGTGTCCCTATTTCTCTCTCTCAAATAAATAAAAATAAAATATTTTTATTTTTTTATTTTTGGAGAGAGACACAGAGAGAGACAGACAGAGAGAGAGGGATAGGGAGACAGACAGAGAGAGTGGGCACGCCAGCAGTCTTTCAGCTGCTGTGAACAAATTCCAGATGCATGCGCCTTGTGGGTAAGTGCGGCATTGCACCCTTTGAGTCACTTTGCATCTGGCTAAACGTGGGACCTGGAGATTGGAACAGGGTTCTTAGGCTTAGCAGGCAGGCGCCTTAACCGCTAAGCCATCTCTCCAGCCCCAAATAAAATATTTTTTTAAAAGATACACAAGAAAGTTGGATATGGTGGATCACCTTAAGCCAAAAGTGAGTTATATTGGACAAATCAAAAAGAGGAAAAATGATTAAAAGAAGCAAACTTCTGAAATGAGAATAAAAGAAGCATGGTTGTGTAGAAATGTCAATCATGAGATGGAGAGAATCAACAGATACCAGGGGTATCTACAAAGTGTATGCTAGAAACATAAATCCATTCTCCAAAACTAAAGGAAAGAGATGGTGAACATATTTGAAGAGAATAGAGTGCCTTAGAATAAATTTTAAATGGTGGTCAGTGGAACTGTAGTAGATACTGCCTGCCTATCTTCCTGAGTCAGACATGAATCTATACTACAGGGGCCTCCAATTGTGTCTCCAGGCTCTTCAAACCCCCCCTCACTTCCTAGGAGATTCTCTGCTTGGATGAAAGGCCGGTGAGGTTCCAGGAGACTGCTATATACTCCTGAGTAAGGGGTTTAATAAAACACCCAGTTCCTTTTTCCCACATACTGTAAGGTTTACCCACACATTTAAACTTTTCTGTGGCTGGATAAATTCTTCAAACTAAGTTTAACTTTCTGTCACTACCATTTCATTATAAAGTGGAGGAAGCAAGGGAGGGAGGAAACATGAGAAAAGAAAGAGAAAAAGAAAGAAAATATGACATATAAAGAAAAACTTTCACTTGAATCCTTCACATTGTTGACTTCTGGGGAAAGCAGAGCTAATGAAGGACTTGAATAAGGAAAAGCGAAAAGATTGCTGAGTAGCATAAGGGACTGTTTAACTTGAGAAACTATGCATCTGTATGGAATTAATTAGCACTACCCTCACATTTCTTCAAAGTCCTCCAATAACTTGTAATCATGCATAACTCATTTAAAGTATGCATTCAGGGCATAGAAAGAACAGTGTTTGGGGTGAAGTCCACAGTGATACTGAAGGAAATTTCATCTTGCATCTACAAAAGTCCAGCACTTGCTCACAGTAAGCATTCTTATTTACTTTCACAGATTTTTCAGCTAAGTCTTACTGGCTTCTATTTCAGTTTCTCTGATATACAAGAGAGAAATATGATTAATGCTTTTCTTTGTTCTGATTACTTAGTCAGGATATACTGCTGTGCCATTGATTCAGCTCCACAAAATTGGTCACAAAGAAGTAGATGTGTCAATGATTTTGATGTTGCCTTTTTCCTCCCCCTTAAGAACAAATAATGGACTGGAAATACAGTCTGTGAGAAGCATAAATGATTCTCACACTTGGCCATCAAGGACATCAGAGTCAATTAAAAAAAATTATTTATAAGACTACTTGTCTCTTGGTGACTTCAAATTAATTGCCACAAAATTCTTCACAAACGTTCAACAGAAGAAATTGACTGGCTGTAAATATGCATTTAATTAGGAGATTATAAATTCCAAATCTTCAGTTCTGGTCTTCCCTTACTGCCAGGAGTTAGGGTTAGTGAATGAATGGACAGAGTGTGGTATGGACCCTAGCCTAAGAAGGGTCAATAGCAAGAGCTAGCTTCATATGTGAATTGCATGCATGTCTAAAGGCATCATTTATATTTGACACCACTTAATTTGGGTTAGCTTTAATTACTAGGAGGACCTCAGGATTATCTATTTTTTGTGGGGGGGAGAGTATGAACTTTTTTTTTTTTTTAAATCTTCTGATTCTCAATGTTGGCTTAAAGCAAAGTGAAATTATTAAATATATGTTTGCTTCTCTATACTACACTCAGAGGCTGGTAAGAATTATAGTAATAACTGCTTCTATAACATTTCCATTCTAGATAAAACAAAAAGTAAACTAAAATTCAACTTCAAGAATATGTGAAAAGGCAATGAACCTCTTCATGGTAAAAACAGAATGTGCAGACTTGACTTTCATCTCAGTCTTGTTACTGAGAAGACGTGAACTTAACCAAGTTAATTAACTTCTCAGATCTCATTTTTTTTGTTTTTGTTTTTTGCCATTAGGAATCCTGAGTACATTGTTTTAAAAAATGATCTTACAGGTTGGAGGGATGGGTTAATGATTAAGGCATTTGCCTGCAAAGCCAAAGAACACAGGTTCTGTTCCCCAGAACCCACATCAGCCAGATGCACAAGGGGGTGCATGAGTCTGGAGTTCATTTGCAGTGGCTGGAGGCCCTGGTGTGCCCATTCACTCTCTCCCCCTCTCTCTTTCTCTGTTAAATAAATAAATATATATATAATATAATATATATATATAAAATATATAAAACATGATCTTAAGATTCTATATTAAGGGGAAGTTTGAGTTGAAACAAAGTTATAAAATAACAGGCAAAACAAATTACTTTGAAGAAAGAAAAATTACTTCCACTAATATTATATTTGTTTATGGTTATAATAATATAGCAGTTTTCTGTTTCATAAAAACTTTGTAAAATATAATAAATATGTGACTATGCACATAATAGATGTGAAGTATATATAGATCTTAAGTATCATGTAAAATAATGTGTATAACTTATATTATATATAAATAAATATTGTATATGTATACATGCATATATCTTAATGTCCATATAATTGCAGTCAACATAATGGAGGAATACTATAGATTATTTTATTGTACCTGGGGATGTGATTTGGGGGATTATCTTCCGCAGGGAATTTATAAAAGCCAAAATGATTTCCTCTTTATAATTTCTTCTTTATGGAGGTAGACTCACACTTTCATACTAGGCAAATACTCTACTGCTGAAGTTACCCTAGCCCATAAACTAGAAATAAGACATGAAAATATATAAAAATAAATTATTATTTACTTATCACTGGTAAAATACTAGCTTCTGGAATTACCAATGCTAAGTTTATTAAGAACATTAATAATTATTTATTTAATCTATTAAATAATAATAATAATACATACCCATTAAACTATAACAATATGATATCTATAAGAAAATTATGAAGTCAAAATACATAGATCTATTGTGTTAGTGGTAAGCTAAAGGATTTCCCATACTGACATTTCACAATTTTGCTATTAATGCAAAACAGTTTGAAAATTGATCGATAAAAATTCTTTTGTAATAATTATTCTTTGTTACATTTAATTTTCAAGAAATATTCGGGAAAGCCATATAAGTAAACATTGAACATAATACATGACAGTTCTCAAAGATACCTGGCAAACTTCTATTAAGTAAGCCTCAATAAGATTTTTGAACAATGTTATAGTTTGGAACTTTAATATGTTCCCAAGGCACTAAAGTTGTAGCTTTAGCCTTAGTCCACAGTGTCATTGAGGGTTGGGGAAGCATTTAAGAAAGTGGGACATCTTAGGTCATGGGAATCTGCTCTTGATGGGGATTGGAGAATCTCAGTCACTATGGTTCTTTCTTTCTGTTCCTGGAAATGAGGTGAGCATGATTCCTTCATTAGCCCTCATGCTATGAAGTTCTGCCTCTAAAAGTTATGTTGTATATCAAAAAGGAACTAAACCCTCTAAAACTGTAAGCCAAAAATTAATTCTTATTTTTATCTTGATCACCTCAGGTATTATGTTACAGTAATTGAATGCTGATCAATACAGAATAATATTTCATTACCTTTACAGCTTTTCCCATCTTCATTTACTTCAAATCCATCCTCACAGTAACATCTGGTTCTATTTCTGATCATTGCACATTTGAATTGACAATAAATTAAGATTTACCTGTTTTAGGGATAGGCTTGCTAGAAATCCTTAGATAGTTCTACAATGTTACAAAATACACTGCAGTTAATATTTGTTGAGTAATTTCAGTGTTAACAACACTGACATCTACATAATTTTAACAAGGAATTAACCTAGCAATATTTTTTTCTAATCAACAGGTTAAGTAAGAGTTCTGATCCAAGCTATACAAATCATGCTTTCTAATTAAAAAGAGAAAATAATCAAGCACTTTGAATTAAGCAAATTTATCTTTTTTTTTAAATTTAGTTTAGTACTTGTGAACAACCTCGTACTATCTTTTTCCTCTCTTTAAGCTTCTTTATCCCAGTATCTGATTGAAATCTACATAAACAGATTGTCCTTGAATTGGCTAATCCTCATTGCCACTTTTACTGAATTTGCAGTCACCTAGGAATCACACCTCTGGGTATGGCTATGAAGGGGTTTACATGGAGGGCAGACCCACCATGAATATGGCTGGCACCTTCCCATGGGCTTATGTCCTGGACTGATTGAAATAGAGAAAGGGCTTGGAGCACCAGCAGGTATCTCTTTCTGCTTTCTGAATGCTGATGCAATGCAAACAGCTGCCATGACTTCCCCACCACACTGAACTATATCCCTTGAGCTGTGAGTCAAAATAAACTTTTCTTCCCTAATTTGCATTTGTCAGGTATTTTGTGACAGTAGTGAGAAAGGTAAATAATTCAGTAAATTGAAAGACACCTTGTAAGTAATTATTCAGAATAATAAATATTCAATCTTTCTGATGGACCAAGCAGGGTAGTAATCTTTGCAGAAAAGCAAATTATTAAAGTGTGTATTCTACTCCTGAAGCAAGTGTAGGGAAATATTGCTATGATATCATGGATTCCTTATAGTAAATTCACATTCTATTTATGATAGAAAGCAAGAGTAGTAAGTGAATCTGCTTGGGACTGGAGGGAGAATATTAAGTGAAAATGTCATAATGAGCTGAATTTAAATAATTCTCTGGGTTTTCTTAGACTAATAAAAGAACATTTCAATTAAACAAAGCAGCAGGGAAAAGGCACTGAGATGATATATAGAAGCATTATAAGGGGTCAAGTGGAGCAAGGGGGCTTAAAGGGAGAGGGTGAGAGATGAGCCTCTGATGTATATTATAAAAATGTTGGTGAAGTAGAAATTAGATTAGTCATATGACTAGCTTTGAATTCTAAAACTAAGCATACTTGAATTAAAAGATGGATTGGCAAGTGGAAAGTAGGGGCCTTAGGAAGTTACTTAGTAATATAAACACACACACAGACACACACACACACACACACAACACACACACACACACATCGTTGTTTGAGGCAAAGTCTCATCTAGCCCAGGCTGAATTTGAATTATATATTTCCAAGACTGGCCTTGAATTACTGATCCTATTGCCTCTGCCTCCAAAGTGCTACAATTACATGTGTGCAGCTCCCCACTCAGCTTGGTTTAAACTCATTATGTTTTGAAATCAGTAGGAGTAAGAATGGAAAAAGTGAAACAGACTTAAAGCTTTAAGAAGGAGAGAAGATCACATTTGAAAGCAGAATATAGTAGAAGAGTGGCCCAATGTTTTAGTTTATAATACAGGAAGTATAGTTTTGAAGAGAGATATGCATCAGAAGAAATAAATTTCATAGGTTAATTTCATGGATTTGTAGTAAAACCCTGAGTAAATGTGTAACAAGCAAATGAAAATATGGAACTGGTTATTCAGAATATGAGATCTTCCGAGAGGTTATTGAAGTCAATGGCATATAAATAAGAGATTTTAAATGAAAACCAAACATGGTTATTTCATACAACAAACAGAAAGTGACTGCAATATTTGTATCAAAATATTATCAGATATGGATAAAAGCAGGGCAGGCAAGACTAAAGAGTCCAAGGTGACGTTATATAGGAAAATCCATGAATTTTTGAACAAAAAATTCAGAAAGTAGACCTTTTCAATTATACCAAAATGTTTTCTTTAGGGAATCAGCCTAATAAAATAAAGATTACAACTTGCTTTTGTATTCCCCAGTTAGGGCGCTAGTGTAGTGATCTTTATATAGTGTAAGAACTCTTGAATTGTGATGTAAAATCTTTTCCTATAACGTGTTCAACAAGTACTTTTACAAATAGAAATTGACTTAATTGAGTGGTTTTACTGTGTAATTTGCAGCACCACTGGGAAAAGCATTTAACTTCAAGATTAATGACTATGGAATACACAAAGCTTGTATATAATCTCAAAATTACGCATGAATGGGAAGGTAGAGGTTGTAAGTAACATAACCAAACACCTGGGAGCTCTGTATACAAGGAAAAACATATTGATGTCTCAGATGCACTAAGAAATATCTCAAAATGTTGAGGAATACATTGCAGAGCTGTCTTAAGGGAAAGGCAATCCAAAACTGCTTTATTTAAGCATGAGATCAGAAGCCACAAAGTGAGGGATGGAAGAATAGAGATAACTAAACTGAGAAGATAAATGTAGATACTTATGAAGGAATTTGAATCATGTGGAAAGGATGGGAGAAGGCATGAAGACTTTAAGGTGTGTCAGGGTCTAGAATAAATTCTTGTTTTGAGTGTTATTTACTTTTTTTCACATAGGAAAATGTAAACACATCATGTGACTACATCATGTTGCAGTGAAAGGGCAGTGTTTAAAGATACACAAGAAAGGGGCTGGAGAAGTGGCTCAGTATTTAAGGTGCTTGCCTACAAAAGCCAAAGGATCCAGGTTCAATTCCCCAGAACCCATGTAAGCCAGATGCACATAGGGGGTGCACACATCTGGAGTTCCTTGGCAGTGACTGGAGCCCCTGGTGTCCCTATTTCTCTCTCTCAAATAAATAAAAATAAAATATTTTTATTTTTTTATTTTTGGAGAGAGACACAGAGACAGACAGAGAGAGAGGGATAGGGAGACAGACAGAGAGAGTGGGCACGCCAGCAGTCTTTCAGCTGCTGTGAACAAATTCCAGATGCATGCGCCCCCTTGTGGGTAAGTGCGGCATTGCACCCTTGAGTCACTTTGCATCTGGCTAAACGTGGGACCTGGAGATTGGAACAGGGTTCTTAGGCTTAGCAGGCAGGCGCCTTAACCGCTAAGCCATCTCTCCAGCCCCAAATAAAATATTTTTTTTAAAAAGATACACAAGAAAGTTGGATATGGTGGATCACCTTAAGCCAAAAGTGAGTTATATTGGACAAATCAAAAAGAGGAAAAAATGATTAAAAGAAGCAAACTTCTGAAATGAGAATAAAAGAAGCATGGTTGTGTAGAAATGTCAATCATGAGATGGAGAGAATCAACAGATACCAGGGGTATCTACAAAGTGTATGCTAGAAACATAAATCCATTCTCCAAAACTAAAGGAAAGAGATGGTGAACATATTTGAAGAGAATAGAGTGCCTTAGAATAAATTTTAAATGGTGGTCAGTGGAACTGTAGTAGATACTGCCTGCCTATCTTCCTGAGTCAGACATGAATCTATACTACAGGGGCCTCCAATTCTGTCTCCAGGCTCTTCAAACCCTCCCTCACTTCCTAGGAGATTCTCTGCTTGGATGAAAGGCCGGTGAGGTTCCAGGAGACTGCTATATACTCCTGAGTAAGGGGTTTAATAAAACACCCAGTTCCTTTTCCCCACATACTGTAAGGTTTACCCACACATTTAAACTTTTCTGTGGCTGGATAAATTCTTCAAACTAAGTTTAACTTTCTGTCACTACCATTTCATTATAAAGTGGAGGAAGCAAGGGAGGGAGGAAACATGAGAAAAGAAAAAGAAAAAGAAAAAGAAAAAGAAAGAAAATATGACATATAAAGAAAAACTTTCACTTGAATCCTTTACATTGTTGACTCCTGGGAAAGCAGAGCTAATGAAGGACTTGAATAAGGAAAATGAAAAGATTGCTGAGTAGCATAAGGGACTGTTTAACTTGAGAAACTATGCATTTGTATGGAATTAATTAGCATTACCCTCACATTTCTTCAAAGTCCTCCAATAACTTGTAATCATGGATAACTCATTTAAAGTATGCACTCAGGGCATAGAAAGAACAGTGTTTGGGGTGAAGTCCACAGTGATACTGAAGGAAATTTCATCTTGCATCTACAAAAGTCCAGCACTTGCTCACAGTAAGCATTCTTATTTACTTTCACAGATTTTTCAGCTAAGTCTTACTGGCTTCTATTTCAGTTTCTCTGATATACAAGAGAGAAATATGATTAATGCTTTTCTTTGTTCTGATTACTTAGTCAGGATATACTGCTGTGCCATTGATTCAGCTCCACAAAATTGGTCACAAAGAAGTAGATGTGTCAATGATTTTGATGTTGCCTTTTTCCTCCCCCTTAAGAACAAATAATGGACTGGAAATACAGTCTGTGAGAAGCATAAATGATTCTCACACTTGGCCATCAAGGACATGAGAGTCAATTAAAAAAAATTATTTATAAGACTACTTGTCTCTTGGTGACTTCAAATTAATTGCCACAAAATTCTTCACAAACGTTCAACAGAAGAAATTGACTGGCTGTAAATATGCATTTAATTAGGAGATTATAAATTCCAAATCTTCAGTTCTGGTCTTCCCTTACTGCCAGGAGTTAGGGTTAGTGAATGAATGGACAGAGTGTGGTATGGACCCTAGCCTAAGAAGGGTCAATAGCAAGAGCTGGCTTCATCTGTGAATTGCATGCATGTCTAAAGGCATCATTTATATTTGACACCACTTAATTTGGGTTAGCTTTAATTACTAGGAGGACCTCAGGATTACCTATTTTTTTGGGGGGGAGAGTATGAACTTTTTTTTTTTTTTTAATCTTCTGATTCTCAATGTTGGCTTAAAGCAAAGTGAAATTATTAAATATATGTTTGCTTCTCTATACTACACTCAGAGGCTGGTAAGAATTATAGTAATAACTGCTTCTATAACATTTCCATTCTAGATAAAACAAAAAGTAAACTAAAATTCAACTTCAAGAATATGTGAAAAGGCAATGAACCTCTTCATGGTAAAAACAGAATGTGCAGACTTGACTTTCATCTCAGTCTTGTTACTGAGAAGACGTGAACTTAACCAAGTTAATTAACTTCTCAGATCTCATTTTTTTGTTTGTTTTTGTTTTTTGCCATTAGGAATCCTGACTACATTGTTTTAAAAAATGATCTTACAGGTTGGAGGGATGGGTTAATGATTAAGGCATTTGCCTGCAAAGCCAAAGAACACAGGTTCTGTTCCCCAGAACCCACATCAGCCAGATGCACAAGGGGGTGCATGAGTCTGGAGTTCATTTGCAGTGGCTGGAGGCCCTGGTGTGCCCATTCACTCTCTCCCCCTCTCTCTTTCTCTTTAAATATATAATATATATATATATATAAATACAATTATATAAATATATAAAAAATAAAAAAGATCTTAAGATTCTATATTAAGGGGAAGTTTGAGTTGAAACAAAGTTATAAAATAACATGCAAAACAAATTACTTTGAAGAAAGAAAAATTACTTCCACTAATATTATATTTGTTTATGATTATAATAATATAGCAGTTTTCTGTTTCATAAAAACTTTGTAAAATATAATAAATATGTGACTATGCACATAATAGATGTGAAGTATATATAGATCTTAAGTATCATGTAAAATAATGTGTATAACTTATATTATATATAAATAAATATTGTATATGTATACATGCATATATCTTAATGTCCATATAATTGCAGTCAACATAATGGAGGAATACTATAGATTATTTTATTGTACCTGGGGATGTGATTTGGGGGATTATCTTCTGCAGGGAATTTATAAAAGCCAAAATGATTTCCTCTTTATAATTTCTTCTTTATGGAGGTAGACTCACACTTTCATACTAGGCAAATACTCTACTGCTGAAGTTACCCTAGCCCATAAACTAGAAATAAGACATGAAAATATATAAAAATAAATTATTATTTACTTTGATTATCACTTGTAAAATACTAGCTTCTGGAATTACCAATGTTAAGTTTATTAAGAACATTAATAATTATTTATTTAATCTATTAAATAATAATAATAATAATACATATCCATTAAACTATAACAATATAATATCTCTAAGAAAATTATGAAGTCAAAATACATAGATCTATTGTGTTAGTGGTAAGCTAAAGGATTTCCCATACTGACATTTTACAATTTTGCTATTAATGCAAAACAGTTTGAAAATTGATCGATAAAAATTCTTTTGTAATTATTATTCTTTGTTACATTTAATTTTCAAGAAATATTCGGGAAAGCCATATAAGTAAACATTGAACATAATACATGACAGTTCTCAAAGATACCTGGCAAACTTCTACTAAGTAAGCCTCAATAAGATTTTTGAACAATGTTATAGTTTGGAACTTTAATGTTTTCCCAAGGCACTAAAGTTGTAGCTTTAGCCTTAGTCCACAGTGTTATTGAGGGTTGGGGAAGCATTTAAGAAAGTGGGACATATTAGGTCATGGGAATCTGCTCTTGATGGGGATTGGAGAATCTCAGTCACTATGGTTCTTTCTTTCTGTTCCTGGAAATGAGGTGAGCATGATTCCTTCATTAGCCCTCATGCTATGAAGTTCTGCCTCTAAAAGTTATGTTGTATATCAAAAAGGAACTAAACCCTCTAAAACTGTAAGCCAAAAATTAATTCTTATTTTTATCTTGATCACCTCAGGTATTATGTTACAGTAATTGAATGCTGATCAATACAGAATAATATTTCATTACCTTTACAGCTTTTCCCATCTTCATTTACTTCAAATCCATCCTCACAGTAACATCTGGTTCTATTTCTGATCATTGCACATTTGAATTGACAATTCATCTGCTGGCAATTGGGTAACAATTCTGTAAAGGAAAACAAATGTAGTCTGTATTAAATTGTATTGACATGTATATTTAAATTTAAACCTTGTTAAGATTTAGCCCATAATCCTAGTATGATAACTGTGATTGTTCTTATAAAAAGTTTTGGTGATTGATCCAGCATATAAACTATATCTATTTCTTTAAACATATATATTGATTGATAATTATATGAAGGTTCTTTAAAATGTAAGGTCCATTTTGGTTCTTCTGCTTGTTAGCATATTACTTTAGCATATTACTACCTTCAGTCACTAATGCTTTCAAATTCTTGTAAATTAAAAAATATCAAGAGGGGGCTGGAAAGATGGCTTAGCGGTGAAGGCGCCTGCCTGCTAAGCCTAAGAACCTGGTTCTAATCTCCAGGTCCCATGTTTAGCCAGATGCAAAGTGACACAAGGGCACAATACCACACTTGCCCACAAGGGGGTGTAGATATCCGGATTTCGTTCACAGCAGCTGAGAGACTGCTGGCATGCCCATCTGTGTCTGTCTCCACCCCTCTCTCTGTCTCTCTATGTGTCTCTCTCCAAAAATAAATTTAAAAAAATTAAAAAAATATATCAAGAGATGCCGGGCGTGGTGGCCACGCCTCTAGCACTGTCAGAGGTAGGAGGATCTGAGTTCGTGAGACTAGTTAATTCCAGGTCAGCCTGGGCCAAAATAAACCCTTAAAAACCAAACTAAAAATATATCAAGAGGAAGAGTGTCAACCACAACTGGTTGATTACACCAACCCATTCCTTTTCTATATTTAGATTTATCAAACCATAAGTAACCTTCAGAGCAATCAATGAGAACATTTTTAACTTCAATAATTTACATCTAATGGGGATAAAAATATTACAAAAATATTAAACATGATGTAATTTTTTTAGGATTGAACTCTCTCAGAAAAAAACTATCTGTGAAACCAAAGTTAGTAAAGCCACCAATTAAATTTGGGTCTGAGGTGTTAAGTTCATGAAGCAGTAAGAAAAGGACAGCATATATATGGCATGGGTAATTTCTCACAAAAACAAGATTTGATGAACTTGGGCAATATTTAGATACAAGATAAGGCTGATTTTCCTGTCTGTTTGAAAATATAAAGTGCTACAACAATACTATTTGTTTCTTTTTCTCATAGGAAGAATATTAAGTGTTCTGAAGTTTCAAGTTGAATAATTCAAAATATGTTATTTGGAAAAAACTTAGAAATTGCCTTAGGAAAAAATATAACTTACAATAAAAAGTGAGAGGTAAGGGGAAAATATCCAAACTGAACTCTGGATATATTAATGATAAATTAACTATATACAGTGTATCCTTAACCCAGCTACTTTTCAACTATGACTTGAAACTATTTCACACATTCTTCTTAAAACTAAACTTTCTCCCTAATATTCACTCATCTGTGATACCATTACTTCTTCTTTAAGGAAACTGCAATAATGAGAAGAGATTTTCAAGATTTTCACTTCATTTAGTTGACATATGCAAACTGTTGTCCTCTGAGCTTTGTATACTTAGCTGAGCTCAAAACCAAAGCTCCCATGTGAGCACCATCTCCTCTTACCTAATCAAGGACGGCACTTCAATTGTGCTCCACTTCCTAACCTAATCAGTGTTTTTTCTCCCCATTTATATTAGGCGGGTGTTGTCCAATTGAAGATTCATTCTATGTTTATATATTAATTTTCATTGGAAAATAATCATAGACATTATTTACATATTGCTCACGGCTACTTGAACATTCACCTCAAACACCAAATGGCATGTAATGCCTAAAAGTGTTTAGTCTTGTCTGCTGTAGAAGAGGTTCTCAGAACACTATACTAGTTCATAATCAGTGACAAATGAATTTTTTCCCATTACACAAATCAAAACCCAATTCCATGAGCACATTTTGTCACTATTGCCATTTCTTCTATTTCTACTTATTTTATATGTTTTATAGGTGTGTATGTGGATGCACATGCCCACTCTCTCTTCCTGTATTTACACCTTAAATCCACTCCATCATCTCACCTCCTGTGATCCATAGAATTTCTCATATAAAAATTTTCAATGACATCAGTGTTAGTAACCTGAATGACCTTTCTGAGACTTCATCTTACTTGACCTATCAGCAGCATTCAACAATTGGAAACTATTTCTGACTCATGATTAGAATTCTGCTTCCAGGATAATAGATACTTGGCTTTCCTCCTTGTTACACCCTTTCTTCTGATCAACCTAAAATTGTAATATACCAGGGCAGAAGGCATGCTAGTTTTCTTTCCACCTTTATGTCACTATAACCTCATCTGTTTGAAATATAACTGCGATTCATGAACATAATGTTAATTTTGCCCTCTTTACTTTCTAATTTTCACAAATCCAATAATCATTGAAATTTTATATTACATCTTCACTTCCTGAACTACCCTCCACAGCTTTCATTTTCATAGTGTAAATTCAACTAATAGTTTCTAATTTGTAGGCTTGAATAATGGTTTCATGCAACCTACTGATGGATATAGATGCTATTGCTTATTTAAGCACAATGACTGTGCATTTGGTCACTAAAATACTACTAACATAAAATATGGAATAAATACATATAGCTACAAATTAAGAATTGATTACATGTCAGGCTATATGACTATGTAATCTCTATGAGATCACACAGAATTTTCTGGATAAGGAAACTGGTAGCTAAAAACCAGACCAATACCATACTGTGAATATGTGACAGACTTCATATTAAAGTCAGTCTGACATCAAAGTCTGTGTGTCTGAGAAGTATTTCCCCTTTATGACTTGCAGATGGTTAGAAGTATGACACATTAATTAATTATTTTGTGTTGTTTTTGCATAATTAGTAGTTTTCTATAGATATATAAAATAATTCATAATAAAATATATAGCATTAGGATGGGAATTAATAATAAGAATCATTTGTAGTACATTAAATTGGGTTAAACCCTAAAGACAATTCATTTATCCTCTAACATAAAGTAATTGAGTTGTCAGTCAATGGAGTCCATCCAAACTGGCATGAATTTATCTGTTATCTCAGATAAATAGCTCAGTTATCTTGGTTCCATATTCAGTGATCACCTAGTGAATGCTAAGTTTCTGCTCTGGTTTCCTGATTGCAATATTTGCTTCAAATCCACATAGCAATTACAACCTGATATGGGAATGGCTTGGGTTAGATAAAGCATGGCAGAGTAAACATTAGCTATAATTCCTGCAAGAACATCAGTGCTTAATATAAGTACTGTTTTAATGACCTAGTAAGAAATGGACTCATCTGAGTATTGGAAATAGAAAAAGCATTGGAGAAATAGTCATCAAAAAAGTGAATTTTGGCTTAGCAGTTAAGGTGCTTGCCTGTGAATCCTAATGACTCATGTTCGGCTCTCCTGGTCCCACCCAAGTCACATGCACAGTGACACAAGTGTGCAAAGCTGCACATGCACACAAAGGGATGCATTTGTCTGTAATTTGACTGCAGTGGCCAGAGGTCCTGGCACACCAGTTTTTCTCTCTCTCTCTCTCTCTCTCTCTCTCTCTCTCTCTCTCTCTCTCTCTCTTTCACCCCTCACACATTAAAAAATAAGGCCAGGGGGCTGGAGAGATGGCTTAGGGGTTAAGGTACCTGCCTCCTAAGCCTAAGAACACTGGTTCCAATCTCCAGCGGTTCCAATCTCCAGGTTCCATGTTTAGCCAGATGCAAAGTGAGGCAAGGGCGCAATGCCTCACTTGACCACAAGGGGTGCACACATCTGGATTTTGTTATTGGCAGGTGAGACACTGCTGCCGCACCCATCTCTGTCTCCCCCCCCCTGTCTCTGTGTGTCTCTCTCCAAAAAAAAAATAAATAAATAATAATAATAATAATAAATGAAAAGTTAAAAAAAATAAATAAAATAAGGCCAGGGCTGGAGAGATGGCTTAGCAGTTAAGGCGCCTGCCTCCTAAGCCTAAGAACGCTGGTTCCAATCTCCAGCGGTCCCAATCTCCAGGTCCCACGTTTAGCCAGATGCAAAGTGACGCAAGGGCACAATGCCGTACTTGGCCACAAGGGGGCACACACATCTGGATTTCATTCACAGCAGCTGAGACTGCTGGCGCGCCCATCTGTCTCACTCTCCCTCTCTGTCTATCTCTCTCTGTGTCTCTCTCCAAAAAATAAATTAAAATTAAATTAAATTAAATTAAAAAAAATAAGGCCAGTCTTCTGGGCTTGCCTCAAAGAAAAAGTGAATTTGAGGAAGGCCTTAAGGGTTAAAAGATTAATATAAAGAAATTATAAGACTATATTCAAGATAAAGTGACTATATGAACAAATATAAATATTTGAAAGCCGGGGCTGTTGAGCTGGCTGAGTGGTTAAGACAAATGCCTGAAAAGACCAGTGACCCAGTTTTGATCCCCTAGTATCTACTTAAGCCAAATGCACAAAGTGGCACCACATGTATCTTGAATTCATTTGCAGTGGCTGCAGGACCTGGCACACCCATTCTCTCTGTCTCTCTCAAATAAGTAAATAAAATATGAAAAAATATGAAAATAGAAAAAAAAAGACAGCAGAAAGCAGCAAGAACCTGTCTACTCTCTAATGTTTAATGTAAGAATTAGGAACAAAATTGTTATAGACTGAGTAATATTCTCACTTTTTTGCAAAATGAGTGGTTATAAATCTTCTACTCTCACTTATGATATTGAAAGTACCTAATAATAAGGATGAATGAAAAATACTAAAAAAGGAATTTTAAGAGGGTAGAAATGGCAACATTCTGGTATATTATTATTATCCCAGGATGCTTAGGTAGGAGAGTTAAGAATTTGAGGCTGGCTTAAACTATAGAGTGAAACTGTGTCTTCAAACAAACAAACAATTAAACAAGAAGACATGTGTTAGATAGAGAGATAATGGAAGCCCAAGGACAGTGGATAAAAGTACATTAAAAGAATTGAGTAGAAGAGATGTATTGGAAGGTTAGAAGGAAGATGTTAGATTTATCTTGGACTTTAGTTTCTTTTAAATATTGCCACTATAATAGCCAAAGAAGATTTAGGTTTATCTATAAAAGGAAATCTAGAGGTCAGGTAGGGACGTGCCACATCCTAGGATGTGGTCCCATAGGACAGATGGTAGAATATACTGGGAGAATGAGGATACATGAATATATTAAGAATAGGGCCAATTGTCTACTATGAGATGAGTTACCATCACCTCATCTGCCTGGGCCCAGAAGTCATTGCAGAGGAAGTGGTGACATAATAACCACTCTCACAGCTAGCCTGAAAACCAGTTCTAGGGAGATGTGGTCACTCAAACTTCATCAAAACAGAGATCCACGGGTTACAGAGAATTCAACACTAAATAAGATTTCTGTCTTTCCTGCCAAGGTCCAGGGAACATGATGGGAGAGGGGGGAGAAAGATTTTAAGAGCCTCATCATGGGGGCGGTAATATCCTGAGGCACTCTTTTTCCTCCCCTCCCCAGTAGACTGACTGAAGCCTTTTGATCCCCACAAGGAGTACAAATAGCCCCACTGAAGAAGATAATTAGAATTTGGACTAGGTAGAAGGGTATAAGAGTATAACCATTTTTTGTAAAATAATTAATAAAAAGGAACTCTAGACTACATACATACATATCAAACTCATAAATAAATAATGTTGTTAAGTAAAATCTACAAAGTAAAACTTGTCCCTAAAAAGGGATAAAATCTATTTTGAGAGGTCCATTGAAGAAAGCAGGAAACTGGGCTGGAGAGATGGCTTAGAGGTTAAGGCGTATGCCTGCGAAGCCTAAGGACCCGGGCTTGATTCTCCAGGTCCCACGTAAATGAGATTCACATGGTGGCGCATGTGTCTGGAGTTAGTTTGCATTGCCTAGAGGCCCTGCCGAGCTCATTCTCACTCTCTGTCTCTCTTTCCGTCCCAATTAAATAAATAAATAAAATAAAATCTTTAAAAAATATTTTAAAAAAGAAAGCAGGAAATTAATGCTAAAACCTTGGAGAATATACATAAAGACTAGAAGACATATTGACTTTCCCAAAAGGATCAATACAAATCCTTGAAAAGCGCTTAACCAACAAATGACATATGTGAACCAGGCCTTGAAACAGAAAGAGAAAGTAGCAGAAATTTCTCAGAGACAAGATTTAACAGTTCTACAATAAGAGAATGAAGCAAGGGCTGTGATCTAATGCATTTTGTCTTTGTCTTAAGGCAGGTTTATTAGTTTTATTAATTCAGTGATTTAAATGTACTTTTTCCCATTTGGTTACTGCTGCTTAGTTTCTTTTTAATGTGTCAGATATATTATATGTAAAATTTCAATACTCTTAGCTTACTTGTTCTCTCTTTCCAAGTGGTAATGCTTATGGGACAGAGTGTGAAAAGAAGTACCAGCGAGAGCAAGAAATGGGCAGACAAGAATGAATAGGTTGACTCTATAGATAAGAAAGATCAGACTTCAAACATGTGTTGAGGTGTTAGGTTGTGGACCAGTAATTAGAAATAGAGAAAGAGACAGGAACTAGCATTTGGATGATTGGATTTCCCCTGCACTGGGATAGTGTGTATAATAGTATATCAAGTGATGTTAAGAAAATGATGAAATGAAATGTGATATTATGGGAAAATGTAAATATTAACTCTGCTAACAGATCATGAAGAATTATAAAGAACCGATTACAGGAAAACTGAAAAGCAAAATTTGGCTTGTTACAGCAGATAATTATTATAAAGTTATCTATTTGAAATACTTAGCATTGTTGCCTAATTAATGCAAACTGTAATGACTATGTTCATAACTAGCAGTGCATCAGAAAAATGTGGTAGAAATCTTGAGTCCAATTTAAATTTTTGTACTTAATTCATTAGTTTTCTCAGAGTGTCTTTCATGAAACAGGGTCATTGGCTTATAAACCATCATAACAGGCTTGAATCTGAGAATGAAGTAGCCAGACTACCAGTATGGAAGTAACTGAAATATACAAGAGTGAACCCAAATGTAGCCATGATATCTCCATCCTCAACATTGTTACAACATTTAGATGTCTTTAATTAGTGAAAGGAGTCATTATTATAGGTATAAGATCTAACTCAATTGATGAAGTCTCTCCTACTTTCTTCTATTTTTAAGGAATTTTTTATTGCCTCATCCAAATTTTAAAAGAGAATGAGATATTAGGGAGTATATTCACAATATCAGTATAATTTATCAAAAGCAACTTAACAGTTTAAAAATATCAGGTAACTTTGAGATATCTAAATGTGGAAACAATTCTTTGACTTACAAATAGACTGCACTGGGTCTGGAGAAATGGCTTAGCAGCTAAGGCATTTGCCTGCAAAGCCTAAGGACCAAGGCTCAATTCCCTAGGACCTAAGAAAGCCAGCCGAACAAGGTGGTATGTGTATCTGGGGTTCAGTTGCAGCAACTGGAGGCCCTGACATGCTCATTCTCTCTCTCTCTGTCTGCCTCTTTCTTTCTCAGTATATGAACTATACTAAACTAATAGATTTCCAAATTTAATTATTAATATAGCAAGGAGGCTTAAGAAATAAAAATTTATTCATATAAAATCTAATACTACTTTCACCCATTATATATTTTTTTTGAATAGTGGTAGAGTTTTATGTTGAGGAATTAAACTGTGAAGCAAGAGTATCTAAACTATCCCAATAATTCCAGGCTATGCAAGTGTGGTGGAGACTAGTTAAATGTTCATTTATTTACTTTCTTCTTCTTGGGCAAAGCCCTAGGGACATTTTTCAGTTAACTTACACTGAGGTTGCAACCATATATATGGTGTTTAGTTAGTATAATGGAGGAAGAATGGGTATGTGGCACTCCTTGGCCTGGCCCTTAAAGCATTCTGACAAACCTATTCTTCACATGTTAGCCTTGTGCATACAGGGGATACTGAAGAAGTCTTCAGCATCTTGGGAAGACAGAGGGGAGGAATGGGTGGAATTAGAGACATCACATAATAATAATAGTGATTTGCCCATGACTTGAATGTGTTTCCCAAAGTCTCAAATATAGGAATTTAATTTCCATTATGACATGTAAAGAAGACAGAGACAATATAGTATGGGGTTAGGAAATGTGTTCAAGCAAGTGGAGCCAGCCCCATTGTGGAATCTTAGAAGATTTATGGAAAGAGGGAGAGAAGCAGAAAGACATGTTCACACACAAATGTCTCCCTCCCCCAGTTTTCTTTCCACATGCTATCTGGTGCCACCTCAGGGCTGAGCCCATAAGGACATCACTGATGTGTCTGTTTACCTTGGACCTGCAGAACATAAGGCAAAATATACTTTTTTTCTTTGTAGTCATCTAATTTTTGGTATTCTATTACTGACATCAGAAAGCAGACAAGTTCAGGGAAAGGATGGGCCCAATGAACATCTGAGATACCGGTGTCATTTGTTACAGAATGACATGTGGTGGGGCAATGATGTCAACCCTCTTTATATATTTTTGTGATTCTCTAAAATGGATTTAAATAAAGTAAGTAGTCCCTATTTCTTAAAATATTGCCTGGTACATTGTGATTATAATTACAATTTTAATAATTATTCTACTACTGATGCTCAACTCTCCATTCAGTAAGACAGAATATTTATTATTAATATCCATTGTGGACATAATTTAAATATTCTTTAACTTAGGGATATATTTCTTTTTATGTGAGAAGGATTTTTCTTTTATTATTTTTTGTGTAAAATGGAGAAAATATTCTTTCCTTATGTAGCACATTAAAAAGTTTTTTGTCCACTCTTTGTGCTGAAAAGCTGATGCAGCTACTTATCGTGCCAGGCAGTCCCTATGTCAGCAGGATGCATGGCAGGCATATTTAGAGCGGTGATAATTTGTGTCACAGCATTTATTCTCCCATCCATGTTTCTTTTGCTTAGTAAAATGCAGCAGGAGCTGACTTGCAGAGATTAGTATACTGATTATGACTATTAATGCAGTTCTCTTCCATGCCCTTTGCTTAGAAATACAGTAGGCTCCTAGTTGCAAATTTAGAGTCCCTTCTTGTATAACAAGATGTAACACCCTTGAGTTGATTTTTTTAAGTTTTTCTTGCCAGTTTTGTTTTTATACTTTAATTGACACAGTGTATAACTCTCATGGATATAAAGTTCTACAAGTTTTGACAAATGTATATGTTTGTCAAGTTTGTGTGATCGCTTTTAACTAGAACCTTCATCAAAATATAGAGCAGTAGCTCAGCTCAAATAATTTCTGTGCACCTCTGCAGCCAACTCATTTACCTGTTGCCAGGCTTAGCAGTCAGTGATGTGTGTTCTGACTGAATAGCTTTGCCTTTTCCAGCATGCCATATAAATGGAGTCACCCAGTGGGCAGCTGTTGAGGTTTTCTTCTTTGACTCAGAACAATGTGTTTGAGATTAACCACTGGGTTACTGTCAATAGTCTTCCCTTTTGAAGTAGTGGAATGGTGTTCCATTGCACAAACACACATCAGTTTGTTCATTCATATAAAAAATGATGGTCCTGTAGGTTATTTAATGTTATGGATCAAAATGCTATATGCATTCAATTTTTTTGTGTGAATATAGTTTATGATTTTATTTTGATAAACGTAAGATTTTTTTTTTCTGATATGTTAAGGGGATACCTCTAAGAAACTACTGAACTGTTTTCCAAAGTGACTGATTGCTGAATAGTCCTATCATGAATATATCAGTCCATCAGTGCTCAGATTACTTCCTGACTTCCCAGAACTTGGTCAGGACTATTCTACTGTTTTTTTTTTTTTTTTTCAATTTCAATGTATATGAAATTGTTTTGTTGCACGATTGCTATACATTTTAATTTGTATTCCCTAATGAATAATGGTATTTCATGGACTTTTGCCAACTCATATATGAATTTCTCTTCAAACTTATGTCCATTTATATTAGACTATTGTGTGTGTGTGTGTATGCAGGTAATTCATGTGCACACCCCTTTTGTACATGTATGAACCTTAGAGGAAATCAAAATAATCTATTACTTTTCAGTCTCTAAATGAGTCTGGAACTTCTTTTTTCATTAGACTAGCTCACCAGAGAATAACAATAATCTCCCTGTCTCTGTTTTCCTCAATGCTGGAGTTATAGGCAAGTGCAGATATGCCCAAGGTTTTGTTGGTGATAGAACTCAGGTACTCATGATTACACATAGCAACAATTTGACAGGCTAAACCCTGTTTTCTTTGGAGTTTAGAGAATGCATGTGAACACTAATATAATACTGTTTGTGTGCCTGTGTGTCTTAGGGATATAATCCCATCAGCAGTATGTGAATTATTGTATTTTTGTAGTATGCAGTTTCTTTCTGTGTTCATTCATCAAGTTTTCAAATAACAGAATTTCTAAGGAAAGAGAGACAACACCCATCAAAATCTTTCTAAATTAACTCCCCTCTTTACCCTGTGTTGCTCTTATTCTCTGTTGGAGAATCTGTTTTTCTTTTTCTATCAAGACAAGAAAAGATAGCTGCTTTCCTATCAGGAGATGAGCCATCCCTAGCTAGTACCCACGTGAAGCCACAGAGAAATTGGTGAGACGAGATAGAGTTCTGTTTCCTCTATGAGCCTGAAAACCTGTGCCAGGGTGATGGAGACAGACACTGAGGATGCTAAAAATGCACCAAAGGCAGAAATACAGAAGCAGCTGAGAGCACAACACTAAAGTAGACTCAAATCACACCCATGACAGCTCAGGGAATTTTGTGGAAGAGGGAGCAGAAAGATTTTAAGAGCCACAGGGTGGGAGGAAATATCCAGAGACATTCCTCCCACCACACACACACACACACACACACACACACACACACACTAACTTGTGCTGTCACAACTCATAACCCACAACGCTATGGTGAATACCAGTAATATTGCTGAGATGGACCCTCAACAGACTGGAGGCAGGGAGGAGAGAAATGATATCAGCACATGATGCATTTATACAAAGTTTCTATTTTAATAATAATAATAAAGAAATATACAAACTAAAGGAACTAAAGACAGTGTGAGAGCCTGTGTTATATCTTGGAACAAAAAGAAAAATATTAGAAAATAGTAGAAAAATCTAAGAGAATCTGAATAACTTCAATAATATAGTTAAAATTTCCTACATTTAACAAAGCCCCAAATTAACTTTTTTTTTTTTCCCCAAGAGTACTACTTTTAGAGTCATAACTAAGAAATACTCAACTTTTTCAATTTAGCTTGTGTTCCATCTAGAATTTTTATAGTTTTAAACTTGTGGTTATTCTGAGAATACACACACACACATACACACACACAATTTTGCAAAATATTACCCACTTAATGGCATCACTGGACAATATAGAAACACACTGTCCATAGACAGTAGTACCAGCACAAATAAGAAGAAACAACCATATAGGAGCAGGGAAATGCCATTATATTCAACCTTAGACCTAGGAATAGATGAATAAAAGATGTAAAGTATAAAAGGAAATTAATCTAGCAAATATTGGTTTCCTGTCTTTATCTTCATAAAAGATATAAAACCAATAAAATAATAAAAAAACTTTAAAGTACAATCTAATAAAATCTAATAAAATGATGTATTGTTGAATACATAAAAATGATGTGATTAGTAAAACATTAAAATTGAAAACAGGAAGAGGAAGTAAAGATATATAGTGGAAATATTTTATATATAAAGATAATACAAAACTGAAGGAAGGTCCAAGAGCTATAAGTGAGTATGCGATGTTCTAAGGCAAGTGTTAACACTTTGAATAAACAAACAAAAACACAACACCGCTCAAGTTAAATATTCCTAGAAGAAAAATAAAACAGTAAAGAGAAATAGAGGTACAAAAAGAAAATAAAAACATAGGCACAGCGAATATAAATTCGAGCATATGAATAATAATGTTGAATGCAAATTATACAAAAGTCCAAACCAAGTTTGAGCTGTCAGAGTGGCTAGAGCAGTAAGTCCACGCTCATAAATACAAGTCAGATTAAAAGACACAATCAATATTAAATAAAATCTTAGGACACATCCATGGGGCAAAAAGAAACTATGAGAAAGTTGGAGTGACCACATGCCAAAACTGGCAAAATAAAGCTGGAGAGATGGTTTAACTGTTAAGGCATTTGTCTGCAAAGCCTAAGGACCCTGGTTTGTTTCCCTAGAACCCATGTAAACCAGATGCACATGGTGGTGAATGTGTCTGGAGTTTGTATGCTCACTGTCCCTCTCTCTCTCTCTAAATAAATAAGTAAATATAAAAATGTTAATAAAATGAAAAAAAGGCAAATTATATTTTCAAACAAACAAATTAGCAATTTGGAGGGCATTTGTAATAACTGAATCAATACAACAGAAATACATAAGAATTATGAACATATATTACTGCACTATTCACAACAGTGAAGTTATCCAAACCATCCTAGTTCTCCATTTAAAGATATATGTGGAAAGAAGATGGGATCTATAAATATATCATGAATTTTTATTCATTTAAAAATAAAATAAAATCATGACTCTTCCTGAATAAGCCTCTTGAAATCACCATCCAATCAGATCCCTTACACACGTGAGTCTGATTATGAGGTTCATCCTAATTGGATGTTTGGTTCATACAAGATGGGGTGAGCCACTTGTCCCTAACTACTATTGACTTGCCCTTTCCTTATGTGAGGGAGATATCTCAATCTCCCCACCAGACTGGGGAAGGGTAGAATTTCTGTTTGCCTGAGCACGTTCCTGTTTTGTTTTGGCTGTTTTCCTGCTTGCTTACCACATGTATGAGCCCCTTCCCCATAGGCTTTCCCAGACATGGACCTTGGTGAGGGAGTTTCTTCATCTCCTCTTTTTCTATCTTGCCAGGCTGGGAAGGGGGGGTTCTTTTAGCTTGGGCTTTACTGCTTTGCTTTCCCTTCTAATTCTCTCTAAAATAAGTCTCATTACTCATACTTTATAGTTCTCCGAGTCTGTTTTTCATTATTTGATAACTTGGACAAGGACCAAAGTTGGAGTTCACTGACCTGAAGTCTCCTGCATCTTTATGGAGATCTATCTAATCCATACTATGACTACAATACTGCATCAGTTGTTTGAGTGTAGAGTGTCCCTGGAGCCTTTTTTTTTTTTTTTTTTTTTTTTTTTTTTTTTTTTGGGAGGGGGGTAGAGCATTGTTGTTACCGGAGACAGGCTTTGGGGTTTTATAATCTATCCCACTTTCCAGTGCTAGCTAGCTCACTCTTGCTGCTTTCTCACAACTGATGTGAATAGATATGATGCCCTGCTTCCGTTTTCACCATAGTTTCCCTGTCTTAATGAAACTTCCCCTTCAAGTTGTAAACCACAATTAACCATTTTCATCCATAAATGACTTCTTGTTGGCTGTCTTTTCCCAGCTTCGAGAAGGTAACTGCAACAAAAAGACCTGAAGAGTACAAGATGTTATAGCGGGTGGGGAACCTAAGGCAATCGAATGGTGCTCCATGATCATGAGTTGGTATATCGAATAATGTCGGAGTGACAAAAATTTCCAGATTTACCTATAGTTTCATTGAAGTACCTAACCAAATCTTAGCTAATTTCTCTGTTAAAAAGTGTGGAAACTAACCCTAAAATTCACAAGGAGATACAAAGAAATAAAATAGAAAAATAAAAACAAGAATTCAATTGGTGGTGTTATATTTTCATTTCAAGATTTGCTGTAGAACATTGGGACTTAGAACCCTGGTGTTTTGCATTCATGACAAATATATTCATCAATGGAACAGAATTGAGAATGCAGAACAAAACTCTTACATTTATTGTCACTTGGTTTTTGGAACTGTGCCAAAAAATGAATAATTAGAATTTTTTCCAGATAATTCTTCTAGGCTATATGAAACTATCTTGAAATTGTAAAATTTATTATACTAAATAAATAAATTAACCATCTAACTAAATATCTGAGTTAAAAAGATATTGTCAGAGGACAATATGGAAAATATCTTTGTATCTTTCAGTTAAGAAAAGTCTTCTTTGATAAAGCATCCCATGACAATGGAAAAAAAATTAAAAACTAGATTTAACGGATCTCAGAACAATTTAAGTATCAAATGCAACCACACAGGAAGCTGGATGTTTATCAACTGTGCAAAAGGATTGGTGAGAAAGAGAATGACAGCTGACAAAGAGTGATTTGGGGCACAATGAAGCTGTTTGTTGTAGGGGTGTAGTGATCACTGGCCTTCATTATGAATATTAAGTCATTGGATGCTACAATCTAGTTGAGTGATGGTATAGAAAGTGAATCATATGCAAATGAAGCAGTCGTTAAAAATCTATAAAAAGGATTAGGGAACACAATGGCCCTTAATCTTCTGACAAAGATAGAAGAATTTTGTGAGGCAATTTCATAAATTGCAATATTTTTTTATTATCATCTACTTCTATAAATACAATAAACATCAATTGAAAGAAATGAATATTTTTTAAACGCATAAACCCAGAAAAAGCTGGTAGGTATTTGGCTTAGTGGATAAGAATGCTTGCTGTGGAAGCAATAAGGTTTGGCAGAACCTGAATTATCCTGAGTTTGATTACCCAGAATGCTTATAGATGGCTGGGCTGGCCATACATTTCTCTTACTTCTATAACCCAAGGCCTGGGAAATACAGCAGTGAGGAGAAGCACTAGGACTCACTGGTTAGCCTCCGTGACTGAAAACTGTAGTAGAAAGTTAGTTGACACTATCTGAATAGCCAAATAAATTAATAAATAAAAAATAAAACACAATTGTTATTGTGCTTCCTTTCAAATATACAGAACAAAGCTGAAAGTGAATTGTCCTTAGGGAAAAGGATTCACATATGGGCAGAAAGGGGCAAGTGACTATTTTGTTTTATGCTTATAGAACTATTTGAATTTTAAGATATATAAGATATATACAGCTGGGCGTGGTGGCACACGCCTTTAATCCTAGCACTTGGGAGGTCGAGGTAGGAGGATCGCCATAAGGTCAAGGCCACTCTGAGACTACATAGTGAGCTGCAGGTCAGCCTTGGCTAGAGTGAGACCCTACAAAAAAAAAAAAAAAGATATATACATATACACACATGTACCTTTAATTTCAGAATGATTAATTTAAGAAAATGAAGCAGACAGTATCACTTTAGGGACATCACATATAATCTATTAAACAGTTTTGCACTTTTGGTTCTTTCTAAGAAATGTTAGAAAATAAATGTATCTTATAGTTGGATCTAGTATTTTGAGGAAGATCATTTGTAACTGCTCCTCTGTGTCTAAAACAGGTATTTTAATCACTTTATCTCTTTCTTGCCTTCAACATTATTGAGGAAACTGCTGATAAAACATTTGGTAATATTCCTCCAGGCTGTGATTAAGTAAAAGAAAAAAATAAATTTTGTGGAATGAAAGATAATAGATGTAGTCAAAAAATATTTAGGGGTGTTTTGTGTGGTTCTTCTGGTGGTTGTTGTTAGTACAGACAGTCCAGACCAGAAAGAACTGCTGATGACAATGAAGTGAAGTGAAGAAGTGTATGGGGTGAAGATGGCCACATAGAGTAGATTGCATGAATCAATCATTACATAGAATGGTACATATATAAAGACCATTTAGGACAAGATTAGCCATTTACCCACAAACCCTACCTTCAGAAGCAGAATATATAAATTTGCATAGGTAATTTAAAACACTGACCCCCCCATAAAAAAATATAACCTTATTTGGTATTTTATTGGTCTCTAAGATTAACAAATCCATATTTGTTGATAATACTGAAAAACATTATTTTAAATAAATATAACAGCCTGAGTTTATCTTTTCAGTGAAAGAATGAAGTAAGAAAACCTAATTTGATTTATGAGCATGAGTTGAACTTCATAAAAATCCTGATTATCTCTCACACTTTTCTTTGGTTCACTTTATTTACTCTCCAAAGATTAATCCAGTAACATGGTAAAACAAAAACTGCTTAAACACTCATGTTGGGAATATATATTAGTCTGTCCAATATGGAAAATAATATTACAGTTTCTAAAAAGTAAAAATAAAACTAGCATATATTAAAGTTATCCTACTTGTCCATTAAATACAAAATAAAAAGTTGACCTTAAAAAAAAGCCTGTACCTGCCTGACCTTGTTTATTGCAGCAATGTTCAAAATAGGTAAGATATGGAATCAGCCTAGGTATATCTCAAAAGAACTCATAAAGGGCTGGAGAGATCGTTTAGCAGTTAAGGCATTTGCCTGCAAAACTAAAGGGTCTGGGTTTGACCCTCCATGACCCAGTTAGCCTGATGCACAAGGTGGTACATGCGTCTACAGTTCATTTGCAGTGGCTGGTAGCCCTGGCATGTCCAGTCTCTCCCTCATTCCCTCTTTCTCTCTCTCAAATAAATAAATTATATTAAAAAAAAAAAAACTCAAACAAAAGGGAGGGGTGGCCCTGCAGAGACATGGCAGGTGTTGGGGCCCTTTCGTGGCTGTTTCCCTACTAGCCCTTGGTGCTATCAGGGCGGTGAGTCTTCACAGCTGGATGAGTTGCCTTCTACTCCCCTATCAGGCAGAATTAGTAAGGTTCTGCTGGCTGGCCAGCACTAACTGCCATAGGAAAAAAGTCATGACCCTGCCATCACTCACCACAATCTTGGCTCAAGCCAGCTGCCAAGTCCTCCAGGTCTAGGGCACTAGCGTCCGGGAGTTGCTGTCAGTCTGCTGGTGGACAGCAGAGACTTTGCAAGCCATGCTTTACATTTTGTATAGCATCCTCTGCATAGTTTTCGAAAACAAATCTCTGGGTTTGGAGAGATGCCTCAGTAGCTAAAGGCACTTGCTTGCAAAGCCTAATGTCCTGGGTTCGATTCCCAATACCCACATAAACTAGATGCACACAGGAGAGCCTGCTTTCTGGAGTTTGCTTGCAGTGGTTAGAGGTCCTGGCACGGGCCTGTTTTCATTATTCCCTGTCTCTCTCTGCCCCTCCTCACTCTTTCTCTATCTGCTTGCAAATAAATGACAAAATGAAAGTTTTTTTGTTGTTGTTGTTTTTTTTTTGTTTTTCGAGATAGGGTTTCACTCTAGTCCAGGCTGACCTTGAATTCACTATGTAGTCTCAGGTTGACATCAAACTTATGGTGATCCTCCTACTTCTACCTCCCAAGTGCTGGGATTAAAGGCATGAACCACCAAGCCTGGCAAATGAAATATTTTTAAGGAAATAAAAATGTGGGGTGGAAAAATATGATATGTCTTCACAATAGAATACAATATTATTCAGAAATAAAGAAGGATTAAATTATAACAGGTGGAAATAGATTATGTGGAAGTTTGAATGAGATGTCCCTCATAAAATCATGTGTTTGGAATGCCTGGTTCACGAGGTGGTTGCAATTTGGGAACTGAAGCCTTGCTGGAGGAGATGTGTGATTAGGGGCAGGGTTGGGTTATTACAACCAGTGCCCACTTGTCAGAGATCAGCTCCCTCTCCTGCTGCTCTTCTCCACCTGCTGTGACAGAAGTGATGTTCAGCTTCTTCTTATGCCTTGCTTTCTCCTGCCATGATGAAGATTCCCCTCCACACTGTAAGCCAAAATAAAACCTTTCCTTTCATAAACTGCTTTTCATCAGGCATCTTATCCTAACGGTATGAAGGTAACTACAACATAGCACATCATTCTAAGCAAAATAACCTAGCACCAGAAGATAAGTATGCCATGTTTTCTTTAATATGTAGATATACTCAAAATCTGAAAGTAGAGTAGAGATTACTAGATATTGGAAAGAAAGGAATACAATGCTAGAGGTATAGACAGATAAGGTGTGATGTATGCCTCATTGAGGACTGGATTCTTGCTCAGCAGTAGAGTGCATGTTAGCCTACCTTTAGGTTCTGGGTTTGAATCTCATCATCCTCACAATAAAAATAACAAACAGAGTGAAGTATCTCAATTATACAATGATATACAAATAATGATCGATGATCATGCATACATATACATAGAAAATAAACTAATCAAGAGACATCTCCTGTCAAAATCATACTTATCTTCGACATTATTGTGATGCATGTTTTGGGACTGTTTTGATATTCTGAAAATTGTACACATGATCATATTTCTTCTTGATTTAGTAATATTTTCACCAGAAAAAAATTGCTCCTTTATCAGGAAGGAAGAAAGGAACTTAAATAAGTATTAGTCATCTAGGTACAACAAATGCTCTTCTGATTCCATGCCTTGGGCATTGGCAGATGGCATCTTAGCATACATAAGTCAACTGTAGGAATGCTGTCAATTTAATCTGGGTGAAAATGTACTTTCACAATAATCACCAGTAAAAAGTAATCAAATGTAATAAAGCCTTTGAATGAAGGAAATGATACTTGCAAGTAGTTTAAAAGTCAAACTGGGAGTCTAGACCACTTCTTGATACTTCATTTGACCTTTCTAAGCTATAAACTGTCCTCTAGAGAGAAAGATGTGTTAGGTTTCAGAGCACTACCTTGCCCCAAAGTGATTACACAGCCCCAAGGGACAGATTTGAGATAAAATGTGTGCAAACTGAACAGCTTTATTTGTTTTAATAAAAATGCTTAAAACTATAGGGCACAAAATTAGTTGTCTCTTAGACTACCATTTGAATGTGTTTTATAGACCCTAATATTTCTTTCTATAATAGGAATATAATATAACAGGCTATGTTAAAAATTAAGCAAGCATCAGGTGTGAAGGAGATAGACACAGAGAACACTCAACTCCTACCGAACCAGAGATCCAGAGACACAGAGACTCTTGTGACTTGGTCACTGAAATAGACCTAAAATAAACCCATCATGGCTTAGGGAAATTCGAGGAAGAGGGGGCAGAAAGATTGTTAGAGCCATAAATTAGGTCATTATGCACAGAGATATTGCCTCACTCCCATAATTGATGGCTACCCCCACAATGCAAGACCCACATTCCCAGAGGAGGGAGGACAGGAAGAGGGCTAATGATAGTAACAACATGGCTGTATACACATTACATATATAACTAATAAAAACAAAAATTAAGCAAGCAAAAAGTTCCCCAAAAAGTCAGCACAAAACCAAATAATTTTCCATTATTGTTTCAATTATATTGGAAAATGATTGATACTGGTGTCTTTAAAGTCATGAAAATAATAAATGTCAATCCTTCATTACTTTTGGCTTCAGAAAATTTTTTCTATTGTTTGTACATTCCTATATTTTCTATCTTTATATAGTTTATTTGAGGAGACAGAGAGGGAGAGAAAGAAAAAAAGAGACAGAATGTATGTATGAGGGCCTGTAGCCACTACAAATGAACACCAAGAGGCACGTGCCACCTTGTGTATCTGGCTTCACAAGGGTATTAGACAATTGAACCTCGGTCTGTTGACTTTTCCAGCAAGAGCCTTAACCACTATGGCTGCTTTCCATCCCTTATTTTCTAAAATTTGATGAGTAAATGTGGTGGTTTGATTCAGGTATTCTCCATAAACTTACGTGTTCTTTTTTTTTGGGGGGGATGGGGGGAGACAGAGAGAGAGGCAGAGAAAGAGAGAGAATGGGCACGCCAGCAGCCTCTCAGTTGCTGTGAAGGAACTCCAGATGCATGTGCCCCCTTGTGGGCAAGTGCAGCATTGCACCCTTGCCTCACTTTGAATCTGTCTAAATGTGGGACCTGGAGATTGGAACCAGTGTTCTTAGGCTTAGAGGGCAGGCACTTTAATTGCTAACCAGTCTCTCTAGCCCTTGGGTGTTCTAAACGCTAAGTTTCCAGCTGGTGGACATTTAGGAATTGGAGCCTCCTGGAGGCAGTGTATTGTGGGGCTGGGTTTATGGGAGTTATAGCCAACTTCCTCTTGGCAGTATTTGGCACATTTTCCTGCTGCTATTGTCCGCCTGATGTTGGGCAGGAGGTCATGTCCACTCTGTGCTCATGCCAGGTTTTCCCAGTCTTCATGGAGCTTCCCCTCAAGTCTGTAAGCCAAAATAAACCCTTTCCACCTAAGAGCTGTTTTTGATCAGAAGTTTACTGCCAGCAATGCAAAGCTGACTGTGACAGTAAATGTTTCACCCAGAGTTTTCATTACTTTGACAGAATACATGACAAAACAAAGGAGGAAAAGTCTTAGATCATGGCTTCAGAGTTTCAGTCAATGGGTGCTTAACTCCATGTACCTGGGCAAACCATCATGGTGGGAGAAGAGTGTGGTGGAGGGAAATCTTCACTGTGTATTGGTCATAACACAGCATTACGGAGTTGGTTAGAATTGCCTCCACCAGTATTTTCCTTGTAATGAAGCAAATCAAATTCCCTACTGTTTTCAGAAATTCTCCCACTAGAGTTACCAGCTGGAGACCAAGCCTTTACTACCTGAGCCTTTTCAATGGAAAATTCATGGCCAACCCAAAACAAACAGCCTGTGTATTTTGTAAAAATCAGAAGTATTTTTTATACTTTTATTAATAAAATGAAGTGATGATGGCAGTCTCTAAAATCTACAAACAAACTCGACTGGAAAGAAAAGCAATTTCTTATACTAGGCAAGATAGAGTATCAAATGATTAGAAAGTTTGCCAGGTTCTGGTCTAACCATATTGGAATTCAGCACTCATAATGCTGGGCCATGTAATGTTTGTTCTCTCTTGCTGATTTATATTTTCATGAATTTACCTGATGTTATCATAATGTTATTCATTTCAATTTTATTATCCAATATTCATACTACAGATACCAATGTCTAGACAGGCTTATCAAATATGGTTTGCATTCCCTAGTTCATATGCCTTAATTTTAGAAGTACATTTCTTTTATAGATTAAGCTTTTTACTTTGATTTACCCAAAGCCTTGTTTTCATTCATACAAAACTTGCCTATTTTATTTTCTGACAGCAAAGTGTACCTTGATTGATAGAATTCAATCACTATGTTGAAATAATACAGCTGTTTTTTTTATCTTACACTGTATGTCTTTTATTAGCTTTACCTATTACATGAGAAAGAATGTGACAAAACTGTAATGATCTTAGGTATCCCACCTGTGCCCATGAATTCAGGTTATGTTAGCGAATAGAACCTATAGAAAAGAATCTGAAAATTCTGTGTCACAGTGGATACATAGGGAAAGTATGAAATACTTTCAGGGTAAATGTCAATCATTAATTCTAAACTAACACAGGGATGCCAGAAAGCATCATAAGTACTACTATGCTTAAGAATATATTACATGATGTCAATAATATTTATTATATAATATCTCCAGATTTGATGAAATCGTGAGAATTTATTAATCTTTTTCAGAAAGCAGAAAGTCAGTACTACATACTCCACACTCTTAACCGAGTTATCTTCAACATAAATAGTATATCTGCATAATGATGAGAGCATTCAAATTCTACACTGTAACACGATTGATGAGATACTAACAAACACAGACACATAGGAAGTTTAAAAAGCTGTGGAGTATACCAATAACATCTATGGGATAGCACATATATTGCTTAATCTAGTCTGTGGCAGACCAATTATATGAACTTCCCTAACACAGACTCCTGATATTTCCAAGTTTATAATGTAATCTTAAGAAAAACAAAAAAATAATGTCTGGCACTGTACATAGCAGCTACTTTTCCATAGACCATGTTTTCTTACACATGTAGTATTTATTCTGTAAACATATACTATAGTGCCTATATGAAGTCTGTTATCAAAAGCTATGTTCATCACGATAACATGCAAGCATCTTGGGAGTTGTAGCCATTGTCCATAATTAGAATATGGCAGTGGTTATGGTATTAGATTTTAGAAGTTGGACTTTTTGATTTTTACTAGTTGGATGACACTGTAAAAATAACAGAGGCTATGTTCTACCACATACTCATAAAATACTGTTGAGTTTCCAGTGTGCTTATTTCATGAGAGAATTGGAATTATTAGATAGAAAAATGTGCATAAGCACACAATACAATTCTAGTGACACACATGAGCTAATTAATAATATAAACGAAACACTAGGCTGAAACTATTGAGGATAAGGAACATCTATATTCTATAGAACAAATATGGAGAACAATTTTTGAATAAATAGAAAGGAAAGAAGTGGATATATAGCATCACTCATGAAATTTTAAAAATTAGGTGATTTGTAATATCTATAAGCAAAAAAATTAAATACTATTTTCTGTTGTTTATGCAATTACATACACATATAAATTAACTGTACCTTCATTCATAATTATGAAGAATATGGTAGTACTATAATTGTGATTGAAGTTCAAAGAAGGAAAGAATATCATGCGCTAGATGATGTTTAGCAAATTTTATTATTATTAAGAATGGTGAGGAGACATTACTTCTGAGAAACATTCAGTAGTAAGAAGAAATAAAATTTTAAAAATTATATTCATGTACTAATCAGTAGAAATGTCAGGTGGGAGTAGATGTTGCTAGAATGTGTTTAGAAACAAAGGTGAAAAGGAAGCAGTGTGGTATTTTGTAGGACTGATGGAACATGATCTAGGAGGTGGTCATGTCATAGGGAACCCACATGAGCTGACAGTGTACCTAATACCCCTCAACCAATATAAAGCACAACACAGCTAGACAGCAAAGCAGAATCACTTGTCCACCCTTAGGACCATGTAGTTGACTGGGAGCTGCTCCCTACAGAGTAGCATACCACAATTCACTAATTGGAGAAATGAGGAAACATTCAAATTTCAAAGTAAAATTCTACTTGATGTATGTTGCCTTTGCAGTAGCATAAAATAAAGAATGTGGAATTTACATAAGTGTAAGATAGAAATAACTAGTTTTACTTATTATGAGAGTTATTAGAGTAAATGATCTGCCTCTACTATATTGTCAAGGCATTGGGGGCAAAGTGTCCTTCATCTCATTCATCTGCCTAACATGGTACCTGGTTTATTTAATCATCCAGTGTGCAATGATATTAGCTTATCCATAAATGCCCATACTAATAGTATTTGTAGACACTGAATAAAAATTAAAAAAAAATACATCATAATCTCACATGGAAGGTGTTATTATGGGAGAAATACAGAGGTCATAAGAGGAAAATGACAGATATTTCTGGCAGACTTCCTGAAGTAAATGACATTTTAGCTAAGACCTTCCTGGTATGTGGAAATTATCTAGCCCAGTTATTCCAAGAATGACCTAAAAGGAGAAGGTTCAAAATTAAGAATGAGCATGATATAATTAGAGGGTTAAGGGAACTTTGACTAAAAAATAGATTACAAGAAAGGAAAGAAAAAAATAGAGTTCTTAACATCTATAACTGGTCTTAGAATTTATTCCAGACATGACACCCTGCAGAACTAGAAAAGCAAATCAGATTAAAACTCTATGAGATATAAGAATGCAGGCAGACTAAAGTCCTTGTGGATGTCAGGCCACAAAGTGACACTTTTAAAATATTTTTATTTATTTATTTATTTATTTATTTATTTATTTATTTATTTGAAAGTGAGAAAGAAGCAGGATGGGGAGGGGGGAAGAATGGGTGCCCCAGGGCTTCCAGCCACTGCAAACGAATTCCAGATACACGTGCCCCTTGTGCATCTGGTGTGTGTGGATCCTGGAGAATTGAAACAGGATCCTTTGGCTTTGCAGGCAAATGCCTTAACCACTAAGCAATCTCTCCAGCCCACAAAGAGATACTTTAAAAAAATATTTTTTTTTATTTGCAAGCAGAAAAAAAAAAGAGGGGGGTGAGGGAGAGAGAGAGAGTATAGGCACACTAGGGCCTCTAGCTATTGCAAACAAACTCCAGATGCATGGTCCATTAGGCTTACATGGGTACTATGAAATTGAAGCCAGGTCATTAGGCTTTATAGGCAAGCACCTTAACCACTGAGTAATCTCTCCAGCCCAAGAAAAATTTTTAACTGAATAACATGCTACAAATACTGAAAGGCATAATACAGGAATTATATGATTATAGGTGCTTTTATTGTTTTAAATAATATAAAATTCTGAGAGCTTCCAGTGAAGAACTTTTGTCATTTCTTATAAAAAGTAAATGAGGTCCTGTGCTTAGAACTAAGGAGCAAGTTTTACAAGCAGTGATTTGCTGAAATTAAAAATGTTAGAAGTAGTCTTTGTAGATTACACAAGTATTCCTGAGATAACTTGAAGTTCAAAGTTAAAATATTTAATGGTCTTAATTTCTACATTAGTATATGAATATTTGTTTCATCCAAAAGTGAAAAGAAAATTGGACATTAGTTCACAGATGGATTAAATAAAGGTTGGAAAACATCCAAACATTATTTGAATAAAATACATAAATAGATATGTGGATGAAGCAATAATCTGTATTACACATTGTTTTTTTGAAAAATAATGGTGATTTAATTTACTATGGTTCACTGAGTAAATAAACAACTTAGAATTGTGCCTTGTGACAATTTGAAGTAAAAATTAGAATATGCAACATAAACAATGATTATTATAATGGCTACATAAAATAATGTTTCTGTGAATATTAGTAGGAATAGTTGAAGTTAATTCAGTTTTACTTTATTACTCTTGCTTTTGGGTATTGTACTAATTTTGCATATTGATTGTATAGAATGATAGGTTTCTTAGAAATTTCTACATGCACCCCCATTTTTTATGTAAACAGGAATGGTCTAATATCTTCTTGGAAAATATCTTTTGTGATTTTTCGAGTTAGGATCTCTCCTAGCCCAGGCTGACCTGGAATTCACTACGTAGTCTCAGGCTAGCCTCGAACTCACAACAATCCTACTACCTTTGTCTCCCAAACATTTGGATTAAAGGTGTGGACTCCCATGGCTGGCTCTTTCATTTTTATTTTGAATAATAAGTAGTATGATATTGAGTAGAAATGATGAAAATAGTCATCTTTGCTTTAATCCTTCTGTCAAGGACAAACATTCAATGCTTCAAACTAACTACTGTTAGTGGATAGAAGAGAAAATACTGTTTCCTGATATATTTATTATCAGGTCTTAAATTTTCTTAGTTTTCTTTTTAATATACCACATGTTAAATTTTGTGAGTTCTTTTTATCTTTTCTATTTGAACACAGCAATGCTCACCCCGAGGATACTTCTATTCTGTGATTAATTTAATTTGTTCAACATCTTGTTAAAATAATAAATAGTATGAATTTTAAAACATAAAACCAGCCTTGCTTTCCTAAGTTAAACTTATTTGCTGAATCTATGAGACAAGAAAGTTTTTACTTGCATTTTGGGAAGGCATAAAGGCTTCATGTTCAATAGGACTTATATCATGTATCAGGTGGATAGGTTCCAAGACCACCAAAGAAAAAGCACAAAGAAAATTGCTATCAAGATGAGCCTGCCTCCAAACACATGTAGAGTGTCATGGATATGTCAAGTGTAACAGATCTATCTGAAAAATATATCTCCCTGTACAGATAAGGTTTGCCATTTCTCTCCTTAAGAATACTTATTACAATACTTATTACTACCACCCCTGTTATGTGAGGTTAGGAAGTGTTGTCAATGGTATGAATATTAAGGTAGTGAGCTTTAGGAGAAATTTAATAATAAAGGTTTTGAAAAAAGTTAATCACTATAAAAATATTTCAGGTGAAGCCTGGTGGCACACACCTAGTACTTGAGAGGTTGAGGTAGGAGAATCGCCATGAGTTCGAGGCCATCCTGAAACTACAGAGTGAATTCCAGGTCAGCCTGAGCCAGAGTGACACCCTATCTCGAAAGGTAAGGTCTCACTTTAGCTCAGGCTGACCTGGAGTTCACTCTGTAGTTTCAGGGTGGCCTCGAACTCATGGTGATCCTCCTACCTCTGCCTCCAGAGTGCTGGGATTAAAGGCATGCACCACCATGCCCGGCAAAAAAAGATCATTTTCTATTTTGACAAAAAGCATGTACAAGTGTGTTTGTGTGTGTGTGGTTTGTGTATGTATTTTTTATTATTATTGAGAGAAAGAGCTAGAAAAATAGAGACAGATAGAGAATGAGCACTCCAGCAGCTGCTGTGAATGAGAGTTCTGCGCCTCCTTGTGGGCAAGTGCAGTATTGAGCCCTTGCATCACTTTTAGCGTCTGGCTTAACGTGGGACCTGGAGATTGGAACCGGCACTCTTAGGCTAGGCAGGCAGGTGCCTTAACCACCATGCCATCTCTCCAGCCCTGTATATGTATTTTTGAAAAATTATTCCACTGCTGAAAAGTGCTGAAAAATATCTGTTTTTTTAATCATTGTTTCATAGTTCATTAAATATATAGACAATAAAAGAACATGTTTTAAAACATGCATCAAAGTTTTGGTAAACTCCTTCTTTCCATTCTCTTTTCTGAGGCTGTTAATTATGATGCTATTGACTTGCTAATAGTTTATTGCAATTAAATATTTCCTATTTTACAAAATAGCCCTTATTCATCATATATTTAATTGACTTTCTCTGTATAACATGTTCCATGAGTGAAGCATGTGTATAAAGTTTTTATACTCCCTCTCTCTCTCAGTCCAGTAGTTTAATAAGTTGAGGAGAGGAAAGAAAATTCAGTGCCCACTCACAGGTAAACAATAATATATGACAAGGGAGATATGAGGCACAATCTTACTCTAAAGAGAACAGGATGAAAAACGAACAGAAAATAACTTTTCTCAAGAGAAAATCTGACAAATCTACCTTAGCCCATGATCTAGGTAAATGTCAGCAGTTATAAATCATGTTGACGGGGTGTGTGCCATTCACATCCAGTGGTGAAAGTGGAATTTCCCTTGGTGATCTCCCTTCCAATAACCTATAACCCCATGTTGTTAAGAAGAAAATCATCCCACCAATTCCAGTAGTACAAGAACCTGTCTGATCCCTGCCCTTGAAACTGTTAAAGTCATCAGAGTTAAGAAACTGTCCCAAACATAGTAGCCTAGCAAAGCAAGTAAATGTAAGTAAAATCTGGGGAAGAGATGGAACAAGGGATGTTAGCTGGGCACTATAGAAATCTTAATAAAATTAAAACATCATTATCAGTTTGTTTCATATACTAGGAATATCATGATTATGGGAAATGTTGATAATATGGGAAATTTTGTACAGGATATATAGATATTCACTGATCCACTAAACTCTACTCTCAACCTTATTCTAAAAAAATCTAAAGATGTTTTTAAATGTCTAATTTTAAAAAGCATACTATACTCTCACACAGATGTTAAACTGATGATAGGATTCCATTGAATAGAAACATAAATCCTCTTGGCACAAAAACATATGCCCAGAAAGAAGAAACAGCTAACATTTATAGAAGAATCAATGATTGTTCAAAGAAATGACAAGGGCATTGATGGGATTCAAATTTTATATATAGCAATGCATATGTAAAGTTTTGCTTTGTCCCTTTATGAAAAAATAGCCTTTGTTTTTCTATCTGTACCACTCAATAAATACATGTCTTTGACAAGTCATTTGTACTTTCCCAGATTTTGATCCCTGAAACCGATTATGACACAGGAGTAGCAACAAATGTCTTATGTGAATTACATTGTCTGCGGAAAAGCACACCTCCTGCATATCTCATACATGAAAGTAAGCATGTACCATCCACACATTGGCCTCATGGTGCTCAGGTGAATAAAAGGTATCTTATCAATTATGACTATACATTTAATACATTGATATCAGTGAGCTACAAAGTAATTTTTTTTCTTACATAGGATTTCAATTGTTTTCTTATTTAAATTGCAGCATTCTCTAAAGAAAACCTCAGATTCCAAACCTTAAAATATGTTTCAGTTAAAACGATTTAAATGAGTTATTTGCTTGAAGACTAAGTAATCATTCATTTGCAAGTAAAGTCTTGTTATTGGAGACCATTCATAATCATATGTCATCATGGATATTACAATGATTCAAAATTTCATTTAGATTGAAGAGAGTGTACTTTCCAAGAACCCTCACTACAAAATCAGGAAATAGACCAAGAAATGTAATTATAGCATATGTGTCAACTTAGATACAAAAAAATATTTGCCGAAATGAATTGAATAGTGAATATTAAACTTACTTATCCATGTTTTTTCAGCTTTACTAACTCTTAAGAGATTGGTATTTTCATTATACAGTCTTTACCGATGAAGAAACTCAGGCACAGAGTAAGGGATCACACAGGTATGTTGCAGTAGAGCCAGTCGTAGAGTCATTCAAACTCAGGACCTCCCATTCTCTCTCTTCTATACACACATGTGGAGTGGAATGACTAGATATCAATGACTAGAACATTAGTTACATGTTGGAGGAATAATTATCATATCTTGTTCCCTGAGGTTTGTCTATTCAATATCTGGAATAGATTTAAGATAGATGTTTAATACATGATCTCTTAGTGCACTGAAATATACATAAAGAAGAATTAGGTATGTGCTGCTTATATATTTTATAATTCTTGCATTCAAGGACGTGTTAAGAACAATTATTTTCTCCTGAAGATGAAATGTGGTTTAACTAACAAGTAGACTCAAAAAATAGTCTATGGTTGGCATTACTGAATCTGATTTTGATTTGCCAGTTGTAGTCCCCTAAATATTAAAACAATGAACAAGGTTTCCTTAAGCCCTGTGTCTACAGGAGGTTTTTTTTTTTTTTTTTTTTTTTTTTTCTTTTTTGTTTGTTTGATTTTGAGAGAGTCAGAGAGAGAGAGAGACAGGTAAAGAATGGGTGTGCCAGCGGCCTCTCAGCCACTTTGAACAAACTCCAGATGTGTGTGCACCCTTGTGGACAAGTGCAGCATTGTACCCTTGCGTCACTGCATCTGGGTAAACATGGGACCTGGAGAATTGAATGGGTGTTCTTAGGCTTAGCAGCCAGGTTCCTTAAATGCTAAACTATCTCTCCAGCCCTCTTTTTTTTTCATTTCTAAAACCCTAATTTCCTGCCATCTCATTAATGATATTAATTATATGCCAGTTTGAGTGATGTTATTTCAATGTTTTCCATATGTTAAATTTCATAGAGTAAAGCACCATATCTCTTTGTTCATCGATTTTTTAGTACATAGGAAAGTGTTTGTTAAATGGATTACTTCTTTTTTTCTTTGGAGACAGAGAGAGAGGGAGAGGGAAACAGATAGAGATGGGCACTCCAGCAACCTCTCAGCTGCTGCGAACGAAATTCAGATGCATGCAACCCCTTGTAGTCAAGTGCGGTATTGCACCCTTGTGTCACTTTGCATCTGTCTAAACGTGGGACCTGGAGATTGGAACCGACATTCTTAGGCTTAGGAGACAGGCGCCTTAACTGCTAAGCCATCTCTCCAGCCCAAAATGAATTACTCTTAAATAGATACCAAGAAATGAATGATTGTATGCAGTAATTGGGGTGAAGTATATAGTAATAAAGGCTTTTTTTTTTTTTTTTAGATTATCTTCAGGAATGGAAAGATGGCTCAATGGTCAAGGTACTTGCTTGCAAAGCGTAAGGACCTGGCTTCAATTCCCGAGTACCCATGTAAGCCAGATGCACAAAGATGCACAAAGTGGAACAAGCATCTGGAGTTCATTTGCAGTGGCTGGAGTCCCTGGAACACCCATTCTCTCTTTCCCTCTCTATTTGTGTCTTTCTCTCTCTCTCTTTTTCTCTCTCCCTCCCCTTTCTCGTTAAAACAAATAAATTATATATATATTTGCAGGGCTTGGAGGGAAGGGAAGGAGGAAACATAGAACTGAAGTCAAAATGTACTGGTACCATAGTACCCTTTACCCTTAAAGACAGACTAAAAGGTTGAACCCTCAACAGGAGCATGTTGGGGAGCACCTGAAAAGAAGGGCCCTAGAGAGGATGGGATGAAGCCTGACCTTAATTTTTTGTTTGTTTGTTTTTTATGTTGTTGGCTCTGGCCTATAATTCCCAGTACCAGAATACAGTTACCACCCACAATGAGCTCTTGATCTGGGAGTCCTACAAGGTCTCACAAACAAGACAGGATTCTGTCAAAGCACTAGATTACCTGCCTGAGGTACATGGTAAGACCCAATGCTGAAGGTACCATATGCTGCAGCACAGAACCCAGGGAGACTGGGATCAGGAAGACAGCCACACCCCAGACAGCCCATCTAGTGCTAGAAAGAACAACATGAGCTATTGGGGGATAGTGGCCAATAATTGTCCAAGCATCCAGAGGTCTAAGCTACTTAGAATAAAACACCCTGAGGGGATGTACACAAAAGTGCACACAGCCTTGCTGGATAACCAATAGCTTTCTAATTGGCTAAGAGATCTGCCCTGTGGAAAGGATTCCATATATGGAACTGAGAACCAGGTCTGAATCCTATGGAGACAAAGATTGTGCTCTCAATGTCAACCGCCCACTAATCTTGGGCTACAAATGGACTACACCCATTAAACTCTCTCAAAATTAATATCGCTTATCCCATTCAACCTGTGCTGACTTCACTCTCCATTGGATAATCTGCTTTTCTTTTTCAGATGGTTGGATCCCAGGGAGATAAACTACCCCTGGCACTTCAGCCAAGTCCCAGCTGAAATCAGAGGAATTGGGGAGACGAGTATGAAAGCCATTTCCATGATGTGCCTGACAATCAGTGCCAGCGTGAAAGAGACAGACACTGAGGACACTCAACACCTGCCAAAGCAGAGATCCAGAGGCTCCTAAGAGTCCATCACTGAAGTAGATTTAAAACACACCCAACTTGGCTCAGAATATTTTGCAGAAGAGGGGACAGAAAGATTGTTAGAGCCACAAGCTAGGATATCATGCCCAGAGGCACTGCTTCTCCCCAATAAGTGGCTGATGCTCCCACAATGCATAACCCAGAACCCCATGGGGAAACATGATATCCCACTGAGGTGGGCCCCCAGTGGAATAGGGGCAGGGATGAGGGAAAGGGTGGTACCAACTTATGATGTGTCATAATAAGTATGTATCTTAAGAAAGAAAGAAAAAAAAAGAAAAGAAAAGAAAAACATTATCTTTATGTGTACGTGTGTGTCCTAAACTGTTTGTAGCAGTCAGCGCAGCACAGGTCCAGTGTCAGGCCTTGCTTTCAAGGATATTTGTGGTAGGGTCTCTTGTAGTTCACTACTGCATATAACAGGCTAGTTTCATCCTGAACTTCTGAGGTAACCTTAGCCCATCTTCTAGTAGATGGGCTGGGATTACAAAATTTTGCTACTGTCTGGCTTTACATGGTTGAGGTTGTCTGTTTCATTTGCACAACAAGCAGTTTTACCCAATGTGCTATCACCAAAAGCCAGTGTTGTGCTTGGTTATGTTTTCACAAAGTTCTTTCATATACTCACATCTTCTAGAAGGAGCTAACCAGTCTGAAAGACAAATCCTAAGACCTGTTCATGAGGTCAAATGACCTGAAGACTGAATTAAAACATTTGGGCATTCAAAGCAATCAACAATGACTATGACATAAGGTCACAATAAAAGTCTGTTCACTGAAATTCATATGACCTTCCTTCATTGACAGTAATATATGTTGTCTTTCATTAATACAGAGAGAGGGTCAACTTCATGGGAGAGGAAAACAGAAAGCTTACTTTTAGAATTTTCCCAGGTTATTTTCTCCAAATATACTTTATTTAGTCTGAATTTAATTGGTAGCTTTTAGTTATAATACATTGGAATAATGGGTATAAAAGTGTCCAATGACATATGTGAGTCCTTACAGAAAATTATCAAAATGGAGAGTGATTTTTGAGAACTTCTGAAAACTTGTAGTTACTTCCAAAGTTGGCATGGTTTAATAGGAAATGTACAGCTTGTCTGGCTCATGATAGCAGGCCAAAATGTGGTTCTTGCAGCACAGTAATCAGAGAAGATATCATCACATAATTATGGTGAATTATGATCCTGCAAATGTGTATTTTAACTCTGGGAAAGCAATTTACCTCCTTAGATTAATAAATCTATATTCCTAAATAACATTAGAGAACCTTTTAAAGTTATTTCAAAGAATACATATTGTCCTCATTATAGAACACCTAGGTACCGGATGGCAGGAAATATAATTGTCACATTTATTTTGGTTGTATTGCTCACTCTAAAAATGGGTACTTGATATTTAATGAACTAATTCACTTTTACATTGCTTTTTAATTTAGATAGCTACTTTGTGGTTAGAGTAAAATTCTCATTTATTCATGAATGTAGCAATTTTAAACTGCTGAAGAATCATAGGTCATTGAAATGTCATTCATCTTTTTCCCTTCTAGCAATGATTGTGTATAGACTCTCAGAACAAAATGAGTCCTAATTTTAAATATTTCAAAAGGAATAAAAATCTAAAATTTACCCTCAAGCACACTACTAAATTAATTAAACACTTCTGTATATGTTTCTCAATTAATAGAATGAAAATTTAAATGGCATTCATATGTCATATACAGGAAGTGATTTGGTCTACCTGAGACATCATTTTAAATTCCATTGGTAACTCTAGTGGATGTTACTACTGTTGTGCATATAATACATATAAACATGACAATTCATATCTTACCTCCCAATGTTCATATGTGATGAAAGAAGACTTTGTGAGATAATTTAGATCATGAGAATCTAGCTCTCATGTATTTAATTAGTACTAATGCAGAAGGCCCTAAGTAGCTGAAAAGGCATCTGTCATCCCAGACTTCTACCAATTTCTGATCTGATCTCATGACTCTGATCTTGGACACTCAGCTTCTGGACCTGTGGAAATACATGCCTCTGGTACATTAACCACATCAGTTTGGGAACTATGTTATACAAACTAGAAATTACTTTGAGCACGTTCTTAGATGCTTTTATATTTTTCCATGGAATTTAATCAGTTGTTACATACATTTGGTCTGACCAGTAGCGGTCAGTATAAGACAGCATCTCTTTGAGATCCCTCAGGAATCTTTAAGTTTAGAAAGGGATTATGACTAATAAACCAAAACTAGTTTTATATAATACTGATGAAAGAAAATTCTACTAGAAGAAAATCTTCATATGGGAGAATCAGAGTAAGAAGCTTTCAGTGTATGCTCTTAGTAAGATAAGAATAGTAGGAAACATCAGGATAAATGAAAATCATATTGTGATATGCAGCATGAGTTTTACAAGATTTATAAGAATTAGTGTTTAAAGTTTTCCACATATATATCTGTTATTCTATATATCAGAGAGGCATAAATGAATAGTAAGCATGTTGGAAAAAATATTTCACATAGTTGATGAACTGTCTTGCAATTATATGAACTGATCTCCTACAAAGATCAAGAGACACAATGGTAGAATTCTATTTCTGTTACTATAAACCTGAGGACAAAACTCAGAAGCATGATTATATCAGGTGCTATGAACTCTCTCTATGAAGTCCTATGTAGGAAACTGGCCTTGCATTTCAAGACATCTCTTGCACTCAGTAAGGGCAAAATAACTGAAATATAATAGCATTTTACTATAAGATTGTCCCAATGTATATCCAGTGTCTATAATATCTCTATAACACGTAGTTTAGTCTTCCATTTTCCAAATCAACAAGTGAGACCCACAGAAATTAAATTACTTGCCCCCAACAGAAAATAATTGGCCATTCTGGTCTGAGTATAGCTTGCTTCTTGAACAGTGTCATTACTACAGAAGCACATTCTGGATGAATATACTGAAATAAAGATGGACTGTTTCACCATACTTTAGATTTGGCAGACATGTGAGTAGCCCACAACATTTTCACTAACTGCCCCATACTTTTTGGTGACTTAATCACTGAATTTCAGGTAAAATAATAAATCAGTGGCCTGAAAATATATTCCAGTAATGGAAAAAAAAAATAAGACTCTCATTTCAGGGTTGGAGAGATGACTTAGCAGTTAAGCTGCTTACCTGCACAGACCAAGCACCCAGGTTCAATTCGGCAGGATCCATGTAGGCCAGCTGCACAAGGTAGCACATGCGTGTGCAACTGTTTAAAGTGGCTGCATGCCCTAGTGTGCCCTTTCTCTCTCTCTGTCTCCTCTCTTTTCCTTTTTCTATATCAACTAAGTAAGCAAACAAAACAAAATATTTTATGACTCTCAATTCAAATTTTATGCATTGGGAAATAGCTTCAGCTTGGGTAATTTATTAAATGAAATATCATATATAAAATAAAAATAGAAATTACTGGACTTTCATTTAGGCAATGTCAACATGTTGAAATTAATAAAGGTGTGAGAAAATTTAAAAGCAATATGTACATTAGGCAGGAAAGGATATGGCTGATAAACTTTAACTTCCTGCTAAATATCTTGCATTTGAAATGTAATAAATTCATAAAAAATATTAGACCAATAATCTAGTATTTTTAAAGATATTTAATTTAATTCATTTATTTGATACAGGGAAATAGAAAGAGAGAGAGAAAGAGGCTGATAGAATGAGAGAGAAAGAGAGAGAGAAAGAAAATGGGCAGGCCAGGGCCTCTAGCTGCTGCAAATGAACTCAGGATGCATGTGCCACCTTGTGCATCTGGCTTACGTGTGTCCTGGGGAATTGAACTTTGGCTTTGCAGGCAAGCACCTTAATAGCTAAGGCATCCCTCCCACCTTGAAGTGAGAGTCTTATGTTTTGTCATTCATTTTAGTATTTTTGAAACACTAAACATATACTTTGAATTCTTACTCATGTACATAATGCCAATAGGTTACCCCCACTATTTTATTCTCTTGATCCACTCAATTGTTCTTGTCCTGTGAGTGATGTAATGAAATGCTTCCAGCACTACTGCTCCTTTGCTCCTCACTGCTCACTATGATCACATGGAAAATAGAGGTGAATCCATAGTCTCAAGATAATAGATTTTCTCCTTTCTCATGTTGATTTATGCCATTGTTTCATTTTCACTGTCTTCTCTGTAAATCCAGTAGAATAAAAACAAAGTATGTTAAGCTAACTGCGCCATACATCAATGCCAAATCTATTTGAATAGATTACATTACTTACATGATCCTTGTTATACATGATTCAAGCTTTTCAGACAAAATAACTTGAGCAATATTTGAAAAATGCTAGTTTATTCATTATCACAAGACTAATAAATAAGTTTTCACTACAAAATTTAAGGCAGAATGAAAAGTTTATCATGCAATGAATTAATGCTAAATGAAAAGAATGGCTTTTAGGTCTTAGGTAAGCAAATACCACCACCAGATGTTTGCTAATGACAAACAAGCTTTAAAATGTTCCAAATTCATTGGCCATATGTTAATCATCAATCTAGCTTTAAAAACTGACTCCAAAACAGAGTTATATACTTTTGATTGTAGATGTTGACACTTATAACAAATTAGACAGGGGGCCATCATTTCAAGCTGCCAAAGATAAATTTCTCAGTGCTTTGACTATTTCTTGTGTGGTGAAGACCTAACTTGGAACACGTTTTTATAGATTGACACCCTAAGTAGTCCAACATGAAAATTAGACCTTAACTCATTTACACCCCACCTCATTCCTTTAGTCAGCTTGGGTAGGAAGGAGTACATAACTTGGAAACAGTAAGATGAAAATGTACCCACTGCGTAACAGCAATGATGGCTGAGAAGAGTTATTTAAAGATTTAATGAGTTGCAAGGAACTAAGAATAATATCAGAATATGGAAAAATTTGGAAATTGTGGATTTTAGAAATATTTTTCAGTCCTCATATTCCTAGAAGCCAAAATTTCTCTTTTGTGTTTAAAATATACAAGTTTTGATTGCACATTTCAAAATAATAACAAGAGTTATCAATAAGACCATATTATTTGCTGCTTCTTTACTTCCACAAAACATCCCAGGCCTGTGATGGTGCCAGTATCTGCTATTTGTTATCATGTTCAGTGCTAGAAACATAATGGGATTAAGGGCTTTTATATTTAACATGGACAGCCTATCTAATACTATTTATTGTCAAAAATTTAAATATTTTGCAAAGTATGGAAATCTAGGCTAATATGTGCTGTTGACATTAAATTCATTAAAAACAGTTTGGGTCAAGAAAGTTGGTTACATTTTAGATTTCTTGAAGATGTTATATAATGCTGTATAGCTTCTAAAATATCCAATATGTAGGATACTAAAATATTTGTTACTTCTTTAAAATTACCATTACATCATTCATTTTCTTCACACAGGTCTGTGTGCTAACTTACTATTAGTCTCATTCTTTCATATTAAACTAAAAATGTTTATTGATGGCATTCTATATGCTGAGAATTTTCATGTTACAATGTTAATCTTTTTTTAAAAATATATTTATTTGAGAGAGAGAAAGAGGTAGAGAGAGAGAGAGAGAAAGAGGGGGAGAGAGAGAGAGAGAGAGAGAGAGAAGATGGGTACATCATGGCTCTAGCCACTGCAAACAGACTCCAGATACATGTGCCCAACTTGTGGGTAATGGGGAATCAAATCTGGGTACTTAGGCTTTGCAGATAAGCACCTTAACCACTAAGCCATCTCCCCAGCCATAATGGTTAATCTTGATTGCCAACTTGACTGGATTTGAATCCCCTACATACATCCTTGAGGCTGTTTTCACAAAACTTTGATTGAGCAGGAAAAAACTTCCCTGTATGTACGTGACATTATCCCATGGTCTTTGGTCCTGGGAGGAATGAAAGGAAGAAAAGAAAAAGCTGAACTCCAGCATACATCTCTTTCTGCTTCCTGACATGGGATGTAATATGACATAGTGCCTCATCTTGATACCATGCTATTTTTGCCATGAAAGACTGTACCATAAAGTCATTAACTAAAGTAAATGGTTAAATTATTATGATATTATTTGTCATAGTAGTAAAAATGAAAAAAATACACATATGTTTTCTCCTTTGTAAAAACAACACCATTATAGTTACTGTCAAAATATTATATTATCAAACAACAGTGATCAGGTTATTAACAATGGGAATTCAAATTTATATCCTCTCCCTGAAAATTAAGGATTTTTTTCTAGTACATACTATTGAATTTGTTGAAACTTTATTTTTTCATCAAAACTAAACATAAAATACTGCCATTTTCTCTGCTTTCTAGCTTGATGTGTTAATTTTCAAATATATATCCAATTCTACTAAAAATCAAGGTTTGAAGAAATTAACAGCTTTTAATTTTTCTGTCTTTAAAAACCCCACAAAAGCATTTGACTTAGTTTTTATCATTCTATAACTTCTATTGTTAAAAATAGAGAAAATACAGAGGAGGTGTGGACAATCTTCTGGTATGAATACCTGGTGTCTCCTGCAGCTGCAAAAATTCATATGTTGAAATCAAATAGCCTTTTTTTTTTTTTTTTTTTAAAGGTGGTAGAGCCTCTTGAAAGAGACAGGTCATGAGGGCTCTACACTCATGAATGGGATCCATGCCCTTTTGCAAGATGCTACAAAAAAATGACATCCTTGAGGAATGAACCCTTGCCAGACATCAAACCTGTTGTCCCCTTATCTTGCCTTCCCTACCTCCAGAACTGTGAACAATACAATTCTGTTATATATAAGTTATCCAGTATAAAATGTTTTATTATGATATGCTGAATCAATGTAAAAAGCTGGTGGAGAATATATGATTCCAAAAGAAAGTAGATTTTTGCAAATGTTTCTGATGAATACTAGATGTTTTGGGAAGACATGACAGGTGCCTTCATCTTAGTTTGAGACAATATAAGATTGGGTAGATGCAGTAAGACTTAAGAAGTGAAGCTCAATCACCTGACATAATTCTCATCTATTTTTAGCAATCAGAGTAGTAAAGGAGACATATTTGACCTGGAAGACAGTCCATGACTACAGTGCTATGTGTTTTATTAAAACAGTGTGATCTTACATAATGGACTGATTTGTTTTTTTTTGTTTGTTTGTTTGTTTGTTTGTTTTTTTTTTTTTTTAGCCCTCAGTTTGGTACTTTGTGAAATGTAGGCAGGATTACATATCTTATAAGGTAATAATTATTGGCTGCAGTTATTTTTGTAAAGCATGTGACACAAAACCTATGACATGATGAATTATCTACTTCATTCACTATTTCATTTAATAATTACAGAGAACAAATTTTGGCAAATGACATTCAAGCATCATAGTGTAAATTGTAATGACTATGGTAGATAAACCTCTTTTTCTCTAAAGAATATGCTTTCAAATTTCATTACAAAAGATGTATGTAAGCATAGCTTGAGTTGAATAAAATGATATCAATCAAAAATAGATAAAGATTTGTGAAATCCACTGAACCTCTGATTATAGGGAACACATTACTAAGTGTGAAGCCAGAAAGTCCAGGAAAACATGAAAACTCCAAAATAAAAGTATGGCTTCTAAAGGATGCCTACCAATCTCATATTTTTTATAACACCAAATGTTTTAAGTAGGTCCACAAGTAAGGGGTCACTTTAGCTCCAGTGTTTCTTCTAACTTTATATTACTTATCATGGAGGGATCTGTTTTTCATATTTTCCAGGTTTTACCCTTATTTTCCTTCAACTATACATAGCCTCATTACACCACTATTTTTTTTTTCACATTCTCTGAGTCTTCATGAACCAATTCCAACTTAATTTTACTTTATCTTTTAGGGCAATCATTTATTTATTAGATTTTGTTTTTACTCTGCATTTATTGAAAGCATAGACTTCATGTCAGTGATCATTTCTAGCATTTCTCTATAATTCTTTCTATATTCTTCAGCAAGTCTGGGATTAAAGCTCTTCTAGTGGTTACCTGACACATTTGTCTTCTGATGTATTTTAATATGATACAAAATTCTTTGTACAGCTATCTAGTTCAAGATTCCTCTCCTACTCATAAATGCAAGTACATAATTTCATGGTTATCAGTTTGTTCATGTAATTGCAAGTTAATTTTGCTTTGGATATACAATTTACAAAAGAGTTCCACAGCATATGTATAGTTTAAAATAAATCTAAACAGGCTTCTTGTTTTTTTTATTTATAAATAATTGATTCATGATTTAGAAGGAAGGCCTAAAAAGTCATCCTTTTAAGAAATCTTCAGAAAAACCTAGTCTCCTAAAATTTGAAAATTTGAAAGATCCTAACATTTGAAAATTATATACAATGAAAAAAACAATAATAATAACATTTGAAAGAACAAGTTTCAGTGACAAATCTTGCATTTTTCTGTTTAAGAATTAACTTAAAAAATGACACAAATATGAAGAGTGACATAATAACATCTAGCATCCAAGACTGTTGGAAGAGATCATTAATATAATGTACTCTCTGTATATATATATACATGCATGCACATGTAGAGAGAGAGAGAGAGAATGGGCATGCCAGCAGCCTCTCACTACATCTGGCTAAACATAGGACCTGGAGAATCTAACAGGTGTTCTTAGGCTTAGCAGGCAGGTGCTTTAACCACTAATCCATCTCTCTATACCTCATTATAAGTATATTTTAATTTATAAACTGTTACTATTTTCAAGTAGTTGTTATGTTCAATTGGCACTTTGTACAGATTCTTTACGCTGAAGGAAATTATCTGATGAATTGATTGAAATTTTTATGAATTGATGGCCATTCACACTTGATCACAGACAATGTTCATTACTCAGAAAATTATCTGATAGATGACCTTTGAGAATTGTTGTTTGTTTCTATTGCCTTGAAGATTACATGATTTTACCAAATTTGGAAGACCTTCATAAAATGTTGGCAGTCCTTCTGCTTATCTCTGCCTTCCTTTTGAGCCTCTACATTAATAGGCAAAAGTTTTCTATCTTTCCATCCTTTCAAATTTTGTGACCAAAATCTTAGTATCATTTTGTTCCCTAGAGTCCAAAGTAACACACCTTATTCTTCACTATATCTCTATTGTTCCTACTCAGAAAATTTGTGCAAAAGATCACAATCTTGATAAGAAAATTGTCCATTGGTATTTTTTAATGTTCTTTTTTTTTTTTTTTTTCTGTTTTAACTTAATGGTTCCAGGTAGCCTTGTGAGATTCTTTTCCTTTTAAGTCAAGTTCTTTTGATTATGGATGTCACATTTCCCATGGTACTTTATCTTTTCATATTAAAAAATGGAGTTTGAAGGTATGATTGCCTTGTCATTTAACAACACTATTACCATGAGAAAATGATTCACCTACAACATAGCTTCTGTCAGGCTGAAACAAGGCAACTGTATACTTTACAGGCAGAGCTTTCTATAATGTTTTTGTTTCTATGTTGTTATTTTAAAAAGGAAAAGTTCGTTTGGAGAACTATTGTCCTTAAAAAGTGTAAAACACAAGATGGACCAATCTTCAACCAGCAGAGGCCAGCAGCACTCACCTGCTCCTCTACTATGGATGAAGTGACAGGTGAAAATGGCCAAATGGCAGCAAGAGTCAGCTCTGCAGTGTGACGCTGATGGGATACCATTCAGCAGGGCTGTGGCATCCGAGACGTTCTTTGCAGGGCCAAGAAGTCTTTCAGCGACCTCCTGGAGTGCCTGTGGCCTGACAGTTTGCACTATTGCTATCTCTTTCTTAGAATTTTGGGAATTATTATAAGTTTATCACTGTTTATTTTTGTTTTCATTAGTAATAGGGAAATCCAATTCAGATATGTTTATACAGTCACCAATGATTAAACAGGAAAAGAATGTTGCTACTAGTAGTTTAAATGTACAAAGTTTCTCAACAACACAAATATATATTTCACCTAATGAGATGTGTTCCTTGCAATGTCTAAGTCACATGCCTTATCAATTGTTCCCAAGAAACATTACTTACAGGACAATTCTTGGTGTTGAGATAGTTTCTGGAATTAATGAACACATTTCCTGAAGCTACAGATGACTTACTAAGTAGCCTGAAACGCTGGGGAATAAACATGTTTCAAATAATCAGGTTGGACCCAAACAAGGAAGTAAAACAAAATATGTAACTTTCAGAATTAATAATAGAGTTTGGTGGGCTCCTAAAGGAAATACATCAATGCAAAACACTGGTTGGATACATCAGCCTTTACCATATACAGGGGCATAAATGAATGGAGCAAGAGTAAAATAACTACCTTTTCTGAGGTCAAAAATATCTATCACCTTATACCAGCAAGAGCTGCCTGCCAGGGCTCTGGGCTAGTTTTTATGAGCCTGAGTAAGATATTAACCAGCTTGCAATCTTCGATTTTCTTGTTTAAGATATTATCAGAATGTCTATGGGGCAAGAGGTTTATGAGTTAAACAGAAGCAGGGGAAACCAAGGAAAAAGAATATTGTGCAAGATTTCTTAGAGAATATAAGCGACATGAATAAATTGCTATGTCTTGCTTGCAAAAAATATAATGTATTGTAAAAGTATAAATGAAGAAGCAGAGTTTTGCTCTGTGTCCCGTGTGCTTCACCTGAACTACTGGTCCAAATCATTTCCTCACAACACGGACTCCACACTTCCCCTTCGAGTTCAAGAGCCCTGCTTGGGCTGGGCCTGGCAAACAAGTGTGCAGATTAAGATGGGACTTAATGATTTGGAGAACCCTAGCACTCAAAATTGATAAACAAACATGGCAAAACCCAGAGACCTGGAACAAGATCACAAGGGTAACAACATATTCCCGCATCTGCTGTGGCTCCATAGCAGAAGTGGTCCCCTGGGTTGGGTAAGAGTGTTCCACACACCATCAGTACATACACTGAAAGCCTGGTTATTTGAAAGTTTCATAGGAGACTTCAAACCACAATCAACAGCAAACCTGAGATCTGCACAGTAACCTTGTTTGAGAAAAGGAATTTGCCTCCAAGAAATGCCCTTGGTATCACAGTAAAGGGTCATCATGATATAGGCTTACTTTGGGCCGCTAGGGGATCAGAAAACTTTGAATGTACCCATCTCAGGGAAACCTTAGACATTTCACTGCACTGGCTCAGGGGTACATGCACAAGATCCAGTCATGGACTGCTAGAATGACTGTCACAAACCACGGTGAGTTTGTCTTTTCTGAATGCAAGTTACATGGAATAGTAATGTGTATGCTGTACTTATATACCAAGGGATGGAGACCCTGTCCATTGAGACCCAAGTGTGGTTAGTTATTTGTGGTTTATGAAGGTGCCAGGGTTAAGGTCCTTGTAAACAAGTTTCCAGGACCCTGTATTCTATGGAGGTACATGGATGTCTATTTCCATCAACATAGAAAAGGGATCCTGAGGATACTTGACTGCAATGCACAGAGAAGTGCCAATGCTGTCTAATCCATACTGCCCTTACTTCCCTAGATGCACCTGTACAGTGTGCAAAGTCTAAGAAGGCCATTAAAGAAACTACCAAGTGACTGCATTTGTGGTTTCCTTCACTGCTGTGAGCATTTTAGTTTTTCCCAGTTCTTGAGAAAACCTATTCCTAGTTGATCTTTGGAGAGATATTAAAGAGTAGGAACCCTACATTTTGCTGAGGCCACATGTTTGTCTGGCTAGAGGACATCTGAGATATAATTCCTGGGCATGTAAGCACATAGCAGCAACAGAGAAGAACAAGACATGTTCTGCTAACATGTCTATGAAGGGCATCTGCTTTGGTCACCCTCTAGTGTTCCATCATCTACCACTAAGTAAGTTGTTCCTGTCTCTCCTCTGGAAACACCTGGGCCTATACCAGTGTCTATTTAGAACACGAGTACCCCAGGAACATGGTTATTGCTAGATCAGATGATCCAAAGACCTAGTCTGGCCACAGAACCAATATCAAATACCTGAGGAAATCCACATCACCCAGTTAGGGTTATCACTCTCATTATGAGATTAGCTATGTAGGCTATCTAGATCTAACTTCTGGAGTTATATCTACTATGCAACCTGCAGAGACGGTGGGACACTGATTGTAGTATGCTATACACTGTGCCCAAATTCATCAATCGCAGCTAAGGAAAATGCAAGATTACATGATGGAACCCACTGGAAATAAACTCAACTTTGAATAGCACCAAGACTTATTTGTAGAAGAAAGCTATTTACTAAGAAGGCCATCTCATAAAAGCAGTAGAGATATGCATTTTCCAGCTCCACAATTTTCAACATAACAACACCACAAATATGAAACATATACAGTAATACTACACTTTTAGAGAATCACAGATCTCCAATAATGGATTTCAAAGATATCAAAATAGATGGAATGCTTGAAAAATGATGAATTTTATAAAGTTAAATGTGATACAAGGGTATACAGATAAATATCTAAGTGAAATTAAGAATATAATGCAAAGCATAATTGAAAATTCAGGAAAATAGAGATTCTCCAAAACAAACAGAAATCTTGGAGTTGAAAGTTCAGTAAGTCATATAAACATTTCAGTTAAAAACCAACTCAACCAAGTAAAAGAAAGTACATCAGAGCTTGAATGAAAATCTCATACTGTCAAATTCAAGCGGAGATAAAGAAAAATAAGAAAAAAATAAGTGTAGAATTAAAGATCATTGGAACACCATACAAAGGATGTATGACAACATCATCAACATACCTAAAGGGGAAGAAATAAGAATTAGGATCAAAAAATTATTCAGTAAAATTATTGCAGAACACTTCCCTAACTCTGTGAAAACCATGACTATCTAAGGTATAGAAGCCGTCAGGAATCCAAAATCCACATAAACAACAAGATTCTCCTCATCATATATGATAGTCAAGAAAGAAATTTGAAATATTCAAGAGAAAAGTGCCAAGTCATATGTAATGATAAAACTAATAGGTTGAAATCAGATTTCTTATTAGAAACCCCACTGGCCAAGAGGACACAGAATCAAGTATTTCTTGTTTTGAATGAAAAGAATTTCCAAATAATATTGATTAGCCAAGAGAGACTATTTTTCAAAATAAAAGATTTACAAGCTTTTGAATATTAGCCTGACAAAAAGTACTTAAGGGAGTCTTACATCCAAAGGGTAAAAGATAATTACCATAATAGCATGTGAAATTATTAACTACAGGTGTATGTACAAATAAAAAGCAAATAAACAAAAAAAATCATATAATATCAATCTAGTAAACAGTCAATCTACAAAAAAAAAAAAAAAAAAGGGGAAACAGCAATAGGTATTCAAAACAACTGGAATAGTGTCATTAAAATAACAAGTACTGCTATATATCTGCTATTAATAACTCTGGATATAAATAATCTTACCTCTATTAAGAGACATCAGCCAGGCATAGTGGCATACTCCTTTAATCCCAGCACTTGGGAGGCAGAGGTAGGAGGATCGCCATGAGTCCGAGGCCACCCTGAGACTACATAGTGAATTCCAGGTCAGGCTAAGCTAGAGTGATCCTAACCACCCCCAAAAAAAAAAAAAAAAAAAAAAAAAAAAAAGAGAGAGAGAGAGAGAGCAAAAGATATCAACATGCTAAATGAAATAGAAAGAAAATGTCACAATTTGCTGCCTTTACGAGTAAAGACATATGCAGACTAAAAGTAAGAAGATGGAGATTACTATTTCACACAATTGGAATCCTAAACCAAGTTAAAGTAGATAAAAATAGTGAATAGTATGAATATTCAAAAAGCTCGATACTTTTTAAAAAAACAATGAATTCATCATGAAGACATTATAATTACAAATCTATAAACACCTACTGTGATAGTATCTAGTGCTATAAATTTTAGACAGAGCGATTAGGCAAGAGACAGTAATAAAAGGCATACTGGAAAGGAAAAAGTCAAATTATCCATGTTTGCAAATGATTTGATTATATCCATAAAAAAACCTAGACTCAAACTAAACACCACTGGAATTTATAATTCAGCAATGTAGCAATATGCAAAATCAACAAAAAATGTCAACGTAGTTTATGTACACCAATAATTAATTTGTTGAAAATTACATCATAAAAGTAGTACCATTAACAATGAAAACACACACACACACACACACACACACACACACACACACATACGAATACAAGAATAGCCTGTCAAAGTGAAAGAACTCTACAAAGTAAATTTAAAAGCTAAAGTCAGAAATTGAAAAAAGGACCCTAAAAGCTGGGAAGACGTCCTCTGTTCATGGATTAAAAGAATTGTCATAGTTAAAATGTCTATATTACCCACGTTTATAAACTTTCCAAAAATAAAAATTAATCTGGACTCCAAATCAGATTACTGTTAAACACTGGGTTCATTCACACCATTATTGAAACATTCATTTGTCGTGCAATAAGGTCAGGTAAGATGAGGCATTTGCACTCGCAGTTTATTCTGTAAGCTTTATGCAACTATGCATAAAGAAGTAACAAAGGAATTTACAAAGATTTGATGTAAAGAGTAAGTATAAGAATGAGCTTATTGCAATGAATGTAGAAGAGTGACTTTTATCCTGGGTGGTTTACTTAAAGAAATCTAATTTAAATCATTCAATAAGAATGATTATAAAGCATAATAACCAAACCAAAAGATAATAAAAGCAACAACCACAAAACCCAACTAGTTTATGTAGGTCAGCAAGGAAAGGAATGAAGGGAATTATTCCAATTTTAAATAATACACAATATAAGTACTACTTCCATCGTGTGCCTCTCTGAAGAAGTAAACATTGGCTCTAACCCAGCTCTCAGGAAACAGAAGTCCCTATAAGGAAAAGTAAGAACTGTTCAGAAGAAGTTAGAAGATGGAAAATCGAATGCACCTTTAAAGGTCAGGTTAAGTAGTGGAGAACTCCTTTGAGGGATGAGCTGTGTGCCTGCCAAAATACTTAAAATATCTGTAAAGACTCATCCATCTTTACATGCTTTGATTATGTGACTTCTTCCACTGCTGTTTTATTGACAAAAAAATTGCTACTCCTTTAAAATCTGTTTAAAAACTACATCACCAAAATAAACATATTCATTATAAGCCCAGGGGGAGAACAGCTTTTCAATGTTACTATAGCTTTCTTCATATTGCAAAAACAGTTCAGCAAAATTAAACTACAGTTTTCCTTCTGCGTACATGACAAAGCTTGTAATTACAACAGATAAAAAATTGTTTTATGCATTCCCTGAAAGGGATCAAAAATATTGACATCCATTTCAACATAGCATTCCTAATTCTAACAGCTCAGGGCACTGTTGTGTACTTGAGTAGAGAAACCACAGGATGTTTAATTTAATCAACAAACATTACTATTTCTAAGGCTAAAATCATATATATTTCATTTTTCCATGATTTTGTCCTAGAATGTCTTTATTTTTCTCATCACCATTATCAAAACAAGAGAAAAATATATACCGTTAAAAGCAGTTTTATTTTCTATACTTAAATTTTACTGAAAATATTTGCAAGTAACAGATGTAATTATAAATTAATTCAGGTGATGTATGAAACACATCAATATAAGTTCATGTTTCAGGCATTTTTAAAGACATATTCATTTAGTTTATAAGACACTAAAGTTGAGGTACATCTAGGAGCAAATATGTATGCACAGCTATAATGTAAAACAGCCATTCCCCATGGAAGCTGCTCACAAGAACAAATATTATTTTTACAAATTAATTTGACCTTGAAAAGAAATCCTATTTTTATCCCTCAGCTGTGACCAGCATTGACTTTGTGGATTAGCCAAATTTTAACGTGTATATTCAAGTAGATAAAACGGTTGTCAGAAGTCATCTGCTTGATCCTCAGTCTGTCAGTGAATATCAAACTGCAACCTGCAGTGACTTCCTTGTTTCAATTTTATGTAGCAGTGTGTAATACATGAATCAAATATTTCTGGTTGATTTAAAATAAAAAAGTAAATTATAATTCAAGTGATAATCCAAAAACCTGAATAGGATGTAAGTAGATTTTTAGCCTTAATATGAAATAATAGATTCCAATCTCATGATAGCCTTCTAATGTAGACCATTGTTTCTTATACCTAAATGAGGGTCCAATGACCTGAAGGTCTGTTCCACAGACTAGCATTGATTGATTGGCTCTGGGATGGAGCTTGAAATCTTATATTATGAAGATATTTTCAGATGATGCCACCATTGCAGGTGACATCTTAAGTAGCAAGGTACTAGAGAATAATTTTGTACAATACACCATAACATTTTATGATGTTCTTGAAAATCAAAATGTATAAAATCCATAATTATACATAAAGGAAGTATAGAAATTTTAAATTAATTTTGTAAAAATTCTGTAGATAATTTTTTTAAAATTTTGTAGTGAGTCTTATCACTAGTATTTCTAATATCATATTTTTATTAACATATGGAAAATAAATAAAATATCATCAAAGCATATATATATATGTATATATATATATATGATTATCACCTACACATGTACAAAATATTCAGAGGATATTTAGAACAAATGTTTTAAATTATTTTAATATATTTTATATATTTTAATATATTATTATACTATATTAATATATTAAATTAATTATTTTAACGTATATGTACATGTATCTAGGTCCATAGATTTTTCAAGGTTGGCTCTCTCCCTAGGCCAGGCTGATAAGAACTCACACTGTAGTGTCAGGCTGGCTTCAAACACTCTGTGATTCTCCCACACAAGCCTCACCAGTGCTAGGATTAAAAGCATGTGCCATGGGATGGAGAGATGGCTTAGAGGTTAAGGAGCCTGCCTGCTAAGCCTAAGAACCTGGTCCCAATCTCCAGGTCCCATGTTTAGCCAGATGCAAAGTGACTCAAGGGCACAATGCCACACTTGACCACAAGAAGGCACATGCATTTCATTCACAGCAGCTGAGAGACTGCTGACACGCCCATCTCTATCTCTCTTCATCTCCCTCTCCCTCTGTCTCTGTCTGTCTCTCTCTCTGTCTCTCTTCAAAAATAAAAATAAAATAAAATAAAATAAAAAAGCATGTGCCCCCATGCCCAGCATATATTTTCTATTCTAAATCTAGTGGAATACAAGAAAGAATGAAAAGAATGTGTCTTCTAGAGTTAAAGTTAGCATGGACTGATGCTGTTGTCACATCCATTCTTTCTTGGGCTGCCTTCTTTGGACAGAAGTCACACAGTAATCAGTGTATGTCTCACTTATGGAAGCCTGGTGTGTGGATCTGCCCACGGAGCTGCATGTTGGCAGTTTGTTGAGACACTGTCTTTTAGAAGTGTAACCAGGCAACTGCCTTCTCAGAAGTTTCACTACAAATGGAGAAATATACAGATATTTCCTCATTCATTTGGCATCCTCCTTACATGCCTTGCAGTTTCAACAAAAATAAAAGAACGTATACATATCCCCATGAGCACCTAGGCCCTTGGTGATTATTATTAATTCATCCAGTGCAACAACATACATGAGTAATGTCGCACACAGTAAAAGAGAACAAAGGCTGTAGGGACTCTCTATGTCTAAGGTTCAAAGCAAGAATACTCTCTAAAAACACATTTTGTAGGATATAATGTTTTTTAAAGTTTTGTTTTCAGGTTTCTCTTTCTTTTGTTAAAGAAAATGTTGTTCTTGGGCTGGAGACATGGCTTATGGGATAAGCACTTGCCAGTGAAGCCTAAGGACCATGGTTCAAGGCTTGATTCCCTAGTACCCACATAAGCCAGATGCACAAGGCGGCATATGTATCTGGAGTTTGTTTGCAGTGGCTGGAGGCCTTGGTTGGCCCATTCTCTCTTTCTCTCTCTCTCTTGCTTGCTCTCAAATAAATAATTAAATAAAAACAAAATATGTTGTTCTTTCTGTCAAAATCCATTAATTTATTAGACATATCTATACAACATACCAAAACATATGGGACACAATGAAAGCTGTCCTCAGGGCAAAATTCATAGCGTTAAATGCCTTCATAACAGAAAGATCCAAAAAATCAATAACCTAACCATCCACCTAAAGGCACTGGAAAAACAAGATTTCTTGAGATATGTTTAAGGATAGTGTAATGACTCCGAAATTAGTATTTGTTGTCACAGACCTCAGTAATCTTAGCAGCAGCAATCATGGCATGGGTCTCCATGTCACCCAATTTTTTTCAGCCATTCTTAGCTACAGGAAGGAGGGGGGAAAGGGATGAGGGGAGAGGAGGAGAGAGGAAGGAATGAGAGAGAGAAGAAAGGAAAGAAAGAAGGAAAGAAAGAGACAGAAAGAAAGAAAGAAAGAAAGAAAGAAAGAAAGAAAGAAAGAAAAAAAAAGAAAACAAGGAAGAAGGGAGGGAGGGAGAAAGGGAGGGACTGGAGAGATGGCTTAGTGGTAAAGGTGCATGTCTGTGAAGCCTAAGGACCCTGGTTTTATTCTCCAGGTCCCATGTAAGCCAGATGCGCATGGTGGCATATGCACCTGGAATTTATTTGCAGTGGCTAGAGGCCCTGTAGAGCCCATTCTCACTCACCCTCCCTCTTTCTCTCACTCTCTCTGTCTCAAATGAATGAATAAATAAATAAATAAATAAATAAATAAATAAATAAATGAAAATCTTGAAAGAAAGAAAGAAAGAAAGAAAGAAAGAAAGAAAGAAAGAAAGAAAGAAAGAAAGAAAGAAAAGGAGGGAGGGGAGAAGGGAGGGGAGAGGGAAGGAGGGAGGGAGGGAAGGAAAAGAGGATATTGTCTCATAAAGTTAAAAGGCAAGGCTCAGGAACAGCTTTATTCAAGCAGTGTCAGCAGTGCTCAGCTTTTCAAGAGCTTTCAGTTGATTTAGTTATCACATTCCATAATGGATTTCCCAACAGCTCTAAGATTAGATTGCCTCTGATGAGAAAATAAGTTCCTTTTGTAACAGTATGAGAACATTATGCTCATTGTGTCTGCTAGGTATTCATAGTCACTCATATGCCCATCACTTGACAAAAGCTTGACTTGTAGAATTGCAGTGTTGACTGCCAAGACATGATCCATGTTTCCTTCCCTGAAGCCAGAACTGACAGAACATATACCACCACCAGGTTCATTGAGACTATTCTCACAGATAATCCCTGATGCTTTCTCTTTGGATCTAGCATTGCACTGTCCTGTAGCCATGCCATCGATGAGATAATCACAGACACTTAGTGAACACAGGACCCAAGAGAGTGGACTGTCTTGGTGGATGACTATGGCTTGAGGATAGCCTACTTGGAAGGATGAACCTTTCCTAGAAAGGTACTGAAGTCTGAGATTTCCTACGCAAATCGTCTCTGTTTTTTTCTCCTGCTAAAGAAATAAGATCTGATTTGAATCAGAATACTTTCCTCACCTTATGCAACATTTTCCAATAAATGTCTTATATTAAACCTTTTTTGATCAAGTTCCCTGAGGATGCAAAATAATCCAAGGAATTATAGGATATACAATCTCTCTCTTTCCTATAAGCCTTTTGCAACAATATAATTGATAAGGTACAATATGCATGACTTGAAAGGATAATTTGGTAAGAAAGTATGAATAATATATCACTAAACATGCTTTGTTTTAACAAAATCCCTGGGACTTTTTTTGAGGTTGAAATATTACCTAGGCAAAAATTTTAATACATTTCTTACTATTCAAACTTAAGGGTTACTCTGTTCCTTTTGAATTATTATAAGAAATTATGAAGGAAAGATTCCTGGAATTTAAAGAATCCCTGGATTTTTTATCACTCTGATGGATGCAGATGAATGATAATTATTCTAGGTGATCTTTTGTGTTCCAGCAAATAAGAAAGGTGAAGTCTAACAATTTATATTTAAACACATAGTTGATAAAATGTCACCTTCAACTCCATTATCTGCCCACAATGTGGGCAAAACAGCTCTTTCTATAAATTTTACAGGAAAGAAAATAGAAGGACTTGATCACCATCCTATAGCTATATGTCCATCAGCTTTCTTGTCTTGTTAGTGAAATGACTATTTCTCCAAGTGGTTGATGCTATGATCCCACAAGAAGCACCTCCCTCTTTTTCATGGACCCTCTTCTACATAGTCACATTGAATATTGTTTCCTGGATATTATTGAATTAATGCTGATATTTGGAAATATTGAACAAATGCATACATCATGTACCCTTAACATATTTCTACTTCTGAAGTTGAGTTATATCAGACTAGAGCAAGAGAAGGCAGACTTATTGTTCTTTAAACAAGACAATAGGTACTAAGCACTGGCAAGAGTCTTCCAATAAAGAATTGTGGAATAAATAGTAAGCCATTATCATGAATATTTAATATAATAGAAGCTAAGTAAATGTATAACTATCTTGTACAGAGCATCTTGGGGCAAGAGAAAAGAGACAAAGATATACCTTTCCCTGTATAGTTAGTTTTCCCTTTCTGAATTAAAAGAAAGAATTATGACATAATATCCTCTCTGACTTTGGTTTACCACTCAACAGCTTATGTGGTAGGTCAAGGCTTAGAGATATATGGAACACACTATGTTCCCAAAAACTAGTACACTAACTTAAGACATAATAGCTCTTCTTTTTCTTGTGGATTTTTGGGGTTTTGCTGGTTTATTTCTGAGTCAAGATCTCATTTAGTGGCCAAAGATAGCTTTGAATTTGTAATCTCCCTTCCTTAACATCCTGAGTGCTGAGATTACAGATATGTGGCACCAATCTTAGCAGTAATGGTTGTTCTTAAAGTGTTCCATTCAAAATCATGAACATAATGCCAAGAGCCTATCTCATCACAAGATTTAAAGATCATTTATATAAACTCAACAATTAGTTGCCAGTTCAAAAGTCATCTGGATTTCAAGGTGTTAAATTCAGCGTGGACCTTTGGACCTCTTGGAGTTATACTCATCATAATGAAGGCAATATACAACAGACAGAAAACCTATATCATAACAAATAGGAAAAAAAAACACTTCATTAAGGTCTATAACTATATGGGACGCCTACTCTCACTGCTGATTTTCAACATAGTTCTTGAAGTCTTAGCTCAAGCAATAAGTCAAATGAAGTAAAATGGGTATAAATTGAAAAGAATGAAGTCAAACTAGCCCTATTTGCTGATGACTTGATTCTATATATAAGAGAACCAAAAACCTCCTAGAAGTGATAAATGTTTTTACAAAGTGGCAGGATATAAAATCAACACACAAAATTGGCAGCATTTGTATATATCAATGACAATAATAAGGAAAAAGAAATCAAATAAGATATCCTATATACAACAGGCACAAAAATTAAATACATTACAATCTCCTTAATCAAGGAAGTAAAAGACCTGGACCATGTAAACATAAAAACATTGAAGAACAATCTGGAGGAAGACATGAGAAGATGGCCTTATCTCCAATGCTCATGGATCAGGAGAATTAATATCATTGAAATAGACATCCTAATAAAAATGATACAGATTTAATGCAACTACAGTCAAAATGACAGAAACATTTTTCACAGAGTTAGAATATACAGTGTCTAAAGCTGGGGGTAGTGGCACATGCCTTTAATCCCAATACTCAGGAGGTACAGGTAGAAGAATTGCCATGAGTTCAAGGCCACTCTGAGACTACATAGTAAATTCCAAGTCTGCCTTGACCAGAGCAAGACCCTACCTTGAAAATCAATCAATCAATCAATCAATCAATAAGAAAAGAAAAGAAAAGAAAAGAAAAGAAAAGAAAAGAAAAGAAAAGAAAAAGAATAATGACTCAAAATTCATATGGAAGCAAAAAAAAAAAAAAAAAAAAAAAAACTCAGCCAAAAATGTTCTCAACAAGAACATATACATGATTTCAAATTATGCTATAGGTCATAGTAATAAAACATTGTGAGACTGGAACAAAAGCAAGCACATAAATCAATGAAATAGTATTGAAGAACCAAGTATGAGTTTAAGAAACATAGGCTACGTGATCTTTGAAAAACAGACCAAAATCACACAATGGACCAAAGATAGCTTCATCAGAAAATGGTGCTAGAGATACTGGATAGTCACTTTGTGGTGGTTTGAAAATATGCCCTCCATGCACTTAGAGGTTTTATTAACACTTATAACTTGGATTCCAGGCACTTGGCTAGAGGAGGTGAAACTGGAAGCAGATCCTATGGTCCAGCCCAAAGGTGTGTTTGAGGATGAATATGAATTCCAGCCCAAAGGTTCATAGCTCAGGAATCCTGCTTTCTGCTGGCTTTGTGTTTGCTGATGTTAGATTTTTCTGGCTTCTGGTTTTTTTTTTTTTTTTTTTTTCTCAGCTTGGATTTATGAATGGGAATCAGCTTATTCCATCATTGGATGGAACATCCCTTGGATCTATAAGCTGAAATAAAAGCCATCCACTAAACTGTGCCCAGTTTGGAAGTTCATCCTTGAAACTTGGAAGTGTCTACTACATAAATTTGGTACAAGGAAAGTGTTTTTTTTTTTTTTTTTTTTTTTTTATGAAATAAATCTGACCATGTGTGTTTTGGACTTTTGGAATTTGTGTGCTGAAAGAGAAATATGTATGGACTTGTAACTTGTGACTGTACATGCCTCACAATGCTGTAAGGTAAAATCTATGGACTATTTTGGTGAGAGTATGAAATGCTAAATGAAGAGAGAAATATATTTGGAGGCTTTGATTATGAAATTTCAAAGAGGAAGGAAAGTCCACAGAGAATTTTGTTGGAACTTGGCTAATGGCATAAACACTGTCTACATTCTGCTGTCCATGCCCAGAGAGTTTGATTAAGGTAGAATTTGAAATTAATACACTGATATGCTTGTGAAGGACACAGAACTGAAAGATATGAAACTTAAAATTCAAAAAATTCAAGGTAGTTTAAAATCACAGAGACAACTTTTAGGTTACTGAAGCTGGTATTGTCAAGAAGATTACTACCCTTCAAAGTCAGTTGACTGCTTCACATTTAAACAATAGAAAGGATGCCTGATGTGATTCTACCCAGGAAAGACTGATAGAATTGCAAACAATCTGAAAGGAAGAAATCTGCTCTTCATGGTTACATTTTATTTCCTCCCTGGATTAATAATGGCCATGTCCCCCCACACCTGGTACTGGTTTGTGAAGCATGAAAAATACATGTGGAAGTAGATCAAGAGCAAATGATTCCAGGAGCCACTGCTGAGACATAGCAAATGGAGTAGAGTTATATCAATGTTAAGAGAGGCCAGTGAGGCCACTGTAAGGTGGACTGTAGTTTGGAATAGAGACAAGAACATGTTTTGGATATATTAAGACTATGAAAGGACTATGATGGAGAGCTTTTGGCTTGGGATAGAAGTTTTCCCTAGCTACTCAGTTCAGCTGGAAGGAGATAAATTGAAAAATTCAGTGGCTGTTGTCATTGGTTATGGATGTCAGACTTGAATTACAGATGTTTGATGTTTATCTGATAGTATAATTTTTATATTTGCTCAATATCTCCTTGTTATGCCTTATAGAAATGGAAAGGTTTACTCTGTGCCATTATTAATTGAATGTATGTAGCTTGTTTTTATTTTACAGGACTCACATATAAGAGACAGTCTTGATACTCAGATGAGATTTGTGACTTTGAACAATCCTAAAGTTGTTAATTATGAGGATCTTGGAAGCTGAACTGAACAGAGTTTGGAATGTAAGATAATTATCAGCCTATGGAGGCCAGGGTAGAATGTGGTTATTTGAATGCATGTCCCACATAGACTCAGGTATTTTATTAAAGGCTGCAACTTGGGCCTCCAGCCACCTGGTTGGAGGACGTGCCACTGGGTGTGGACCCTGGAGACCAGCACAAAGGTATACTTGAGGGTCAGATTTGAATTCTAGCCCAAAGGTATGCAGGGAAGTTTCAGCTCTGGGGTACTGTTTAATGCTGTTTAAAAATTATTATTTATTTATTTTTAGAGACAGAGGTAGAGAGAGAATTGGCACACCAGTGCCTCAGCTGCAACAATTGAATTCCAGATGCTTGCACCACCTAGTGGGCATGTGCAACCTTTCACTTGTCTCATCTTTATGTATCTGGCTTATACGGGGTCTCAAGATTTGAATATGGGTCCTTGGGCTTCACAGTCAAGTGCTTTAATCACTAAACCATCTCTTCAGACCTGGTTTGGTTTGGTGCTTTTGGTTTTTGTTGGCTGGGGGTTTTTTTCTCTGATTGAAATTATAAATGGGAGCCAGCTTCTTCTACCATAGATGGAAATCCTCTTTGACTCTAACCTGAAATAAACCACTTCCTCCTATAAATAGTGTCTGGTTTGGATGTTCATCACAGCAATATGGAGCTGTTTATTACCCACATGTAGAACATTGAATTTTTAACCCCTTTTCTCTCTTTGCACAAAAATTAAGTCCAAATGGATCAAGGACCACAATATAAAACTCCAGTAGCCCAGAAAATTAGTCAGACATTCAATAATTGGGACCTCCTGAAATTAAAAAGCTATTGTGCCAATAAACAAACCACCAACACAGTCAACAACCTGATGAATGGGAGAAAATATTCACCAGATATTTCTCCAACAAACTCAAATGCCCAACAGTAAATGAATCAAACACTATACTGAAAAGGAGTTGGGGAATTGAACAGAAATTTCTCAAGGGAATAAACACAAATGACCATTAAACACTTAAAGAGATTTAAAATATCTACTCAATAGTGAAATACAAATTAAAATGAGTATGAGATTCCATCCCCCTCTCTAGTCAGAATGGCAACCATCAAAAAATAAATAAATAAATAAAAATCAAATGACAGCACAAGCTGGCAGGGAGTAGAAAGAAGAACCCGTATCCACTGCTGGTGGGAGTGCAAACTTGTATAGCCACTATGGAAATCAGTATAGAAATTCCATAAAATAGTGAAAATACAACTACCATTAAACATAGCTATAACTATAAGGTATATGGTCATATACCTTAAACTCTCTACCACATACTACAAAGACATGTACTCAACCATTTTTATCACCACTCTATTCATAATAGCCAGGAAATGCAATTAGCCCACATGTCCATAAATAAATGAATGGAGAATGAAGATGTGGTACATATACATAATATAATTTTACTCAGCAGTAAGGACAAAGAAAGTAATCAAATTTCCAGTAAAATGGATGGATTTGTTAAAAATCGTACTAAGTGTTGTCACACAGGCTCAGAAAGAAAAATGTCTCACATATGCAGTTCCTAACCTGTATCACTTTATGTTAATTATAAGTCGAAATAAGTATCAGCAGTATGCATATGGTGCTAGAATGATGCAAGGAAAAGGGGGAAATAGAAAGGGACTGAGGAAATGCTACTTGTTAACAAGTTGAGGGTTAACGAAAAGAAGAAAGAAAGAAAGAAAGAAAGAAAGAAAGAAAGAAAGAAAGAAAGAAAGAAAGAAAGAAAGAAAGAAAGAAAGAAAGAAAGGGGGTGGAAAGATCTCTGGGCTGGGGGGGGGGGAGTAGACAAAACTAATGGCAACATAAATCAATTCCAGAGAAAACTTCCTCTGGTATACCATTCAACAACTCATTACCCTCAATAAAAGGGAGAAAGGACCTGAACAGAAGGTCTCCTATAGATTGTGGAGAAAGTGTCACCCTAAAACCATGGGCTTTTGTTGGTAAATCTCAGGGTCAGAATTGGGTTGTTCCCAATAGTGACCTGTTGGTTAGGGAACACATGAGCTCCACAAAATAATACAGGCCATTGCCAAAACACTTGGTTACCTGGGAATATCTGTGAAGTAAGACCCTACTGCTGAAAACACCATAGCTGCAGCCACACACATCAAGTGATCATGCTGAAACTGAGAAGGAATCCAGTTCTCTCTTTGCTAGCCCTCCTACTGCTTTGAGAGGTGGTGGAGAACAACGATTACCGACAATGTGAATAAGCAGGAAAGCCAGCCAGACATGAAATCAATCAGCCAAACAAAGTACACATTTGTGCAGTAGCGACACACAGCTGATCCAGGCAACTGCCCATGGATTTGGTATGAAACGCCCTGCAAGGGGCAGAAGGAGCTCATATATGGTTCTGGAAACCAAGCCAGATTGATTCCCTAGGACAGGAAACCAATAGATCCCAGATACAACTTCCACTGCTCTTTAACTAAAAAGAGTAGACATACACATAAAAAACTCTCTCTGCCAGGCATGGTGGCAAACACCTTTAATGTCAGCACTCAGAAGGCAGAGGTAGGAGGACAGCTCTGAGTTGAAGACCAGCCTGAGACTACATAGTAAGAACCTATGTCAAAAAGCCAAGAAAAATATTATCTTTAAAAAATATGCCTTTCTCCTAAAATTGAAACAGTTTTCCCTTTTGGTTGGAGAACCTGTTCTATATTATACATGGTAGGGAATATAGGGGAGAACAAGCATATATAAATACATAAGAAAAGTCACCTCCACCTCATCTGCCTGGGCCCAAAAGTTATTGCAGAGGAAGCAATGGCATGAATGTTGCTTAGATGGCTAGCAGGAAAACCAGTTCCATGGAGGTGGTGACAGACACTGTGGTATTAAGCCTTATCAAAACAGAGATCTGGAGGCTACAGAAAACTCAGCACTAAATCAGATTTCTATAGTTTTTGACAAGGCACACGGAACATTGTGGAAGATGTGGCAGAAAGACTGTAAGAGCCTTGGGGAGGTGGGAATAGCCTGAGTCACCCCTGTCAGAGATGGACTGAGGCTTCTAGGTCCCCACTGTGAATACCAATAACCTCACCAAAGAGGACTATCAGCAGAATTGGGGTGAGAGAGAGAGGATATAAGAAGAAAACCATTTAATAATAACAATCATAATAATAAATTAAAATAAGGTTGTTAAGAATCAGGACTAACTTTTTATGTAGAACAAAGGTGGTGAATGTTTATGGATATTTTTACAAAATAGTACAGTAAATTCCTTTCTATTTCAATACAAACTCACACACTTTTCAAAAGCCAAGTATTCTGTTAAGGATGGTGTTCGTTTTCCTTTCTTCGATGTCCTTATAAGGACAGAAAGTTTCATCCTGCATATAGAAACTGAGTTCAAGCACTGCTGCCTGAAAGTAGAATATTTGTATCAATATAACTCCATAAACATAGGTTTATAAAAAGTATTATCAATTATCCCATTAAATTCACAGGTAGAATCATCAGGACTGCTTTTTTTGAGATTCAAATGAAATTATAGTGATTGTGCTTTGACACCATTCAGGACAAGCATGACAATATGATGAGATAGATTTTCAGATTCTCTGTGAGAATACTGAATAGATACTGACTTTGTACAGACAACATCTAAGAAAATCAAACAATATTCACTATCTTCTTTACTGGAAGCATAGAATAAGTCAAAGGCTACAAAAATGCAAATTATTTTCTATTTTCAAATGCTGACCTAAGGATTAATCTATATTGGAACTGTTTTGTTTGAACTATTTTATAATACATAATATAATTCCATGACTTCCCAAATTGGGTAATATGCAATATTTATTTATTGAGTAAAAAAGGTCACTGCAAATAGTCACATTTTTTTCTATTACCTATATTTTCAGCTTGACTGGTTTTAATAGAGGGATATTTGCATTCTCAACAGTATTTTCCTTCAAAAAGGAAATTAAATAAATTGTATATAATTTTTTTTTTTTTTTGATGTAGGGTTTCACTCTGGTCCAGGCTGACCTGGAATTAACTATGTAGTCTCAGGGTGGCCTCGAACTCACGGCGATCCTCCTACCTCTGACTCCCGTTTTTTTTTTTGTTGTTGTTGTTGTTTTTGTTTTTTGTTTTTTTTTTTAGGTATTGTCTCACTCTAGCCAGGCTGACCTGGAACTCACCATGTAGTCTCAGGGTGGTCTTGAACTCACAGTGATCCTCCTACCTCTGCCTCCCGAGTGCTGGGATTAAAGATGTGAGCCACCACGCCTGCCTCATTTGTATAGAATTTTGTAATGAAAGTGAGAAGATGGGCCTGATTTTCTTATGTTGTGAAGTGCCATAAACACTAGAGTTACTGGGTAGAACTCCCTGGAAGAATCGGGAATGGATTAGTCTTTAAGAATTAAGATAATTTATGTAGGTGAAGAGGTCAGAACCCAACGTAGGAGAGAATATGAAGGACAGAAGCTGGAAAGGAGTAGGCTTGAGAAGACAACAGGGAAAGGACCAATATCAATTGATTAATAGTGTACATGCTTCATATTGATAAATGAATCAATACTTCCCCTAAAATTTCAAATCTTAAATATCTGGTAGATACTCAAATCTTGCCTTTCTGTTTAACCTAGTATATTAAATCCTGTCAGAACATTATAGAAATGCTGAGAAACAACTTAATAATATCTCCACATTGACTGCACTATACCTTTCTTGAAGAAATTTCCATCGCTCTTTTAAATTACATAGTCATTCAAATGACAAAGAGCTACACACTAACGTTCTTTGGCAAGGGAATTGAAAATTTTAAAAGACACGATAATTGTTGTTAAGAGCTGAGTATGATGACATTTTTTAAAAGAGAATTTTATTGAATGTTTTGATAAATGTGTTTTTCTAAATTTTCTAGGCCAAAAAAAGAGAGAGAGAAATAGCTATAACTTCAAAACATTGTGTAGGCTGAGTTATAGGTTATAGGTTATAGAAAGTAATTGATAAATAGAAGTTGCCTAGATGAAGGAATAGACACTGTTAGATGACATTTTAATTAGAGTTATGGAAAAGAGCTTGAGGGCATAGGATACAGAAGTAGAAAGGATGGCTGGAATAAAAGGTTTCTGTACAGGAAAGATAAGTATGATGAGTGTTTTTGCTTATAGGGTTTCTGGGAGTGACCCAAGGGCAATTACTTTGTCTCAGATCTTCATGCCCACACCTGATGTGTATTTGTTGTGGGAAAGTGAAAATGTAGAAGCCTGTCAGGTCATAATGACTTTAAATCTGTGAAGCTTTTGTCCTCAGAAATATTGGGACATGTAATGGGACAGTTTTTCTGGTTGTTAGAATGTTCAGAATGTGCTATTAGTATACAGGTTTTAAAGGCTAGAGATACTGAGAAACATGATACAATGTAAAAGGTGTACTTCTCAAATGCAGTATAAAATTATGTGGCTTCATATATCAAAAGAGTTGAATCCAAGAACCCTTGATACTGACCTCTGTTTGCTAGCCCAGAGAATTGGAGGCTTTTGTTTGTTTGTTTGTTTTGTTTTTCATTTTTCTTTTCAATGTTTGAAATATCAATGAAGAATTTGAGGCTGTAAAAATATATTATTTTCATGTACAAATAACATGCTGGCAGCTGTGGTGGATTTGGATGAAAAAGTCAGGGCAAGTATCACCTTTGGAAGACTTGTTTTTAACCTACCATTTCTATCTACTATAAAAATAATGGTGAGAGCAAATAGGAAAGGAAAAATCTAACAAAGGGAGATAAATGAAGGAATTAACAGGGGTGACTATATGTGGCTTTAAAAGAAAGAAAGAATCACAAAGAATTTATTCATTTCCTCGGGGAGTAGTTGATATAAACATAACATTAAATTAACAACACAATTTTACAATTTGGAAAGAAAAGATGATGAGTTTCTTTTTAGACTTCTCTTTTTTTTTTGACATGGAACTGTTTATTGAATGAATAAATAGAGCCTTGCTCTTTCTAATATCATTTTTAAATTTATTTTTTGATTTATATTATTCTAATTTTACATTCATAATGGTGACTCCATTATCTTCCTCCTTGTCCTCCCTCTTCCAGAGGGACTTCTTAAATTGAATTGAGCAGCTATAAACATTGTTGAGCAAATCTCTCTGAACTGAGGCTTGGAGCTTTTAGGGTAAATGCCCAGTAAGGGAATAACTGGGTCTCTTGATAACTCTATAGTCATACTTAAATTAGCTAAAGGAACTCTGGCCTCAGTAAATCCTTCTTATGTGAGGAAAGATTTATGAAAACAGGATATGAGTTGATTCATTGACGATGGTGGGAGGGGATCTCATTATTGATTGGAATTCATCATTCTCCTGCTAGGTCCCTTCGATCTTTAATGCATTGCTGATGGTACCAATGATGACACAATTACATGTTTCTTTTACAGTATGAGGCTTATGATGAGGCCATGAGAACTCTGAATTCCAAATAAGTTATATATCATGAAATCATGCATCTGGATCAAGAAGGAACAAATATAATCATAATACATGTCATTCTGAGAGCTCTTGTTCATTTAGATTATAAAGCACTTGAGTAGAAGGGAAGAGATAATGATTAGTCATTCCATGCATAAAATATGTACACAAGGAAGCAGGAACTTCTCTCTGAAGTAGTGCATACCTATTGTCTGGCAATACAGAGAATTCTGAAACAGTGCCACACTTGAATTATATTGACTAATTTGCACATATTGACTATTATAGATAAGAAATCTTAGCTAAATTAGGTTATTCTATATTTTTCATAGTGAATGTAATGTGTGATTTTGCACTCATAAATGTAGGATTTTGAGAATTATACTGGTTTGTCCCAGTGCATAGAATATTTGAGATTTAAGCAAGGACTGTATCAGAATTCAACACAGTCAACATACTTTCAAACTCAGGTGATAAAAATCACATATGCCAACTAAGCTATGTGTTCCAATTACATCATTTAAAATAAAATATTAGAGGCACACAGTTTATAAAACTCCATTTTGGCATAGAAATCAGTCACCTTAGAACAAATCCAAACAAAATGAAAGATTGAAAATCATAATGTCACATTTCAACAACTCTTACTCAACAAAATGAGGCTGTCAATGTTCTTTATATGTGTTTCACAGGAAAAATTGATGCTTTTTCTTGAATATACTTTACAGTAATTCAAGAAATTCAACATTAACTTTCAGAGTAGGCACATTATGTGGTAAAATCTCAAAACTGTGAAATTGATTTATTAGCTCATAATAAAACCAGAACAATAGCTTGTTCTCTTCCCTACTCCAGGGAACATGTTTTTACAAGGCTCCCAAGCTCTCAGCCCAACTTGTTGGTAAAGCACTATAATTGTAAAATTCAGGCTTATTAAAAGGATATGACAGCATTAACCTTTTCTAGGCAAATTCATGTAGAACTATAGGTCTCTTAAATATAGACATTAAAAAAAAATATTGCCAGGAGACCATGTCTTTGATCCCAGTACTTGGGAGACAGAGGTAGGAGGACCACCAGAACCAGGCCAGCCTGGGACAACAGAATGAGTTCCAGATCAGCCAGGACTTAGAGTGAGAACCTACCTTTGAAAGAAAAAAGTAACTTAAACTTGTTGGTAATAAGTCAATAAAATGTATGAGAGTCTGCATGTCACTTCAGAATTCTGCTGAACTGCAAATGTGTAGGTTTTATTTGGTGTTTCACACACATTTATGATTGGTTTAATGCATGCTATCTTTTCTTTTTCTTAGCTTTCTCATGTATCCCTGGTCCATACCTACTGTCATGAGGTTTAAGTTTCTATACAGCAAAATAATGGCACCAAAAGCTCTGACACACCATAATCCTACAGCTAAGGACCATAGGGAGAAAGTGAGTACCAATGCACTCAACAGGCAGTATGAACTTCCTGTTTTCTGTTCTTTCTTCTCCAGGTCTTGGGGGTGATGGCAAAGTTAAACTTGACAGATGTGTCTTTAGCAGGTGAAATTGGCATTATAGGAATGTGTACAAATCTTCCCTTCTGGGGGAGGGGTGGACAAGTACTCACTAATCGTCCATATATTGGATATTTCTGTAAAGGGAGACATTCTCTATGGTTAATACCTAAGAAAGCAAATTACTCTTGTTGATTTAAGTTTTCTGATTCTGAGCTGATCCTGTGTGAAATGAATCTATTTTTGATGACCATGTTACAATATGTTTCATAAACTTTGGATACAGTGTTATTTTGAAGCCCGCTTCTTTTTTCTTAGTGATGTGTATTAATGTCTAGTTCTGGTCTGCTCTTATTATAAACATCAATACTGGCATATTTCTCAAGGATAATTTTATACACATATAAGAGGAAGGGATAGGCATTGTTAATTTCCCTATATCAAGACTTGAAAATTTTATATATATATATTTTTTTCTCACAAAAGTGTTTTTTCCTCTGTTTTCTGTTAAAATCTGTCTTCTGAAAATAACTAAAGTAATGTTCTTTCTGCATTCTTCCTATTCAGAAAATTTCTTTTCTGTTGACAATGGATGGATCAAAGTCATCGATAGGCATGACCAGCCTGCCTCAATCAGGTCACTGTGAACTTTTTTTGTTGTTGTTGTATTTTTATTTATTTTATTTTTAAAATTTATTTATTTATTTATTTTCAAGCAGAGAGAGAGAGAGAGAGAGAGAAGAGAAGAGAGGCAGAGAGAATGGGCACACCAGGGCCTTTAGCCACTGCAAACGAACTCCATATGCATGTGCCCCTTATGCATCTGGCTTACTTGGGTCCTGGAAAATCAGACTGGGATCCTTTGGCTTTGCAGACAAACACCTTAACCACTAAGTCATTTCTCCAGCCCTTATTTGTTTTATTTTAAAATAAGACATAGTGTTACATCCACTATTTGTTACCTTTGGAAGGTGTTTTGTGTTCCATTTTTTTAAAAACTACAAAAAGATTGTCCCAGTGTATAGTAATCACATAGGCATGATAAAATCATAATTTTTTTCAGATTTTTAAAATTTATTTATTTTCACTTATTAGTAAATAATTCATATTTATTTCCACATTGATTAGTAGCATAATTATTTTCCAGCTTTTGATAACTATATTTTTACATGATTGTCACTTTTTAAAACTCTTTTTGTACTTTAAAAATAAACAAATGTTTATAAATAAAACATTTTATTTCTGATTAAGTTTCCAATTGTATATGGATGAAAGTTTTTAATAATTTAAGTATAAACATTAATTAACTTATTTGTGTGACAAAATGCCTGATAAAAGCATCTTAAAGAAGGCAGGCTTTATTTTGGCTCACTGAGCTGGTCCTACCAATATCCATGGTAAAGAAGCAGAGAGATGACAGCTCACTTTCTCCTTTTGATTAGGCTGGGATACCAGCCCATGAGATGGTACTGCCTTCTTCCATGTGGATATTCCATCCTCAGTCTAATGTCTTTGGAAAAACCCTAACAAACATACCCAGAGGTTTATGTTCTAGGTGATTCTAAATTCAGTCTACCTGACATGAAGAAGTATAGTATGTATTCCCTCATATTTTAAGCAAGATGCCTCACAAAAGAGCACTGTGTGTGTAAGTAAGTGTTGGGTAGGCAATGTGTATGGGTTTTTCTAATATGTATAGAGCAGACCTTGTATGTACATGTAAATATGGATGGAGTAGACAACATGATGACATTCCTGGCCTACTTTTCAATAATTAACCTTGTGACCTCCTTTGCCATAATTTCATTGTAATTAATTCAAAATATTTAGGTCCAAGGAAGATTTATTAGAACCATAAGAAGAAACTGTTACTTAAAAAATAAAAAATCTCTGATTAAATATATTAATATATTTCTGTCAAGACTCTCCTTTTGAAAACCATAGAATAACCATGTATAATACATCACACTACATATAATATAGTAGAATATAATGTAGTACTAAAATGTATGGTGATGTTCTTATATGGATCTGTTATTTTTTAACATCAAAAGAAATCAATTATATCAAAGCAATGTTATCTGACAGAGGCTAAATTTGAATCCAAATTGACATCTCCTTCAAAGTTTCACAGTAGATTGTGGAATTGATGTAGTGTTTTCTAGGCAGGGGGAACTGACAGAGATATAGAAACATGAAACAGCATAGAAACTTCTGTATTATGAGACACATGTTTGTATATGAATTAGTACACATTAATATACATCAATGAATTGTGTTGCCAAGTGCATAGATATTAAGTGGTTTTATTAAGACCATAAAAATATATACTAAACATGTATCTTTTCACTTATCTATTGTAGATCCTCACATTTATATTGTGGTATAGGCTCATTAAAGCCCAGATAGTCCATTTATCATATAAATGATCAGAAGCATCATTAGGTCTTTAATTAGTGGAATTTCATAATCAGATACACCAGAGATGCCTAAAACCCAGAGTACAGATAATTTGAATGTGTAAGAACAGTCATCTCAGGATGACCCCAAAGTCACTTCTTTCTTTGCTTGCTTATTTTGTCTCTTGAATTGGTGTGTTCCAGCACAATTCTAAATTCACTGCTCCTCTTAGACTGTTCAATATGCCTTCCCAAGCTTTCATAATTTCTAATATTTGCCCTTATGTGTACTTGGTACCTCAATCTGTATTCAGGACTGAAGCATTTCTCCATAAAACCTGTCCTTTCTGTATTAGGAACCAACTCTTTTCTGTTCAATCATCTATGCCAGAAAGATGGAGGTCATTATAAATCCCTTCTCTCATGCCTACTTGCCTCAATGAATGTCAAAAACATTTTTGTCAGTTTTACCCAAATCACTCACAATGTGTTTCCTTTCTTATATGTTAGTTAGATATTTATTTCCATCTTAAAATTGTGTTAAAAGTATTGTTTTTTACATAGTCCTATAGATTTTACTATTTGTATAGTCTTGTAAGGGTAGGCAACTCAGAAAATAGAAAGTTATATCATTTTTATTTGTTTTCCTATGTGGATAATGCTGTTTGTGTCATAACTAAAAGTATTTTGCTAGTATAAAGATATGATTTTTTTCTTTAAACTGTATTCTATTATTAAGCCTAATCAATAAACTATTAATTTGGCTTTAATATCATACAACTGGCAAATATCATTTTTTGTTTTCTTCAAAGTTTGTATTTCTGTGGATAAGATTTCTAGTTTTAACTCACAAATGTTTATGACTTATCAGGAAACAATTTTTACCAAACAAATTGAAATTCTTAAGTTATGTACATCAAGTAATTTTGAATTGTGTCCTGTACATTTGGAGAATTAGTTATAAATCCTGAGCCTTGTAAATACTCTTGTAGGACAATGATATTTCAACCAGCATGCTAATTTTGTCAATTTGTTGGGACTTGGAAACATCTGGAAAACATGCTTTGTGCATGTCTGTGATGGTCTTTCTAGAGAGGTTTAACTGAGAAGGGAATGTGAATGGCACCATCCAACAGGATGAGATTCTCCATTGAATAAATGGGACAAAGGAATCTGAGTGCCAGCATGGATTTCTCTCTGTATCTTGACTACAGACCAATTGTGACCAGACTCTTTTCAGTCCTGCCACCATGACATCACACCATGTTGGATTATAGCCTCAAACAGTGACTTTTCCTTCCTTAAGTTGTCTGTAATCAGACATGTTTTCAGGGATGAAAAACGACAAACATCAGGCAATCAACCCAATTCAGGACATAAATTCCAATTGTAGGTCTGTTGTGTATGGCTACAAATAGAATTTCAGTCCTTACAATGTTATTAGATCTGATCAGGTAGCATTCATTTACTAATCAGTGGACAACCTAAGACCTGATTGATACAATGTTATTTCAGTTTTCAAAATAAACCCAACATGACTGGGACTTGAGCTTCTATCATGTTTCCCTCAGTCTAAGCTGTGTTTTCTGTGGGATCTATCACCACTATTACTGTAACATGAGACACATGTGTGCTGAAACAAAAGAAGAGTGCTCATTCCAAGCTGCTGAGCAGTTAAAGTAACAAACAGTTTGAACAAGCAGTGTGTTCTGCAAGCTACAAAATCAGCCAGCCAGGTGAGATGTACCTACCAGTGAAATAGTGACACATAACTTATGGTGGTAATCAACTGCTCTCTGACTGAATATAAGACCTACACATTGGGAAGGAATTCTTACTTGGTACTTAGAAACAAGTCAGAAGACTATGACTTAAAAGACCATATAACCTAGATGGAAACTTCCACAGTTCTTTGCCTAAAAGGACAGGTTATGTCCATCTAAATGTTTATTTAATATCTGTTTATCCTCTTTAATTCATGTTTCTCTCACTCTTGTATAAAGATTCTGATTTTTATCAATGGTAGCTAATATCAGGAATACCCATCAGAACTATAAGAAAAGAATATCTGGGCTAGAGAGATGGCTTAGCAGCTAAGGCGCTTGCCTGCTAAACCCAAGAACGCTGGTTCCAATCTCCAGTGGTTCCAATCTCCAGGTCCCACGTTTAGCCAGATGCAAAGTGAGGCAAGGGAACAATGCCGCACTTGCCCACAAGGGGGCACACACATCTGGATTTTGTTCACAGCAGCTGAGAGACTGCTGGTGTGCCCATCTCTGTCTCCCTCTCCATGTCTCTCTCTCTCTCTCTCTCTCTCTCCAAAAATAAATTTAAAAAAATAAAAATAAATTAAAATAAATTAAAAAAAGAAAAGAACGTCAACTGCCTAGCAGCAGACAACTCTCCTCTGTCATATCTGATTATGTGCAGAAAAAGTTATAAAATGTTTTATTAAATGAGTTTTTTTTTTTTTTTTTCTCATGGCTAGCTTAAGACCTTCCTATAGGGAGAAGTCTGAAGAAACTGGGGAGACTCAAAACTCATCAAAACTAGAAGTGGCTGATGGCACAACTTAAAGGGACTAACAACATACCCTCCAAAGCTCAGGAAACATTTCAGATGAGGGGGGAAGATAACATGGAAGAGCTACAGGGTGGAAAGATGTATTCTGAGGCATTGCTTCCCACCCCACACCCACAGAGACTCACTTCAGCATTCATGACCCCTCAGTGAATATCAATAATCCCACTTAGGAGGGTCTGCAGTGGAATGGGTGTGAGAGAGAGGCTATACAACCAATTTAAAATATGTTCCTATATTAAAGTTCTCAATTCAACAAAAACAAAAGTAATTGAGACAAGGAGTTTAAGAAATGCTGAATGTAAAGATAAACAAAAATGAAGGAGTAAGTAAACAGGAGAAGTGATAGAAGATTTATGACCTGTGAGAGTTAAAAATACCCCTTCTTGGTACTTTATTTATTTATTTATTTATTTATTTATTTATTTATTTATTTATTTTTGAGAGAGACACAGAGAGAGAAAGGGAGAGGAAGACAGAGATGGGCGCTAGCAGCCTCTCAGCAGCTGTGAATGAAATCCAGGTGTGTACTCCCCCTTGTGGTCAAGTGCAGCATTGTGCCCTTGCATCGCTTTGCATCTGGCTAAACGTGGGACCTGAAGATTGGAACTGCTGGAGATTGGAACCAGCATTCTTAGGCTTAGGAGTCAGGTCCCTTAACCGCTAAGCCATCTCTCCAGCCTCTTTCTTGGTACTTTTGTAAGAAGTTGGAGTGTTAAGGTAATATTTCATGCTACAGTGAGGTCAAATCAGGGAATTTAGGATGGAAAATGCTTAAAATTAAAACCAAATCATTTGTACATTGAGTTGTGATCTTCTTCAATATACATGTCCCTACAATCTTATCAGAGTCCTACCATGCTACTCCATGTATAGTATTTATGTTATATGGCAGCATAAAATGAGAAAAGAGGTAAAAGGGCCTAATTAGTCATTTTGTTTATTGCCTACATTTCCTGCCCGATAATGCTAATTTAGGAGGAAGGACGATTTTTCCTGATAGATACTTTGCTGTGGACTGGTATACAGAAACATGGATGCCACTTTGCTAGTCTTGGGAAGAATAGAACTCACAGCTGACTCAGTCTCATCCAAGATAGCTGGAAACAACAATCACCTATTTGCTCTTCAGTAAAAGCAACGGCTTCTTCTTTTTCCCCGAGTTTTGTATGAACAGGCCCTTCCTGAGTAAGTGTTATTCTTATACCCATCAGCCAATCAGCATTCCCCCTACACACCTGAGCCTTGTGATAAGGCTCATTCTAATTAGATACCTTTTTCATATAAATGGGCTTGAGACATATGTGTGAGTCACTTATTCTTCCCCCATTTCCCCTTCTGCTCTTCCTGTCTTCCTTTCTCATCACCACAGGCTTAATCCCCAGAGAAAGACTTTACCATTTGTCATGAATATTTCCCAATTTCCTTTACCTGTTTCCAGCCTGGCTAGAAAGTGGGATAACTTCTTTTGTCTTGGGTGATTTCATGATCTGTATTCCCTATTATCTTAAACTCTCCCCAAAATAAATTTCATTATTTATCATTCTTTGTGTTCACAATTTTTCACTTCTTTAATAACATCTATAAGGAACTGAAGTTGGGGTTCATGAGCCTGGGGGATAGTGATATCTTCTTTCTATCAGGACTCTAGCCCCACATCACTGGAAATCCTCCCTTCTAGTTTTTAATTCTTCAAATTGTGATGTAATCTTGCTTCAGCAAGCAATGTGAAAATGGAAATCTTACTCAGTCACAAATCCACCAAAAGTACTCTGGATCTTCCGTGATCCAAGAGAGGAAAAAGAACAGCTTCTTTGCATGGTGTAAAAGATTTCCTAGAACTCTCAACTATGGTTTCTACATGAAGTTTGTTTTTGTATCCTCTAATATTCATTTATTTATTACTTCTAAATTCATTTTTTGACAATTTCATTCATGTGTATAATATATTTTGGTCATATTTACCCCAATTACACTTCCATAGGACTGTCTAAAGGGGATTTTCACTCCTACTGAACCCTTTCTCCTTCTCTTTTTCCCAACTAGTCTCTTTCCCATTTTCATGTCCATATTTTTTAATGATCTACTATGTTTAATAGGGGTCACTTGTATGAGCATGGGTGGCAGGCTATTTACCAAAGTACCAGTAGCTTACTAGTGGTTACAACACTGCTGAAAATATCTCCCCTTACCCAGAAACTGTTAACGGCCAAGATTAGTGTTGCCCTCAGCTTTGGTCAAAGAAGCTTCTTTTTGGATTAATGGGTGGCAATTGATGCAGCGATTTGTAACCAGTCAAAGTGCTGAGAATAAATGATTGTTGAGGGCTCAGCCCTAAATGGGAAATTGATATCACCATGTATGTGGCTCAGACATAACAAAAGGGAGGGTAGAGGACTGTAGAGATGGAGGATGGGGAAGAGTGTTGTGATAAGTTTAATAATCTGGACCATCCTTCCTTGCACAGTATATGGCAGATATCCATATCTCTTTGTAATTTCTTATGCTGTTTCTCTACCAGGAAGTACATTTATTCACTGATTTTTCACTTGGGATAACTGCCTACTATCCCTAAATCTCAGAGTAATTATGATTTAATTAAGAAAAGTTTCTGTAAATCCATGCTGTGAGTAAGCATGCATCATCCTCTGACCGCTTATGCTTGCCAATGCACAACTGCCAAAGTAAGGGTCTGAGACATAGTAAGCATTTAAGTCATGAGTTGAATATGTGCTGAGCTTTCTCAGGTTAATATTCTGGACCTAAGGAGACATATCTTTTGAGTCTTAGAACCACTCCTGGCAGTGAATGAACTCCCTAGGGTCCAAATCTTGGCTTTAATGTTGGCTTAGACCTATGACTGCCAATGAGTTAAATACTCAACATTACCTCAGTATTCTTATTTACCAAGGAAGGGAGGCTTTATGACCTACTTCAAGGGGTTTTCTGAATATTGAGGTAAAGCATTGAAAACAAAGAACTGTATCTGAAACACCATAGATACTCTTCACTGTACCTGACAGCATATAACCAAATGCATTAGATGTGATTCTGACTAGAATCCAGATTGTGTGATTTCTAGTTATAAGTATACTATTATTTGGAATAATTCCTGAATCTTAGTAGAGCTTTCTATAAAACAGAAGTCACAGCTGAACTCTCTCATGCTAACTACTTTGTGAAGATCACATATTAGCAAGAATTATATCTGCCATTTATTAGACTTTTCCTTTATGACATACACTGCAATAAGATTTTGTCTACAATATTTAATTATATATTTATACTGGTGGTATGTTATTTTTACTTTTATGAAAAGTAATACAACTTGAATCACTTTCTCAAAATCATAGAAATATAATTCATAGATTAACATTTAAAGTTAGATCTTTGCATATAAAATCCATGTTTATAATTACTATTTATAATATAATAAAAATTTAAAGTATGAGATAATATGGCATTATTATTAACATTGATATCATTAATGGTTGCCAATTTCACACATCATTCTGGTTTCAGGCTCTTATAAGGAAGGTTGTTAAAATTCCATTTTGGCCAGCAAAAATAATTTTGAACAACTTTTGCAAATTATACAATGAATTACATTTTTTCAAAGATCAAAAAAGTAGTACAAGCCAGGTGTGGTGGCACACACCTTTAATCGCAGCACTCAGGAGGCAGAGGTAGGAGGATTGCCGAGAGTTCGAGGCCACCCTGAGACTACATAGTTAATTCCAGGTCAGCCTGGACCAGAGTGAGACCCTACCTCGCAAAACAAAACAAAACAAAACAAAACAACAACAACAAAAAAAAAGTAGAACATAATAGCAGGAATAGCAGGTGTTTCAAATTACATACTGTTCTGTTGAAATTTTATTTTAAACCTACTATTAAATATTTTGAAACACATTTGTCAACCAAGAAAATTCTACCAATTCTGAAAGATAAGTCATGACTTTACATTTTATATTTAATCATTGGAACATACAGCTTAGAATTGGCATCTAATTTGAATTCTGTGCTGTGGTTGTCAATCTTTCATTGGGTTTTGGGGATATGGGAACAAGTGCACTTTAACTTTTCAGGGATGGTTATGTCAAAAATGTTAGAATACACGCTGCCTTTTTTTTTTTCATTAACTAAATATTTTATTTTTAAAATATTTTTTAAGTCTCCTAATAGGGTACTTAAGTGGTCTCAAATTGTTACTACCTATCTAAAAAGAAGTCATCAGAAAAAAAAATCAGAATGCCTTATAATCAAAAGATTGTGCCTCATTTGGAGAAGGATGTATATATAGTCCCATTAAGAGAAAAGAGAGATAGTCAACAATTACTGTGATGAAATAAATATGTTTCAAAAAATGAGGTAGAGGTTGCACATTTAACTTGTTAGCTGAATTACTTATAAAATTTAAAATATTTGCTCTATTGTTTTCTTTTAAACAACAAGAAACAGAGTCAAATGATTAAGTTATGATTGCAATTTTCATATTTTCTTAAGCAACACTATCTATTAAGTTGTCCACCTACTATCACTACCTATGTATGGTGCATGTGGGTATTAATTCTCCTACTGAGGAGATCAAGTGAAATTCAACTAGCATGTAGTAAAGCCTGGCTTTAAGAGATCAGGTGGACTGTTTAACTCATAAAATTCTCTACTTGGCCACACTGCTCACACACAGTTTTTTTTTTTATAATTTATTTTTTATTTATATTATTCTAATTTTACATTCATAATGGTGACTCTATTATCCTCCTCCCTGTCCTCCCTCTTCCAAAGAGACCCTCATCAATGGGGAATGTGGGTCATGGATTGTGGGGGTAGTCAAGAGTTATGGGGGATAGGCCATGTCTCTGTGCATAATGCCCCAACTTGTGGTTTTAACATTCTTTCCGCCCCCTCTTCCCTGAGAATTTGCCTGAGCCACATTGGGGTCATTTTAGTTCTACTTCAGTGATGAGGTTTCGGGAGCCTCTGTGTCTCTGGATATCTGGCTTAGTAGGAGTTGGATGTTCTCTGTATTTATCTCCTTCAGCTTTTTTCTGGTGTCATGATCCCCAAGAATGCTGTACTCTTGCCCTTCCCCCGCATTACTCTGTGGTTTCAGCTGGGACCCTGGTGTGTTTGTAAGACTAACATAGCTATGGCTGTTTTCCTTTTTTTGTGCTACATAAACCTTGGCACGGAATACAGACCCATTTCTGAGGCTTTGGCACTAACTGTGGTAAGAAATCACTGTTTATTCAAACAACTTTGTATTTCCATGTCCCCTCCTCCCTTATATCTCTTAGAGGAAACATGTATTTGCATGCTTGTTATTCTGCTTGAAATTGTTCTAGATATAGGTGATATTTATTCATATTTTCTTTTAATTTTTCGTCTGAGCTTCATTGTGAAATTCTATTACTGTATTTTCATGTTTACCAACTCGACCTTCTATAATTCCTTTGCAGTGTACTTTTTTTTTTTTTTTAAATATTTAACTTTTTATTTATTTTATTTATTTGACAGAGAGAAAGGGGGAGAGAGAACGGATGAGTCAGGGCATCCAGCCACTGCAAAAGAACGTCAGATGCATGTGCCCCCTTGTTCATCTGGCTAATGTGGGTCCTGAAGAATCAAACCTGGGTCCTTTGGCTTTGCAGGCACATGCCTTAAAAGCTAAGCCATCTCTCTAGCCCTGCAATGTATTTTTTACCTCACCATTGTAATTTTCATGGAAATTCCATTTATGGTTTTTAAAAATATTTTTAGTATTTCATTTTACTTTTTCTTTATTAAAGACAGAGAGAGAGGGAGGGAGAGAATGGGTGTGCCAGGGCCTCCAGCCACTGAAACCAAACCACATACGTATGTGCCACCATGTGCATCTGGCTTACCTGGGTCCTGAGGAATTGAACCTGGGTTATTTATTTATTTATTTATTTATTTATTCATTCATTCATTTTATTCATTCATTCACTTATTATTTAAGAGAGGTAATGAGGTAGATAGAAACAGAGTGGGAAGAGAGAAAGAATGGGTGCACTAAGGCCTTGAGTCACTGCAAAGGAATTCCAAAGGCATGTGCCACCTTGTGCATCTGACTTTATGTGTGTGTTGGGTAATTGAATCAGGGTCCATAGGTTTTGCAAGCAAGAACCTTAAACTCTGAGTGATCGCACCAACTAAATTTATGATTTTTAAAAACAAATATTTAATTAATTTATTTATTTGAGTGAGAGAAAAATAAAGAGACAGAATGAGTGTGCCAGGCCATCTGGCTGCTGCTATGGAACTCCAGATGCATGCAGTGAGCCGGTCCTCTAGGTTGGCAGGCAAGCACCTGAACTACTAAGTCATCCCTCCGTCCCATGATTTATGATTTTAATAATGTTTATCTTCACTTAGCATATTTTTCCTCTAGCTTCTTAAGCATATGTAATTCAGTTATAATAATCCAGTTAATGCCTAATCTGCTAGTTCTATCATCTATGTCAGTTTCAACTATTTATCCCCTTCAAGGTGGACCCTTCTCTCCTGTTTGATTAGCTTTCAACTTTTAACTGGATATTGGGTATTGTGATTTTATGTTGTTGAATGCTTTTGTAATATCTCTATCTGCACACATTGTTTTGTGAAGTAATTATTTAAGAGTCACTTAAATCTTTATCATCAATTTCATTCAATTTAGATGGAACAGAACAGCATTTTAGGAAAGAGCTAATTTTTGAACATTTCTGAGGCTCCTACTCTGGCTGGCAGGAACTGGCACCACTGTTCAGTCTTATTTGAGCTCTAAATTCCTTCTATTCACCACAGGTAATTAATTACCTGGATGTGTATAGCTTCTTCATAAGGACATGATCATCACTGTTCTGAATAATGTAGAGGAATATTCTGTACTTCTCCACAGTCATATGCGCAGTTTCTTTTCTACAGTATATGTTCCTATCAATTCAACTTGTCCTCCTTAGCCTCCCAGGTATCTCAGCTCTTTCTCTCTCTCTCTCTTCCACACTGAAAGTCAGCTGGAATTTAATTGGGAGAACTTCCCTATACCCAAATGTAGAAACCTTCCCGCTGCATTAGCTGGAGGAAGCAAGAGCCTAGTCAATCTCTTTTCTATATCTCAGGGAATACTGCCCATGGTTAACAAATGTCTGACATAAAAAATATTGTTTCAGTCTGGTGTGGTGGTGCACAATTTTAATTCCAGTACTCTGGAGGCAGAGGTAAGAGGATTGCCATAAATTCAAGGCCATCCAGAGTCTACCTAGTGAATTCCAAGTCAGCCTGAGCTAAAGGGAGACCCTATGTCAATAAACCAAAATAAATAAATATATAAATATATAAAATAAAAATAATTAAAAAGTTTCAGGTTTTTTTTATTGTTTGGTTTATCTTTTGTAGAAAAATAAACCTAACTCTATCACTTCCTATTGACTGTGTTGAAAATATTATTGAAACTTAAATGAGATTATATCACTGCTCTGTTTAAAAGTCTTCATTTATAAATTTGGTAATAGTGAAAGTCCTATAGATGTCTACATGAGCTTGTGATCATTCTTAAAATTCTGATCTTAATCTTTATTTACAATAGTTTCCTTGTTTTCTGTTGAATAAATTAGGAATGCTCTCTGCTTAGCACATTTTCTCTTAATGCTTCATCTACTTGGAGCACATTTTCATTAAACAATTCCATGACTAGCTATCTAATTTAAATTCTCAGTGACAAACCTCATGGTCAACTTTTATTAGTTTTCAACCCAAGTCTGATAAACCTTATTCTTCTCTTCCTTTATTTTTAATCCTAACATCTATTTCTATGTACATTTCTATGTATATATTTTTCTCTAGTGTTGAAGTCTACTCCATTGAAATATAAATATATTTTTAAAATTATGGTTTTTGTCAGGAAATCCACAATGCCTTCAACATTACATGACATAGGTGGCCAATATGTTATTGTATTTTAAATGAACTATGATGAAATGAATGATTAATAATCACTTGTTTGATATGAATATTTTATACCTAAACCTTGATGTATATTGTGGTAGGATAATACTCTTACCCATTAAAATGTTCAAAGTCTTAGCCCAGAATCTATTAATATTTTATATTAATGAAGGCAATCATTATGTTGACAACAATGCTGCGTATATGATTTGAACTCATTGATAAATATTTAGGACATCAGATCTCCAAAAGTGTAGAACAATTAATGGGAGTTGTTTGAACCTACTGAGTTAAAACAGTATTACTAAACTAATACAGATATCCTCACTCTCTTATTTTTTTTTAATCTTTTATTTTATTAAGGGAGGATAAAGAGGCAGGTATAGAGAGATAGAATGGGCATGTCAGGACTCCTAGCCACTGCAAACAAACTCCAGATGCATGAGCCATCTTGTATACCTGGCTTACATGGGTCCTTGGGAATTGAACTTGGGTTTTATGGCTGTGCAGGCAAGTGACTTAAGTGCTAAGCCATTGCCCCAGCTTAGATATTCTCTTTATATTCATTGTTAATGAGTTTATCATACAATAATTTGACTTAAACATACCTTCATTTATCATGTCAGACAATTTGTCAATCTCGAAATTACCTTATATACTTGTGTGGCATTTTGTCAATCTCGAAATTACCTTATATACTTGTGTGGCATTTTCTTGAATTGTTTCTTTTTATGTTTTCTTTGTTTTCTGTTTGAGACAGCTGACATATAGATACTCCTAGATAAACCTCCAATTTGTTAATTTTTCCCTCTCTTTTTAATTGTTTCAGTAGTGTGTTTGTAGTACTGATAATTTTGCTTGCCATGTTTTTATCGTATCTATTTAAATTTTTCTAAATATTATTTTCTAAGAAATAGTTATTTTCATTTCAACATAAGCTTTTTATTGTTATGGTGATGGCATTAAAGCCATGCTTACTACTCAATCATAGTCTGTTTCCTCCAAGCATTTTTCCTTTTGACATTTGGGCTTTACGTTATTTTATTACAGTAATAGTCTTTTCCAAAGCAAATGATACTAATGGTTTTAATCATAGATAAGAATGTGGAAACAACATTATGTAAAAATATTATAAGCTGGTTGCATTACCATTTCTGAGATTCACTATAGTGTGTTATTTACTGCACTAGGACATGACTGAACATTTCATCTGAGACAATAATATCTTCTGCATGTGTTCCTTTCCTAGGCATTTCAGGATTTCCACAGTGCTTTTCTAGTTCTCTCTTGGATGGCTAAATCTTATATATAAAGTCAGTTATAGAACTGAACAAGGAAAACCAAGCAGAAAAGTTAGATCTTTAAGAGAAAGTTTGCTTACTCCCCATTTCAATAGAAATAATATATTCCAGATGTCATCTGTTTCATCCTTGTGTAGATGAGATTGGGTGCATTCAGGGTGGTATGGCCATAGACTCATCCATGTTTTACACCATGTCTGCTGCCTATTGGTGTGAGGAACAATTCAAAAACCTCTAAGCAGGAGAAGATTGAGGTTAGTCTTCATCATACTCTCTCCATGCCCTGTGATTCAGGCATTGTCTGAAAGCACCTGATGTAGGTTTGACTTTTGAGTATGTCTTTCAGGATATAGGATTTTATGTAACCTCAATCTTCTACTGTTTTTCTCTATCACTCCCTCTTATTTCTCTTCCCTCTTTCTCTTTCATATTACCTATATATATTTTTCTTTCTTTTCCCTTGGCACTGACCTGGAACTCCCATTACCAGCATCTGGTAAACATCTACAATGAGCTGTTGATAAGTGAGACCTACAAGGTTTCCCAAAAGAAGACAGATTTCTGTCAGAGGACTTGATGACCCACCAAAGGCTAATGGTAAGACCCTACTGCTGCAGACACCATATGCTGTTCTGATGGAAAATAGAGAGACCTGGCTGGAATCTGGAAGAGAGTCAGTACCCAGAAAGTTAGCTGTCTACTGCCAGAAGGTGCTACATGTGACTGCGGGAAAATGACCAACATCTGTCTAAGCAAGTCGTGGTCTAAGCTGCTCAATAGCACACAACCTGAAGTGATGCTCACACACGTGCAGTTGGGGCACACAGCCATGGTGAGTTACCAACTGCTCTTGATTTGACTAACAAATTTGCTCAGTGGAATGGAACCATACCTGGAACCGGGAAACAAGTCAGAACCATATCCAAAAAGAGCCCACTCTCCAATATCAAGCTTTCACCAATAGTGGCATACAAGAGGGACCACACCTATTAAATTCTCTATAAAACAATAATGGTTATGCATGTGTCTTGCACTGACCTCACTCTCCCTTGGAGAATCTGCTTCTCTCCTTCTGATTGATGCAGAACCTGAGGAGAGATTCAGCCCATTGCACCTTATCAGGGCACCAGCTGAAGCCATAGAGTTATTGGAGAAATGAGCAAGAGTCCCACTTTCTCACCAGCACAAGGGCGAAGGAGACAGACCCAAAGAACACTCAACTCCTACCAAATCATATAACCAGAAACAAAGAGACTCTCAAGACCTCATCACTGAAATAGACTTAAAATGAACCCAACATGGCTCAGGAAAATTCTCGGAAGAAGGGGCGGAAAGATTGTTAGGGCCATGAGTTGGTTCATTATGCACAGAGTCATTGCCTCTCCCGCATAACTGATGGCTACCCCCAAAAGGCAAGAGCCACATTACCCATGGGGGGAGGACAGGGAGAAGGCTAACAATGGTACCATCATGGATGTATATACACTATATATATAACTAATAAGAAAAAAATAAAGAACTAATTCTCAAAAAAAAAAAAAAAAAAACTAAGCAAACCTTTATTGAAAAAAATGTACCTCTTCATCTCTACATTGAGAAATAGCTCGTGCCACCATATCTTAAAATGTTTCAGAGTTTTAAAGATATGTTAGCTTGATTCTTGTGTTTGATCACTATCAGTCTGGAGTTCAGCTTTATTTTACACACATCATAATCATCTTCACATCTTTTACACTCTACTATTTACTATATACTCTTTTGATTTCCTATATGTTATTTTTAAGTACATGTAATCACCTTTCTAAACATCTTAATCATCAGATTTATTGTTGCTTGCCTTTTGCACATTTTTTATTTTCTACTTTAGGTGTATAATGCAAATGTATCAAGGATTTAAGTGCTAAATATAATCATTAAAATGCCAATAAAAATCAAATTTAAACAGAATGCAATCTCAATTTCCTTAACTAGATTAGGAACATTCTCCAGTAGGTTAAAAAAAAAATTGTTTATTTAATTCATTTGGACTTGCAGGATATGTACTAAATTAATGGCACAGTAACCTATTACCTTTTCTGAATAAAATAACAGTAGGGAATTACAAGAAAAATAATTTGAAACATAATATAAGAGCTATAATGCTTTAAAAAACATATTCCCTTGTTTGTATTAAAGCATACATGCTTTAAAATGCCTGTGTAAATCAGATTTAATTTAATGTATTTTTAAACGTTTTAATAAGCTGCACTCAGTTCCAGAAACTATTGTGACATTTAATTTTCAGAAAAAAATCAAGAAGAGTAGCAATATCCTAGAATATTATAACTAGAGTTTATTTCTGATGAAGAATAATGATTCAGTTACTAATATTTTATATAGGCTGAATTATAATTTTAGTTGGAAACAGAATATGAGAATATGGCTTTTGTTTTTGTTTTTGTTTTTTTTCAAGGTAGGGTCTCACTCTGGCCCAGGCTGACCTGGAACTATGCAGTCTCAGGGTGGCCTCGATTAAAGGTATTAAAGGTATGCACCACCATGCCCAGCAATATGGCATTTTTAACCAATATATTGAACTGAGAATTGATTATAAAGCATTAGTCATGCTAATGTCTAATGTATAAGTATAGTCATGTGAGGAAATATTTCAAATCTTAACTTGAAACCTGAATCTTCCAAAGTTTAAATAAAAAGTAAATGCTTAGAGTAACATGTCTAAAATGTTTCCTGATACAATGACAAAGTGCTTCAGAAAGCACAATAGGTTTACCAATATCAGATTAGATATTAAACACTAAAGTAGTTGAATTCAATGTTTTCTAACCACAACAGACTGGATTATATAGACTCAAAATGGGAACATAAGTCTCTGATCACAATTAATATTTGGTGTGATTTATAAAGGCAAAGAAGTATTTTTCATTGTTCAAGTAAATAAAATTTGGTGATAAGTATATGTCCATATGATTACTTTTAAAAACGTATCTTAGGGGCTGGAGAGTTGGCTTAGGAGTTAAGGCACCTGCCTGCAAACTATGAGGACACATGTTTGTCTCTCCAGGTCTGACTTAACCCAGACACACAATGCTGCAAGTGTGCAATGCCACACATGTGCACAAGGGGCACACATGTCTGGAGTTTGATTTCAGTGGCTAGAGGCCCTAGTTCACCACTTCTCTCCCTCTCTCCTTCTCTCTCACTCTCTCTTTCTTTCTCTCTTTCACATTTAAAAAAAAAAAAAACTAGTCTGTTGTGCTTTTCTTAAAAAAATAAAAGCGTATTTTAGTAAATTGAGGGAGATACAATTTAAATAAATGCAAAGACTTTAAAATGTATACTGAGAAGAAGCATTTATCCCATTTTCTAAACAAATTTATTTCAATTTGTTCAAATTCATATAAAAATAAATTTCTAAAACAAAATGGTGTGAAATAAGGTGAAGACAATTGTTAGTACTATAATATTTATAACTAAAATATCAAATTTAGCATATAATAGAAAATTCTTTACATCTTTTTGAACAAATACTCAAATCTGGTATTTAAATATATTGTTTTGGACTGAGAATTTAAACAATTTACTGTATATCCAACTTCACAAGAATAATATTATCCCCATATCTCTTACCATGAATGTATATCAGTCAAAACTAAAACAAAAGCTTAATTTAAACCTAGAAATTCTGAAACTGCTAAAAGAAAACATAGGGGAAACACTTCAGAATGTATGTATCAGCCAGAAATTGAAGAAGAGAACCCCAATAGCAAAGGAATTAGTCCAAGAATTAATGAATTGGATTATATGAAATTTTTGAAAAATCTGTACAGCAAAATAAATCAATAGTTATACAGATGCATATGGGAGAAATTTCAGCCAACAAGATTTACATAGAGATTTTCTAGAATATAAAGAAATGAAAAAATTAAACACCTAATATCCGAAAAAATTCTGTCAATAAATGGTCCAATTGACTAAAAAGACAGTTCTCAAAGTAGAAGTTTAAATGTCTCAAAAATATTTGACATTTGTTCAACATCCTTAGCTATCAAAGAAATGTAAATTAAAAGTACTTTGAGATTACATCCCATGTCATTCAGAATGGTTATAATAAATAAGCTGCTATAGCCATCATAAAATTCACTATGGGGGTCTCAAAAACATGCCCTAAAATTAGAATCTCCATATGACCCTGATATACCTCTCTTTGGTATATTAAAATGTCTTATAGATTATTCTGCAGCAATAGTTGTACAATTATGTTTATTGTTCTCTTTTCTCAGTAGCAAAGAAATGGGATCCACCTAGATGTTCATCAACAGAATGGGATAATAAAAAATGTAGTATAAAGTCAATAGATATTTATTCAGTTGTATTGTAAAACCAAAGAGAGGTATATCTGGGTGGCAGGAACTGATCAGATGTTAAGAAAGGAAGCAGAAGACCATGATGGAAGTATCTCATGTATTCTATTTACACCACACAATCTACTCTTACCAGACCTGACTCACTCCCAAGAGACAGCATTTATCCATTCATGAGGGCAGAGTCCCCAAGCCACACTTCATAAAAGTTTTGCCCACTCAGTACTGACACACAGAGGACTAAACCATGAGCCTTTGGGATATATGTTGCAGTTACCTTCTTGTTGATGGGACAGAGCACCCATCCAAAACAGCTGATAGGAGGAAAGATTTTATTACAGTCTCAAGTGGAAGTTTCATGATTGCAGGAGAACTCGTAGCATGAGCAGATTCTGGATATCACCTCTTCCACAGCAGGTGGAGAACAGCAGCAAGAGAGTGAATTGAACTCTACCAAGAGGAAGATGGTGATGGTAATAATGCCTTTAAACTCACCCCAACAACACACTTCCTCCATCAAGGTTTATCTCCCAAACTGCAACCAGCTGGGGCCCAAGCATTCAGAACGTGAGTTTATGGGGGCAACTGAATCAAACCACCATAGCTGCCCATGGCCCCTATAAACAGATTGCCATCAAGGATGTACAATGCAATACATTCAGTCACTTTAAACATCCATATGGGGTTATTATTATTATGATTATTATTACTATTATCCACAGAGTTGAAATTTCCTGTGGTTCAAGGTCTGTTAACTATGAGCCTATAAAAACCAAAGACACATAATGGCACAGAGTAAACATTCACATTGTAAAAAATAACATCACAAAGAATTATTGAAGCAATGAAATATCTAAAACAAACAGGGCAAACATCAAATCCTGTAACTCCAATATGACATCTTTAACTATTAATGAAGTCTCTGGGGTTCCTATTCTGCCCTTCCATCTGGGCTAATTAAAACCTGTGGAACAATCCAACTCATGTCACTAGCTTTCTTTGGAAGCCATCCCACAATCCTGGAAATTCCAAAATAAATAAATAAATAAATAAATAAATTCTCCACTGCAACCCATAGTTCATCCTTATGGCTCCACTGGGTCTCCATGCAGGGACGACAACAATAATGCCTTACACAAACAAGTGGCTGTTGCAAATCAATGATCCCCTCTTTCCTGCAATTGTTATATCCTTCATTTGTTCTATTTCCATAGTACCAGATACACTGCCAAATTTGTTAATATGGGGGTGGAAATAAAAAAAAAATGACTTTGAAGAACAGAAACATTGCTTCAGCATTTATTCCCCCCTTTTCAAAAGTCTCAACATTCTTTCTGCTGTTATAATGAGAACAGCTGTCCCAATCTCATTGGTTGTAATCTCTCCAACAATTGCAACTTTAATGGCATTTAGGCATTTTCTCCAACTTGAAACTTTCATTTGTTTCACTGTACTATATCCGATTGCCCATAACACTTACAGCATTGCAAGGAATCTCTTAAGCCAAGGTTTCAAATCCTTCCACATTCCTCTACAAATCAGTTCCACATGGCCAAAAGCAACAGGGTTGTGCTTCTAGAAGCAACAATCACACTCCACTGGTACCAATTTTCTGTTTATAATTACCATCTCATTGCTGGGATAAAGGACCCAACTGAAAGAATCTAATGGGACAAGATTTTTATTTTGGCTTTTAGTCCCAAGGGGAAGTTTCATGATGTCAAGGAAAACATGGCAAGAGCAGAAGCTGGACCTCACCTCTGGCACACAGGTGGAAAACAGCAGCAGGAGAGTGAGCCAAATTTTAGCAAGCAGAAACTGGATAATACACTCTAAAACCAACCCCCAGTAACCAATCACCTCCAGTAAGACTCTGCCTCCGAAATTGCCACCTACTGGGACCAAGCAATCAGAATACATGACTATCTGGGGGATATCTGATTAAAACTACCACAAAATCTGACACTGTAGCTTTGTAACCAAAACAGAAAGGGTCATGCACTTTTAAAATTAAAACCACGATTGTTTTATCCCCAATAGACCAAAAGTTTTGAGTGATTTCATAAACAATAAAAAGTATAAGCCCAAAGTCTCATTTAAGACCAAAGGCAAACTCCTCCTGTCCATGAGCCTGTAGGTTCAAATACAAGTTGCATGTTTCTAAGATGTAATTTTGGGAGAGTAACAGGGTAGACTCTCAGAAGAAAGGGGTCACAGGCCTTCAGCAGTATTAATATGAATCTGGAAAACACTAAATGGTAAAGCACCAAATCCAATACTTTGTTCACACAGGAGCAAAGCCCTACTTTTATGTCTTTCTTTTTTTTAATTTTTTTATTATTTTATTTATTTTTGGAGAGAGACACAGAGAGAGACAGACAGGGAGAGGGAGACAGATGGAGATGGACGCACCAGCAGCCTCTCAGCTGCTGTGAATGAAATCCAGATGTGTGTGCCCCTTGTGGGCAAGTGTGGCATTGTGCTCTTGTGTCACTTTGCATCTAGCTAAACTTGGGACCTGGAGATTGGAACCAGGTTCTTAGGCTTAGCAGTCAGGCGCCTTAACCACTAAGCCATCTCTCCAGCCCATGTCTTTCTTAAACATAGCCTATATGTCGAATTCCTTGGCTAGGAATAGAGTGCCTGCAGCTTTCCACGATGGCCATGAATGCTTCTGGTAACATTCTTGGATCATGGCTGTGTTCTTTGAAAAAGTTACAGCTCAGTTTTGCATGTGCTTGAACAAGGGAATGTTTCATCGTTCTCTCTCCTGAAACCATTCTGTATTACACAGTGACAGAGAAACTAAAATGTAGATGGCTGAATGTAAAATGTTCCAGATGTACAGGTTGACTTGCATTATAACAAACAGCTTTCAAGGGAACTGATCCATTTGCCCATGACTTAGCTCATTCCTCTGACACAATATTTTCCATTCAATAGGTGGAATGCCCATGACATAAATACCTTCCACTAAGACCCACTTTATGTGGGTTCCACAGTCTCAACCTCACCACATAGTACTGGATACAGGGGTATAAATCAATATAAAACCAAAGTATTTAGCAATATTAATCATAGAAACTAATCAGTACAAATGGACATGTCATCCCCCACCTATTCATTACTGTTTCTGGCCACACATAAGCACAAATATACATTCTACAGACAGTTTTGCTATTATCTCAAAAGTCAATATTTCAAATTCATCTTTGCAGCTAAAATCCCTATGGTTTTGAAAGATGATGAGGAAAAAGATACATAACGAGTGCCAATCTGAAAACAAAGTTAAGAACAAGAAGATGAATTTTAACACTGTTTTAATAGAACTTTATTAGTGACTTTAATGCAAATGCCATCCTTTTTATCCTGTAGCAGAACACTTACATGAGATAAATTATTTTATGGGTAAATCTGACTAAAGATAAGTCTATTGGTATGAGTGACTTTTGTCCCAACATAGCTTCTCTAATATTTTATATCTTTTCCTAAAAATTAGCCAGTTAGATATTGATCTAAATAAAAGTTAAATGCATATACAGAATTTAAAATATGACTTTATGCTTGTGGAGGATACGGCTCAATTTTGTCACTGAAATATGCTTTGAGTTTATTTCATTGACTTTTTCTTTGTAGCTATCAAAGCACAACAGTAAAGATATAATGGTTTTGTGAAAAAGATAAAAAGTAAAGTTGTTTGACTTAAGTTACAGGGTTGGAAACAGCAAGAATAGGGTTCCTGGAGTGATGGAGTACAATGTTTAGCTTGTTATAAGAGCTGTGAAATGGTGGCAAGGGTTGAACTGAGGAGAGGGTTCGCAGAGGGAAGGTTTCAGGAAATACTACTATTACAAAACCTTGTGAGTGTTCTCCTCAGTCCATCTAGAACAGACACTATTTCTCTGAATTTTGGACTTTATCTTAGCAAAAAGTCCATTTTTTCTCTGAATTCTAAATGGTCATTTGTAGACCACAGTGCTGAAGGCATGCAGATGTACTCAGTGTTCTTAGAGTCACAAACCAGAAATGCAAGTGTGTTTTGGTGCAATTGAGACCAAAGCTCCAATTTACACATTAAATTTGGAATAATTGGAACTATAGTATCACTCACATGTTACACATATCTTTTGGATCTTTTGTCCTTCACCAAACATTTTTTATGTTAAAAACACATTGTGGATGAAAAGTAGGGATCCTGGGAAAAGTAAAGTTCGGCTTCTTACAATTTCCTCTTGCAGAACTAAGCCAGTTTTAAGTATTTTCCTTCCTCAAAATGGATTGAACCTTTTTCATGAGTCATAAATTTCTTTTGTCTTATGCAAGGTATAGAAGATGTGGATTAAACTTATTGATGATTTTACTTGTTTCTTAAATATCTTTTTTTTGGGGGGGAGAAAGACACAAAGAGAGACAGAGAGAGGGGGAGAGGAAGACAGCTAGAGATGGGGGCGCCAGCAGCCTCTCAGCTACTGCAAACGAAATCCAGATATGTGCGCCCCTTGTGGTCAAATGTGGCATTGCACCCCTTTGCATCTGGCTAAACGTGGGACCTGGAGATTGGAACCAGCGTTCTTAGGCTTAGGAGGCAGGCGCCTTAACCGCTAAGCGATCTCTCCAGCCCTTAAATATCTTTTAAAAAAATATTTTATTTATTTGAGAGAGATGGGGGGGAGTGAGAGAACAGAGAGAGAGAGAGATAATTTCATAACCTCTAGCCATTGCAATCTCCAGATACATTTGACACCTTGTGCATCTGGCATATGTGTGTACTGGGAAATGAAATCAAACTTGGGTCCTTAGGCTTCATAGGCAAGACCCTAAACCACTAAGCCATTTCTAGCCAAATTTTACCTGTTTTATATGAAATATAAGTCAGTTTATCATGCCCTTTGAAGCTATCCAAAGGATGGATTTATATATATATATAATATAATATTATATATATATATATATATACATATATATATATAATATATATATATACATATATATATGTATTTCATTGATAGTAATCTAATCTTTATTACATGCATGTACACCTGCCTCAGATCAGAAATTACATTTACAAATTAAATTTACAAATTTCTTCCATTATTGCCACACCAATCTAACCATTTCATTACATATAAATTCCTGGTATAATAATTTGAATTTGGTATAATGGAAATGATAACCCAATTAAAAATCACGATAATTAAGAAAACATTTTTTTTTAATTTAAGTCTAGGCTAAGATTAAATATCTTTAAGAAGGCAGCAATTATTTATGAATTGATTATTTATTATGAATAATTTCAATATATTCTATGGTTTCTTTCAAGTCAATGATGTACTATGTCATTGAACTTACCTTCAACATCTTCTACTCTACCCCAGGACTTCTTTCTTTCACTGTTTTATTCATTTCTACTTTTTGTTAACTTCTCAAATACTGAATCTGCCATTTGGTCCAGAGAGTCTTGCAATCCATACTTAATAAGGTATGTTTATATAACTGGTATTTAGAGGATACACAGTGATGAAGAAGGAATTTTGGTACCAATATGCCCAAAACCATAGACTCATTTTACATGAGAATTTGCCTTTAGGCCATTTCTATGAGGAAATTTGCTTAGATGTAGGGGAAATGGAATTATCTAATCTCCCTCTCCTCTCTAAACTTGAGATACAGTACATGGCCTACATTTTCAAGGACATTTTTCCTCTAGAATTTAAAACCTTGTTCTTTCTGTGATATTCATTCATTCATTAAGACAACAATGTACACTAAGGTCTGCTGTATATTAGACACTACCACTAGGAACAGAAGTATGCAGTTCCTTTTGACAGAGAGCTCCTACTTCAACAAGGAATTCAAGTGCATGACTTTAATAACATAACTTACATGAATGAAAAAGATTAAAGGGAAAGATGTAATCTTATCATAGAATTGCCAAAAATAAAAACAAATAAAAAAAGATTAGAGTTTCTTAGCAGATGTATTATGGAAATTTCAACACAAATAACATACAAAGCAGCCAGAAGGAAAATAAAATGTGTGTGATATAGTAAACGGGCAAAACATGAGTGTTGGGTAAAAAGCATCACAGATGGAAGATGAACAGGCCAGAAAACAGCAGTAACAACCCCCACCCTTTGCCCCAAGACAGATGACACTGCACTGAGAATGTTCATTGATATTAACGTGTGAGCATACACAAAAGGAGTTTTGGAGAACAGTGAAAAGTTATGACAAGGGACAGATAACCAGGAATATCATGAATAATCTAGTAATTTTGCATGTTAGAAAAATGACTTTGGCTGCTTATGTAAGTTTGATTTGAATTAGAAAAACCAAATTGTGGAGATAAGTTAGTAGACATTTGATCCACTTTCCTTTAATAATTTGCCTTTCATTTCACAATATATTGCCCTAGGGAACTAAAAGTTTGTTCATAGATATTTTTAGCTACTGATATACTGCTATGCTGTTTGAGTAGTCAATAAGTGTCCATGAATAGTAATATGTTATAAATTTTATTTTAACCAAAATATATTACTAGCACATTTCCTCGTTTTTCATTAATAATCTTTTTATCTTATACTAATTTTAGACTTAAAGAAAAATTACAATAATGGTATAAAGGGTCTCCAAATACCACTTGCTCAGTTCCTCCTTATGTTTTAATTTCTGATAAGCATGCCTTAAGCTCAATTTTAATTCGAAGAAAAGATTCTACTCTATGCTATTTCTATCTTTTATTTCCTTATGTTTACTAGAACCAAATGATTTGTTAATTGATTTAAAACTAATGATATATTTAAACAAAGGCTTACAAGAAGTTAAAGAATCTCAGATATTATTGAGTGACAAAATAAAATAGTTCATAAAATATAAGTTGTTACATGTTACACTAAGGTAATGTCAACACATGTAGTATCATAAAAGTTATAGTTTGGTTATCATATAAAAAATAGTAGAAAATTATAGTTATAATTTTTATTAAAATTTTGTTTTCCCAATAACTATTCTATTTGACACAAAGTCTCAGTAGTAGGAGGAAAAATACATAATTGCAAAAGGTTAAATGACTATTTTATTATACAAACAGTAAACATTGTTAAAATTATACAATGCTTTCTATAACTTTAATTCTAAACAGAAAATCATTTTTCTATGTATTCTATGTATTATAAGTCAAAATATATTATATTTACTGTATGAGACTTATTTTATAATTATCATAAAATGATAATTTTAATTTTTAAAATCAGTCTGTTAGCACTGTTAAGGGAACAAAACAGATACATTATTTTCTTTTTATTGGGCTAATAGAACCATAATTTTTCTCAAATTCTTTGTAATCAGTTGTTCAGGATTTTATATACAATACTTTTGGAGATGATCATCAACCTAACTTCATGTTATGTTTGCTTTTGCCATTCCACCATTGTGGTGGGTAGAATATGAATATATGCCCCCCATAGCATGAGGTATTTTTGTTTAACTGTGCAACTTGAGTCTCCAGAAGGCAGCTGGAGGAAGTGACACTGGAAGTGGATCTTTTAGTGAGCCCTAAGATGTATTCAGAAGAGTTTTAACTCTGGCTGTTCATGTTTGCTGACTGTTAGAGATTCATGTCTTATACATCTGTGGAAGTGAGTCAGCTTCTTATGTCATTGATGGTGTTTCCCCTGGAATTTGTAAGCCTGAAATAAACCTGTTTCTCCCATAAACTGCTTCTGGTTGGATGTCCATCCCAACAATGATAAAATAACTGCAACAATCATGATAAAAATAAAAGATTTCTACATAAGAACTTGTCATGTAGCCACCAGCTATCCATCTAGTCAAATGGGACTTGAAAATACATGATAATTAAAATATCCTATCAGATCCTAAAGTTGTATAGTTTCTCAAATATTTCCATATACTTAAAATTCACGGTCATTAAGAGAAAGATTTTATTTCCTACATGTATTTTAAAAGTTTATTTTTACTTATTTAATTATTTAGAGAGAGAGAGAGGTAGATTGAAAGAGAGAGAATGCACACACCAGGACCTCTAGCCACTGCAAACAAACTCCAAATGCATGGCTTTACATGGATACTGGAGAATTGTACCCAGATCCGCAGGGTTTTCAGGCAAGCACCTTAAACTATGACCCATCTCTCCAGCCCCAAACTTAATTTTTTTAATATTAATCAGATCCTTGGTGAAATTAGAATGTTTCCTCTGGCCTTCATCATCCAGAGGATGAACCTCAGATATAGGGCACATCCTAGGCAAGTGTTCTACCACTGAGCTACATCCAAGCCCAGTGCACATTTAGAATCATGTACTTTTTATGCTAAGCATGGAGAGCTATGATATGGAAATATGCATAGATAAACTTATAGACTGCTACCAAAGGGGACAGAAGATAGAGTTGCTAGCCATATTTATCCTCATTCCAAAAAAATAGCAATTATTAATTGTGTTATTAATATATCATCTTTCTTATTCGTCATAAATGACCAGTGTGTATTTTTCACTTACCCATTGTCAGAGACAATTCTTTAAACCCATTCTCATAGACAATACTTTCATATTTTTATTCATTAATTCAGTATTCTAAAAACTGAAAATTATAAATCTGAATATTAATATTCTCAGGATAGCTGTGTTTATATTATATTTTCAATAGAAGTTATTCGACATTTTATGAATTATTGAATTCCATAGGGTTCATAATGCAACAGGGACAAATGAAAATTTGATGTGCAAATAATATTTAAAAATATATTATTAATTAAAATATTATTTAAGGAGATAGATTAGCGTCTAAAAGCTCTTGCTGAACAAGAATGACAAGTAGAGTTTAGATCCCCGGAACTCGGGAAAACAGGATGCAAGTATTACATGCATCTGTGCTTCTAGCAAACCTAGCGCAATGGCAGGATAAGAAGATTTGTGAAGCTTATGGACCCAGCTAGTAAAATGTTTGCAGTGGCAAACAACAAGGGACACCCTATCTGAAACAAGGCAGAAAGAAAGGACCCATTTACTGAGGTTTTTCCTGACCTTGACATATACAATATGGTATAAGTGTGCATGTACATGTACATACATACATACATACATACAATGTACATGTATCATACAAGAAAACCCCCACATAAATATTATTTCATTCCTGTTCTAAACTGGTCACATCAAACTACAGTTCGGGTAGTGTGTCCAGGAGAACTTACAAAGTGACATAAAGCCAGAATAAATAATAATAGAATAATAGGTTGTGCAGAACCTATCACTTGTAATCATGGAGACCACACATAAACAACTGCTACCCAAACCCATATGCTTTACATAAAACACAAAGCTCTTATAAAATTTTCACACAGAAAACCCTTACTTATTCAAAGCTTGAAGAGAAGAAATTCCAAAGAGAACTAATTAGTAAAAATATAATAATATAGCAAAACTAATACCTCAATGTAGTAGAAAATAGTTATTCTTGGAAAACCAGGGATACTGATTTTACAGAGTTGTTTCTTAATATTATTTCTGAGAACAAGTGTAGAGGGAAATTGAGACAATGGGAACTCTCAAGCATGTAAAAATGTTATTGAACATAGTGGCAATTGTCACCATCTTATAATGGTTGTGTGATCAGCTGGCCAATGGGAGATTAAAGCAATAATCATAAGGAAAAAAATCTAGGTCACTTATAATAACAATTTTAGAGAAGAGTAATAGAGTCTGTAATAGAATCTTGCAATGTTATTATTTAATTACTCATATCAAAATAGGAGGAAGTACTAATGTGGTAATTCTTTTCCCCTTATTATTAGTTGGCTTCTGAGTGTATGTTACACCTTTCAACAGTCTCATTGAAAGCATATTTATGACTAATGATGATTAATATTATGTGGTGTGATTTTGATTCATATTTGCCTTTCTTCTTAGAATGTTGATATATTTAGACAAAGTACCATCATGTATTAAATGGAGTGACTAGATAAATAAAAATCACCCTTGTAACCATCTGTCTACCAATCTGCCAACTATAAGAATTATGATTCCTTCTTTCATATCAGCATGTCATTTCCAAAATGAAATATTCTGAAGAACTGTCAAATTTTTAATCATGTTTAATGGATAGATGCCAGGATAATAGCAGTAATACAACCAATTTAAGTTTATTTTGTAGTCTTATATTTAACATATGAGATAAATTAGAAATTAAAATCCAAAACATGAAACAAGTTAAATTAATGAACAAAGGGAAATGTAACTTTTAGTAGATTCTGTTATAGAATGCAGGTCATCTCTTAGAATTTTATATGAACTTATAACTAATATAAATTATATAGAAGTGTCATATTATTGATCTCCAGTACAGTTATCTTTTCTCTGACAATATCCATATATTTCATTCATATATTATTTTCCCAGCTACAGTGTAGTAGGCATTTCTAATACTTTGAGACCACTCATATTTTGCATACTTCTCTGTTCAGAAATTACCCTAATTAGCACAATATCAGTAAGAAGTCTCTTAAAAACATGAACCCTGAAAGACTCCACCTAAGCATTTGCCCAATCTCAGAATGGACTTCAATTTTTCCTTGTTCATATATAAAAGGTAAAGCACAGGCTAAATGTGAGATTATTGTTATCAGAGATCAGAAAAGTGCATAGATGTTTGTAGCATCCAGAGATAATAGAATCAACCAGATAAAACCAAGCCAAGATTTCAATCATAAAGAATTATTTGGTTTTATTTAATATATGTTCATGACTGTATAAACATGATAATATACTTAAAATTATATATATATATATATTCCAAAGTATCTTGCCAGAACTAAAATTAACAAAGGAAAATATAGTTCATATGTATATTTACTCAAACTGTGACTACATACACACACTCAATTTTGGCAGAGGATAAAAAGTATGGAAAGTAAAATATCTTCATATGTAGATATTTATATGATCGTGAAATAGTCTTTTCTTTCTACTACATTTATCATTTACATTAATCCATATATTTCTATTTAATATATAGAAAAATACAGTTATCTCAGGTATATTTAATACATCTCAAGCTCCCAAGTAAATGTTTAAATTCCCCCAAAGCACTGACCCTCCACATTTTCTTCCATGTGCAATCCAAAAGTGGGACATCATTTAAAGGTCAATCTGTCCCTCCATGTATATTAATGTGCTCAGAACCAAATTGACTTCAGGGGATTGGGGCTGCTGAAAGGAAAACCCCAGGGTGGATGCCCATCTATATGAACATCATCATGTGCTGGAGTTGTCTAGGAAAAGTAGGAAATATAACAACCAAAAGAGAATAATGTTCTGATCAATAGATTTCAAAATGATAGATCGATCTATCACAGTAAAACAAATGTCAAGTAAATGAACATTGCAACAATTAATGTTCATTGACAACTTAACTGGAGTTTAGAATCACCTAGAAGATGCAATCTGGGTATTTCTGAGGATATTTTAAAATAAGTTTAATTGAGGATGGAAGCTTCACCCTAAATGTGAGAAACACCATCTCATATGCTGGGGTCCTGTGCTGAATAAAAAGGTAAAAACAAGCAGGTGATCTGATGGCACTGAATCTTACTTATTTTTGCTACTTGATAGAAGAGTCAATGTGAACAACTGACTCACGCTCTTGATACCTTGCCAGTCCTCCACGATGGACTGACTGTACCTTTCAAACTGAGAGCCAAATGAGCTCATCTTTACTTAAGTTGCTTTTTCCCAGCATTTTCTCATGGCAATGACAAAAGGAACTAAAACAGACATATACAAAATAATTCTTGGCAATGAGACATAAAGTGAAATATATGATATATTTATGCACTGAGAGATGATAGAAGTAGAAAGAGAAGAAACTTGGAGAGCTATACAAAGTCAAAAAAATAATGGGAATAAAGAAAATAGGTTGAAATGCACCTTCATGTGAGTGATGTTGAAAATCATTTGCAAATTTTCAAACAATGTGACTATCATCACAGCTAAACATTCATAATTAATCACATACTGGGCAAGGTGTAACTCAGGAGTATAGTACTTGCCTGGAACATATGTGACTCTGAGATCTCCAGCACACCAAAGCAAAACAAAAACATCCTGACATAGTTATGTACATGGCCAAACAAAATGAGTCATGAGCAGTTCTTAGGACATTGAAACAGGCAGGCACACTTTAACTTTCTGCAAAGTTAAGCTTTTTTGACTAACTTCATTTCAAATTAAACACTCTTTAACCATTGGAATCCTTAGATTTGACTTCTCTTTTGAAGAAAGTTAATTCCTGAATTTGAATAGGCAAACTAGACTTTATACTGTGAAACTGAGTCGTGGCTGCAGTTCTGATTTAAGAATGCAAAGCTCCTGGCAGGGTAAAAATCCCAAGAGTCCCAGTCCTTCACTGAACACGAGGTACAAATGGTGGTCGTATACATTGGGGCCACCCTTCATTCACATTCAATTTCACACCTTTATTTATCTCACTTCTGAGCTCAATACTACAGATATAATTACAGGTTTAATTTTGAGTATGAATAACTACACACACACACACACACACACACACACACAAATCTCATACACACAAAACACTGATGTACCAAAAAGAATATGCTGTCAAAGCCATATTGCATATCATGACTTTGATGCCAACTTCCAAAATTTTCTAACTGAGAATAGAATACATGATCTGATTCTTTATTTTATTGAGCCTATATGTATCAAAATAATTTGCCATTAAAAGTATGAAAGTGTTCTAGGGAAGAGTTCAGAAATATGACAACTTGAAAATGAGGACCTAGAATAATACATCAAACTGGTTGCTTTGGCTAAAGAAGGAAGAGCATACACAATGACTGATTTCATACTTTTAAACTGTCATTTTTGGTTTTGTTTTGTTTTGTTTTCCTTTTCTTGCTTTTGATATTTATGTCTATTACATTTCAGTCACATGTCCATAGAATTCCCAATCAAGTATTCTGTAACCCATTTACTTAAGCATTAGTGATCAAAATTATTAATGGGGCTTTTTAGGGAAATGTTTTTAGAATGGTAGGGTGTTGTTATTCTCTCCTTGCTTATCAAAAAGATAGTTGTTGTTCACAGAGAACATTCTCATTACATTTAAAAGTAAAATCACACATTGTAATATAATGTTTTAGCTTTTATATTTTAGTTACTTAAAGAATGAGTATATATAATCCTATTATTGCTTAAGAGTTAATAAACACTAAAAGACTTTTTTTCAGTTCTTTATTTAACTTACTCTATTGGATCAAAATGTTACAAACTGTCCCAAGTTTGGATAGGACATAGCTTTTGATTTTTTTTTCCCTCCATGTCAGTACTAACTAGCCAATTTGGGGTAAATACTTGTAAGTTCTGTACATATTTAAAGAACAAAGGCAGAAATGTCATGGTATTTTTTTTTTTTTAATTTTTAAAGAGTGAATCCAGGACAGTCTTTTATAGTGAAATATATAAAACTACTAGTGATGAAAGGAATGCCAATAACAGAAAAGAGTCTTCCAGCTAACATAGAACCTGACAGATAATTAACTTTTTGCATCAGCTGGAGTTGTTAAAAAATACCTTCTACAATAACTACCAAAAGTCATCATTAATATTATAGAAGATCTTTCATGAAACAAAATTATGTGACAGAAAATATGAGTAAAATTTCATTTACATAGGAGTAGAGAAAATTCACATTTTTATTTTTCTATCTTTAAGAAATATCACAACAGAAATAAATAATTTAATTGGATGCCAGAAAAGTAGGCCAACCATAACTTAATCTTGCTTTTATATTGAATTATAAGGCAAAGTATCAAAATACATGAATCTGATTACTAGAATTTATTAGGAATGTGATATCCAGTAAGTGACAAGGTTCAGTAGCAATGTTTAGAGAGCTCCGCCTGAACACTGAAGTGTATACTTATCATTCCTGCAGTAATAAAACTTAGTTTTTGCTCATATGCACATTTTATTATTATTACTTAAAAAACTCTTTTCCAATCCTTTCTTTAAGAAAATTGTGTCAGCTATTTGAATAAAATTTGAACATATTTTGACCTTATTAATGAAAAACCCTTTATATCCTTTCCAAGTGATGAATACATAATTTATGATAACTATATATAATATATTGCACATAATTTACAATTTTTAAGTAACAAGGAGATGCACTTCATTAAAGGGGGGGGAGAATGGTTGTAACATGTACATGGGGCAACATGAGGGCATGTGCAAGTAGCTCACAGATGGACAAGGCAGTGGGAGAGGACCACCATGTAATCAGCAGATGGGCAGAACAGGATAAAAGCATTCCTTATGAGCATTAAGCAGCTAGACCAGAGGTTAAGTCTTGCCACTTGGCATATGGTAAGATGCTCTTTCTATCAGCTGGAATTTGTACCACATTTTTGGCAATGTTGGGAAGAGGAGTTGTAAAATCTGCATCGAACATTTGGTTCCAAATTTAGCAATATTGTCAAAGATAATGTTGAGGGCTCTGATTTTGTAAGTTATGTGACTCTTATTTGTTGGTCATAAATGACATTATTTAATATATACAAAAGAATTTTAAAATGACTTAAGAGCCTTAAAATTCACAAGTGGACATAGAATTAATGTGAAATTTTCAAAGGATCCAATAACATTAATAGTAAAACTCTTAAAATAAAAATCTAACTCAATTTTGCATTCAGCTAATGAAAGAGTTCATTCATGCACACTTTCTAAAATTTGGAGGTACTGTTAATATTTTATTGAGGTATAAATAAGTAATACCACGTGTTTTATAATATAACTTATCATTTCCATCTTAGTTTGTTTACTTTCCCAATCAAAAGAAGATAAACATTGTAATCCAAATTTAAAGCCTTCATTAATCTCACCCCAAAGTTTCTAAAAGCTATAGTCTAGTTATTGAGTTTTATACATCTCCATTCTTTTGTGGCATTTTCTGAAATAAGACTTTTTCCCATCTGGGACTCATCATCCATTACAGTCCAATCTTAAACATTCTTGAAAACTCGTATGAATATTTTAAAAATTATTATTATTTTATTTATTTTTTGGAGAGAGACAGACAGACAGAGAGGGAGAGGGAGAGGGAGACAGATAGAGATGGGCATGCCAGCAGTCTCTCAACTGCTATGAATGAAATCCAGATGTGTGCGCCCCCTTGTGGGCAAGTGAGGCATTGTGCCCTTGAGTCACTTTGCATCTGGCTGAATGTGGGACCTGGAGATTGGAACCAGGTTCTTAGGCTTAGCAGACAGGCACCTTAACAGCTAAGCCATCTCTCCAGCCAGTATGAATATTTTAAATGAATATATTTGGATTCTCCCTTCTCCCAATTCCCATTCTACTAACCTTAAGTTTTAGTAATACTTTTTCTCTTGTTGCAGTTTTAAAAAATGACTCTTGCTATGTGACTAAATTTAATTTTTGGAGAATTACTTGGATCTACCACAAAGTAAGTATTCAAAATCTTATGAATAAAAATATTCAGAGTCATAGAGAAATTCCTGAAACTATAATTACCACTTCATGTTTTTATATTAATTCAATAACATAGAATCTATCATACTAGCAGAAGTATTTTACATACTTGCTTAAGACATATTTCTTATTTTAAATGTATTTTAAAGGTATAAAACAAAACACATTTGAAAGTTACAAAACATTTTATACTCAGATGTTGAAAAATCCTCAATTAATATATTAAAAATATATATTCAGTCTATGTGGAAATATCTTAACAAATATAAATTTAGGAAAAACTCTTCTTAATCTATGATACAAATAAGTTAAAGAGAATCAAATTGTTAAATTGTCAGGGCTTTATGGGCATGATTTGACTTCCTGCCTGTGTGCTGCACCTCACCTGAAACAGCATTCAGTCTTTGTCTCAGCACTAGCACAAAAGTGAGAAATATTAGATATGTAATTATCTGTACATCCTTGTCAAGAGTTTATGTTAGCAAACTGTTTTTAAACATACCCCTGGAAAATATTCCAGTCCTCAAAAGGTTTATTTATTTAATTCTTATTAAAAGAAAGCAGTTCAGACAAACAAAAGGAAAACAAAGGGAAAAGAAATGGCAGAACAAAAGAAAAGCATCCCCACCATGAGGAGGGAACATCAAAATATACAATAAAACCTAAAAAATTAATATCAAAAATGCCCAATATTGGAAATAAAAGTGACTTTTTTTCCAAAGAAGATACATGGCCAAAAAGTATAAAGAAAATGCTCAACCGTACTAATTATCATTAGTAATTACCAAGGAAATGCAAATTTTAACCACGTGGGATAGCACCAAACACCTGTCAGGAAGGCCAGCTTCAAATGCCAAAAAGTAACAGGTATTCATTAGGAAGTAGAAGCAAGGGAGTGAGCATTGCTGCTGCTGTAGGGGGGATGTAAGGTGGGAATAAAAGCATATAAAGTCAGGCAGATCAAAGCAGAGATTTGACTTGAGAAAATCTATATTCAAGAAGTCTTAATTACTTTATCACATTTGGATATTTGCTTTGATATTTCCTAATTTCCCATTTTGTCATACCATCATTCTGTATGGTTTGCCTCAGAATGTGAAAATCTTCAAATATGAAATTAAAAAAAAAATCATCGTTTTACATTACCTGTACTGACTTCAGATAATCCAATCTTATAAGCATGCAAATGTTTCTGAATAGAAAACATCTGGATCTCCATTTTTTAAAACTCTGTGTGTTTGTGAGTGGATGGATGTGCATCAAGTGTATGTAACTAGGAGGGCTACTCCACATGTCTGCCCTTGCCTCCCACTTTGCTTAAGGCTGGTGTCTTATTCAAGGCTGTTTACACTAGGCTTCCTGACCCACAAGCTTCTGGGATTCTCTTCTCTGTCTCCCATTTCATGTTAGAAGCACAGGGCAGGATATGTGCCTTTATGTGGGTTCTGAACTCAGGTCATTACACTTGCACAGCACCTATACTCACTGAACCATACCCCTAACCCCTGATAATATCTATTATTTTTTAAAGAAATATTTTCATTTTACCTTATTTATGGCAAACAGAGAAATGCAGACACATACATACATTCAGAGAGAGAATATTGGCACACCAGGGTCTCTAACTACTTCAAACTCCAGATGCATGTGCCACGTTGTACATCTGGCTTTTACATGGAATATGTTGTGAATCAAACATGGCTTTGTAGTCAGTCACCTTAACCACTGAGCCATTTCTCCAATGCTATTTTTTTTTTATTTTATTTATTTGAGAGAGAGAAGGAGGAAGAGGCAGAGAGAAAGAGAGAATGGGTGTGCTAGGGCCTCCAGCCACTGCAAACGAACCCCAGACACATGTGGCCCTTGTGCATCTGGCTTACATGGGTCCTGGGGAATTGAGCTAGGTTCCTTAGACTTAATGGGCAAATGCCTTAACTGCTAAGCCATTTCCTCAGCCCTACTATTATTCTTTTTAACAAATACTTAGCTTTCTCATTAGCCATCAAAATTGAACTTATGATTTTGAGTTGGATATATAAAATTAGCTGTTGTTTGATTTTTTACCCCCTTTGGGACTTCTCATTGCTTCATCAAACATGTTTTTCAAATAAATCTCAAATTTAGGACATATTTAGTCATTTTTGAAGCCTCTAGAGTTTACAACATAATTAGACAAAGGAAAGTGAATTTTCTAAAATAAAACTGCCAGGAGACACTGTGTCCATCAATATTGTGATCTTCCCTTTTGGACAGCCAGATGCCATTTCCCTGTCATTACTGCTGTGCAGGTGCCGAGGATGTGCCTGTCTTGGGGCTCACTCTAGAATAATAAACAAATAAACCTAGACAGGGACTTATTACCTGTACTTTTTTTCTTCCCTCCCAATAGAATATTACTCTCCCTGTGTAGTGTAGCATGGGATTAAGGAAAGAATGGTGTGGGTACTTCTAGGACCACCAACAGTTTAAGTGGGCCACATCATAAACCCACCATCCACTGAGACTAGTGCACAAACAAGGTAGGACCAAAGTGTCCTGCTGTGGTGAACTAGTGGTCCAAGACCACAAGAAAATGAGCCACAAATTGTGCTGGCTGAACACTTCCAATCCCTAGGGGCCACCAGTTTTCACTGGCATCACTGAAGGGATGGTTCCTTCCAGCCCAGTGTTAGCTTTCACTGTCCCAACTATGAGTTCAAGTTCTGTACTACTGCCTGCCCTAGGCCTCAGTGGAAGCATCCTGGCTCTTCCTTCTATTGGTTGAGGTTGGACAAATAGACCCTTGGCCATCTTGTAATGTGGGTCTGAAGGGTCAGGCTGTGATGCTAGCCTGGTGACAAGGCAGAACTGGCTTTACATGGCATATAAATAAAACCCAATGTCACAGAGTATGTTTGATTTGAAATACTATATTTGTTATAAATTATGCCCTTGACTAAATAGGATAATTAAGCTTTAATATACATGGTAGGTAATTTTTGGAGTATATTTGAATTTAAGGGATTTAAAACTATAAATATATTTTCCTCTCCATGCATCTTGAAATTCTCTGAATGTAAAAATGTTCCTAAAATGACACTACCTAATTGGAAGCCAGCCATTAATCTTAGATTCTGACTTCCTACTTTGCAATTTCATCAAATGTTTTATTCAAAAGTGGCTTAAACTACCATTTAACCCACACTCTGTTATTAACCTTCTTTTATTTCAAAATATGCAATATGAAAAATTTCCTCAGGAAACCATGACAGATTTGACCTTTATTAAAGATACTTGAAATGAGCAACAGCTGTGCTTTCTCAAATTCTTTGTTTTGTATTGGAAATAGATATAGGAGAAAGTAGACCCTTACTGTTACTGCAGAGGGCCAGTGAAACTTCAGCTTACTAGGTGGATGTACTAAGCCTGTTCTCTCAAACACTGGGCAAAACTTATTTGAGTGCAATCATTGGCTTCCATTACAATGTACATTCAGTTATTTTAACTTTTCACTCTGTTGGAAAGTACAGTAGTCCATGCCTCTGCTGCTTACCCACAGCTCTGATTACTGAAGTTTCAGTTACTAGCAGTCAACCATAGTAACAACAACAACAAAAAAAAATTAAATAGAAATTAGCAGTAATTTTTAAGTTGCATACTTTTCTGAGTAGCATGATAAAATCTTGGACCATTTGACCTAGGATATGATCAACTATTGTCCTGTGTATCTACACTATATATACCACCTACCCTGTTGTCACTTAGGAAATCTTGTTAATAATCCTCGTGGCTAGTAGACAATCTGTCATGGTACAACTATACATATGATCAACTAATCTATGGTTTGCATAATAATAACACCAGAGCTCAAGAGTAGTGATATCTCTTGCTATACTGTTTGAGCAAAGTGCTTCAGTGAAAATTCATGTGATTTTTAAAGAAGTGTTAAGCAAGATCATTAGGAACTATAGTAACAGTAAATCTTTAATCTCTGAAGATATGGAGAAGGTAACAAGAAGAAAAGAATTTATTGGTAGTGTTGCTCCAACCAAAGTCACAGCTACAGTGCATGGTTTGAGAGGTTCATACAGTCTGCAGATCATTTCATACTATCATAAGGTGTGACAGAGTACAATCCAGTGCTCTGAAATGGACCACATTCACAGTTTTTACTAAACTATTTTGATGCTGTTTTTAATCTCTTACTTTACCAAGTTTGCACGTTAAACATTATCTTTCATATGTAAATATAGGAAAAGCAACAATCCTATAGAGATCAATACTGAGCATGGTTACAATTATCCATCCTTACTGCCTGGGGTTACATCCTTCCTAGATAAAGGGAAACAATACAGTGTTTCATCATGATGCCAGGATGGAAGAGCTGAAGAGTTTTTTTTGTTGTTGTTGTTGAGGTTTCAGTATGGGCCTACCAGAACAATGTTTAACTATAAAAACTAGCCTGTGGAAGAAGTACAGATACTACTGCTTCTCCTTCCCATTCATAACACCAAACTTTATGTGAAACAACTGACTACAGAGTTAATATAAAATAAGCTTCAAAAATGTAAGTGCCATTGGTAGCAAATATATATATATATATCAGGTTCTTTAGCCCAACATTCCTTTCATTATATTTATTACTCATCTAATACTACAAATCTTATGTTCTATATGTACATTACAATTACTATTTAAACCACAGGAAGAAACTCTCCATCTTAAAAGCTCACACTGAATTGTTTAAAATTGCCAAGTTTCATACATGGGAATATTTCTAATTTTTTAAAATGTTATATTTTATGTAGACATTTGAACAAATTTCCCATGCCTCAATACCTGTTTATGAACTTATGAAATATAAGTTTGAAATGGTTGGAAAGTGTAAGACCATATTTAGCAAAGAAAAAATTTCCTGCCTAAACATAATGACCATTAAGAAAAATTAAAAAACAAGGCCGGAGAGATGGCTTAGCAGTTTAGGGGCCTGCCTGCCAAGCCTAAGAATGCCTATCCGATTCTCCAGATCCCACATTCTCCAAGTCCCAAGTCTAGCCAGACGCAAGTGGTGCAACCATACAATGCCAATCTTGCCCACAAGGGGGCATACATGTCTGGAGTTTGTTCACAGTGGCTGAAATGGCTCTGACTCCCCATTCTCTCTCTCTGCCTCTTCCTCTCTGTTTCTTTCTCTCTCTCTCTCTCTCAAAAAAAAAAATTAAAAAAATTAAAAACATATGTTTAATAAAAAATTTACAAATGTTTCATTTCAATATGTGAGACGCAGAGGTAAGAGGATTGCCATGAGTTCAAGGACACTCTGAGACTACATAGTGAATTCCAGATCAACCTGGGCTAGAGTGAGACTCTACCTGAAAAAAACAACAAAAAAAAAATTTCATGCCTATACTAGTACAAGGGCTTCAGTACAATGTGTCTAATCTAAATGTTAAGCCTTCACAATATCATTAAATATGAATTTATTTGTCCATTTATAGTTTTTTTTTTTTAAACTTTGCTACTAAATCATTAGCACTGCATTTAAAAAATCGCAATTTTTGCAGCTGGCAAAATGTAAGATTAGAATGATTACATTAGGTTATTTAATGTAATCTAAAATTAAGTGGAAAAGTCAGTAAATCAAAGCACAAATTATACAATGTCTCAAGTTACTCATCAAGGTCTCTTGTTTATAGCATGCATAGCTGTGATTAATTCATGAACATTTGAGATGTGGGAATTATCACATAGTTTTGGAGATGATGCTTGCCTGGAAGTGTATTATGATATTTTCAGGAGGGAAAAAAAAAAAAAAAAACAAGGAGAATGGAAAACATTGAAAAATAAATTACAGAGGATGCTGTCTGGAAAGGGTTAGCATTTCTTAAGCTTGTGAAGCCAGAGAGGAGAAGAAATCCTTGTCAATGGAGGTTTCTGTGATTTTGTATTGCACATACATCAAATCAGGATAGAAAATACCACAGATAAATATTGCATTGTGTGATAGTGTACTCTGAATAAGAATGAGGGGGAATTCTAAATGTCAATGCATAATGGATATTTCACAGGTGCCTTTTATTCTAATTTATTTTCTTATTTTATACTGATAGTTACTGAAATAATGACAGCCTGTACCAGTCGTGACTTCTTGGAAGATATTTAACTCAAACTTTCAAGTTCTAAATGAATAAATCACACCTAGCCATTGAGAAAGTTAGCTTGCAAAAAAGATCAATTTTACTGATTGAGTTTAATTGAAATAAAGTTAATTATTTAATGTAGAGGCACCATGTGATTAACAGTGTCTCTAAAGCTCAAACAAATCTACATATTACAGACAGAGTTCAACTTAATTTGCTGGAAATAAAGTTACTTTTCTTCAAGTATTATAAAATGTGTGGATTTTAATAAATAACATTCATTAAGCGCACACTTGCAATATAATTAACATTATGCAGTCAATTTCCTGTCTTAGACGCAAATATCAAGTAATTCTATTTAGGAAATGCAAACCAAAATAAAGATAAAACATTACAAACCATGAAAAGTAGGCAGAAATCACTACCAAATTGAAACAAAAGGTATATTTAATATCTTCATTAAGCTATATTAAATTTCCAAATGAACTAATTTTCTTTGAGTAAATACTGTTTGTAACCAAAAGATTTAGGAAACCTGCTCTGAAAATCTGTGACTCCTCTAGCTTCAGAAATTTAACTTTAGAAAAAGATGCCATAGAAATATAAGCAAAATTCCATACTCACTTTGCTTTCATGTATTTCATAATCTGTGATGCTACTTTCAGAATCAATGAATTTATGGATCACAAATATATCTATTAGGTATCCGGGTGGAAGACAGTTTAATTTACTCTTGTTTCAAATGTTATTCTGTTTTACATGTTTTGTTTATTTAATTGTTCCAAAGTCTAACTATTATCTTTGTAATCAAACTGTTTATCAAGCATTCTATGACCTATCATAGTACAATCTACGTGCAATATGATCTGAAATGTAAAAAAAGTGTAAAACATGAATAACATTTTTTAAGGATTTAGATTTTTAAATAATTGAAGTCCAATGCAGAAAATTTCAATTGAATTGTGAAATGGAAAACATAATTTAAATATAAAACAAAGCATTGTGTTATTGCAAAAGAAACAAAAACAACTATTTTCCTCAGGACATACACACTCAGATAAAAGTTCTTACATGTGTAGCAGAAAAAATTAAATTTTGTCCACTGTTCCGTTCTAGTTTATATATATGTGTGTGTGTGTGTGTGTGTGTGTGTGTGTGTGTGTGTATCTGATATTTAAACCTGATATATGCTATTAAAATAAAACACTTCAACCACTTTGGTGGTTTATGTGGAAATTGAACCCAAGGCCATGTGTATGGTAGGAAAGCACTCTACTACTGAGCTACATCTGCAGTTCTTCACTTTATTTATTTCAGATTTATATAAAGGAGAATTTCAGAGATTGCCTTATTTTATCCAACTATGCTAACATCAGATTATTAAATTTTAAGAAAAAATAATTATGCATTATTTTCTTATTTTATGATTAAGTAAATCACTTTTGAAATGCAGAATACTTTGGAAGCAGAGAGAGTGCATTACAAGGCAATGCATTTGTCCTACTGAAGCCAACATGCTCTGCAATTTTCATTACTCATCCTAAGTTTGAAGACCAAATATGCATTCAAAGAATCATGTTCATTACAGTTATTCTACCATGTCTGCACATTTTGTAAATAGCAAATATAAAAAAAGCAAGTCCTTTTTGATTTAACACCTGTGAAAATGTCTTCCAGCCTTTAATGACCTGCTCTCTTACATAATGAAAGGTCCTTTGTATTTACTTTCTGCTTTTCTTTCTGTCGTGCATGGATTATTCTATAGCACAGTAGTTTAAAGACAGTGAGAGACCTTTCAAAAAATAAAGGAAAAGGAAGGCTACAGGGTGAAGAATAATTATGAAAGATACCTAATATCTACATCTGGCCTCCACATGCATGTTCACATATGTGCACACATGTGACTATGTATATATACATATAACATACACATAAAACTACACAAAAATGGAGCAGGCCTTTAGGAGATACCTCACTAATTAATATGCATGTTTTCTAAGCATGAGTACCTGAAATTAATTTCAGAATCCATGTTCATTACACAGTGTATAAATAGAAACAAATATGTGGTACATTGGTAGAAGACCACGTTCATCTAGAATATATGACAATTATGTAAAACGTGTACTAAACTGCAGAGTTATAAACTATATGAAGAAAAATGACAGAATCGAATGGAACAAACACACAATACTACAATAACAATTGAAAATATTGATAAAACACTTCCAATAAACAATACAGCTAGACAGAAGCTTAGAAAGTAAACCAAGGATTTGAAAAACACTAGAAACCATCTCGACCTAAAAACTATAGAGAGTATCCCCGATAGGTGAAAAGACTGGTTTACCAAACACATTATCTTTCTCTAGGAGAGACAATAGTGATACCAAAGTCAAAATTCAGACCATCATATCTCATAAAGAGAGATTCCCTATTAAAAACAATGCTAAAACACATATATTGAAACCATATGAGATTTATAGTAGGAGTCAGTTTGTTATAGGGAAATTGATTTAATGCTTGTATTAATAAGAAGCTTTAATTAAAATAAAGGAAGGTCAAAATGTGGCTCAGAGGTCGAGTTCTTGTGTTTCATTCTTGAAACAGAGTTCTGCACATAACACTGGAAAAAACCCACATTGTCACATCCATTTACTGAGAAAAAGCATATAAGAAAATTTAACATTCTCTTTAAAAATTTCAATAAGTAAATTAAAAATAGGAAGGGACTACCTCAGTGTGAAAAATAACATTTGTGGAGAATACCCACTGATAACACTCATTCATGAAAGAAGAAAATGTAGACTCCTACTTTTCCACTCTCTTCAAAATTTAAATGGAAGGTATAAGTCAGAGCAATTATGTGATAAAGAAATAAAAGACTTGAAATTGCAAAAGAAGAAACAGAAGTATTTCTATTACAAATATCTGGGTGCATAATTAATATACAGATTTTAAAAAACTGTTTGCGTAAGTCTAGAAAAGTAATATAATTGGGAATAAATCACTAACCAAAATCTTAAAACAATTGTATAACAAAATAACAAAAAAGTGCTAGAATTAATGAATCATATTAATTAATGTAACTCATATTCATGCTTTGATGCCTAAATATGGTTAAGACGGCAACATTACCCAAAGAAATCTATAGATTCAGTACAATTACTATAGGAGTTCTAACAAAGTAAATGAAGAAAAGGACAAGAAGGTCCTCCTATTTTTTTTTTTTTTTTGTTGTTGTTGTTGTTGTTGTTGTTTTTTTCGATGTAGGGTTTCACTCTGGTCCAGGCTGACCTGGAATTAACTATGTAGTCTCAGGGTGGCCTCAAACTCACAGGGATCTCATACCAAGTGCTGGGATTGAAGACATGTTCCACCATGCCTAAGGTCCTCCTTTTCTTTTTGTTGTTATTGTTGTTTTTGTTTTTGTTTTTCGAAGTAGGGTCTTACTGTGGCCCAGGCTGACCTGGAATTAACTATGTAGTCTCAGGGTGACCTCAAACTCATGGTGATCCTCCTACCTCTGCATCTTGAGTGCTGGGATTACATCTCCAGATATGAAACAAGGTGACAGGACAATGAATGGGCCTAAAGAAAACCAGATACACAACAAACACAAGCCATGCTGAGCCATGACTCTCAGGCTGAATAAAGATGTAATAATAGTGAGTGATACCCACACTGAGCTGTACTGGTAAGAAATCATGCCAAAGACTTTGACAGAGCATTCTGTGTATATTACAGGAGACACAGTCCATAAATAGAGAGGAAACTGAACCTCAGGGCTTGCAAGAAGTGGGTTAATCCCACAATGGATTAGTTCAGCCTTGGTGACTCACAGAGACACCCCACAGCTATCAAGACAATGACAGGTTTTTTTTCAAGGTAGGGTCTCGCTCTGGCTCAGGCTGACCTGGCATTCACTGTAGTCTCAGGGTGGCCTCGAACTCAGGGTGATCCTCCTACCTCTGCCTCCCAGGTGGTGGGATTAAAAGAGTGCATTACCATGCCCAGCTGGTCCTCCTATTCTTAAGGAACTCCAAAGCTCTTTGAGTTGTCTAAACAACTTTGAAAAGAAACAAAATGTGAGGAGCCAACACTGTTAACAATGATTCAACACTTTCAACAAGGACACAGTAATTATTCATCATGGTGCTGGCATAGTGACACTGTTGAGGACAAAAGGAACATAAGTAAGAACACCAGACAAAGAAACATCTTTAGGCAATATATTTTTAACTTGTGTGTGTGTGTGTGTGTGTGTGTGTGTACAGACACAACAGGGATTCCTGTTTCTGCAAATAAATGTGAGACACTTGTGCTACATTTCTGTGTCCAGCTTTATGTGGGTGACTGTGAAATTGAACCTAGCCAGCTGGCTTTGCATGCAAGCACTTTTAGCTGCTAAACCATCTCCTGATCCTCTAGGTAATTTATTTTTTAAAAAGAATACAGAACTCATTCAATGGGGAGAAATAGTATCATTATTAAACGATGCTGTGAAAACTGTCTATCCACAAACAAAAGGATTAATATAAAAATAGCTAAAACCAAAGACACTTAGAAGAAATCATGAGAGCTAATCTTGATAATTAGCCTATTTTAATAAGTTTTTACATGACATAAAAATATATTAGCAAACATACCAAAAGATAAATCAATGGGATTTTTTAAAATATTTTATTATATATTTGTTTATTTGGGATAGAGAATGTGAGAGAGGAAGGGGCAGATATAGAGTGAAAATGGATGCACCAGGGCCTCCAGTTACTGCAAACAAATTCTAGATGCATATGCCACCTCATTCAGCTGGCTTACATGGGTACTGGTGAGTCAAACCTGGGTCCTTATGCTTTTCAGGTAAGTGCCTTAACTGCTAAACCATCTCTCCAGCCCTAATGGAATTTTTAAAATATATTTTATTTACTTATTTACTGGGGAGAAAAAGAGAATGGGTGCTCCAGGGCTTCCAGGCATTGCAAATAAACTCCAGACATATGTGCTACTTTGTGCATCTGGCTTATGTGGGTGTTGGGGAATCAAACTTGGTTTCTTTGTCTTTGTAGGCAAGCACCATAGCTGCTAAGCTGTCTCTCCAGCCCCATGATGGGACTTTTTAAAGAGAGTTAAAATTTTTTCTGATAAATAAAAAAACCTTACCAAGTAGTGAAAAGACTCAAATAAAATTTTCAGATGATATATCTGATTAATTTGTACTTATACAATATATAAATGTTCATACAACTTAACAAAGAAAACATAATATTTGCAATTAAAAAACAAGCAAAGGCTTTGATAGATATTTCTTCATAGTACAAATATACAAATGGCTACTGGGAATATGAGAGCATAGCATACTCATCATTGCTAATAATTAAAAGTGTGCAAATGAACCCCAGGAGGATGCTGTATTATGTACTCTGCTATCATAATAATAAAAGAATTTAAGAAAAAAATGTTTATGTGAGGGTGGAGCAATTGACATCCTTTTGAAATGTTCCATGTGGTATAAAATATAAATTGGTGGTTCCTCAACAAATTAAGAGAATTGTTTTATGACACAATTCCTCTCTTGAAGCTATTTTATTTTAATGTTTGTTTTTATTTTATTATTTTTATTTTATTTTTGGAGAGAGACACAAAGAGACACAGACAGAAAGAGAGAGGGAGATAGAGAATGGGCGCGCCAGCAGTGTCTCAGCTGCTGTGAACAAAATCCAGATGTGTGCGCCCCCTTATGGGCAAGTGCAGCATTGTGCCCTTGCATCACTGCATCTGGCTAAACGTGGGACCTGGAGATTGTAACCGGGTTCTTAGGCTTAGCAGGCAGGTGCCTTAACTGCTAAGCCATCTCTCCAATCCCTGAAGCTATTTTTTCAGTCAGTTTCAACTATATTTAAATACAAGAATATGTATGTTCATACTGCTCAAATGACAAACAATTGACGAATGATAAGCAATTGTTGTATATGCATACACTGGATTATTGCTCAGATATAAATGGGGATGCAACATTGATACATCATAAAACATAGACAAGCCTTAAAAGTGCTGTGCTACGATCAACATTCCCCAACAAGGAGAGTCCCTTTAGAAGGGGGAGGACAGGAAAGAGGCTAACAATGGTCTTAACATGACTGTATGCACACTATCTACATAACCAATAAAAAAAAAGTGCTGTGCTAAATGAAAGAAGTCACATCACAGGCCTCATGTTGTATTAGTTCATTCTTATTGATATCCAGAACAGGCACAACTATGGAGTCAGAAAGTAGAAAGTTGGTTTCCCTGGGGGAGAGAGTCGGGAGGCAGTTCTCAGTGTGTCCAAGGGTTCTGGAACTAGAGAGAGGGCCAATTGCACAGAAATGTGAATGTACTAAAAGCCACTGACTTCCTCACTTTAACATGGTTGCTTTTATTTTATTTAATGTTTACCTCAATTTAAACAACAGAAATAGGATATTATATTTCACAAGAACAAAGAAGTCATGTTCTTCCATTTCTCTTTGCTTAAAAGAAGAAATCCTTAAGGACAAAAATGAGAGGTAATAACATTTTAATTAATGATGGATGGTTTTGGAAAAGGGACTAAATGCTAGGGCATGCAGAACTTGTAGAGTGATGTCACATTATATTAAACAGTAGTTGATATGATGCTCAAAACAGGCTTTAAAGTACTTTCAGCAGTGTAAACTCATATTTTAAGTGACATGTTTTGTTTTGTTTGGTTTGGTTTGGTTTGGTTTGGTTTGGTTTTTCGAGGTAGGGTTTCACTCTGGTGCAGGCTGACCTGGAATTAACTATGTAGTCTCAGGGTGGCCTCGAACTCACGGCGATCCTCCTACCTCTGCCTCCCAAGTGCTGGGATTAAAGGCGTGTGCCACCACACCTGGCTTAAGTCACACGGTTTTAAGGACTGTCTTTCTCAGTTTCCTCAATTATCATGATTGTGTGCTACTTATGGTAGAGTTGAATAAGTGGTAGATGAATAAAGCAATAAATAAGAGGATGGATATGTGAGGAAACAAATTAAGAAACAGCATACAATTTGAAATTTAAGGATCGTCTAGAACATATGATTGGGATGAATTAAGACAGTGAATAAGTGTTGTATAAAGGAGGTAGAGTCATGCAACATATTAAGTGAAAGCTTATTTAACAGAGATAGTGCATGTTTAGAAAATGGGGAAGATTCAACAAGGTTGTGAAAAAAAAAAAGGGTATATAAGAATGGGATGAATGAATAGCTTTCTAATTTGGACCTAACCTTTCAATGCACAATGAACCCCGTGTGATAGTTTGAATTTGTTTCCACAAAAGCATTGTTTTAGAATGCTTTGTCTCCAACTGGTGGCAATTTAGGAAGTGGAGCCTTGCTGGAGGAGGTTTATTGCTAAAGCTGGGCTTAGGAGTGTTATAGTCCAGTTCCCTTTTTCCACTGTTCACCTTAATCTCTTTCTGATGTTTTCCACCTGCTGTGGCAAGGTGATGTCCAGCCCTTGGTGTAATAACATCTTTCCTTTGCCATCATGAAGCTTCCCCCTTGAGACCGTGAGCCAAAATAAACATTTTCCTCCCATCAGCTAATTTCGGTTGGGTGCTTTATTCTAGCAATGATAAATATATTGCAGCAGATGTAAATACAACACCCTAGGAGAGTTTGATACAAAGCAGGATTAGAGAAAAGGAAAACTAGATGAAAAGGGACATGCTAGGACACCATTTTCATCACCTAGAAAGAGAACAGATGTAGCTTGGGCAGTAGAGGAAACACAACACAAATAGATAAGTCACTTAAAGAGAGATCTTTGGGATAGAATCAACATGATCAAATATCGAAACAATTGCAAAGCTTTACAGAGTTTTGAACTATTCTGAAGGCTGCTATCAGTTTGTTTGTTGGCCTCTTAAGTCTGGTTGAATTTTACCTTAATAAGTGCTTTCTTTGTATATGGGTGTAGCTAAATACAAATATCTTCTCAGAGTCATAACTGAGGTAAACTCACCTCAAATGAAATATCAGGAGGGGGCTGGGTATACAGTTAGCTATGGTGTCTGAATATCTAACAACATCACAAAAGTTATGACCTCTGATTGACAGGTTAGAGTGCAAACAAAAGGAAGCTCAGAATTCTGTCAACTCATGCTAGCCCTGTGTGTTGAATATGCCATACATTGTCAGCACTCCACAGTTCATTACACTTAGGTTTTCAGAGACATGTATGTTTACCACATTATTTCCCAGGTAATTTTAGATAAACAGCAAATGCCTTACAGGGTGGACCTGCTGTTTAGTGATAGTCCCTAGGAGGACAGCAAATGCTGGATGGTTTTGATTCTCTAAGAATGGGTGAATACATGCAAATTGTAACTTACAAGTCATCCTGCTGGGTTTGCAAGCCCTGCCAGTCTGTCTCATTGACCACGGCACAATCTCATAATAAAGGCAATCACCCCAGAAAACAATATTACTAGGTGAGGGAAGCAGAACATCAGATGGGCCAGTAAGTCTGGCCTTGTGTGGTTCTGTAATTCTTACTAAGAGCCCAAAGAGTGTAAAATCTGCTGGAAGCAGGGTGAAATGGGGCACCAACATGAAAAGGCTTCCAGTCAAGATTTATATTGAAACAGTGTTAAAGCTCAGTGCAATTTTTGTTTGCATCTAAGTATCAATAAAATACTGATGCATTCTGAATCTAATGAGGATTTTGATGTTAGTTTAAAACTGGGATAGTTGTGGTTCTTCTTAGATATCTACTAAGTTAGGTGTTCTAGCTGAATATGCAGCACATGGGTGTTGTGCTGTGGAAAACAATAGAGTCCCAGGGAATTCCCAAATGTTCTCCATGGACACATGAGCATTATGATAACCATTGCCCAAAAGCATTGCTGATATAATCAAAATGATATAAAATAGGGTCATGGGGGATCAGGAGCATTGGTTTCCTATAAGTACATATCTGTCTATTCTGTTATCACTCAAAACCTGTTAGAACAGTCCCTTGAAGGATTGTGCACAACAGCTACTTTGAAAGGTATTTCAGCACTTAGATATGAATGCATTGAGCATAAACTGAAATGTTAACAAGAGGCTTAAAATAAAGGATTCATATTAAATTTATGTAATAAGTTGGTAAATTCTGTGCTCATCCTCTTCTCACATGAAGATGTTTAGAAATAGAATTAATGGGACTAGTGCCAAGGATAGGGCACTTGCTGTGCAAGCAGGAGTACTGAAGTTAAGAACTCCCAGAATCCAACTGAATGTCATGTGAGCCTGGCAGCTCACCTGTAATCTTAGAGTTCAGAAAGAGGAGACAGAGATTCCCTGGTGCCTGACACACACACATGAACATCACCCACATACATGCATGCACATGCCACTCTCTCACTACAAAACAGAAACAGGATTAACTAAGAACCTACGGCCTTCATGATGTTCTTGTCCTGCTTCTCTTTCTCTTCTCTTCTCTTCTCTCTCTCCCTCTCCTCTCTATACTCACTTCTCTTTTATATTATCTATTTTTTCCTCCCTCACCTTCCTAGGTGCAGACTTATAACACCCAGTGCCAGCACAGGGTTAACTTCCACAATGAGCTGTTGATCTGAAACACCTACAAGGTTTCCCAAAGAAGACAGACTTCTGTCAGAGTTCTTGGTGACCCACAAAGGTTAATGGTAAGACCCTACTGTAGAAGACAGCATATGTGTGTGAGACCAAAACAGAGAGACCTGGCCAGAATCTGGAAGAAGGTCAGTCCCCAGTTAGCTAGTCTAGTACCAGAGGATTCTACATGAGAAACTGGGGGAAAATGTCCGACATTGGTCCAAACAACTTGCAGTGTAAGATACCCAGCAGGAAACAACTTGACATAACACTCATACAAGTGCAGTAGTGGCAAACAGCCATGGTGGGTAACCAACTGCTCTTGATTTGGCTAATAGATCTACTCCAAGGAATGGAACTCATTGCTGGAACTGGGAAATAAGTCAAAACCAGGTACAAAAAATGAGCTCAGTCTCCAAGATCAGGATACCACCAAATGTGGGCTAGAAGAGAGCCAACACATATAAAATTCCCTCCAAAACATATATGGTCATCCCTTCTATCTAGTACTAACTTCTCTCTCCGTTGGAGAATTTTCTTTTCTTTTTTCAGATGGACAACAAACCTGAAGGAGGATCAGCTAACCACACCTCACCAGGGCCCCAGCTGAAACCATAGAACAACTCAGGGGAAGGGCAAGAATACAGCGTTCATGGTGATCACGACACCAGAAAAAGGCTGAAGGAGATAAACACAGAGAACATTCAACTCCAACTAAGCCAGATATCCAGAGACACAGAGGTTCCCAAAACCTCATCACTGAAGCAGAACTAAAACGACTACAATGTGGCTCAGGGAAACTCACGGAAGAGGGGGCAGAAAGATTGTTAGAGTCACAAGTTGGGGCATTATGCACAGAGACCCGGGGCCTAACCCCCCCAGAACTCTTGACTAACCTCACAATGCATGACCCACTTTCCCCATTGATGAGGGCCCCTTTGAAAAAGGGAGGACAGGGAGGAGGACAATGGAACCAATCAATACTATGAATGTAAAATCAGAATAATATAAATAAAAAATATATATACCACTATACATCACTGAAAAGAATACCTGAACCATCTTGTTCACCACAATCCCTCTATTTTCCCTGATTAAAATATACTCTTTCAGTTCCCAGACATAGCATGTGTGCTCGTGAGAAATTCCCATGCATCATGCTTACCGCAGATTACATAAAATAATGATGTATCTTTATTCTGATTATTAAAAAGAAATAATAACTACCTTATCTAGTTTTCCTCTTCACATCATCTTTCCTGCTGTGAGTGTATGGCTTTAGCAAATCAAAATAAAATGCAAGGATGGAGAGATGGCTTAGGGTTAAGTGTGCTTCCTATGCAATCAGGAGGTCCTAAGAGGGCCTGAGACTGCTGCAGTCAGAGTCTCCAGATGCCACTTTATATACGCTGAGCATGGCCATATGCTCATGCAACCAAAGCTCCATAAGGGGGCAGAGACCCAGGCATCACAAGCTTGAAGCAAGTTCCTGGATCATCAAGAGACTGTAGTTCAAACAAACATTGGTGGAAGAGCTATGGAGCTGGACACCAGACTACCTTCTCTAGATGCCATAGGCCAATGATATTTCCCCTAGTGTAGCCATCAGGCAAGCACCACATGGGGCACTGAAAGGCACATATACATGCATGCACACACACATACCCACAAAGGTTCAACAAAAAGGAAATAAAATTAAAGAAATAACAAAATCTCATTGAGGTCAGGCATGGGTGAGGAAAGTATTAACAATTTAACAATATAATCTGTCCTGTACTTTAGAAGAGAAGACAGAAAAGATGACAAAAACTACATAGCAGATATTATAAGCCTCATATAAACAGAGTTAATACAAAGTAAGTCTAATCTAATCACCACCTATCTATCTATCTAACATCTATCTATACACACACACACACACACACACACACATTCATACACTCACACACAAATGTTCAGTGTCTTGGTTTCTCAAAAATACGGGAACAATAGCCGAGAGTGGTGACACATGCCTTTAATTCCAGCACTTGAAGGCAGATGTAGGAGGATTGCCATCAATTCAAGGCCACCCTGAGACTACATAGTGAGTTCCAGGTCAGCCTGGGCTAGCATGAGATCCTACCTCGAAAAAACAAAAACAAACAAACAAACAAACAAAAATACGGGAACATTAATGTAAATTTGATTCCTCTTAAAGATACACACTACAGCTGTACCTCGTGAATGTACATAATCTACATCTGTAACGTTCAGCACTTAAGTATTAAATCTGGAAAAGAAATACAGTGCATTAGTTTGGGAATACTTGTCCCTGATTTAATTGCTAAAATTAAATCTCTATGGTAAAAATCAAATAATAGGGCTGGAGAGATGGCTTAGCGGATAAGGGGCCTGCCTCCTGAGCCTAAGAACTCTGGTTCCAATCTCCAGCGGTTCCAATCTCCAGGTCCCACATTTAGCCAGATGCAAAGTATCGCAAGGGCTCAATGCCACACTTGGCCACAAGGGGGCGGACACATCTGGTTTTCGTTCACAGCAGCTGAGACTGCTGGCGCGCCCATCTGTCTCCCTCTCCCTGTCTATCTTTCTCTGTGTCTCTCTCCAAAAATAAATAAAATAATAAAAAAATCAAATAATAAAGAAAATGTGAATCTCTATTATTTGTAATTTTATACATTTCTTATAATATTCTGCATGTAAATCACATAATGACACAAAGCCACTTACATAAAATCTAATTTTTGCTAGAAATATGCATCCATTGATGCTATTTAAAAATCCATGCTTAATGTTGCTATATCAACCAAATTTAACATCTGAAGACTTAATTTGGGCAGAGTTAATGTTCATTTTGACACTTTTTGCACTACTTAGGTTTACTGCAATTATTTTCAAAAGTCAGCATAAAATTTATATGGATTTCCATGAGAAAATAATTTGTGGATCAAAATCAATTTACAGATTAAAAGTTCTATGAAGGGCTAGAAAGATGGCTTAGCTGTTAAGCGCTTGACTGTGAAGCCTAAGGACACCGGTTCGAGGCTCAATTCTCCAGGACCCATGTAAGCCAGATGCACAAGGTGGCACACGCATCTGGAGTTCATTTGCAGTGGCTGGAAGCCCTGGTGTGCCCATTCTCTCTCTCTCTACTGTCTATTTTTGTATCTTTCTCTCTTTTTCTCTCAAATAAATAAATAATAAAATATATTTTTAAGTTCTATGAAAAGTATTTTAAAAATAAATCTATGTTTACAGAAATATAAACCTTTATTCTTTTCAATAATAATTACTTAGTCCTATAGGATCATGAAAATTGATCAATCTTTCATTTAATTAAATTTTAACTGCTGCTGAAAAGTAGCTGTAATTTAAACCTGCTTTGATAGTTAACAGTGTGAAGCAGATCCTTAATAGATATTGTAAATCTTTTGGCTATAGCAATGGTGGTATGCTTTTTAAAATCTGAGATATTGAAGTTCCCACATTCTGTGTATCAGGGCATCTGTTTCCCCTAGCATAGCCATCAGGACTAGAATCACTCCGGCTTTGGGAGTTTCTGAACTACAGCAGTAATAGTCATTGCAAAGCCTGTGATTTGAATACAGAATGATGTATCAATGCCAACACATGCTAATGGGAGTTTGGGAACTGGATAATTGGTCCTGGAGGTGCAAATCTTTTCAGTTATGTAAGGTTTAAAGTTTCAACTGTGGGTTGATTTTTTTTTTTTAAATCAGTAAATATAAGTTTGAGTCTTAAAATTAGACAACTGTAAAAGGACTTTTTTTTCTGGTGTTTTAGGATAATGGTATTTTAAATATAAGTGTCAATCTTTAATACTAGTTATAAGCTTAATAAAACAGTGACTTAACTCAATACAAAATGAAGTCTCTGTAATCAAGAAATATCATCAGCCTGGGGAGACAGACTTATAAACTATTATGTGAAATGCACTTAAATAAATGTGCTAAACATTTTCTGGGGTTCATGAGAACCCCCAAAGAATGTAACTAATTGGATGCAGTCTGGGGGAGAATATTGACTCCAAGGAGGAATTATTTCAAGTAGACTTATAAAACACAGCTAACAAACGGACTAGGTAAATAAGGTTACAGGAAGAAAACTGGTGCTCTAATATAGCAATAGACAAAGCAGAGAAACAGAACAACACATACTGCTCTCAGAAAGAGCATTTCTGAATTCTGCATAGTAAGGAAGGCAGGGAATTTGAAATATTCCAAGGTATTCTTCAGTTTCCTCATCTTTTATTTAGGAGAAAAAGTCAGTTGACCTCTGATAATCATAAGTGATATAATTTTTCCAATGTTTGAAAATATTAAGTCTTCTTTATCATTTTGTTGTGAAATATATAGCACCATAAATAAATATCATAATAAAATGTAAAATAATTCAATATATAAAACAGGGGCCAAGCCAAAGCCACATAGAGAATAGTGTTTGTGAAACTGAATTTTCAGAATTGTTTTGGTGGTGATATTCTCTTGCTTTAGTCATTTGTAAAAGGATATATTGCTAATTATGCAATCCTTATTTCCAAAAATTAAAATTAAAGAAAAAGGGAAAGAATCACAGGATTTGCCTAGCAAGGCTTTCTTTAGAATTAGAACCTAAATGGAATTTCTCACATTATTAATGAGCATGTGAAAAAGTAGCCAATGCTCTGAAGTAAATGCAATAATTTATGAAATCTTATTATTTTGTGGTTATAGATAAAGCAAATAGATAGAATTGTTTGTCACAGTACTATGGCAGAAAAATAAAGTGAAAGGTCATCAGGATTCACACATGAAAGGAGTCATTTGGCAGGCTAAACCAGTCCTCCCCACCCCAAACACACAGCAGGGCTACATGTAAGGGACACAGCTTATGTTTGAAAATTCATGAAGATGTGTTATGCCAATGACTTATAAAGGGTCAATATGCTCAGGACCCAGTATCCATTGATTTTCAAACCATTCTCAGTCCTCTTGCCCATTACCATTCTTAGTAGTATATCACCCTTTCTCTCTCTCTCTATATATATATATATATATATATATATATATATATATATATATATATATATATATTTTTTTTTTTTTTTTTTTTTTTTTGAGAAAGAGACAGGTAGAGAATGGGCGCCCCAGCCGACACGTGCGTTCCCTTGTAAACAAGTGCAGCATTGCACCCTTGTGTCACTTTTGCGTCTGGCTAAACGTGGGACCTGGAGTTTGGAACAGGCATTCATAGGCTTTGCAGGCAGGCACCTGAACCTCTAAGTCAACTCTCCAGCCCTTAATAAACTGCTTCTTTTCCTACCACTGTCCATATGTCTCTGTGCCAATTAGAACCAATACTATGATGTCATCCCATTGAGAGACTCAATTAAAATAAGCTATCTTTCTGCTTCTCTGATGTTCTGACTTTCTTCAGGAGTAAGATAGCAGGGTTCATGTGAATGTGTATTTGCACTTTCATTATTTTTTATTTATATTATTCTGATTTTACATTCATAGCATTGGTTCCATTGTCCTCTTCCCTGTCCTCCCACTTTCAAAGGGGCACTTTCACACACATTATGTATGGTAGTTAAAAATGTGACAGGTGCAGCCAGATGTGGCTGACACAACAAAGAGGTTGCAGGTACTTCTGTGTGGTGCCAAAGTAAACCCTGCCTGAGTACCCAGTGACAAATGACATTACCATCACAGGGGGCCGAAGGACCATCCAGCAAGAGACAGCACCACAGACAGCCACCACGGGACCAATGGGGAACTCTGGGGGGATATAAAAAGCATGTACTTCCCTGAATAAACGAGTCACCACCTACTGGAATCTGTGGCCTTGACTCTGCGCCAACTCGCCCCTGCCCCCGAGGGTCCTCATCGAACCACCGGCTACATCTGTCGCCCAGACGTGGGGCCCTTTCACCCGTGCTGGCATGGGTATTGGGCCCGCTTGGGTCATTCCTCTCCTTTCTCCCTTTTGTTTTTTGTCCTCATTTTGCTCACCTTTTGCCCTCTTTGCCGGCGTCCACATTGAGCCCCGCCTCCGTCTCGCGGCACAGCCAAGGCCCCCATGGCAGTTCTTCGGTGAGTTGGCCGCTCCACGTTCTGAGTCCTTTGTCCTGCTGTGAGGTAAGTGCAGGGCCTCTCATCTCTTCCCTCAGCGCCGGTCTGTCTTGTTAGGGAGGCGCATTCAAACTTTCGTTTTTGGTTCGCCTGGCGTCTCCACGTAAGACTTGGCCACCCAGGAGAGGGAACCACCCACTCGACTGCCTGAACGTCCTTTCGAGACCCGAGACACCGTGTGTGCATATGGCCGTGGCCTAATGAACCGCGGAAGTCCCCACTAACCACAAGACTGCTCGGCCCAATACATACCCTTCCTCTTTCACCTTTGTCTCGTCCTTTCCTAACTTCATTATGGGTAATTTGCCCCCCCTCCCACTGTAAGGATCCCCAAATTAAGGCCCTAAAATCTCTTCTGGTGACTCGCGGCCTCAAGGTTAAATATCATATTGAAGCCTTCTGGGACGAGGCTGCCACCCTAGGCCCCTGGATTTCCCCTGACAACATGTGGGATTCTGACCTCTGGATGTGGGTCCTCCTTTTAGCTAGAAAAAGAGAAGTTCAACAGGGGATCACCCCTCCCGTGTCTTTTGTTCCCATCCTCCTTGGCATTATTGGCAGCCTGAAGTCCTCTTCTGCTGAGGAGGTTATTTCTGCTCATAACGAACATTGCAAAAGCCAGGAAGTCTCTGAATTGACTACTCAGGGTGTTCCTCCTGCTCCCCCTTCTCTTCAGGAGGAGCCACCCACTGAGGTGTCCATGCCTCTGCTCAACCTGTTAAATCTCCTCCGGCCCCTTCTCCTCCCCCACCCCCCTACTGACCCACCACCCTTCTACCCAGGGCGAGAGTTGCATGACCTCATGACCTTGAGGCGGACCCCCTCAGGTGGCACGCCCTCCCGGCCTCCACCTCGCTGCCTGTTTTGCCCCGTAAGCGCCACCCTGAGGCCTTCCCTGTTAATGTTGGTGCCCACGCTATCCTCAGCCTTGAATTCCTACCCCCTTGGTTGACTTGGCCCTCATTAAGGAAGGCAGCAGCTGACTCCAGCCCTGACTCACCATATTTTTAATAGGTCCTCCGCCAAGGGCTGTTCAACTCCAAACCCACTATGATTGGTACAACCTACTTAAGGCAGTCCTAGAGTCCTCAGCCTTTCTTAACTGGGGTCTGCCTATGATGACCAGGCCAAAGCTCAAGCCTGTCTCAACCTTCAGTATGGCCCAAACACCACCTTATATATGATGACCGGCCATGGTGAATACACTGACCCCATGTCACAGACTACCATTGGGATATCCACCTACTTTCAGCAGGTTTCTGACCTCTCTTTTAGGGCACTTAAATCTTGCACTCCAAAGACCCCTCTACCCCTCTACTTCTGTAACCTAATGCAACAACCTGAGGAGTCATTTACTGACTTCCTCACTCGTGTCATGGAAACCATGGAATGGAGACTAGATCCAGGCCCTACAAGGGAATTAATGATAAAACAACTAACTTAAGAAGGACTTAATGCCCCCAACTAGACAGCCTATCTCCCAAGGTGGGCCTTCCTATCCCTTGGGAACATTCCCAGTCACCCCCTCCCGCCACCTTTGAGGGATACTCCCTAGCAGACTCTAATCTCTCTCCAAATGTGGAGGTATTCTACTGATGAAGATGCTATCAACTCCCCCTACCTCTACAGATACCCATTTCATCATACTATTGATATAATTATGGGAAATTGGGAGCCATGCAACACCCTGGCCTGCTTAGATCTACGCCCCTTTATGTTTCTGAAAAAAGGAAATCTCTTTAATGGAACTTACTTACACACAAATTACTCTTATTTTCAGTCTATTTGTGGATATGCCACTCACTGGAACCCAAATGAATCAGCTAATGTATCCATAACAAAGAAAATACCCTGGTAACTACCCCTGCCTGTGTTAGGCCCCCTATCTTCTTCCTGGTATCCAATGCTGGATACCAGCTGGAATGGAACCACCCAACTAGCCGTTCTGGTAAGACAGCCTGCAGCTATCTAGTACCCAGTGGTAAATACTATTCACTTCCATGCTATCACCCTTATGGTTCAAACTCGATTAGAAGAATTACAAAGAATCAAAAGAGACTTTGCTATCACCGCGTCTATAATTGCTGCCATTGTTCCCAGGGTGGGGGTGAGGCTATGTTTGGAGCCATTGCTATGGTACAGACAGCACCACAGCAGAAACAGCAGAAACTTTAAATCAGGTCTTAACCAAGTCAGCTGAGGCCCTACACTCCCAAGAAACTATTAATCAGCGTCTTTATCAGGCCATCCATATCTTACTACAACAAATTGACCTCCTAGCTGAGGAAATAAAACTTCTGAGGGACATGTCCCTGTTGGCATGTGACCCACACTATCAGGCCATCTGCCTAACTCCTTATAAAGTTCATAATGCCTCCCTAGAGAGAATTAAATTAGCACAGTATATTAAAGGTACCTGGTCTGTGAAATTTCTAAATTATTCAATCTTACTAAGACAAAAGATCCATCAATTATACATCACCGAGGTCCCTGCTATGACCCTAGATACTGATATTTTGACTAAAGTATGGAATAATATTAAAAGACTTTTTTTTTTTTTTTGGAGAGAGACAGAAAGGGAGAGGAAGACAGATAGAGATGGGTGCTCCAGCAGTGTCTCAGCTGCTGCGAACAAAATCCAGATGCGTGTGCCCCCTTGTGGTCAAGTATGTCCTTGTTTCACTTTGCATCTGGCTAAATGTGGGACCTGGAGATTGGAACCGGCGTTCTTAGGCTTAGGAGGCAGGCACCTTAATCACTAAGCCATCTCTCCAGCCCTAAAAGACTTTTTGACCCTTTGTGGATATTGACCTATGCCATCTTAGGGGGAATTATCATTATATTAATAATTTTGTTTAAGTGACTATTACAGCATATTCACACACAACACTCCATCAACAAGACAACCCTCCAAATCCTCATGGCACTAGAATGCCCTGGTCCTAAGCTTCGGAGAGAAATTACCCAAATTTGGGTGGCTAACCTTGACAAAGCCTCCACTTAAATCATAAAGATCACCCTTCTCTCACATGTACAACTCAGATGAACAGCACTTTGAGGCCTGGTAGCCAATGACAGGTAAAGGCTTGACCCTGAGGGGGTCAATCTAAGACAGGCACAGTCCACAATACTGTGTGTCATTTGAGGTGAGAGCAAAAAATTTAAAATTAAAAAAAGGGTGAAAATGTGGCAGTTAAAAATGTGACAGATGCAGTCAGATGTGGCTGACACAACAAAGCAGTGTGGCTGACACAACAAAGCGGGTGCAGGTACTTCCGTGTGGTGCCAAAGTAAACCCTGTCTGAGTACCCAGTGACAAATGACATCACAATCAGAGGGGGCTGAAGGACCATCCAGTAAACACAACACCACAGATAGCCACCACGGGACCAATGGGGAACATTGGGGAGATATAAAAAGCATGTACTTCCCTTAATAAACGAGTCTATTTTCACCACCTACTGTACTCCCAGAGTCTGTGTCTTTTACTCTACGCCAACTCGCACCTGACCCCAAGTCCCCTCATCAGACCACCGGCTACAATTATGCTCACAGCTGAAATTTGATGAATACTGGACACAGAAGAAAGAAGCAATGCATACTTATAAAAAGACTTAACAGGGTATTTGAAGAGTTAGAAAGAGTTAAAAGTGCTTGTTCTGCAAAATCCCCTGGACCAACAAAATCTGAACATGAAGTGGTGCATGTGATTGTAATCCCAATGTGCACCTATGGCAATGGGGGATGATGTCAGGAGGATCTTGAAACTCATGGGCCAGCTTGTCTGGCCTTCCCAGCAGCATGTAACAAGAGAGAATCTGTCTCTTACTGGGTGAAAGGAGAACACTACCATCCTGAGATGATCATCTAACCTCCACTAAGGAGCCTTGGGACTCATGCACCCATATAAACATACACATGCCATATGGGCATATACACGTGAACATTCACATACACACTTCACACACAGGTGCACACATATGCATTCACATGTCCTACAGGCACATACACATACTTACAGACACACATATAAACATGCACACATATATACATACAAACAAATAAAATAATAACATAAGTATGATGACTCACAGTTGTTGAATAACTTTTTCTCCCCTCATAATGAAGACTAAATGATTAGGGAGCTATGTCATCCAAGTGAGCAAAATAGTACAGTGATAGCAAAAGGGTGTGCTAATGGGATTGGAGCTATTAACATCCCCTAATTGAAGGAAGAGAACAAGGTCCTATCACAAAAATCCCACCTGAGATTCAAAACATTACTTCTTTCATTACAGTTACAAGTGTTCCTGGAGATGCTAGAGTCTATAAGAAGTATAAGCTGTGTAAGTTCATGATACAGCTTTCTTGAGGACATCATCACGATGTGACGGGACCTTGTGGTGATTGTAACTGTTTTGGAGTTACCCATACTCATGTATATAACCCCTCACCTAGGCTTTCCAAGCTCAACAAACTCCTGGTAATCAAGTTGAATTTTGGCAGATTTGTTACTGTGGTTGGTTGATGGTGCCCTATTTTGGGTGAAAAAAATGTTTCTTCATGTCTCCCTATGAAAAGTTCACATCATCCATATAATAGAAAATAGGATAGGAAAGGAGAATTTGGAAATGAAGCTTTGGATGTCTTTTTAATGTCATATGGATATTATTTAAATAAAATTCTAGAATTAGTACAGTAATGAAAAAAATCTATATGATTAATTTTTATTCCTCTGTTCTTAGTTTACTCAGTGAAAATTAATAAAAACTTCCTATTGTCTATAAGGTATCATTACCAATACATATATTTCATTTGCTCCCATCTTACAAACATACTTACCTATTCTCTCATAATGTTGCATATTACCAAACTGGGCTGATAGTATTTTCAGTAGGGTATTAAAAAGCGTGAATTCAGAAAAAAGATAACAACATTATAGTAGCACATTAAAGAGACTAACTCATTGGTGAAAGAATAAATAAAATTATTAAATTAGTCCAAGTAGCATTTTATAATTTTAATCAAACATTTTATGACAATAAGTAGATAACAAAATGTAAACTTTAAAAAAAAAAAAACCTGACTCATTCTTACTTGGCAGGGAGGGGACAAAACCCAAACAATAAGATAAAAATAAATATACAAATAAATAATAAACAACTGCATCCCAAAATGTCCCTGAAGTTGTGTTGCAGATTGGTGAAAAAGTATACATTCTCTTTTTTTTTTAATGTCAAAGGTTAATGTCTAGTTGGGAAAATGCACAAATGGACTAACATTTTTTACCTAAAAGTCAGACAATATACCTATTGAGAAATGGAAAATATCTGAATTTTTTTGCTTGTATCTCTTTTTCTTATTTGATCCTAATTTAAAAATATGACTTAAATGTCTGGGAAGATGCATATCTACACTCAGAGCAAATACAGTCATAAAGCACTGTGTTAAAAGAACAGTTTTTTTTTTTTTGGGGGGGGGAACCTGGAGAAATGGTTTTGCCCTAAAGGCGCCTGCCTGCCAAGCCTAAGAATGCCCTTTTGATTCTCCAGGTCCCACATTTAGCAAGATGCAAAAGTGATGCAAGGATGCAATGTCCTGCTTGCCCACAAAGGGGTGCACACATCTAGAGTTCTTTCACAGGTGCTGAGAGGTAACAGCAGCCCCATTCTCTCTCTCTCCCTCTCTCTTCCTCTCTGTCTCTCTCTCTCTCTCAAAAAAAAAAAAAAAAAAAAAGACAGTTTTGGAATGAGAAATGACTTCTGGGAATAATGAGTGTAGACATAAACCCAGTGAATAGGTGAATAGTTATCTGGGTTCAACTCTTCAGTACCCATGCATGCATATTCTTTCTCATATTTTCCCTCTCAAATTTAGAAAAAAAAAAAGTACTGGTGTGGGGCTAGACCTGGGTTTGATTCCCCAGTACCCACATAAAGCCAGATGCACAAAATGTTGCATGTATCTGGAATTAATTCACAGACCTAGAGGACCTGCATGCCCATTCTCTCTCTCTCTCTCTCTCTCTCTCTCTCTCTCTGTTTTTTTAACTCTTGCCTGTGTATGTGTGCAAATAAAGAAATATAAAAAAGTACAGATAGGACTTAAGTATATTTCCATGCCTCAGTTTCATCGTTGGATACTGTGTGTAATAATAGTGTATTGGGATTGAATAAGGAAGGAAGGAATATGGCATAAACTCCTTATTATACAATATTAAACAAAAGAAGTTGCCTGATTTCATAATTTATGATATTTATTCATTTGCATAGGAAAAATATTCAAGATAATGAGGGAAAGTTGCATTTGAATGTACACAGTGCTATTCAATAAAGATAAAAATAAATAAAATATATTTATTTTTAAAGAATGTTTAAGTATTTGTCTGCTTTACATGCTAATGGACATACCAAAAACTATTAAAAATAAAATAGCTAAGGACATTTACTGATTTAATTCCTGGATCACTTCTGTGATATAACTCTAACTAGTATTCTCATTTTCAAAGTGAAATTGATACTTGGACAAGTGGCTGAGAAGGGCATAGCTAGTATGTGATCTTTCTGTTCTAGGCCTACTGTGCTCAAGTATCTGCAGGTGGATGGTACATCCAGAGCGAGAATGGCAGCACATGATAGAGATAATCACATGACCTTCTTCTATATCTGAGCAAAGGCTGAACATTTTTTTGGATCCTCACATCAATCTTCCTGTTTAAGTGTTACTGCCACAAATTAATTGCCAAGAAAACCAAGACCAATGTGACAGTGTAATTTGCTTAAGGTTATAAGTTAGTAAATGACAGAGCTGAGAGCCAAGTGTTAGCCAAAGGAACTGAGGTACTGACTATTAAAATAAAGAAAAAAATTGTACATAATTAGTGATGTTGGAAGGAAAAATGACATTGCCCAAGGTATACAGAAGACCAGAGCCAGATATTAGCTCTCAATTCTACTGAGAATGAACAACTATGGATATTAACTGTGTCTACAAAGTGACAAGTTCCTTAATATTGTATTTTTGCCTCAGTATAATAACTTCATTATTTCCAGGTTAAGGTAAAACCTCTCATTTGTCACACCAAAATACTGAATTTCCAATACTTCCCTTTCCATTTAAATATTAAAGTGTTTAAATAATGCCATTTGACTACTTCTCCATGTGGAGCTCAAGATCTATATCCTGGCATCAGTTCTTTCTATGCTATCATCCAGGTTTAACAGTAGCCAAGCTTACTGACCACCCTTTCAGCATACAAACTACACTCCATTTCCAACATTCTCTTCTTTCTACTCAAGTTCCTTACATGCATTTAACTTTTCTATTCCAATTCCCATTCAGCAAAGGTGGTTTCTGGCATCATGTTTTTGAAAACTGAGATTTAAAGTTAAATATTCAGAATGTTTTGCAGGACGTTGTGATTTATCTGGCAAAGCCACAGCAGTTGACAAATTGTCTTTAAGTATATTGTTCAGATAATCTCTAACTGCTTTGCTTTACTTAGAGCACTGAATATGTGGCATTCCCCATACGTGACACTCTGATCTTTTGGAAGTCGGTGTTGAGCAGATGGTCGGTGTCTGCCGCCAGCATGCCTGCCAGGGTTTTGTTGCATTTTTTTCTGCTCCCAGGCATGCATCTCCAGCTCATTCTCCACATCTCACAGACAGGAAATCATTCTTACGTTGTCATCGTTATTTTATTTTCTCACAAGAAAGACAACCATGGGCTCTGAAATATGCACCTGTAAAGGATCAGCTTGGTAAAATCTTGGCATTGGATACATGTTTTGAAAGTCCTGATGATTTTTTTATGTCATTTTCATACAGTAGAAGGAAAAAAAAAAACTGGCACTAACCTATATCACAAGGATTGTGGACTTATTTTTCTTGCTCTCTGCTTTGCTGAGGGAATTCCTTGTTGTATTTTTGTCTAATTCACCATTCTCTACTATTCTAGGCTCAACTGTGTGCTATTAAATGATATTTACTAATTCTTTATGGTTTGAGGAATCTTTCAAAGTTTGAAACCTGCAAGCTACATAATTTATATGTTTATAATATAGTTTAATATTATATATAAGTATATAGATAGATAGATAGATAGATAGATAGATAGATAGAGAGAGAGAGAAAGTAAAGAGAGAGAGAGAATTATTTTTCACTTTGTGCTTTAATTTCCAAAGAAGCCATCTTAGGAACCTAATTGTTTGGTTACTAGAAGTGAACAATTTTGATAAGAAATGATAGAATGCATTAATGATTCTTTGAACCTAAATTATATGTAAGGTTTTGATTTTTGTACCTTTTTAAAGAAAAGACTGTTAAATTAACTAATGCAACTTGCAAACTATGTAATATTGGGGAACTTTTAATACTATTGTTTATTAGAGATTGTACATGCACTTTATTACTTTAGATTCTTAGTTTAAATTTGGAAGATTTATTGAGATCTATTCTATTAAATAAAATATGTCTTTCAAGTAATATTTTACAAGTATCAGTAGTTCAAAATAATTTTAATAATATTGTGATAGCATCTCTTTTCATTCCCATCAGCTCATTCCTTTCCAACTTAATGTACCATTCATATTAAATTATGTGGATCAGCTGGGAGGATAGCAGAATTAGATACATAAGAAAAACATTTGGGAACACTGGTATAGAGAATTCTGCCTAAAATTTTGAAAAATAATTATTTTGACATATTTAAAAGGAAAACCAAATTTATCCATTAAACACCTATGAGCCTGATAGTATTTGCCTGTTATATGATAAAAATTCTTTCATGTTAAAAATACTTAAGGAGAAAATTATCAGTCTCTATTTTAATTTTATTTAATTAGGACATTCAAAAATTGCAATACAATTATTTTTCCTACCAATTTTTTTTTTTTTTTTTTTTTTTACTTTTCACTAGAGTGGATAAGTGTATGTAGTTTAAAATATTTTAGCAATTTATGGCTATGATTTTATCTGTATAAACTTTAATTTTAAATAGGAACCAAAGTTAAGTTCTATTTTTCTCAGCTATGTTATTAATACATAAATGGAGTTTGGGATATTTTTAATATTCTCAAGTAAGGTCTGTCAATAATCTGTAAGTATGATATTGTTTTATCTTGCATTCTGTCATGCTGTAGAGTTTAGTGTCTGCCAATTTCAATGGTGACATTGTCCTATTCTCAATTTCCTGATGGAGGTTGGTTCCAGCATCTGGGATTATAACTAGTGTTGTCACACTTGTGTTGTGTAGGTGTCATACAAAGAAATGCAGAAAAGGCTGGGTGTGGTGGTGCATGCCTTTAATCCCAGCATTTGGGATGCAAGGGTAGGAGGATCGCCATGAGTTCGAGGGAACCCTGAGACTACATAGTGAATTCCAGGTCAGCCTGGGCTAGAGTGAGACCCTACCTTGAAAAACTGAAAAATGAAAAAACAAAACAAAACAAAACAAAACAAAAAAAGAAATGGAGGAAAGTTTAAGAAGTATACCAATCATTACATCATAACATTTTAAGAAAAATGTATAATAAATTAGTTGGAGATATAGCTTAGTAATAGAGCCCTTGGCTAGCATTTGTGAGGTGTTGGCTTCAATCCACAACACTACAACTAACAACCATAAAAAGCAGTAAATTTCTGGTCAATTAAGCTATCCAATTGCAATTTATCGGTGACATATAAGTGATTAATTTTCCAAAACCAATCAACAGCATTTAATATTATAGGCTTCACAATAGATTTTGGAATAAAGCACTTGAGTACAAATTATAACAAGTTTACTTTTCTCTGATGTGGTGAGGATGAAGCCATCAGTGTGTGCATAATCACTTTAAATTCCCATGCTTTTAAATCAACAGAAGATAGTTATGTTCAGAGCAATAATTTTATTTAAAAAGTTGCCAGAAAAAAAAAGGTGAATGAGTCCAAGAACTAACAACAAGTGTTCAGAATCCAACACATTCATCTGTTATGCATTTTACCTTGAGTGACACTTGAGTGACAGAAATGATTTCTTTTCCTGAAAATGTAGGTTTGAAACAGAGATGTAATAATAAGCCAACATGGACATAAGGTTGAATATATTCTGAATGTATTATATATTACATTAAATTGAAATATAATACAACAGAATTTTAAATATTAAGAAGTAACCAGCTCCCATGTTTATACTGGCATCTCCATAGAAGACTTCTTACAATGACAATTTTTTTATAAATATATTCTTTAAGTTCATTTTTTCCTCTTTCTTCTTTTTTTCTTTCTTTCTTTCTTTCTTTCTTTCTTTCTTTCTTTCCTGACATGGGCTCATGGCTTACACTCTTTTGTTCAGGGTAGCATTTAACTCATTAATTCATTATCCTCCTGCCTAAGTCACCCCAGTAGCTAGGATTGTCAGTCTGAACCACTGCCTCACAGGTTCAGTACATTGGAGTAGTTCTTTCAAGAGTAAAATGCAAGTAGCTGAGTTAATATACAGCCTGTAAGAAATGAAAGTCAGGGTTTATTATCCTCCCTTTTGGTAGTAGCCTTGATTAAAATAGAGAATATATTTTTGACTATAAATATTTAATTGACCACATGAAGGAAAATAAAACTATTTCCTTAGCTCCTAAAAAGAAATTTTGATCACAGCAATCTAAGAAGTAATTTTATATAGAGGATAATTTATCTAAAATAAGGTTTTCAGTACTTTGGATATATGTCTTTTAGATGCACTATAAATTAAAAATGTCAAAAGGAACATTATCATTTGGCAAGCAGTCTATAAATATCCAACTACTAGTGATTTGATTTTAAGGAGATTCCACTGGAATAGAATGAGTGAAATTATTATAGCATCATTAATTTAGCCATAAGCACCTAAATTGTTAATATATCAGGTTGAAGAATAATAATGGAAGATGTTATTTAAGTGCTTGCTATAATGTCATTAGAGGTCAAAATAAACCTAAAATATTCATTTTGTAGTCCAAGTACAAAATAAAGGATGTTTTCTGTTCAAGGCAAAACATTGTTATCAATAAAACAAACTGCCTGTGTCATTCATTAAGAAAATGTTACCAATGCCTTATTTAATAAAAGGATAAATTTTGGTTTCATTTTTCTGATGCATTATCATGAATAATTACAGTGGTATGGTAGAGTAAAATAAGCATTAGAGTCTAGAACAAAAAATTTGCTTTTTGCATCAACTACATCAAACAAATGAGCATGTGAAAGTTTTAATAAAATAAGTATTTATACTTCCTACAAAACTGATAACAGAATTGTTTTGTTGGGGCTGGTACACTTCAATGATTAAAGGGACTTGCTTGCAATCCTGCTGATCTGAGTTAGACCCTCCTCAGTACCTTTGTAAAGCCAGACATCTAGTGGGATGTGTGACACCTATGGGAATGGGAGGCAAAGGGTCTGGAAGCTAGCAAGATGCAGCAGGAGAGACTATTGCAAAGTAAGAGAGAAGGAAAAGTTTATGTCTGATGTTGGTACGTGCACCTTGCCACATATATGACCAAACACACACACATACACCATAAAACACATATACATAATAAAAAAACTGGTTTGTTAATAAAATCACTTCCTGGCTTTAGTATTACTTGTTACCATTCTTTGAGTTCTGTTTCCATTACCATAATAGCATTCATATGCCTTTATCTCAAAGACTGTTTAGAACAATGACCAGTACCCTGGATAGAAAGTGGAATAGAAGCAAAATGGGCTTAACTCTTTCTATTTGGCTTGTTATAAAGAGATAGTAATAGAACAAATTTGATCATTGTACCAAAACAACAGGATAAACATTAGTATTCCTGTTTTATAGATGACAAAATTGGGACATAAAGTCTTTAATTCTAACCACCATGCAGACTGTTTTGCAGCAAAATAAATTTCTAGCCTTTCAGTTTGAGGTGAGAAGCTATTTTCCTAATTTAATAGTATGTGCATGTATAAAAGTGATAATGTGAGGCATAAATAGAAAAACTATATAATTAATCAACCAAACCAAGATGTTTCTGAAGGTTAAAGAGGATCCTAAAATTGGGCTGTGGCAGCAAGCATAAACTGGACTTATTGGGGTGTATTATAGTCTGGCTCTCAAGATATTTTATACATCTGCAATTGGAAAGTAAGCATTACAAAACACTTACTCCAAATCAGTGAAGTACTTGAAAAATATGCCTATCTCGAGTTCTTCATGTATAATCATATTGCTTTATAAAAAACAAGTAAATAAAAATGAAGAAAAGCCAAAAGAAAGAGAATCATTCAAAATCATATATTAAAGTTCCCACTTAACATTTAGGTAACATTTATAGCACAAAATCCAAAAATCCTCCTATGCTAGTGAAACTAAATCACTGCAGACTTCCCTGATTAAATCACAGCAATGTTATAATGTAACTTTCCTATCTCTTACTACACATGCTAGTCTACAAAGGGTAAGAAGCCTGGGATTTATCTAAGATTTTTATACCTGGTTTCACTCTTAAAGCAATGGTAACATAAGATTATCTCGGTGTATTAAAATAAACTATCCATTTAGAAACTTATAGTTGAAGTTAAAGAGGTAAAGGAACAAAGAGGTTGTCCATATAGTTGCAAAATATGTACAAATATGCATGTATGTAGCATATGAATTTTCATCATTTATAGCCAAAATATAAAGAGCATTATTACATTTCAGTTTAAGAGATTTTATAGTTATAAATCCAAAAACATTTACCTTATGCAATTCTAAATCCACAAGTCCATCCATAAATTAAATGGACATATGTATAATCACATGACATTATGGATCCATTACAGAAGTATAAATTTGGTGTCAGGAATATTAAAATAAAACATTTGTTTAGAATGTATGAGTAGATTTAAAGATCTTCTATCCCATCATTGGGATAACTGGTACGTTGTATTGTCCAATGTATGCTACAATGGGTAGTAAATATTTTCTTACCTGGGCCAGTACTCCCCTCCTTAGGCAATCTGGTGGTTACCCACCCTTGGGAGGTCACCCTATTAATGCCAAACTTTGTGGGGATATCCCATAGGCACAGCTCACTATAGCCCAGAACTCCTGGACTCAAGCTATCCTCCTCCTTCAGCCTCCAGAGTAGCTGGGGCTACTTTATTTAATTTTTTTATTTTATTTTCTGTAGTTAATTCTTATTTAATATTTTTAATTCAAATTTCTGTATTTGACAGCAACCTCACCTACCGGATCATGAATCCCCCTAGAGGGTCATTTTGGGCAAAATGCTTATGTTTGGATTCTAACCAGAATTAAGCCACAGTTAGATGAGCATCATCGTAAAGATGTTCTCAATAATCCTCCTGAAGAAAGTGACCCATGTACACTATTTATTTCCCAAAATACCATATATATTTCTCAAATAATAATTTTATTTATTTATTTATTTATTTATTTATTTATTTATTTATTTATTTATTTATTTGGAAGGAAAGGAGGCAGATAGAGAGAGAGAAAGAATGGGCACATCATCCCTCCTGCCACTGTAAATTAACTCCAGATGCAAGTGCCACCATGTGAATCTGGCTTATGTGGGTCCTAATGAGTCAAACCTAGGTCCTTAGGCTTTGCAGCAAGCACCTTAACTGCTAAGCCATTTCTCCATGCCTGAAATGATTTTAAATGAGATCTATTTTTCTTTTTCTTTAAAATCTATCTTGAAAATCTCACTCTTTTGTGCTTTATAGAAGCTCATTTTGTTTGGGTTTTAGAGATTGCTGTAATGACTTTAAAAGTGTTTAATGCATTAGAAATCAGAAAATATCCCAATAGTGTCAGTAATCCTATAATTTTGATGAAATAAAAGATGAGGCATTTAATGCAAGTCAGTGACATACATGAAAAATGTGTTTACTTTGTCATTTTCAATGTATAACCTCAATGCCAAATAGTAAATACAAATAAAACATAACCTTAAATGAATAATCAAACTAATGAACATCATTTAAAATTAAAAAAAAAAAAAAAAACATGGGGGGATAGAGAGATGGCTTAGGGGTTAAGGCGCCTGCCTCCTAAGCCTAAGAACGCTGGTTGCAATCTCCAGCGTTTCCAACCTCCAGGTCCACATTTAGCCAGATGCAAAGTGAGGCAAACGGTGCAATGCCACACATGACCACAAGGGGGTGCACACATCTGGATCTCATTTGCAGCAGCTGAGAGGCTGCTGGCTCACCCATCTCTATTTGTCTTCCATTCCCTCTCTCTCTGTCTCTCTCCCAAAAATAAATAAATAAATAAATAAATAAATAAATAAATAAATAAATAAATAAATAAAAATATTTTTTCCACTTATCTATATAAATAGACCTGATATGATAGAATTCAGAAAACCCCCTTCCTATGGGAACTCTATCACATAATGTTTCTGGGGTCAAATATACACATGCAGAGTAGTTTTAACATGCTATTCACACAGCCTAGATTCCCAAAAGAGGATAAGTTTGGTATTAAAGCAAGATCATCATACCTACTTTCATATCATAACATCTGCATAATCTGGATGAATCCCTTTAAATTATCTGGGCTACAGGTTTCTAATGGGAAATACAAATGGCTGGGTCCAATAAATTTCTAAAATTCCATATACACTTATGGTAGTAGGAATATTTTGCAATGTTCCATAAATTAGGTGGCCACTAAAACAAGCACTTTTTGTGGAAATGGCCAGTGAAGTAGTACAACACTGTGTGAAAGAAATATGCCCATGATTTTTCATACAGGTCAACTAAAACTATCTTTATTAATATAGTAATTCTTAGCATAAAGTAAACTTTGATTTTATTCATCTCTAATGCATTTTTCTAAAATATAATTTATTCCAATTTGTGTGTCAGTTGATATGTCTTCATTGCGGCTGATCTCCAGTGCCTTTACATTGTAATCTTATTTATAAACAAGATAACAAAATGTACTTCTTATTCAGCATGGTTATTGATTACATTTTCTAAATTTCCATGAGTGTTAGCATTACTTTTAAAAAGTATTCAAAGACACTAATTTTCTTCTTCTCTTATGTATAGGTAGTAAGCCTGATGAATTTAGAATGTGGTAATTCCTTTTAGAGTTTAAGTATCTTTATTTAAAAATCTAAAATACATAAAGTCCAAAATCCAAAACATCATATTCTCTATCTAATAAATTAATAAATTAATCAATTAAAATATTTTTTTAAAATGTGCTGGAGATGGCTTAGTGGTTAAGGCACTTGCCTGCAAAGCCTAAAATTCCCGGTTTGATTCTCCAAGTTTCATGTAAGCCAGATGCACAAGGTGGCACATGCATCTGGAGTTCGTTTGCAGTGGCTGGAGGTCCTGGCATGCCTATATTCTCTCTCTCTCTCTCTCTTTCTAATAAATAAATAAATAAATAAATAAATAAATAAATAAATAAATAAATAAATAAATAAAAATAAATATTAAAAAAATCCAAAACATTTTGAATGTCACCATGATGACAACAGTGGAAAATTCTACATCTTACCTCACATGACATGTCAAAGTCACAGTACAAGAAAACTGAAAACATTATTTACAATTTGCTATAGGCTATGTTCAGAAGTATGGAGTATTAATGGACTGTATGTTTAGACAAGGTTCCCATCCCCAAGATGCATCATTATGTATTTTCACATATCCCAAAACTTGCAAAATCCAAAGCACTTCTGGTCCCTGGCATTTCACATAAGTGGTACTCAATCTGTACAGTTAATCTCCTCGTGCGTGGTCCAGTGTAACAGAGAGGATTAAAATCAGATGGACATAGGCCACACTGAGTTACTAGCTTCCCGGTCTTGAATAAGTTAGTAACCTTTCAAAGAGGCAGCTCCTTCATGGCCCAGTGATACATAATCAAATGTGATTCGCAGTACTAAATTAAGTGAAATGACACATGGTAATTGTGGTGGTTTGAATGTCCCCCAATAGACTCAGGTGTTTTTATTAAAACTTGGATTTCCAGTAGCCTGGCTGGAGGAGGTGTCACTGAGGCAGATCTGATTTCTAGCACAAAGGTATGCAGAAACTCTGGCTGCTTGCAGCTGGTTCCCTGCTGTTGTGCTTGTTTTTTGTCTGGCTGGCTGGCTGGCTGGCTGGCTGGTGGTGCTTTTCTCTTTGGTTGGATCTGGGAAAGTGGCCAGCCTCTTTTGCCATTATGCAACTTCTCCTGGATCTGTAAGCCTGAAATAAATCCCATTCCTCCCATAAACTGTGTCTGGTTTGGAAGTTCATTACAGCATCATAGAGCTGTGTACAATAGTAACTTATGTTACTTATCTCATAAAATATATTATTATTATTATTATAACCTGTATTGTGTGTTAAGAGGAAAAAAACGCAAGCTTTTTACATGCACATTAAGTTTCAGTCTTGCTTCTTACACTGAACAGTTGTATAAACAAAAGTAATTATAAAATTTTATCAACCTAATTATTCATTAGTAAAATTGGAAACAAAAAACAATTAGAGGATTACTATAAGATTTACATATGACAACCTATTTAAAACTGTAGCACATAAAAAATTATTCAGAAGTACTGTCCTATTTTCTCTACTATGTATTCAAAACCCTGGTCCATAGTAGATTTCTGTCCTATTCACTTCCTTAAGAAATGTTGTAACATACCTGCTTTGTCCAAAATATACAAATATATAGCCAAGATCTGTGGATGTAACAGTATAAAGGAGAGACCATGTTTCTATTATATTAAATTCATATTCTCCAAGTAAAAACAGTATATTGAGGGGTAGAGAGATGGCTTAGCAGTTAAGTAGTTTGCAAATAACCCCAGTTCAATTCTCCAGGACCCATGGAAGCCAGATGCACAAGGGAACACATGCATCTGGAGTTCGTTTGCAGTGGCTGGAGGCCTTGGCTTGCCCATTCTCTCTCTCTCTCTCTCTCTCTCTCTCTCTCTCTCTCTCTCTAAGTAAATAAATAAAAGTCTTAAAATAAACATCAGGTTGGGGCTGGAGAGATGGCTTAGCGGTTAAGGGGCCTGCCTGCTAAACCAAAGAAATCCAGTTCCAATCTCCAGGTCCCACGTTTGGCCAGATGCAAAGTGACTCAAGGATGCAATGGGGCACTTGCCCACGAGGGGGCACATGCTTCTGGAATTTGGTCACAGTGGCTGAGAGGCTGCTGGCGTGCCCATTCTCTATCTGTCTTCCTCTCCCTTTCTCTCTGTCTCTCTGTGTCTCTCTCCAAAAGAAAAAGAAAGAAAGAAAGAAAGAAAGAAAGAAAGAAAGAAAGAAAGAAAGAAAGAAAGAAAGAAAGAAGAAAGGAAAATGAAACTGCAGTTTGAACGAAGGAATAAAGTATTTCCATATAGTATGAAGGGCTATAAAGAATAACAGGATGGTGGGATTAAAAATAATTATGTGGGCTGGGGAGATGTCTCAGAAGTAGAAGTGTTTCTTTGAAAAGTGTGCCATCCAGGTTTGATTCTCCACCACACATCTAAAACCAGATGAACAAATGGTGCATAAGTTTGGAATTTGTTTTCAGTGGCAATAGGTCATGATGAGTCCATACTCAGGCTTATTTTCTCTCTGAAATATATAATATAGAAGCTGTGGGTTTACAAAAAAGATTAAAAACTAATTATGTGAAAGGAGGATGCAACTGCGAAGTTTGGTGGTTGCTTTGATGTCTCTGGGGAGGTGATATTTTAACAGAATAAAAGAGGATGAAGCTACTAATACCTTAAGCAAAGAATGTTTGACAAGATAATGCTAAAGGCACACAGTTGCAGTTTGTGATTAGAGTAGATAGATAGTGTCTTGATTCACCGCAGATGAATTTGAGTTGTACAGATGAGAAAAGGGTAACAAGGCAGGAAAAATGGTGGAGAACCACAGAGAAAATATATATCCCAGGAGTGGGGACAGTTTATAAGCAAGAATTAAAGATCATTGAAATTGTCATCTGTATAATACTGAAGATATGGCATATTAGATTTTCATAAGGTTACATGCCTAACAATAAACAATATAATTCTTTTGAGTTTAGCTTGTCACAAACTGAAATATGTGAGCTAAGGTTCCATTTATATGTTATTTGAATGGCTCACCTTCTAAGACATTCTTAGAGAGAGTACTGAACAAGAGATTGGCAATGCAAATTAGCAATTTACAGGGATCACAGTTTTAAAACTTAGAAGACAAAACCACCTTAGTATTCAGTAATAGAGAATATGTTATATGAAATACTATTTAGGCCTATATTTTTATGGTAATTCCATCAGCAAACTGAATAATAGTCTAGTTAACATCAATTACCTCTTAATACAATTTGTGAAAAATTACTCATCACTACTTAAAAATCACTGTGTGTGGTTTAAACTTCGTGAATAGCCAGACCACGCAAGACCACTCTGAAGCAAAGTAGAAGTTTTATTTGGGAAGGACATGAGCTCCCTGGATGTCTCGTGAGAGAAGAGCATAGCCTCCTTGGTGTGCAAAGGTTAGATTTCATAAGGCCTTTTTGTTGGATGGGGGATAGGGGAATGGGGGGCTTGTTTGTGAAGTTAGGGGAGTTTCTTCAGAGGAATTTTTCTGTTAATGACAAGATTGTGGTGAGGCAGTCAGGGTGTGTCAATAAAACAGAAGTCAGATGACTATTGATATAAAGTTAATTGTGGCCTAAGAGCAAGAGAAAATGATGGATCAGGTGGTTTCTAAGAAATGTAGTCAGGTTGGTTCTTATATTTTTCCATAAGGCTATTTATTCATCACCATCTTGTCATCAGCGACTCCATCTTGGGACCTGGTCCAACCTAACTTTTACATGTATATCGGTATGTATATGAGTGTGTAGAACCATAATTACATATTTATTTGTACATGTGAAAAAAATTCAACATTCTCATTACGGATAGCTTCCAGCAATGGTATTTGTCAATTATTTTTTACTTTAAAATAATAGTCCTATGTTGTGGTTTGTGTGTGTTACAATAAGATTGCATGTCCCTAAAACAGAACATTTTGAGTTTTAATTGACAATAATGTAAGTATGCTGGTTGTCTATTTCTTAACTTACCATCAATTAGCATTTTTGCCTGGTTTTACTTTCTATGAAACTTTTCATTATGGAATATAGCACCGATAATGCATTCCAATTTGAGGATGATTCTACAAGTACTAAAAAGTGTTATTTTAATTATTTAAGAAAATCTTGCATTCCCTTCTTGAAAAATATTTAACAATTTAAAATTTGCTAAAATGTTAACACTATTTGAATTTTACAGAGTTTTTAGCTTCCCAGTTCAACAAGATAGACTTACTTTTATACACATATAAATCAGCAAGCCTTTGATAAGAGAACTGGAAATAAAATACATTACAGAAACTAAGAGAATAATATGTTGTCTTTAGTCAAATGATACATTAGCCATACAGTCAGAGTTAGAACTTGTCTTTTTTATCCTGTGTCAAAAAAAATAATGAAGTCACAAAAATTTAAAAGTAAACTGAGATTTCAAAAACTAGTAAACACTTACTCAGCTAGACATAAGAACACATTCACTGGCAGTTGTAATCACCTCCAGTGTGTTATACTCCTTATGAAGTTTGAAAGAATGAAGATTTGTCATAGAGAAAAACAGAATTCCAATATTTTTAATAAAAACTTAAATTTCTTCACATATTTACACCCTTGAAGCATCTATAACATTGGATCATAATAAATGAAAGTTATGTGAAAATAGTTTACAGTAGCCTGATGGCCAGTGTCACACTTGTTTGAATAGAAGTAAGAAAATTTAGTCTCTTATGAACATGTGTTGTTCAGACAGCACATGTGGGGGAGTGGATGTTCATGAATGCTACATGTGCATGTACGTATGTTTGTGAGTTATAGTGTGCACATGTCTGTGTACCATGTGTGTTCTGTGCTACACACAGTAGACCCAACAAATTCACTTGGATTTCATCTGACTTCCACTAATTTCCAATGTCAACAATTGATTACTTTTAGAGACAAGAAAAATAACATAATGTTAAAGCATGACAGATTCAACATTACTCTAAATATGTCAAGAGAAAGAATGTAAGCTGAATCAAGGAAGCTCGAATGTACCAGAAATGGAATACATACAATGATTTGTTAAAAGCATAAACAAAATACTGTGATAAGATTTTTAAAATACTTTTTTCATGTGGAAAATTTAATTTTGAACAGATATAGACAGAACACTGTGTTTTCTACAGACCACTATAGATCATGTCAACTGTCCTGAAGTATGAAAAGAGCTTATTAAATTACTCTTAAACTTACCTTCTGTTGTGCCAAATCAGCAATCTCAAGTCACTGACTGCTAATCAGCACACACCAGGCACTTGGCCACAACAGGCCATCTTTTAGAAACTGTAAAAGGAGCAGCTTTCCATACTCAAGTACTTATCCAGCCCAAGTTGATGACTTTTAATTCCAGGACAGAATGACCTCTCCATCTAAAGGAATCTTTATAGCTTAAAGCTCTGTTGAAGTCATTTTCTTAAGTTAATCAGATTTCCACACTGGGGTTCCACAGCAGGAAAGAGAATTCACACAAATGAGCTCTTTTCCCACCTGCAGTTTCTCTTTGGTTCACAAGAGCCTTATGCAATAATTTATTTTACATTAAGATTTATCTATGGTAAGTGCAGAGGTAACATTCTGAAGCAGAAGCTTACAGTGTTCCTGCTCTGCTCCAAACAGCGGACACAGAGGAGTTGAATTATGGTTCCTCAAATAGATTCTTGTCAAAATCAAGTATCATTTCATTCTCGAGGTTTTTGTGTTGTTGTGGTTGTTGTTGTTGTTATTTTATACAAATTGTACAATAATCATTTTATAAAGTGACTGAAATAGATTAAGACAATGATATAGATTAGAAACTTTTTTTTTTTTTTTTTTGCTAGGTAGGGTCTCACTCTGGTCCAGGCTGACCTGGAATTAACTATCTAGTCTCAGGGTGGCCTCGAACTCTCGGCGATCCTCCTACCTCTGCCTACCGAGTGCTGGGATTAAAGGCATGCACCACCATGCCCTCTATGTCAGAGAATTTTCTTGGTTTCCCCTAATCCTTTGCTGCCTAACTGGGAAGGGGGAGAATTTCTTTTTTTCTGGACATTTCCTGCTTGCTGCCCTTGCCTTCTTCTCTTCTTCCCTAAGTGAGGACAAATTTCCTAGGTTTCCCCTGACCATTTCCATCAAGGAGAGAAATAGGGAGGTTTCTTACGGCTTGGGCTTTTCTTCTTTGCTTTACCTCCTAAAGTCTCCTTAAAATAAATCACCTAATAGGTGATTTACCCTTCTTTGAGTCTGCCTTTACAAATCTTGAGAACTTGAACATAGAGCTGATGTTGGGGTTCACTGAGATGTGGTCTATTGCATATTTATGGACATCTAATCCCTCCCACACTCCACCCACATCAAAATCAAGAAGTTATTTCTTGTGCTTTTAAGTATTCTTAATAGATTATTTATTTGTTTATCAGAGAGCGAGGGATGGGGAAGGATAGTCCACCAGGGCCCCTAGACACTGCAGATAAACTCCAGACACATTTGCCACCTAGTGCATCTGGCTTACATGGGTACTGGACACTCAAACCTGGGTCCTTAGGCTTTGAAGGCAAGTGCCTTTACCACTGAGCCATCTCTCCAGTGCTTATGTAACTTTTTAAGTAGACTTTTCACATGTACAACATATCTTTGAAAGTATTTCAATCATTCTATCCTCTTACGCTTTTCTGAAGTTTAGGAAAGAGAACATACAAATTATTTTTGAAGCACAGTAATCTGAGTACCAATGCTTCCAAGTAGAAATCAGAGATATATCCCAGAGTTTCACGTTTCCAATGATAAGAAGGAGTCAGTTGTGAGCAGGATGACTACTGAAAAGTGTCCAACTCCTAATTTTGTAACCTGTGAGCAAGTATATAAAATCTGCACATACACATGTGATTAATGTAAAGGATCTTAAGTTGGGAAGAAGATTACCCTGGAGTATACAACTGGTCCTTCCTAATTGCACAATTTCTTTAGCCCTAAACCACACCCTGTAAGACTCATAGAAAGTGGGCAGAAAGAATGTAAGAGCAGGAAGATGATCAGTGGGGATGTAGAAAGCTGTCTTCAGGGTATGAAAAGTCTGCATGCTCATGGACTCACAGAAAATGTGATTTCCTGCATATGCTTGAGCCTCTGAATGTTTCATCATAAATGAGAGAAGGTCCATTAGATTACAGTGATCCCAGAATAAATCATGGAAACTGAAGATTACTGGCAAGTGGGGAGCCACGTTCTTCAGTGGTGTAGGCACAGGTGGGTTCCACATTCTCCACTAACTGGTCTGATTATGCAAGCAAATCTTATTTAAATATGTATGTAAATAAATACATTCATTAAATATAAAGAGTCATAAAAGCAGGATGTCCTCAAGGGGGTGAAGGGTTCAGTGGAGGGATAGAAGAGAAAGAGGGTCACTGGTAGGGGGGGAGTGAAATGAAAAAAAAATTTTGCACATATGTAAATAAAAAATTAAATAAAAAAAGAAACTAAAAATGTAGCAAAACCTTAAACCACTGGGCCCACATGCCAGTATGATTAGAATAATGACCAGAAAGATTTGAAGATGAAAATGAGGCCAGGAGTGAAGTAATGTTGCAGGCCTCTAGAATCTGAGAAAGGCAAGTTAATGGATGATGCCCTAAAGCAACCAGACAGGAATATTTCCTGATCACAGGTCCATTCAGCCCTGCCTTACAGAAGAGCACACCGGATAGGACATCTGTACTACTCTAGCACTCTCGTTTTGTAATGTCTTCTTATAGAGTAAAAGAACACGATTCTTTTTTCTTTCTTTTCTTTTTCTTTTTCTTTTGGAGATAGAGACAGAGATAGAGAGACAGGGAGAGGAAGACAGACAGAGCTGGGCACACCAGCAGCCTCTCAGCTGCTGCAAACGAAATCCAGATGTGTTTTCCCCCTTGTGGTCAAGGGCAGCATTGCGCCCTTGCATCACTTTGCATCTGACTAAACATGGGACCTGGAGATTGGAACCACTGGAGATTGGAACTGGCGTTCTTTAGGCTTAGGAGGCAGGTGCCTTAACAGCTAAGCCATCTCTCCAGCCCAAGAATGTGTTTCAAATCAAAACCTCCCTCATAGTTTTTATCCAGCTGAGATCTTACAAAATCAGAGGTGAGGTGACCAGAATACTTGAACCCTCCAATGATGAAAGATACTGGGATATGGACATTTAGATTTTGTTCTGTGCCAGCACCCTTATACCTAGCCCTTGCCATGCCTCAGACATGAAATACAAGCAGAAAATAAAATTAAATAAATAAATAAATAATAAAATAAATAAATAAATAAATAAATAAAGGGATACCCTTTCAAGGCTTTGGTTATTGATCTGTAATCAAAGACAAAATGGAGCTCTTTCATTTTGTAGTCTAGACCTACAATGACCCTGTTTAATATGCTTTTCTGGTAGAACACCTATTATTCAATTTTTCTTAATATTGATGCTTCATTTGATATTCATCCAGAGAATATTTTTCTTGCTCAGGTTACTGTTGTTTATAATCAGCTTAGGTCCCATTGGCTTGTAACCAAAGAATCCTAAACACCTCCACAGCATTTTAATCAGCACATATGCATATATTAGTCAGTTGTTTTTTCAGGAGTGATTTTGACAAGACTGACATAGCTAAAGCCCATTTCCTACATAATCCTCTTTACAACCCATCCTTAGCTGAATAAACCCCACATCTAGACTCTTTTCCACTGTGCTTTCTTTTCCAGTTGATTTTTTTTTCACATTTTCCCTATCCCTAGTTTTCCTCAAATATAGGCTTCTGTTATTCATAATATTCCAAGAGAATAAATAGCTCCAGTGAAACACAGGCAGCTCTAAATAGAATATGTTTTCTGAAGTCTATCATAGTATTGCTAGCAGGTGGCTATATATCTGAGCTTTCTGAGTTATTTTGTATTGCAAAGCCTAAGTACCCAGGTTCAATTCCCCAGAACCCATGTAATCCAGGTACAAAAGGTGTTACATGCATGTGGAGTTCATTTGCAATTACTGGAGGCCTTGGCATGTCAATTCTCTCTCTCTCTCTCTCTGTCCTCTCTCTCTCTCTCTCTCTCTCTCTCTCTGTCCCTTTTTCCGTCTCTCTATCAAAAATAATAAAAGTGAAATTAAAATTAAAAAATATATATTAGAATATATAAAATAAATTCTCACAAAAATATATACACAATATTACCCATTTTGATTTAATTTTTACCAATACTTTTACTTCCATTCTTAAATTTGTACCTATAGCCTTTCTCATCAGATTAAACACGGTATGAATTATTTATAGTAACACCATCTTTTCCTTTTATCTTTCTGTGTTTCATGTTTGAAAAACTCTACTTGGTAAATTAAGATATTTCCTATCATTCGAGGATTGGAAGAATTCTACTAATTTTCTAAATCTAAGACTAAATATCACAAAAGGAAGACATACTGCGAGGCCTGGAGTTCCGTAAAGGAACTGATTGGATCATTCATAACCCTACAGTGATTGCAAATCCTCCCAATAAGGAGGGTCCTCAGTGGAATAGGTGTGGAGGAAACGGGTAGGTGGAAGTGGATTTCAATATGACCAATTTGCAGTATGTTCACATTTTAAAGTTCCCAATAAAATTATAATTATGAAATAATAATTTTAAAAATATAATGAATTATCCTGCCTGAAAATTGAATTAAATTTGGTATAGAAGAAGAGCATGAAGGAAAAGTATATAAGTGGGGATCACAAATGGGAAACTCAGGGTGTTGAAATGTTCAGAGAAGAAATGTATTTAAATTGTGTGTCCCATTATTGCTTCTTCCTACTGAGAATCCACCCCCATGCTGCTGTCTCTAGGCTGACAACTAAACCTGTGACAGTGTGCTATGCAGAGGTGCTGGCAGTGGCTGGTAGACACGATTCTAGGGCTCCTAGCTGTGATGTAACTGTTTGTAAGTGCTCTCATAAGCCACCACCTGAGATTTACATTTAGAGTGGAAATCCCCATCAGTACTCACAGAAGGAGAGAGAAGTTGCTGGTAGTGGTAGTAATCGCCCTCCAGAGCAGCCTCAGGATCAAGAACTACCAGAGAAGATGTGGAGCTATGACACTTTTCCCAAAAAAAGGACATCTAACTTTATCTTAAACAGCCACGCCTATCACCACTTGCTGAAATAATATTTGAGCTTGCCTTTTCCAATAAGGGAAAGCTATTAACCTTAGAAGTTAGAACCTACTAGACCTCACAAATTCTGTCTAGGCATAGATGTCTAAAACTTGTAGATGGAATAGAATGAAATTTTCAAAATATTGTTTTTAAAAAATTGTGAATAAATATTAGATTTGAAATATGAATTATCTATCTCACAAGGTATATTTAATAAAAAACAATTCTCATTATTTTAACTATCATTTCCAAGTTTATAAAGTAATGTTTACATGTAACTACACACATGTTTTAGTTATGGAGATGTTCTTGGTTTTTACAGAATCAATTATTAAGTGTAACAAAAGATAGCAAACTCTTAAAATGAAAGTTGTGCATGTTTCAACACCAATGACATTAACTTATCATTTCTGTCCACATGTATGTTCTTAGTAAAAAAAAAAAAAAAAAAGGAAAGAAGGAAGGAAGGAAGGAAGGAAGGAAGGAAGGAAGGAAGGAAGGAAGGAAGGAAGGAGGAGGGAGGGGGGAGGGAGGGAGGAAGGAAAGAAACCTAGAGGCTGGGAGATGACTCTGGTCATCTCAGTGGACTCATCACCAGTACTCGAATACAAAGCCTAGCAGCGGTCCACATGCCTCTATTCCCTGGAGCTGAGAAAGGCAGAGACAGGGGCCGGTGGGGCTCTCTGGTCCTTCCATCTAACAAAGGAATAGCACAAGCTCCAGATCAGCGAGACAATCTCTTTGAAGGAAATAAGGTAGAAGAGTATTACAACAGGAGGTTGCCAAACATCCTCCACTGGATTCCACATATGTATGCATGGGGTGAATACACACACGAGTGCACAAACACACACACGACCATACACATGTGATAACATCTGCAGAAAGCTCTTGGAACAATAGTTGTGCCATAGGACCGATGATAATGTGAATTTCCTATGCAGCAGATTGTTTTGGTAGGGTTTCTAGTATAAACATCCATGTTCTTGAAAACAAGTTTTAAAGAAGTTTTAATTTTTTTTTTTTTTTTATTATTCTATTTATTTTTGGAGAGACAGAGAGAGGGAGAGGGAGACAGAGATGGGTGTGACAGCAGTCTCTCAGCTGCTGTGAACGAAATCCAGATTGTGCGCCCCCTTGTGGGCAAATGCGGCATTGAGCCCTTGCGTCACTTTGCATCTGGCTAAACATGGAACCTGGAGATTGGAACCGGGTTCTTAGGCTTAGCAGGTGGGCGCCTTAACCGCTAAGCCATCTCTCCAGCCCTAAACAAGTTTTAATGCAATGGACATGAAGACTCTACAAGACAATAAGACACTACTGGAAAGTGGATGTCCTGAATCAAATTACTTTTTCACTCAAGTGAAATTTAATTATTTTTGGTGTGTATTACCTTAAATGGCATGTGTATAAAAGCTTCTGGAGTCTTCATTCCTTCAATCCCTGCGCTACATTAACTTCATTAACAAAGTGATTAATGATGTCAGGCTATGCCTGCTTGCTTGATGCCAAAGTACCTTACAAAGTCAGATCAATTATAAACATATCAAAAGTTGTATGAATAATTCTTAATTCACTCAACACAAAGTTCTATGAGATAGTGCCTAAGATAACTTTATATTGAGGTTTCAGCAAACCTGCCTTACTTTGAAAATCATAAAAATAAGAAACAGTACTGCTGATGTTTCAAATGAAAAATAAGGATGAAAATTGTTTATAGTTGACATGGATTCAGTTTGAGTATTTTGAATAATATGAAAGAATCAGTACCCTGTCTGGGCCTCATAACCCTCACCTGTTGTCACAAAAATGTCCTTACAAAGAAAGAATCTTCAAAATGGCAGAGAATGAAAAAAAAAAAAATGTTGGAAACTTCACAAGCAGTCCACAGTTAGAAACAATAACCTCAGGCTAGAAGAGAGGATGGAAACAAGTTTTACTGGGTCCTTCCTCTTCTAGTCATTAACTGCACATTTCCTTACAGGGAAGGGACAGAGACTTTCATTCAATTCTATTTCTATTAGTGAATTATGCTTTAGTTTTCCGTAGTGGATGAAAAACAATGATGGTTAACATGTAGAAAAGGAATATAGTTTTCAGAACAGTTCCAATATTTTATTTTCGTGCTCAATAAAAACAAATTTTATTATTACATATGTTTTGATTTAATAACTCTTTATCACAAACCAAATAAACAACTTAGGCATTAAAATTATACAAACTACAATCTTACTTGGGAAATGTAAGCATTATTTAATATATGTATATGTGAACTTGAGTGAAATATATGCTGTATACATAATAGAATAATTTTAACATAGTGGTATAGATTAATGATAAAAAATAAGGCCCCAGAACTCATTTTAAGTGGCGGGTAAGATGGCTCAATAAGTAGCAGTGCTTGCCTTCCATCACGTGCACCTGGAAGGGCTTCATGTGACTGGGCCAGATTCCCCTGCAACAAAATAACCAAGTTGGGCATGATGACACATGCATTTATCCCCAGACCAGTGAGGATGTGAAAATCTGAGAATCACAGAGGCTTACTAACAGAAAATGAGATCTCCACATTGAGTGACTCCGTCTTAAGAAAAACAGGTACATGAGCCAAAGAAGACACCTGACATTTCCTCTAGCCTGTGTATGTGTAAATCTACACACACACACATACACCCCCCCACACACACCCCACCACCACACCACTCCATACATCATACATACACATGCCACAAAAATAAATTTAATAAAACTCATTTTAGCAAATATGATAATATGAAACTACATTGCAACACAGAAAAAAATTACTAATTGAAGTTTGGTTAAAGTTGGAAAAATAGGTTGTTTATAATTATGGATTTGATTATATTTTGACAGATTTAAAATCTATGACATAATTGCTGCCTTAACTATAATATCTATATTCAAATTCCCCTTCTTGTTACTGTAACATGGTAAAAATATGGGACTGATACAGCTTAGCTCATACCAATAAATATTTAACATAGATTTCATTTCTGGGTGTTAATATCAATAAAATATGTCATTTTACTTAATAAATGAGTCATTTTTAAATTCTCAGTATTTGTCTTGTTTCTTAGGGGTTTTGTTTGTCTGCATATTTGGTTGGTTAATTTAAATAATAGACACGACTGAAAAATTACCATTTTCAGAAAAAAAATTGGCTTTAAGAAAAATAGCTAAAATAAAAGAAACACTTACTTCAGTCACTGTACTTATGGGGTTTCCCCTTCAGAACAAAAGCTGTAAGTTAATTTTTACACCAATAGTAGAAAAAGTTTAGTAAAGACAAAAGTTATAGCACAGGTAGAAAAATTTTCATTTCCATTAATATAAGTGAATGTTTTCCACCACAAATATGACATATTTCAGAGAAGGAATAAAACAATAAATCACCCACTTGCACACACACAAAACCCTCTCTAATAAAATATATTAGCATCCTCTTGTTAGTTTACTGTATTACTTTTTCTATGTCAAAAATTAATATTGCTATCATTTTGGTCTGATTTTTTTTCATTTGGTAATAATCACAGTTTCAGCATGTATTAAGTAAATTATGTACTTTATCCATGGAAACTATCCCTTCTCATTTTCTAACAAAATTGACACAAGTGTTTCCGTTAACCTGACACTGCAGCTCATTTACTTTTTCATGGTCATTGATACTGCTCATCTTCTGAGATCTGCCTTGCCTTGACAAATCAAAACACCTGCATATATACTAATATTTAAGGTTGTAAGTAAATAACTTTCTTCTGTATTTGGCCACAAATCAGTGAGTATAAAAAAATTAAAAATAAACATAATTAAAACATAAAAAAAACATTACTATGGATGGAAAAGTTTTAAGACTTAAACCAAACTAGACATTTACTTTTTTATTTAATTTATTTATTAGACAGAGGCGAGGGGTGAGGGAGCAAAATCCAGGGCCTCTAGCCACTGCAAACAAACTGCAGATGCATGTGCTACTTTGTGCATCTGGAATACTTGGGTACTGGGGAATCAAACCTGGGACCTGAGGCTTCACAGGCAAGTGTCTTAATCACTAAGCCATTTCTCCAGCCCTAAAAGGGGAAATTTACTAATGGGGCTCCCAATTAAATGCTAGGTCTTCTTTCATCACATGATGAACAAATGCTATGAATTCCATTGTCTTCCATCACATGTATGTGCCTAACTGGGTGTGTATGTATCTAGCTCTCCTGATCCCTGATCAGTTGTCCTTATCCTTCATGGCTCCACGTAATGTCAGTGTAGGTTCTGAGTTTCTTTGGCTCTCTTTTCTCTTGTCTTTGCTCTATGCACACAGACATAGAAATATGCTATTGTGACAACAGACTCTGAGTTTGATCAGCCCACAATTTTCTAATATCTTGTGCACCATTTCACCAACTTTCCATTTCTCAGACGCTGGTACTTACGGAATTGCTACTATTTAGAACAATTGGCATTTAAAAAATATTATGCCACTCTAGCCTTTTCTAAATGAACACACATATTAATATCTGTTTGGACTGCATTGGATTTTGCTTCATGCTCATTGGACCACTCATTTTGTACTACTTATCTACTTCCTAACCCTTGACCTCTGGGTTGACTCAGCATCACTCAGCAGGTCCCATTGTTATACTGGTGAAACTCAACAAATGACTAGGGTTTGGTCTTAGATTTGGGATATTTGCATTTTCATCAAGTGGAAGAAAAATTACTCCATAAACAGGCAAGAATAATTAATTGACATTGTAAATAATGTGGTTTTACTGATAAATATCTAAATATCTTGATTTTGAAACTATTCATAATTCCATTCATCTCTGCCTAATGTTTTCTAGCTCGTGAAACACTTTAAAACAAAAGAGCCTTAAATAATTTCATTTGTATTGAAAAATTATTACATTTTATAAATTTTATTGAATTATATATGTATGTATAAGTATAAATGTATATAGGGTTTTCTATACACATTTTTAAGTAATCAAGTCAATAAAAATTTAGAAGAAAAAACCAAACAAATAAATTCCCATGACACTCATGAAATGCATTTCAGCAGAAGTTAACAAATTCCACATTAATTACCCTTTAGAGGAAATGACAGAATTTACTGAAATTTGTTAGTAATATCCAGTAAGGTGGCCATTAGAGTTGGCAACTCGTCTGTCACTCTGTCCAGTCACTTCAGTTTCTTAAACCCACTTTCTCCCCACATTTATTTCATTCTTCCTTATCCATAGATTATCTCCTTCAGTGAATTAAAAATCCTCCCACCATATGGTTTAAAATATGCAGATTCAAACCATGTACAGTAAACGTACAAACTACTCAATTGAGGAAAAATGATTGTGTAAACCCTGTCATGTTTCCCAAAATAAATTTCTTATGAACTATGACAGCTTGCAAATACAGGCCTAGAGCTTACTGCAAAGATTAATCCTAGTCTGATTTTCTAGTTTTATAAAAAAAAAAAAAAGATCAATTTTAACTAATCTTCAAGATACCTTGGGAAATCAAGATATTTTCTCAAGAATTAAAATAAGAAAGAATCCAAATAAAATGAAACAAATCTAATTTAAAAATAATTAGTTGGCTAATTCAAATTCTCAGATAATTAATTATCTAAAAAAAAAAAAAAATAGGGATGTTGGTTTGTTCAGCAGGATCATATATCACAACTTATGCTTTCATTATAGATGAAGGTAAACTGGAAGTTGGCTTAAATTCAATTCGTCCATGTAATAAATCATTAGTTTAGTGAGTTAATTGTTTAAGTATAGTTTTATAAACCAATCCCTTTTCATAAGAGGCTTTATGGCACATAGGCATGGCAATTAGGCAAGCTGATAAAATATAATATGTCAAAAAGAATATTAAAAATATTAACTGAAGATTCTGTCTCTCCATTCAGCAACATAATACTTGGCGAAGTATGTTGTGAAGGGAATTTAAAAAAGGAATTAGGATGCTAATCTCACATTAAAATAGGAAGATGATCCTGGTATACTAAAGTATGCATATGAATTCTTCACTGTAAATGAGACATACAGATTAGTCAGTCTGAAGGGTGCAATGGAAGAGTAAGTAAAATAAATATACTCAGAGAACAATTCTGCCTGCCATCACTGACCTGAGTGTATTGGGCTTCATGTCAGGACCTGGAAGGGACTGTAGGTCTTCAGAGTTTTCATCAGTTAAAAATACACAGTTGAGCAAAAGGCATCCCAATACGATAGTGATACAAAATTAATTCTTCCAGCACAATCAGATTTTTTTTTAACTTTCCTCACTTTTATATGTGCTATATTGTTCAGTTCCATTATTTATTACTTTGGTGGAAATGTGGATGCTTTAGATATTGTAACTCTGCATATTAAACCTAGCACCTGATGACAGGAGAAATTGTATGTTTGTTTGTTTATGGATATGTTTAATGATTTTACTAAGTTAATTATGTAAAGGCTAATGGCCCAGTGTGCAATGTGTAATGTTCCTGCTATTTTTACCCTGAGCTGCTTTTGACTCTGGACCCTCCAAGGTTACTCCACAGACAGCACAAGCTACTTGCTTGTCAGTGGTTGCATTTAGCTCTCTTCAGTGAGTTCGACTTTTACCTGTGCCTCAGATAAATATTTGCATATCTCTGCTATCACACATATAGAAGTACCTTCCATTTCTACCCAGCTAGGAATTAGTTTGCGTATTCCTTTTTTGTTCACTAATAAAGTATAGTCTAGAAGCTTCCTCACAGTCTTACAAATTCATGAAGTTTATTATGATTTTGTTTTAATCCCAAATTCCCAGAAGTCATCACAGGTACAGCTTACAGTGCAGTCAAAAGTTGTGATTAAATCCAAAATGACTTTGAGCAGTCTAGCCAGTATTGACAGATCTGTGGGTGACCTGGGGATGCTCTGAGTCCTTCTCTGATTGCTCCTCACTGACCAAATTGGAATGCACAATCACAATTTCCTAGCTTGTAGTTTATTCGACTGTCCCAGGGATAACATGCAGCTATCAGCTTTTCTTAACTGTTCATTATTAAAATTTCTCTCTCTCTCTCTTTTTTTTTAATTTTTATTTTATTTACTTTTGGAGAGAGACAGAGAGACAGACAGAGAGGGAGACAGATAGAGATGGGCGCGCTAGCAGAACGAAATCCAGATGTGTTCGCCCCCTTGTGGTCAAGTGTGGCATTGTGCCCTTGGGTCACTGCATCTGGCTAAATGTGGGACCTGGAGATTGGAACCAGGTTCTTAGGCTTAGGAGGCAGGTACCTTAACCGCTAAGCCATCTCTCCAGCCTGCCCCCTTTTTTTTTTTTTTTTTTTTTTACAAACTCTTTGAAAGGAATGTTCTCCATACTCTGTCCTAAATAAAATAGGTGTCTTCAGATATACCATAGAGCCTTCAACTTATAGTCTGTCTTTCCCTTGAACATAAATCACTGTGGTTGTTCTGGTGTAAGTAGTTATTTTTTCCTGAACATGATATGTCTCCAGGATAGGATGGGTGGGAGGGTCAGAAGGACTGCGTAGATATAAGGCAGAGGAAAGAAAAAAGACCTGTTCTCTTGAGCATCTCTATCTACAGAGAACATAGCTTCTAAAAATGCAGGGTTGGTTACATGGGCTAAAGAACATTGGCAGTGTAGCTGAGTAAACGAAACTAGAGTCCCAGAATGGAAACTGGAAAGAAGACATCCCATTTCTGGATTATGTATTGTATATTTCACATATACTGTGAAGAAAGTTGCAAAGTCAGTGGTTAAGATCTGGGTCACTGGGGCTGGAGAAGATGGTTTAGCCATTAAGGCACTTGCCTGCAAAGCCAAAGGATCTTGATTCAATTCCACAGAAGCCATGTCAGACACAAGATGAATGTGGAGTTCGTTTGTAGTGGCTGGAGGCCCTGGTACGACCTTTCTCTCTCTCTTTATCTCTTTCCCTCTCTCAAGTAAATGAATAAATAAGTAAATAAATAAATAGTGGGTCATAGAGCAAATATCACAGTTTCTTGTATGTTTTTTTCAAAAACTCTTATTTTATAGTTGTATTAAAGTTTATATAAAGGTGTACAAAGTGATGGTGTGATAAACTTAGTTAAACACACATTTTGAAATGAGCAACTTGAAACTAACATAGTCTTCACTATTTTAGCAAGAAAATCACAGAAAGACAAATACTGCATGATCTTAGTGTAAGGTTTAGGAGTGACCAAGACCATGAAAGCCACTCTGAGGCAAAGATGAAAGCTTTTGTTCTGGAAAAGCATGAGCTCCCAGGGCTGACTCACAACATAGGATCACAGGCAACCCGAGTTTTCAGGAAGTGGGCTTTATAGAACTTTTTGAGTTGGGGGAAGGTGAAGAAGGAAAAAGAACTTGTTTGTTAAGTGAAATATAAAAGTTCCTTTGGGGGAGATCATTACATTAACCATTTAAAAAGCTAGGGTGCAACACCAGAACAGTGACCATGTAATTTAGGAGATAAGGGGACAGGAAACCATGACCTGGAGCATTATTAGGCAAGGAGGGGATAAAGACTGGGTGGTTTCTTGAGGAAAGTGGATAATCCACTTTCCTATGCCTCTGTCACCATTCGTGGTGACTCCATTTTGGGAGCCCATCCCAGCCTAACTTTTGGTTCTATGTAGAATCTAGAGAAGTAGAACTCAATGAGCAGAGATCCAAGATGGGGATACCAGAGGCTGGAGGGTCACAGAAATGGGAGAAGCTGGCTAAAGTGTGAGCATCTTACACTTGGTAGAGATTCCTGAATGAGTATCTGTCTTACCAGTTGAATTTCTGGATTTCTGGTTTTCTAGACAGAGGATCTATGAAGCTCCCACTAGAAAATTATTCATTGACTTGAATTCTGAATGAACTTAGAAATATACTGGATATTGTATTTTACTGTGCCAGAGAAATTTGAAATTTGATTTTTACATATAAATATTTTCACTTCTCTGGGGAACAGTTTAAATTTACAAATACAGATGAAAAAGGCTAGACTATTTCTAATGGCAGAATTTCATTGAATCATTTACAGTAGCAGCTACAGTCACACACGCAGTGCTATCAGAACACGACATCTGTCTCTTCAGACAATGAAGAGCGCTCTTTGGATGAGGCTACTGTACTTTGCTGCATGACTGAGTTTCTCATCTTGGCCCCTCTGGGAATCTAATTATGAGATATGGGCAGCAGTTGCTAGCTCCATTAATGGAAACGGATGCATCTGTGACCCTCATTTTACTGAGTCTAAATAAACTAATATCTCTAAAGCACACCCAAGCTATTGAAACCTCTCTCCCATGGGTAAGCATGAGAACAGTAAATGATCATAAATCAAAGCTCACGGATGTATATGTGACAATAGAAGCAAGTTATTAGTACCTGAATGATTTTGCTAAGAAGGACTTGTTAGAAGGTTTTGACTAGAAGATATTTGTAATTCAGATTATTAGGGAAAGGTGAGCTTTTGAGAAAAAGAAAATGCCTAAATGAAAGAGAGGATTTTGAAAGTAATTCTGAAGAAATCTGGGCTAAACACCTTTAACGATAGAAAGCAAATGGAGATGAAGAGAAGCTTAAATGGATCTATAGTTTGGGGTCATGTTGTACACAGGGAGCATAGGTGAAGAACTTGCACTATTGATACTAAGACAAACATGATTTGTTCTTATTCTGAATCCCTTTGAATAATATTTATGCACATTAAAATTTAATGAAATATGTTATCAATAACATGGTTATATTTTAAATGTTTACTCTATAGAATAACTGAAGAACTACAATATTCTTCAGACTGTGCTTGGCTCAAGAGATGGCTCAGCAGTTAAGGCACTTGCCTGCAATGTCTAAAGACCTGAGTCCCATTCCCTGTACCCACATTAATCCAAATTCATAAAGTGGTGCATGTCTCTGGAGTGCACTTGCCATGATGAGAGATGCTGGTGCACCCATTTTATCTCTCTTTCTCTCTCTCCCTCTTTCTCACTCTCTCTCTCCCCCTCAGTCTCCCGGTATTTTCTTGCTAATAAATATATTCTTTTTTAATGTTGTAAGAAATACAACTTGAATTGTCTTGTCAGTCACCAGGCTAAAAATGTGTTGTTTACATTGCATGAAGTATTCAAACAAGGTGAGGAAGATGCTTCATGCTAAGCACATACAAAATTGCAGACAAGTTCTTTATAAAGTTTTATATGCAAAATACTGGAACAAAGGGTCTCTGTAAGGTTTGAATACAATTAAAGTTTGCATTAAGTACATTTAATGTATCTACAATTCTAATGTAAGTAATTACTTGCATATTATCAAGTGTGTTCTGACTTAATACTTCATGCATAAAATTCCTCTCACCATTGAGATTCTGGGTAGCTAGAGTCACTGATTTTATAGCATTTATAACTGAAACATCTAAATTAAACTATTTCACACAGCATTTAGATACTTCTAAATTAACATTTAAGTGTATATTTTTCATAATGAGCTAGACACCTTCAATTTTTCCAGATGGCCAACACTGTAAAGAGTTTACATACTTCAGAAGAATTGATTAAGTCAATCCTAGAGTCCCTTTATCTATATATCCATGGGATCTTTGATTTATCAGTTTTACTATCATAATTTTTTCTTGATGTGTGGTATGTATGCATATATAACTAAATATATGCATAGGCATATATACATATATATGCATATATATCTATCATCTGTCTATTATCTATCTGCCTATCTATCTATTGTATCCTAAAGCAACCATTTAGTATACGTAAGAGTGAATGGATGGATTAGTGAATAAGTGAAAATTTCACGTTATTTCTTTCCAGGCCAATAGTTAGTACACTCACAGCTACTTATTTCCACTGACACAAACATGTGGCTCTGTGAAAATGACTGCCACAGTACCTATGTTTTTAGTCTTTCTGGGAGTGTGGATTAAGGAAGAACTACTGAAAGGGAGTGGAAATCAAGCTATACATAAGGAATACATTTGAATATTTCAGAGAAGGAGGACAACACAAGAATTCTGTAGGTAAGACATGTATCTATTCTGAGAAGTAAAACAGAAGAGAAATAAAATAAACACACAAATAGAAGCTAAGACATTCCATAGAGTTAAGAAAAAGAAATTGTGGGCTGGAGAGATGGCTTAGTGGTTAATGTGATTTCCTGCAAAGCCTAAGGAACCAGGTTCAATTCCGCAGTACCCAAATAAGCCAGATGCACAGGCATCTAGAGTTTGTTTGCATTGGCTATAGGGCCTGGTGCTTGGTGCATTCATTCTCTCTACCTGCCTTTCTCTCTCTTTCAAAATGAATAAATAAAAATATAAAATAAAAGAAAATAAATCAGTTTTTAAAAAAGGAAATTAAATTTCATATTAGGGAACAGTTAAAACTAGGACCTTCTGGGTGTGGTGGCACATGCCTTTAATTCCAGCACTCGGGAGGCAGAGGTAGGAGGATCACCATGAGTTCGAGGCCACCCTGAGAGTACAGAGTCAATTCCAGGTCAGCCTATACTAGAGTGAAACCCTACCTTGAAACCCCACCCCTCAAAAAAAAATGGGACCTAAGAATTTCATTACATAAAGAAGCAAAGATCCAAATGAAGAACGCTGAGCATTTTTTATATCATAAAGGGACAATATTTTAGGATGAAAGACAAGATTTAACAGGAACTTTCTTAATTTGTAATAATAGCATTTCAATCTTTCATGTTGTTATATGACTACCAGTATAGTGCTTTAGAATGTTTGAAAAAATTAAAAATGTGAATATTTTAAGACAATTTTCATATTTTACTTCAAAATCAATCCACATAGCAAAATAATTTGGTGATTTAACATGCTAAAATTTGTAATTATTTTTTCTTAGGGAAAGTGGCTTTCTTTTTCATTCAGTTTTATGTATTGGCCTATGGATTGTTTTTTATGGACTACATAAACATTTTCTAAATTTAAGAAATATATGTGCTTTAGATGAACCTTTGCATCATTTTTTTTTAATTGTCAGGTTTCTTGTACAGCTCACTGGAGATAACACAAAGAAAGTTTTCAACCCATTTGTTTCTGAATTCAAATTAATATTCTCTTTCAATTCTTACAGATATCCTTTACAATTTTGATTTATAACTAGAAGCTACAACTATGCAAATATGAATTAATAATTGAAAAATATAAAATTTTACTAGGATTAGATGTAATTCGTATATATAATTACACATTTTTTCTAATTATACAACTAACTACATGGCTTATCCTTGAATCAATGCTAAGTTGGAACAGGTCAATAGAAATTAATACAGTTGTTGCTCAAGTCAGGTCACAGTGTAAAAAATAAATCAGATAATGTATGATGTAAAGGGAAAACACATACATATATACATCCACATCATAACAAAAAATAACTCTTTTTAAAAAAATTTGTTCTGATTTTTTTTTTTTTTTTTTTTTTTTTTTTTTTACTGCACAGATGGCCTCAAATTTCTAAGGTAAAGCTATTCTTCTGCTTCAGCCAGAAAGTTTCAATGATAGGCATAAGCTAGCACTCCTGGCTCAGATTTAAAATAGATAAATAGATAGATAGATGATAGATAGATAGATTTTTTTCATTTATATATGAAAAAGAAGAGAAATACTGACCAATGCAGAAGCTTAATAACAAACCACAGTTCCTTTGCTTCTATTCAAAATACCACGAGAAAGTGCCTAAGCATCTTTCTGAAGAAATTTGTTTCCATTAGACATTTAAATAAGTTCACAAACTAAGCCTTCAGTTTTAATGAAACTCACTTAGACACATCGAGATATGATAGTGTGTATGTGTGTGTGTGCATGCAAGTACTTGCACACACATATGTTTGCTGCATGATAAGGAGTGAGTGATATATGTTGTATGCATATGTGTAGATGCTCAAGCATGGCATGGTGAGCAGAGGTCAGTGAAGAACATCAGTTTCTTTTCACTCATCTGCTTATTTCGTTGTCTCAACCCTGAGTTGCCCTGGGTCAGCAAACTCCAGAGATTCACAGACTAGAGTTACAGAAAGGCATGGCCACAACCTAGCTTTATACTGAGGAGCCAAATTCTGTGGTATCATGACATGCTTAAGTGGCAAGAGCTCTTAACTGTTGAGACATCTATCAATCTGACAGATATGACTGTATTTCCCAAAGTAATCAACCTGTTTGACCTGCAAAAAGTCAACAATTTAGTTATACCACTTATATTATAAAGCTGCTATGTGTCATGACTTTCAACCAAGTTCATAACAAAATCAGTTTTCCCCTTCCTAGGCTAAGTATGTATGTATCTGTTATATAACAGGAATGAGGGAACTGTCCGTAAAAAATAGCTGTGGTGGTCGAGATTGGGATTTCACCAAGTTGGCCTTGTTTCCAGGAGGGTTGCCATTATACAAGAGCAAGAGGAAGGTGAACTGAAACTATCCTGGGGTGCCAATCCCTGCTTTCCACAGTGACAGTTGGTGACGCCTTACTCTAGTTGACAGCCCTAACAGTAATGCAAACCTCAGTCCTGAGCATGCAGAGCACAGAGCAAATTACAGGGCCTGTCACGTGCTTCACCCCCCAAAGACCTCTCTGGGCATTGAAATCTTTTGTAACACTTCACAAGGGAGCATAGCTAGACTCAAATGGCTTTAGCAAGGTCCCAGGTTGACAATTGCAGGATTTTCACCCAGCCTGGCAGTGCCACTCCTGGGGCTGTAAGGAAGTTTTATCTTACAGTGAAAATTGGCAATTGAAAAGCCTGTCTGCTGGGCTGGAGAGATGGCTTAGCAGTTAAGGCGCCTGCCTGCTAAGCCTAAGAACCCGGTTCCAATCTCCAGGCCCTATCTTTAACCAGATACAAAGTTACACAAGGGTGCAATGCTGCACTTTCCCACAAGGGGGAGCACACATCAGGATTTCCTTCACAGAAGCTGTGTCTGTCTCCCTCTCCCTCTCTCTCTCTCTGTCTCTGTGTCTCTCTCCAAAAATTAAAAAAAAAAAAAAAAAAAAAAGAAAAAGAAAAGCCTGTCTGCTCAGGGTCTCACTTCTCCTTGAGCCTATGAGAAAAGTCTGAGACTTGTGAGAGCCTGTGTCTACTGGCCTCTTCCCAGGCATGGAGCTCTGCTATATCCATGGAGTATGGGTCCCAGACAGCCTGGCCTGACCAGAAACAACCAGACATCTGGTAGTATAGAACCTCTCCATACACACACTACACGATGCACCAGAATTAGGCCTCAATGAGGGTTAATTGATTGCGACCTTTCCCATTTCCTTTCATCAGAAATCTGCAGTAATGTCATAGTCATGTTAATGAATGCATTGGACCTTATACATCTCTTATTTGTGAAAAGTTAGGTTGAGGTTTTATGAGCTGTTGTCTTGTTTGCAAAGAGGGGAATTGGGTCTATCTGACCCCTCCCTACCCTTCCAGTTAGTTCCAATATCCAAATATTTCTTTGATTTTTTTTTAAGGAATAGAAAATTAGTTTTTCTAAGAAAAAAAAAAAAAGAATTAACAACATACATGATATGACTGAAATTCAAAAAGTAATTGAATGCCTACTCTCCTTAGTCTTTACACATCATATATATGCAGGATTCTGTAATAAGTGCTAATGTATGGAATAATTAACCTGCGACACATCATAAGAACCACCCAACAAAAAGAGTCACTGCTAACTGCATTTCTCTCATGTTTCCAGAGACATTAACTTAGAAAGATTTCCAGTAATTCAAGTTGAAATGAGAGATAATATTTTTCATGTAACACTTTGCTATTAGTTTCCATGATATTTAGTCCATAAATTTTATCTCATCATATATAAAAGGGATAATGTCAAAAGAACAATTACCCTATCTGTGCAAGTTCCTAGACTCCATAATTTTTTAAGAAAGCCATCATAGACATAACATCCTCTGTCGAGTCATTATTGAGATCTCAATGAATTCATTAGAATACTTGATATTCTTTTTGTTTTAGTTATGAATAAACACCTTACAATCTATCTCTGATATCGCATTTAAGTAAAAATATACTTGTATGATCCCATCAACCTTCAGTCATCGACGGTGGAGGAAAGCAAAGGAAAAACATTGTCACCAAGGTAGAAGAGGGATGAGATGGAAAGAAGGGATTCAGTGCAAGGGGCATGGTGAGGAATAAAAGAAGTCAATAGGAGGGATGATGATAAAAACACAGTATGCTCATGTATGAAAACTGTCAATGATGTTAAAACAAAAAGAAACAAAACATTTAAGTGCAACAGTCCATATTCATAAACATTTAAGATGAAAATATATAATTACCAAATAAAAGGATATTTTATTAAGTATTTATGTGAGAGAGAGAGTGAAAGAGGAAGATAGAGAGAAAATGGGCATGCCAGGGCTGCTAGCCACTGTGCATCTGGATTACATGGGTACTGGAGAATCGAACCTGGGTTCTTTGGCTTTGCAGGCAGGGGTCTTAACCACTAAGCAATCTCTATATCCCAATAAAAGGATTTTAATAGTGATTATTTTTTTCCAAAAGAATTGTTTTTATAGCATAATAGGTAAAATTCCTATGAATAACAATGGAAATATATTACTTTTTTTGGAGAGAGAGAAGAGAGAGAGGGGAGAGGGAGAAAGATAGAGAATGGGCACACCAGCAGCCTCTCAGCCACCATGAACAGACTCTGGATGTGTGCACCTCCCTTGAGGGCAAGTGCAGCATTGTGCCCTTGTGTCACTTTGCATCTGGATAAACTGGGGCCTGGAGATTGGAACCGGTGTTCTTAAGGCTTAGCAGGCAGGCAGGCACCTAAACCACTAAGCCATCTCTCCAGCCCTATATTACTATTTTTAAAATGCCCTATAAATTGTAATCCTCATATATATTCCAGAAGTATTATTTAAAATTTTAAGAAAATTTTAGGCGTTTTTATCTGCTTTGAATTTTGAGAGATTTTCAGCTTACTAAACAAGGCTGCTAAATGTTTCTCAAAGCAATATGCTTACTGTAGAACCTTTGGTAATGAAGATTTATGGATTTAAATGACTTGTCCCAGGGAACATTTACATGGTAATTAAAAAAAAAAAAAAAAACTGTTAAATCCTTCTTTCCTTAATTTTAATAGCCATTAACTTTGTGGTTAAATCAAGTAATATATTACTTAGCAAAATGATCTTTCTCTTATTTCCAGAAGGAAAGACAACAGAAGTGTATTAAAACTAATCTGCTATACAAATTCAGCATTTTATTTGTCTTATAAAGCTTACCATTGCATAGAACATTTATGAAATTTCCAGCATGTAATTTCAATTAGAATGTTATGACCATTGGGTTGACATTTGGGAAGTTGCAGGCAAATATGCATAAGTTGGGGAGTATGCAAATTTACTAAAATAGTGAGCTGTAAGCAAAATTTCTTTGGAACCTGTATTTAATGAACCTCAAGGGCCTATTTCAAACCATACATTTTATAATTCTGATTGCACTGCCATTTGCCTTCCTTACCCATTACCTATTTGATTGTATAAATTATAGGAGTCAGAAAAAAATAGTGATAAACTTGTATCAAGTTATATAAGGATAAACATTTAGGACATAGTTTAAGTATTAAGATTATGTGTGTTCAAAAGTAACAGACATACAAAATCATCTGGGTCAAAATATGCATAATATTGCTTTGAGGAATGTGGATAAGAATACTTTTTGTTTTCCTGAAGATGTGATACCTTTCTCAGTTTCACAGAATGTGATTTAAATGTGATTTTTTAAAGTTAATTAATTAATTAATTTATTTATTAATTTATTTTACAGAAAGAAAGAAGCAATGAGAAAGAGACAGATAGAGAGAAAATGGGTGCTCCAGGGCCTCCCCACACTTGCAAATGAACTCCAGACACATGTGCCACTTGTACATCTGGCTTATGTGGGTCCTGGGGAATCTAACCTAGATCCTTTGGTTTTACAGGCAAGTGCCTTAACCACTAAGCCATTTCTCCAGCCCTTCAATGTGATTATTGACACTTGTTTGTTGTTGTTGTTGTCTATGTTTTTTTTTTTTTTTCTGTACATTGTAATATGTTTAGCAGTATCCTTGGTTTTTACAAGCTGAATGTCAGTTGCATATCCTTTACATGATAACCAAAAATGTCTCTAGATTTTTTTTGATTGTTCTTTGGGTTGCAAGAGTCACAACCAATTTGAGCAGCTATAACCGTGACCAAATACATTAGTTCTAAAAAGAAGTGGGGAAGGTGAAGAAGGGATTAAAGAAGGGAGAGTTGGAGAAATGAAGGAAGATGGAAGAGAATGAATAAATAGGAATATAGAAAGACAGTGAGAGTGATTATTACAATTTCTGTACATTTGTTTTTAGTTTTATCAGTTCTTCACTTAAACATTTAACTAATTCTAGTGCTCAACAAGTTAATATTGAAAAAAGAACTGGTTCTAGTCTGGCCAAGGACCAAAATACAAACACATCACATGTCAGCTTTGTAATAGTTTTATACTTTTTGTGCATGATGCTTGTAATAATTCTGTAAGTTTTGTGTGCCTGTGGTTATAGTGTATATGCATGTGGCACTGCAGGTGTGCAGGGACCTATGCATGGATGTGCTCTTTTACTATTGGGAAATGTACATGGCTTCTTTAATCATAAGCTTCCTCATTTAAAAGCAGGAGTTTCAATGCTATTTGTACATGGAGGGTACCTCTAAATGATGCAGTGTGTGCAAAGTACTTAGGAAAGATGTGGAGTAATTCAAAATTGCAATATATAATATAATATAATACAAATATAATATAATATAATATATATGGTGTACTATCACCAACATCACTAATAATGATCCAGAATTCTACTTCTTAAATATATATATTAAGACAGACTGAAAAAAGCAGGCAGAGAGAGAACATATGGGTGTGCCAGAGCCTCCTGCCACTGCAAAAGAACTCCAGACACATCTGGCTTGGACAATGAGGAATCAAGCCCAGATGGATATATGCATATATATTTTTTAAATGATTACATAACATATATATTCAAGAATATAAAATTATTAAATGTCATCCAAGTTTCACTAATACTAAACATTCTTTTACTTTGATATGTCATAATGTTGTTATACTTTTATTTCTGATCTTTATGTGCATGCATATGTGTATGTTCATGTGCTTATGTGTGGTGGCCAATGGTCAGCATCAGGTGATTTCCTCACTTGCTCATCATTTTTTTTTTTCAAGTTTTATTTTTGCTCTGTTAAAACAGCTCTTTTTCTTCTTCTTTGTTCCTGACTTCACCACTTGACAACCACAGTGGCAAATTGTAGGTCCACAATGCATTTAAATACCTCTTCTTCACACAGAAATCAGTGTAGGACTTGATCCACATCTTACTGAGAATCAGACAGCTGTATTAAACCTAACATATGTGCTAATTTTACATACACATGATATAAACTCCAAAAAGAAGGAGTACTATTTAATTTTCACATCTACCCCAGGAGCCAGGAAAGATCTCTGGAGCTGGTCACAATCATTTCCTTGAATAATTACTACTTTATAGTTGTGGCTTGGTTTATTAGCTACTGAAATAGAGGCTTTTTTGTTAGTTGATCAGCAACCATTGGGTCAAATACAGCTGCATCCTTTTCCTCCCATAAGAATTGCAATTAATTATCAACTGTAGTAACACTCTGCTGATCTTGCCTATGGCCAGCTAAAGGCTGACTCATTTCAGTGGGCTTTTTTCCCCCAGCCTGGTATCCAACTACTCTTACACTCTTAAATGAAAGCATAACAATTTTGATACTGATACTGTGATCACAGCTTGAAACTCTGCCCAGGAAGAATATTATTGCTAGATTTTCAGTCTGAGTAAGTAAATGGAAGACCTTGTTCTATAATTATATGCATAGCTGTATGCTTCTGGGAGCCTCTCAGGAAAGACCAACAGGGAGAATGGAAACAGTGATCTGTCATGTTTACCAGTCCCATCCATTTTGCTTTAAATGACAAGATTTTATTCTTGTTTTTGTCAAATAGTATTCCTTCTAATGGAGTCTTAGTCTTGTTAATAAAAGAATTTAAAAAATTGATTCATGAAACCTTGAGGACAGTTCCCTTAGTGTCTGAAGAAATAAAAACAAAGGGAAGGCAACCTGAAAAGCTCAGTGGCTGTTGTGCTGGAAGTGATAGATAATAGGAACAGAGAAAGTCACATCTTTTGGGTTATGGTCCAGGGAGGAAAAAAAAAAAAAATGCAGCTTCAGCAAGGGAGGCCAGCAAGCAGTTACACGATTTTGAGGAGGAGGGAGGATGAGGGAAGATGTTGCCTTTTAGAGAAACAGTGACAAATCTAGAATCTGGACAAACATGTGTAGAATTTTGGCCCGAAACTAAAGAGATAGAAAGGAAGGATAGGAAAAATGATACTGCCTGAGTTGGAACTAAGAAAGAAGGCAGGCTTAGCAATGAGGTTCTACAAGCAACCTTTACAACTTATTCTTTCAGATAGGGTTTTATGTTGAAAGTGACATTCCAATTCCACTAACTAGCCTCAGGAATTGCCTGGCTCCAACTCCCTATTGCTGGGATTAAAGGTATTTGTGAAAATACCCAGCATTTTACATGGGTTCTGAGTCTCTGAACTCAAATCTTCATACCATCTCCTCAGCCTTTAATGTATATATTTTGTTTTATTTTGTTTTAATTGTTATTTACTTATTTATTTTGAGAGAGAGAGAAAAAAAAAAAAAAAACAGGCAGAGAGAGAGAATGTGCACATCAGGGTCTCCAGCCACTGTGAATGAACTCCAGACATGTGTGCCTCCTTGTGTGCATGTGTGACATTATGTGCTTGCGTCACTGTGCATCTGGCTTACGTGGGATATAGAAATTTGAACAGGAATTCTTAGGCTTCACAGAAAAGCGCTTTAACTGCTAAGCCAACTCTCCAGTCCTAATGTATAGGTTTAATAGATATAGTCACAGAAGTAAATCTTTATTTTTTAAACTAATTTATCATTGGGTAATATGAAACCCTAGTTAAATTTATTCTTTAAAATAATGTTCTCAGGACCAATATAGTTGTTTTCTCATCATATAAAACATATTTATTAAATGTGAGGCGACAAGACTCAAAATCCTTCGAGTACTGTTATATATTAAAATTGTTTTGTTTGAAAATGAAAAAAAAAAGGTAGGGCTCTGTAGGGATGGCTTAGTGATTAAGGCATTTGCCTTCAAAGCCAAAGGACCCAGGTTCGATTCTCCCAGACCCAGGTTAGCCAGATGCCGCACACATGTCTAGAATTTGCAGTGGCTGGAGGCCCTGGTGCACCCATTCTTTCTCTCTCTCTCTTCTGTCTCTCTTTCTCTCTCTCCCTCTTTCTCTGTCAAATAAATAAATAAATAAATAAATAAATAAATAAATAAATATTAAAAAATCAGCATCACAGCTGGTTGTGGTGGTGCATGCCAATAGGATATTGCTGAAGAGTTGGAGGCAGGAGGATCAGGAATTCAAGGTCAGCATGGACTAAAATAGCATCACCCAATTATTTAATTGACCTTAAAATGCAGTTCATTTTCTATTTTTGCTATTTATTTGTGTATATATGCATGTGTCTATGCATGTTTGTATGTATGTACATGTGTTTGTCACAGTGTCTATGTGTGTTAAGTTCAGAAGACCATATCTGGATATTTCTTTTTCTTTCTTTTTTTTTTTTTTTTTTTATTTTTGGAGAGACACACAGAGAGACAGACAGAGAGAGAGGGAGAGGACAGATAGAGATGGGTGCGCCAGCAGTCTCTTAGCTGCTGTGAATGAAATCCAGAATGCATGCACCCCCTTGTGGTCAAGTGTGGCATTGCACCCTTGCATCACTTTGCATCTGGCTAAACATGGGACCTGGAGATTGGAACCAGTTTCTTAGGCTTAGCAGACAGACGCCTTAAACGCTAAACCATCTCTCCATCCCTGGATATTTCTTTTTCTACCTTCTTTTGAGAAATTCCTTTCACTGATGATGCTTGCTAACATCTGGATTCTTCTATATCTGCTTGTAGCTGCAGTGAATGCATTAAGGCCCATTTTGTGTCTGGCTTTATGTGGGAGCTGGAGAAGATGGAACTCTGGTCAGCAGGATTGCAAGCAAACTCAGTAACTATTCAGTTATCTCCTGAGCTGCTGTGGCATCTCCTTAAATAATGTTGAAAAGAATTATTTCCACTGAAAAGAGAGACTGCTTACTTTAGTTACCAAATAATACACACAACTGTGTAAATAGTGCCATATCTCGGGGTTATATAGATGATAATGCATAAAGTAGATGCTGACCATATACTGTATGTAAGTTTTCTGGGTCCTTGAGATAATTCATTGAACAATAATAGCAAAAACAAACATACAAACCTGTTGGATTCTCTTATGCAGTTATACATCATGGGTACCTTTCTTTTAATCATAGAATTGTAACATATGAAAAGACAGGTCACAAGGTCACAAAAAGGCCTTATGCTTTTATTCCAAACACATGTTTAAGAACTGAAAATATCTTTTACTCACTTATAAAATTACCTACCCAAAAAAATTAACTATCTACCAGTACCTTTTGTCAAAAGAACATTTTCAACCTATAGCAGTTCACCAACACTAATTTAAAACTAAGAGCTAAAATAAATAAATAAATAAGAGCTAAGGAAAGTTATTATGGTTTTAATAGTTGAGGAGGGATGACAGCTATCTCAACATAAAATATGTCATAGGAAAATAAAACGTAATAAATTCCCCTTTAAAAAGCATTCTTAAAAAAATAAAATAAAACAAAGAAACGCAGTGGGTGGAATTCTCTTCAGTGATACTTTTGGGTAAAACAGCCAAGTTATACTGACACATTTGCATCTCAATTATCTCTTCAACAAAAGTTACTAAGTGTATCACTGTAACTATTTTAAACAGTAACCATGAGAAAAATAGTAATTTTTTTCAACAGTTATCTCACTAATTACCATAATGTTCACAAGTAGTTAAGTATAGTGATAAAATATTTCCTAACACATATGAGAGAAAAGATTGAATTCTTTAGATGAATTGGATAAAGTGATCTGAAGAGAATATGTGTAAGGGCAGAGCATGACTGACATCCTATAACCTTGACATTGCTAGAATTCTAACACAAGTCCCCAGACTGCACCTGCAGCATTTACCTTCACTTGCTAGGACAAAATATAGAAACAGATGCAGCATCTAGGGAAAAGGGGTTTATTCCCACTTACAGTTTCAAGGGAGTTGTTTCACCATAGTGGAGGAGGCATGTCAGCTCTACACAGGAATCCTGGGACCCCACGAAAAAAAAATATATATATATATAGTTTGACGGAGCTAGTTATCTAACAACCCAGGAGAGTGAGACAAATAAAACTCACGATCTGTCCCCAGAAACACTAGACTCATCAAATCTCCACTTCCAGATAGCTCCACAACCTCCCAAATTGCCACCAGCTGGGGATGAAGCACTCAAAAGCATAAGTGTATAGGGTGCATTACATTCAAACAGTATCTCTCAGTCCCATATAATTAATGTGTGTGGGGATGCTTGCATTGAGGTTTAAAGATTTATGATGCATTATGGGAGGAATCATTGAAGACTGGAATTAGGATAGTTTTGGAGTGAGAATTGAGTACAGTTGTTATGCTCTAATCATAACTGAATAAATTCAATATTCAATCAATATTATCGTGACCCTCAATGTTGAACACAATACTATTTTGCTAATCCCTACAACAAACTCTGGATGTGTGTTCACTCAACTAAATTTCTCAAAATCCTCTTATCTATTACATGAGAGATTACAGAATATGGCCAAGTCCCCCTTTTTTTTTTTTTTTCCAGTAGTTTCTCAGGTTTCTGGAAATTTGTTCAGTCTATTTGTCACCAGTCTACAACTACTAATTTGTAAGCCTATCAGTATTTTATGGCCACCATGGATGATATCTTGGGAGAATCCTTGCTGAATATTCACTATTTGTCTCAAAAGGGAGTTCTAGTGCCTCCAGGATGAACACATTTTTATTTTGGAGATTAATACTGCAGAATTATATTAGTTCATCAAAGGCCTGTTTCAGAGTATTCCTGCCAAGTACTACACATTCCAAGTCTGAGTGGATGAGTAAAAGGAATGTGAATTTGCATTGACTTCCTGACTTTCGTGTGTGTGTGTGTGTGTGTGTGTGTGTGTGTGTGTGTGTGTGTGTAGGATTGATATCTAAGGCATCAGATATGCTAGAAAGTTCCAGGGAAATGAGCTAAAGTCACAGTTTGCCTTAATTGGTGAACATGACGATATGGAATATATTTGTTCACAAACAGCATTCCTTTATTCCATTCCAACTTTCAATTGGAAATCCCTTTCCATCAGTCATCACCATTATTTAATTTTCATAGTTACTTTCCTCTGAATCCCACTTTGTGTTCACATAAGTGTCAAGTACTTACTAGGAAAATGCTACTAGTTCCTTGTGGCAGGCTATACTGTATATCTAGCATTTCACAAATACTACTATATAATTCATATAATTGAAAAAAATCTTATTTTGAAAAGTATACATTGAAATTTCAATTATCATTTATTCTGTCTTAGACATATCTATAGGTAATTATATTAAGAATCATGAACAGGGCTGGAATGGTGGCATAGTGGTTAAAGTGTTTACCTGTGAAGATGAAGGACTCATGTTTGATTCCCAAGTACCCATGAAGCCAGGTGCACAAGGTGGTGCATGGAGTTCGTTCGTAGTGGCTAGAGGCCCTGGTACACCCATTCTCTCTCTCTCTCTCTCTCTCTCAAATAAATAAATAAAATAGTAAAATATTTTTTAAAATAAGATAATCATAAACAATGTTTCATTGCATATTCTCATAACATCAGATACTAAACACAAGTGTATGTTTCAAATGCATATATGAAAATATTTTAAAAGCAATCTTAAAAATATTTTTGCCTCATATAGGCAAAAAAGAGACTTTCAGATTCAATGAACACAGGCTGTCACTAAATCAAAATATAATTTTATAAGTCACTCAGTAAGACAAGCTGTTTACCAGAGATTCTGCTGCCAAGAATATTCTAAGTATGTTAGTCTAGTAGTTTAGGATTTCATAGTAAAGAGTGTAAATTGTAGTAACTCTTTTGAGTGAAAGAGATACATCCTGGGTAAAAGCAAAACAAAGAATGTTCTAGCAGTTACTACCAGCATTTTAAGACCTGGAGATTCTCTGTGTTCACAACTCCCATCAGTTGTTGTGAAACAATTTAATGGCTTTGTGCCTATCCACCAATGAAAGCATTATGCCTAATCACACACCCCCGCTATGATTTACATTAACATTTGATATTTTAATGTGAATATGCATTGAATTCAACATCAAATGTTTAATCCCACAGCATGAATACCAGCAATAATAACTAAAATTTTGCTACAGACTCTCTAATACTTTTTCACACCCTTACTTTTCCATAACAGGAATACAAGCTGATATCATCCCACTTGTATCTGAAATATCACCTTTAGTCTTTTTCTTAACTAAAAATAAGGTATGGACAACTTTACTCAGTCTAGTTTGAATGCAAATATTTTTAACCTATCAATATTTCAGAGATGAGGAACTGTGGTACCCTTGGAAATACATGAAGACTGAGATCAGGGCTACATGACAGGAGGTCCTCTTCTCCTTACAATGGGCTTTTGTCCAAGACTAAGGTTATGGAAAGCCTCTTATATCACCAACTTTATATATTATAATCAATAATGTTGCTAAAGATTTCAAATCTATCATTCCTTTAAGCTTCCTCAATCAGATTTGCATTCACAATGCAACAGAAAACGGTCAGTCACAATGGAGCACTGGACCTTACACTCGAGAATTACAACTGCCAAGAATTTTTGTGAATATATATTTAAATTGCCTCTTATTTTTGGAGAGAAAAAGCCTCTGTGTTATATAAATGTCTGTGTGGTCATAACCCTTTTAAAAGAGTGACTCATTTAATCCATTATACAATGTATCTGAGTTATACCTATTTGAATAAGTATCTTAAGGGACTCTTAAAAGGAAAAGAGAGGAAGAAAGAAAAATTTACCTGTCCTAACCAATTTCCCTGTCTCCCTAAAAGCTGATCTCCAAGAGAGCTTCTTCTTTTCTAGGAAATGGAAAGACTGATTCCCACTGGGCATGGTTCTTGTTGCAGAACACACAGCAGTCACTACTGTTTTAGAGTTCCAGATGAGAAAACCTGGGTTTTTGCAGGATTATCAGGTCCCACAGAAGGTCTTAATTCATATATCAATTAATTTCTTTTGTTTGAACTATTCAAGCAGTTACAAGTTACAATAACAGTAGGGTGGAGAAAGAGGTAAGAGCAACAGGCTTTCACAGTGAGGAATCTAAATAGATCCAGTGAATCCTTGGTCATGATTGCACTAAATAGCTTTGGCATAACAGCACCCATGACTATAAATTATAAGATGAACAAACAAATTAACACTTATTAATATGATGATATTCTAAATATTTTCCTAAATGAATGAAATACAAGGTAATAATACAGACAAGTATATTCTATGCTTGAAACTCTTTTTCTACTTAAATATATGAAAATTAAAAGCGATATTACCTGTCATTCAGAGAACACTGTTTTCCCAGTGTACTATAAGCTATTTTATCTGCATTATCACTAATTATCAAACTAGTTCATCAAGGTAGTATTATGGTTATAGGTAATGAATGAGGAGATCAGGGTTTGATGATGTATTTCCAAGGATCCTATACTTACTATTTTCTGACTGGGTTCAAAAGTGGAAAGGAAAGACTGGAAAAGTTGAAAGAGACCATTTCACTCTTTCCTTGGACTTAGTCAGCATTTTTGCTATAGCCCTAACTCTCATAGCCCAAAAGAGGCATCTTCTTTCTTTTGCTCTGAAGATTATGCTGAGAGCATCTGTGTTGTATTAACTTTTCCTTAGGAGATGTGAACAAATACCTATTGGAACAAGACAGGAAACAAAACAAAAAATTGCATCCGAGTCTAACTAGTGAATGAGTGACTTTAATGGGATTACTTACAACAGCTTGGATGACTCAAGAGCAACTGCATCATAGGTGATGACTCATGTAAGCAGCCTTTCTAGCACTCACTGCTCTACATAGCAGCTATGCCAATAGAAGAGTCTCTTTTTCTACCATTTTTTTAAAATTTTATTTACTTTTTTTTTTCCTTGAGAGAGAGATAAAGGCAGATAGAGAGAAAAAGAATGTGTGTGTGAGGGCCTTTAGAAGATGCAAATAAACTACAGATGCATGTGCCACCTTGTGCATCTGGATTATGTGTGACCTGGGGAATCAAACCTAGGTCTTTTAGCTTTGTAGACAAGTGCCTTAACTGCCAAGCCACCTCTCCAGTGCTCCTGGCCATTCTTACTCCCTGGGAAGGGATCTTGCAGGTATTGTAAATTGGAACTATCTGAGCCTTGTTTACTTCCTGAATTCCATCAAGCTTCCCAACCATTTGGAACTTACTTGAGTTAAGTAGTGAGATTTCAGTCAGGAACTTGCTGAGGAGCCTTTCAGGATGGAATGTTTCACTTCAAAGGTAATTTCTGCATAACACTGGCTTTCTGTTATTGGTAACTTCTACTTCATTTCTTATTGACCTTTAAGGTTTTTTTGTTTGTTTGTTTGTTTGTTTTTTGGTTTTTCGAGGTAGGGTCTCACTCCAGCTCAGGGTAACCTGGAATTCACTATGTAGTCTCAGGGTGGCCTTGAACTCTCATCGATCCTCCTACCTCTGACTCCCAAGTGCTGGGGTTAAAGGTGTGCACCACCACGCCCGGCTTGACCTTTAAGGTTTTTATACTAACAATGTAAAATTTACCTGCCTTAAATTTCCTCTGAACAGTGAGAATGGTAATTTTATACAGAGCCTGATACATTTATGTTCATCATATCTCCCCTACACAATTTCAAATACAATATTTCAAAATGATTAATATTATGGAATATTTTATATGCATGCTTTTCTCCCTTAACTGTGGACCTATTGATGTTAGAAATGATGAAACACATGACCAAAAACCATACAGAAATTAAATAAATACTTCTTGAAAAGATGAAGTTATGAGTGAGTGAATGCAAATTGTGTGACTATGAGAATGAACAGTGAAATAAAAATGGGAAGCAAAACTGTGGGAGTACTTCTTATGGACCTTACAAATAACTTTTTCTGAGAATATTGCTGTGAGATGCTTTTCCTGATGGGTTCTTGTGTTATAACTTGCCCTGAAGGTAATTTTACAACCATGTAACTTGCCTGTTTAGAATCATATGACCAGGCTCCCTCTGTCTTAGAGTACCTTTGCTCTGAAAAGCACTGATGACCACTATTGACAAAGGATGCTACATCCTTAGAGACTGGTTGCTATCCTGACCCAGAGCAAGGTGTATGCACAAAAGATATGCTGACCATACCTTGAAAGCAACAGATTCTAGCTAAAAGTAACAAATTGCACACAGAATTTTGAAAACCACAGGTAAGCTTAGTGTGATTGCATTGGTGAATGTGTGTGTGTGTGTGTGTGTGTGTGTGTGTGTTCTGGATCAGCAAAGTCCATCAGGTCATACCCCTAAATCCCTTCCTTTAAATAGGAAGACTTAGATGGAATCAAAAGTTCCTTGCTTCTCACTCGTGTGTTGCTTATTCTTTCCCCATGTAATGATCAATTTTCTCATATTACTGTTTTTTGCTTTTCAGTTAAAATACTAACGAGTCCCTGCCAGCTAATGTTAGAGCTGCAAGAACATCAGAGCAGTAGCACCCCCACCAGCAGCAGAAGCAGCAGTAGGTTTATTATTGGTTTAAATGACTCCAAGGGTGAGGTTTTCTTCTTTCAGGCTCTGCTCTAAAAAGCCCATTCTTGAGTCAATAAATCCAAGAGTCAGTTTCTATAATTGCAAGGAAATGCCCCAATTGTGCAGGAAAGTTGCAGTAATATAGGGATTAGCAGAAAGGACAATTGAGTTCATAAAAACCTTTATGTAAAAAGTAAGGAGAACACTCCAAAATATAGGGGTAGGTAAAATTTTCTCAATAAGACCCCAGTTGTCTAAGGAACTTGACAAACACTCTACCATCAGGGTCTCATTAAATTAGTAATGCATTCTACAGGTATGTAAATAAGCAAGAGAGTCAATAGACAACCTACAGAATGGAAGAGTATCTTCCCAAGCTATAAATCAGACAGAGTTTTAGTATCTAGAATATACAAAGAACTAAAACAAAAATCTAAGCCATAAAAAAATACCAATCAACTAGCTCAAAAAATGGGGAAGGGAACTAAACAGAATTCTCAAATGAAGAAATTCAAATGGCCAATAAACATCTAAAAAGTGTCCAACATATTTAGACAACTGGAAAATGCAAATTAAATCTGCTTAAGAGCCCATCTCACTCTAGTCAGAATAGCTATCAATCTGGCAAGGATGTAGGGAAAAAAGGATCCCTTATCTTCTGTTGGTGGCAGTGAAAACTTGTACAGCCACTATGAAAATAGTATAGAAGATCTTTAAAAAAAAAATCTAAAATTAGGTCTACCATTTGACCCAGCTATACCATTTCTAGGTATCTACTCTAAAGACTACTATTTACTATAGAGATACCTGCTCAGCCTTGTCTGTTGCTGTTGTGTTCACAATAGCTAGAAAATAGAATCAGCCTGAATGCCTATCAACTAATGACTGGATAGTGAAGATATACACAAAGTAGAAACAACTCTGGGGTAAGGAAAAATAACATAATAAAATTTGTAAAAAAAAAAAAAAAAAAAAAAAAGGATGGATTTGGAAATAATTATATTAGGCTTAGAATGCTTTATGTTCTCTCTCTTATTCATTTATAAGATGTCGTAACCATCAGTAGTCCTGTAGCAATCTAGAATGAAGCTTAGATTGAGGGTAAACATGGAGGCATCAGGACATTGGATAGTAGACAGGAATGTGAAGAAATATAACGTAGGGTTGGAAGGATCTGAGGAGGGCAGGGGTATGGGAAGGAGGGTAGGAGGAGATAGATAAAATTCAATAGCATTAATCAGTACCATGGAACTTACTTCTTTGTTAGCTAACTAAAAGTTAACACTCTGAGAGAAAGAGAAAAGGGAAGGAGGGAGGGAGAGAGAGAGTGATAGTTTGGGCAGAAGTACCCTGCAGGGGAGGAGAAAGCTTCACTCTAAAACTACAGATTGTTTTTGATAAAGTCTAGTACCAGAATTATGTTACCCTCTATTGTGAGCTGTTGGTAAGGAAGGCCCATGAGGCCTTAAAAAATGCAAGTTATATCCAAAGCATTTGATTACCTACCAGAAGTAAATGATAAGACCTTGTCTATGAAGACACCATTGGCTGAAATCACATGACATTGAGAAATCAAGCTGGACATGAGATGGAGGCCAGCTCCTTGATAAATAGCTTTCATATTGCTTAGAAGTGTTATTCAAACTCCAGGGAGAATAATGGTCACCAACATCATGAACAAGCCTGGATCCTTTCAAGTTATAAAAATCAATGATCCACAAAGTATATACCAATGTAGTAGTGGTCCATGGGCTATGAGGGTTATTAACTGCTCTCTGATAGGCTATGTGGACCTCAGTGGGAGGGAATTCATGCCTGGTACTGAGAACCAAGTCAGAAGCCCATGGCTTTAAAGGTCATAACCCTAAAGGAATCTTCCACTGTTCTTTGGCTAATAGGAGAAGTTATACATCAAATAGTCTTCTAAATATCTATGTTAATTTCCTTTGAGCCATGCTGATGTCATTCTTAGCCAAAGTATTTGCATTTACAGATGGCAACAAATACTGAGGAGCCTCAAGACCCATGAAAATAACAGGAAAAAAATGCCAAGTGCCTCTTCCCAGAGGAGTAATCTCTATCACATCTTCTGGGGCCCAGAAAATACTACAAAAGAAGTGGCTGAATACATTTTTGTGCTTCTCTCACTGCTAGCCTGGGAACTGAGATATAAGTTGCCAGGGCTTTTTTCCTCCACCACCGGCAGGTAGAGCAAAAGAGAGAGAGAGAGCCAGGCCAGCCGTTTCTCTTGAGGCTGAGCGAGAAGGCGGGTGTCGGCGACTCAAACCCCTCCCCCCACTAAAACACCGGGGAGAAAAACCACATTGAGTCGCGGAGATACGCGTCTAAGGCGAAACTCGTTGTTTATTGTCAGGGGAGAGATATTTATGTGCTTTGAGGAAGGGGGCAGGAAGAGGGGATGAGAGAAAGGTATAAGGGCCAATATACTTTGAGGAAGGGGGTGGGAAGAGGGGATGAGAGAAAGGTATAAGGGCCAACAGTATTTCATCACGTCAGCAGCAGCTGGGTGGAGGCAGTTTCAGCTTAGGTGCTGAGTCAAGGGCAGGTACTCAGGCTCGACTAGGCCTTACCGGGAGTAGGCCAAGATTGGCTGGGCTAACCACTCGGCTTCACACCAGGCAGGGCCCAACAATAAGTAGGCACACAAATCAGAGGCTACTAAGAGCTCAACACTACAAACTTGCAGCATGCCCTACAAGGTTCAGGTAACATTGTGAGGGACAAGGCAGAAAGAAATATAATACTGAGGCATCCCCCCACTAAACAGAGACTGTATTAGTTTTTCCTGGCCACAGAGTGATTACCAATAAACTAACTGAGGAGAGCCCTCACTGGGAAGGAGTTGTGTGAAAGGATAGAAAAGAGTATAACCCAATAGGAACATGACCAGTTTGCATTATGTTCATGTATTAAAAAGAAATTTTTCCTAGAAATAAAATGTCTTCTCTGAACTTCTAAATAAATAATTTTTTTATTGGTAAACAGGAACAATAATTCATAATAAAGGTATTTTAAATACTAGGAAGAGATATATGAAACAAATAAACAAAAATAACTAATTGGCATTTGCCCAAGAAACATGGTTTCACTGAAATACACGAAATATAAGGGCAGAGGCTAGAAGATGAGCCTGCATAAATAGGAACATATCTGTCTTCATAAGGTGGGATTTGGCAAAGTAATGAATATTTAATTTCCATCTTAGATAGATAGCTTTCCTGACAAAATTACAAATTGACATAGATTAGGAGAGGTGACCAAAAATAATGTGTGAAGGTCTTGTCTTAAACTTAATGAAATTTTATTATGAGCAGGATGAAATTGTAAGTAGATGAATAAGTATGTACAATCAAACAATTTGAACTTGAAAGGAAGGTACAACCGGAAGTTAATGAAGAGTGAAGACAATTTGAACTTGATGACCCATGTATATCAGGCGACAGGAAAGAAATGCATTGTCTGGTTACAGCAGCCTTGATTTGGACAACCTGTGGTTTGTGATACAATTTAAAAATAGAGTACTTAGCAAATAAATGTATAAATTGACATGTTCATATTTGTACATTAGCTTGATAGGCCTGTACAGCATCTGTGTTAAATATGTAGTAGACGGCTGGAGAGATGGCTTGGCAGTTAAGGCACCTGCCTGCTAAGCCTAAGAATGCTGGTTCCAATATCCAGTGGTTCCAATCTCCAGGTCCCATGTTTAACCAGATGCAAAGTGACGCAAGGGCACAATGCCACACTTGACCACAAGGGGGCACACACATCTGGATTTACATATATATATGTATGTATGTATGTATTAGAAAATCGGAAATATGTACCTGGCTCCCTCTATCTCAGATAGGGAATTAAAAGTACAGGTAGGAGCCATGAGCAAGTGGGTGGCACATGAAATGAACAGGGTAAATCAGAGAAATGGTGAAGCAAGAAAATCTAGGCAGACAATGGAAACCTGTGGAAGAACCCAAGCCTAGGAGAAACTGCAATAAACAGCATCAGAAAGTTTGTGCAGCAGAATTTTCAGGTGGCCACAGCTCTTAAAGCAATGACAAACACATAATCTGGTGAAAGTTGACATCAGCAGTTAAGACACTCTGGATAAAATAATTGCCAAGATTGACAAGCATCTATCATTCAAATGTTTTTGTCTTCCAAGAAACTTGGCTAAAAGGAATAAGGGAGGGAGTAATGCCTGGAGGTGAGGCTTTTCTCAGCATAAGGAAGGAAATGCTTCATGCTGACCTAGTACAAGCTTCTATAGAAATGAATGAGAATAAACAATTGAGAAAATGCCCAAAACAATGCCTACTCTGCAAAGTTTCTACACCTCTTTTTAGGCTTTCGTCAGAGTTTTTCAATTTGGCAGAATGGCTTAGGATTGTCTGGGCCATCATAAATTAGGCAGCCATGAAACAATTCCAAACCAGCATGAGAACCCACCTTCTGCAAGTTCACTGTGCCTACTCTTACTAGGCGTTTAGACTAGTGTCAACCTCCTTAAAACAGGAGGGACATTGTTGGGCCCTGCCCGGTGTGAAGCCGAGTGGTTAGCCCAGCCAATCTTGGCCTACTCCCATTGAGGCCTAGTCAAGCTTCCAGAGCCTGAGTAGAGTTTCGTGACCTGCCCTTGACTCAGCACCTAAGCTGAAACTGCCTCCACCCAGCTGCTGCTGATGTGATGAAATACTATTGGCCCTTATACCTTTCTCTCATCCCCTCTTCCCGCCCCCTTCCTCAAAATATATAAATACCTCCCCTGACAATAAACGGAGAGATTCCCGCCTTAGACGTTTCTCCCGGCTCAATGTGGTTTTTCTCCCCGGTGTTTTAGGGGGGGAAAGGGGTTTGAGTCGCCGACACCCGCCTTCTCGCTCAGCCTCAAGAGAAGCGGCTGGCCTGGTTCTCTCTCTCTTCTGCTCTACCTGCCGGTGGTGGAGGGAAAAAAATCCCCGGCATCTGGCACCCAATGTGGGGCGCAACAACTGGTGCCCCGTGTGAGGACGTGTGAGGATTCAAAACGGACTATGGACTGCCGACATGATGAAGAAAAAATTCAAAATTAAGCTGACGGGCTAATTGGACTGCTGATGGGTGTATCCTCATAAGTTTTGAGGTAATCTTCATATTTAATATTCTAACCTTTACTTCTATAATCTGTGCTTACTGCAACTTCCTTTCTCTTTCCTTCATTTCCGGTTTGCCGCCATTTCTAAACGGGTACATTCATGGTGGACACACCACGTGGACAGACCTAGAGGAGACTTTAAACGTTTTGCCTCCTCATTTAAATAAAAACTCCATCCCAAACTTCAACATCTCTTGTTCCTTTCTCTCTCCTCTCATTTCCGGGTTTCCGACAGACCGCTTCTGCGGTGCCGCCATTTTTGTCCTGCCCCCTCGTTTGAGTGGGGGCGCCATCTTAAAAGCGCCAGTTCATGGCGGACGCACCACGTGGGTAGACCTAGAGGAGACTTTAAATGTTTTTGCCTCCTCATTTAAATAAAAACTCCATTCCAAAAGACAAAACAAACCTGATGGGGAGATCTGCTCCCAGCTACACTGTGTTCAATTTCATCGAGCCATCCCATAAGGACACAGGCTCACTGGCCATCATAAATCTAAATCTAAACTCAATTCTACAACATGCTTAACTATTTTTTGAGACTTTATGCTTATGTTGTACTCATATATATTACTATTGCCCTACTCCTCCTACAGTGTGGCTCTTGGGACAAAACTTTTGTTTCAGCCCCATGGATTAATTCAATCCTCCTTGCCATAATTGCTGGCCTTAAAGACATCTCGGTAAAAAAGTTCATTTTTGCCCTTAACAAAAACTGTAAAAAAAAAACTAAAACTGACTTTTAAAATCTCCTTTCTCCCAAGGCCGCCACCCAAGCCGCCACCCGGCAACTATCTTTTCAGCTCTTTTCAGCCCCTAACTACTGCCTAAGGCAAATGTGCTCAAACCCCTGATGAAGGACAGCTCCTCCATGTAGCTTTCTATAGATGTAAACTGTGATCAAATACAAGCTCAAGTTTCCCAAAAGTCCCAAAGCCAGTTTAGCTTTCCTAGCGGGCATAGAACACAAGTCACTGGTCCGCCAAGCTCCGCCGACATTCCTGAGGGGAGCGGGCTGAGTGGGACAACTCCAGCCCAGGCCTGAGCACTGCCCCGAGCCTCACTGGCTGCGCCTCGCCCACACCTCCAGGCATCACTTTTGGTCACTTTTATCAAAAAAAAAAAAAAAAAAAAAAAAAAAAAAGCCAGCCAAACAAGGAGACAGGTGGGCGGGCTCCTAACTTGCTTTAAAAATATCTTAGGAATGGGCGGGCGGTCCGCCATGAGGCCATGATGCGAGCCGCTGCCGTCCCCGCCCCTTTTGCTTCTGGGCGCCCCCTCTATGCTCTTAACTGAGTGTCCCGCGGGGCCCAAAGTAAAAAAAAAAAAAAAAAAAAAAAAAAAAAAACAGCTAGAAACATTTGTATTGCCCTGCTAGAGGTAAAAAAAAAAAAAAAAAAAAAAATAAACCTGTTTTTCAAGTCTATATGGCTATATCCTACACACCATTGTCCCACCCTTCACTGCCTTCCCATTAACATAAAGATAAAGAGATGGCTTAATTGTTAAACACTTGCCTGTAGAGCCTAAGGACCCTGATTTGAGGCTCAATTCTCCAGTACCCATGTAAACAATGGCTGGAGGCCTGACACGCCCACTCTCTCTCTGCCTGCCTAACTCAATTCATAAAACATAAGACTAAGCCCAACTAACTCAATTGGTAATACAATGTTAACCTGGGATTAAAGTTTTCCCTGACAACTCTGCCCAGCTGGAGGGACAAAATTAAAAAACCTAAAAACTGTCAATCTCTGGTTACTACTGTTATAAATCTATTAAAAGCCAGGGACAAAATGTGGTAATTTAAATGTATGTCCCCCAATATATTCAGTAATTTATAGTTTACATCTACAATCGCCTTACTAAAGACAATGTCACTGGGGGCCAATTTTAAGGTGTAATAATGGTTTAAAATTCCATTGTAAAGATATACAAAGTGTGCCTAACAAAAATTCCTAAAGCTTACTGTTACTTAACTACAATAATTTTGCTCTATGTACTATATGACTAATTAATTTCTTTCTTCTCTTATGCTTGTCCCTATAAAGACAGAAATTTAAATTTTTCTATTCTCTCCTTACTATGCCTTATACCAATTACTAAATGCCTTGCCATTTTACAGGTGGCTCCAGAAAAGATTCAAACTGCCTCTCCCTTCAAGATTTTGGGCTCCAGGTTATTTCTTGATACTGTTTCTCCTGTCAAACCCCAACTCCATATTCAAAAATTCTATACTTTGCCTCAACTCCAAAAGGTGCTGGGAGAAATTAATTGGATGAAGCCCTGGATACCCATAACTACTGAGGAACTGTCCCCTTTATTTGACCTCTTAAAGGGTCTTACTCTTTCCTCTCAGATAACCTTGCCCCCTTGTCATAAACAAATTCTACATAAGGTACAACAGGCTATTGATGCTGCTGTCCTAAAGAGGTTTAATCCTAACTTACCTATCTCCCTCTGTATTTTCTCTGGGGAAACATTATGCACTGCTCTGTTAGCCCAGGAAGGAAAACCCATCCAATGGATTCACCTCTCCCTTGGTGGAGTCCCCAGAGTTTACTCTATAACTAACCAAATTGCAAACTGCATTATGAAGGCCAGGGACACCTCTGTCTGATTGTTTGGCATGGAGCCTCATGTCATTGTCACCCCCTTTAAGGTAACAGACTTCACTTGACTTCAGAGAAATAACAACAGGGTTACTATGGCCCTCGAGGGGTTTCTGGGTATAATTGATTGTCACTATGGTCCTTACAAATGGATGAGCTCCTTCTCTAGGTTGGAATGGAGACCCCCCAGACTTTTTTTATCTAAACCCAACCCTGATTTTCTTACTGTATTCACTGATGGGGGGCGCTTGGGAGCTTCCCTAGTTGTTTACCCTCCCCTAAGGAGGGGAGAAAAGCCTATGCCCATAAAGTCAACCTCCCATAAGGTCACAGGATCAACACAATTCAAAGAACTATTTGCTGTCGTTTTGGCTTTGAACACTATTCAGGAGCCATTTAACTTATTTTCTGACAGCCTTTATGTTGTTAACCTGTTACCCAAACTAATTGAGGACCATATTAGACTGGACTCCAATATTATAACCCCATTGATGATTCAAGCCTGCTCCCTACTTAAACAAAAAATTAACCCCATTTTCCTTCAATATCTCAGAGGCCATCAAAATTTACCAAGATTCCTCTCTAAAAGAAACAATTTGGCTGACAAACTGGCCTCTCAGCCTCAATATAATACAGTCTCAACAGCTACACACTTCCACTTATTAACTCATATAAATTGGAGGGGCCTTAAACATAAATATCCCGATGTGCCAGTCAAGGACCTTAAAAAAAATTGTCCGAACTTGCAAATCCTGTCAGCCTTTCCTCCAGGTACCTCCTCTTCAAACTACAGGGGCCAATCCTTGAGGACTACGCCCTAATCACCTTTGGCAGATTGACGTTACTCACTATTCTCCATTTGGAAAACTTAAATATATTTTTCTCTCAGTTGATACTTTCTCCCATGCTTGCTGGGCATCGGCACATGCTGGGAAAAAAACTAAACATACTATTAACCATATGCTTCAATGCTTTGCCACCCTTGGATTGCCAGATCAAATCAAAACCGATAATGGTCCCTGCTTCGTAAGCAGGACTTTTATAGATTTCCTCCAAACCTGGATAATCTCACTTTCCACAGGCATCCCATATAACCCACGGGGCCAGGCCATCGTGGAAAGATATCATCAAACTCTCAAGTCTCAATTACAAAAACAAAAGGGGGAAATCCCTACCCCCACATGACCAACTAAAAAAGGCATTATTAGCCCTAAACATTTTAAATTTTTCTAAAGAAGATAGACACTTGTCCCCTTTTCAAAAACATTGGACCTCAGCTGTCACCTACAGCTCCACCTGGGTCAAATGGAGGGACCCATTAACTGGGGCCTGGAAGGGATCAGACCCGCTCCTCACAGCAGGGAGAGATTTTGGATGTGTCTTTCCTCAAGAGGAAAAAAGACCTATTTGGGTACCGGCAAGAGACTTAAAATATTTACCCCAACAAGGGTATGATAATAATCAATTCTCCAGGGAGTGTCCCACCCCTGAGAACTATGCCTCTGTTTCTTCCCCAGGAACAACTGAAGGTGTGGATGCTACTAGACCCAAATGAAGCCAGAAAAGCTCCAGAAAGATTTACAGAAGAGGAGTCGGGACTCCTAAGACAACCTGCTGTAGACGAGCTTACATGGCTTTTTATCCCACCTTCTCCCTCCCCTTGTACCCCTCCTTCTTCTTGCTCTTTACCCTACCTTCTCCCTCCCCCTGAACCCCTCCTTTTTCTTATCCTCACTCTCGAGCCCTGTGTAATTAATAAGATTACACAATTAATTCACCAACAGCTTGAGGCAATTAAACTTCATCAGGTCAAGGCACCACAGGTTTGCGACTCAAAGACAATGGCTTTTCCACTTACTGGCTATCCACCTAACATCCCTCCCCCACCCTCCATCGAACCAACGACGGGTAAGATCTCAGACAGGCTGAGACAACCTAAGACAGGGCATGGAGTGGTCAACGGGCTAGAGGCATGGTGCTCAGAGACGGGTAAGAGTCCCAGAGGGGAACAACCTAGGACAGAGGCTATGCCATCCACCGTTCTTACAAAAACAAAAGGGGGAGATGTTGGGCCCTGCCCAGTGTGAAGCCAAGTGGTTAGCCCAGCCAATCTTGGCCTACTCCCATTGAGGCCTAGTCGAGCTTCCAGAGCCTGAGTAGAGTTTCGTGACCTGCCCTTGACTCAGCACCTAAGCTGAAACTGCCTCCACCCAGCTGCTGCTGACGTGATGAAATACTATTGGCCCTTATACCTTTCTCTCATCCCCTCTTCCCGCCCCCTTCCTCAAAATATATAAATACCTCCCCTGACAATAAACGGAGAGATTTCCGCCTTAGACATTTCTCCCGGCTCAATGTGGTTTTTCTCCCTGGTGTTTTAGGGGGGGAAAGGGGTTTGAGTCGCCGACACCCGCCTTCTCGCTCAGCCTCAAGAGAAGCGGCTGTCCTGGTTCTCTCTCTCTTCTGCTCTACCTGCCGGTGGTGGAGGGAAAAAATCCCCGGCAGGACATGATGCTGGCAGTAAAATAAAATAGACAATAGCTCAATTGTAATTCATGAATATACTATTTATATATTTTTATATATTTATAAATGGGATTTTTGATATCAGTTTAGTTCTGTCTTACCCAATTCCTCTACCCCCAAAAAAAGTAAGTGCTATTGCAGATCCACATTTATATATTTAAAATATATAAACCAGGTGGAGGATCCATGTTTATAATCCTAGCTCTTGTTAAGTAGAGATAGGTGGATCACCAAAAACTCAAGGTCATACTGGTCTATATAGTGAGTTAGGTCAATCAGGGTTACATAATGAGACACTTCCTCAAACAAAAACAAACAAACAAATAAATAAATACAATTAACTATTTTATTTGCTATTTAGTCACTAATTCTTTATAAGATTAATCCATATAATAGCTGCCTTAATTTTAGACATGCTAAGCTAATTATTAATTTATTTATTTATTATAGCAACTATTACTTAAACATAGAAAAGAGTCCTTTGAGAAAATGACCTGTTTCATAAAGTTCCTTCTCACACTCCTCCTTTGATGGAATATTGTATAAATTGATGTAAACGGTTAACTTCCCTTGACTAAAAATACATATTTGCATCTATTTTACCATGGTTATATGTAGAGAAGAACTTGACACAGGTTTATAATAAGATCCCATTGAATAACTAATTATTTTTAGGGTCATAAAATAGAGAAGACCCTCCTGAGATTCTACTTTTAAGGATGGCAGATGTTGGGACTTCCCAGCTTTCATGACCACAGAGTCATTCTCTTATAATCTCTTTTTCTCTCTGTCTCTTTCTCTTCCTCAAATCATATTTATGAATGTGTGTATATATAATTTTTGACTGTGTTTATACATACTTGATGGAAGGAGCTAAGTATTTATCCAGTAAATGTGAGGAATAGATGATTACAAAGATGGTCATTAGACCAGAAAGGATGGTAACTGCAGTTGGTGTTGGATGAAAGTATAAACATTTTATTGTTAACAAAAGGTGACAATGTATGCTGTGGAACTGTAGGCGCTAACAAGGAGAAATATACTCAGTGAAGTTTGCAATTTAAAAAAATAGTAATTTTTATTCATTTATTTATTTGAGAGTGACAGACAGAGAAAGAGGCAAATAGATAGAGAATGGGCACGCCAGGGCCTCCAGCCACTGCAAATGAACTCCAGATGCATGCGCCACTTTTTGCATCTGGCTTATTTTGGTCCTGTGGAATTAAGCCTCAAAACAGGGTCCTTAGGCTTCACAAGCAAGCTCTTAAATGATAAGCCATCTCTCCAGCCCCCAAGTTTGCAAGTTTTTCTTCTAATCAGTTCATGAAGACATGTGAAAGGATAATTAATTAAAATCGAAGATAGTTAGTGTGAAGATTAATCTCTGCCAAATTAAGTTTGGAACCACTTAGGAAATGAATCTCTTTTTTTTTTTTTTTTTTTTTTTTTTTTTTTTTGTTGTTGTTTCTTTGTTTGTTTTTTTTATTGTTTTGTTTTGTTTTTCGAGGGAGGGTCTTGCTCTAGCCCAGGCTGACCTCGAAATCACTCTGTAGTCTCAGGGTGGCCTTGAACTCACGGTGATCCTCCCAGCTCTAACTCCCTGAGTGCTTTCTTGGTATTTTTTTTTTTTACATTGAGTGTATATGTGTTTCTGTTCATGTGTATGTAGGGATGTGTGTGTGTGTGTGTGTGTGTGTGTGTGTGTGTGTGTGTGTATGGTGTAAGCATTTGTGTGTATGCATATGGAAAGCAAAGGACAACCTCAGACTTGTCCTTCAACAGTAATCCACATTGTTTTTAGTCAGTTTTTCACTGATTTAGAACTCATGTGAACATGCCAGGCATGCTTGGCCAGAGAGGTTCATGCTGGCCTACTAAGCACTGGTTATCACAAACACCTGACACAATGCCAGAATGTTTTATATGGGTTATGGGGAACAAACTGTAATTAAAACAAGTATTTTACCAACTAAACTTTGATTTTTTTTTTTTTTTCCAGGAAAAGTTTAACTAAAAGGGAAGATTTATCTCCAATGTGGTATCACCATCCCAGGGGCTAGGGTGATGGGCTTAATACAATTGGTAACAAAAGGACTGGAGAGATGGCTCAGCAGTTAAGGCACGTGCCTGTGAAGGCTAAGGACCCTGGTTTGATTCTCCAGGTCCCACATAAACCAGATTCACAAGGAGGGTGCATATATCTGTAGTTCGTTTGCAATGGCTGGAGGCCCTGGCATGCCCATTTTCACTCCTCCCCCCGGTCTCTAATAAATATGTAAATAAAAAAATAAAAAAATTTAAAAATGGTAACAAGGAAAGCGAGATGAGCAACATTATTCATCTCTTTCTGCTTTCTGATTGCGACAAAATGTGACCAGCTGCCTCTTGAACTTGACACCGTGCCTTTCCTACCATGATAAATGTACCCTCAAACTGTAACCCCACCCCCCCCAAACCAGTCTTCCTTAGGTTGTTTTTGCCATATAGAAAAGTAACTAATATAGTAAGGAAGTGTTAGATTGAACTGAGATGACATGTGAATGGTATTTCCAGGACACTTATGTTAAGGAGGCATACCTGCCATTAGCTCACCACTTTAAGGATCACATTGAGATTTATTTACAGTCATGAATGAAAACGAAGCTAGTGAGGATGGCCATTTGCTTTCTACTATCTGGGCTTAGCTATTCACATGATGTGTGAAATGTCCCTCGGGAACTCCTCTTATAGAACACTTTTGTAACATAGGGCCTAGCTGACACTATTGTTCACTAGGGGAAGACTTTTATCATCCTCTTGTTGCAGCAAACTTTCTCTCCTTTCTTTTCTGCTGCTCTGTGAGATACCTCCACTGACTCCACCACACTGCTTTTCCTTCCCTGCTGTGACATACTGTGATGTTCTGAAAACATAAACCAAAATAAATCTTTGCTCCTTTAAGTTGTGTCTATTTTTTAATAGCAGTGAGAAAAGTAACTAACACAACTATGAAGGAAGACAAACAGTGTAGGGGAAGAGTTGCTTTCAATAAGGATTTGGATTTTTGTCAAGTGGGTGTGAGAGAGTTGAAGAGAGAGGGTAGATAGCTGACTGACTACACAGTACAATGCTTAATAGCCTATGAAATTTGAGCAAATGACCCGTGTGAGGACAACGAGGGTATGTAAACCTGTGGCAAGTTGGAAGTCCATAAACAGCAGGGTTTTGTGTGTTGTTGGGGTGGAAGTATGGGCATATTAAGGTAGAAAATTTGGTGGTAGTGGTCATAAAAGTGTATGAAAATGAGAAGATGGCAGGCTTGTAGTGATTACTAATGAAAAATTTTAGTTTCTGAAAGAGATAGCATAGTCATACATAGATAGTATAGTGTAGCTGATGTTACATAGAAAAACCTAAACCCTGATGTATTAGAAATATCTAAAACAGGCTATAGAGAGATGGTTTAGTGGTTAAGGTGCTTGCCTGAGAATCCTAAGGACCCAGGTTTGATTCTCCAGGTCCCACATAAGCCAACTGCATGGTGGCACATGTGTCTGTACTTTGTTTGCAGTGGTTAGAGGCCCTGACGTGCCCGTTCTCACTCTCTTTCTCTCTCCCTTTCCCTCTCTCTGTCTCTAATAAATAAATAAAAATAAATCTTAAAAAAGAAAATATCTAAAACCATATTCAGTTTAATAAGTATAAGGATTGAAGTAGTGCTGTACAGGTGCAACTATAATTGAGAAATAAGCAGGAATAGATTGGGTGTCAGTTGATGGTAACTCTGATGGACAATGGGCAAAGTAATACCTGGTATAAACTACTCCTTCCTGGCTAGTGCCATATATATAATTATATATATATATTAATTAAATAATTATATATATAATTATATATATATAATATATATATATTTTATATATATAATTATATATATTAATTATATAATTATATATATAATTATATATATATAATATATATATTTAATATATATTTAATATATATATAATATATATATATAATATATAGAATTTAATATATAATTATATATATATATATATATATATATATATATATATATATATATAATTTCTTTGAATCTTTGATTTTTGGAATACCCAGGGAAAGCAGAGAAAACCAGTATCACCATAATGAGAAAAACATGGGCCCTTTGGGAAATCATGAGTTTTGTGATGAGGGACTGTAAATCCCACAGGACACAGTGGATGACAGAAAAAACAGTGGATGTATGATCCTCCCACTTAATACCTAATGAGTGACATGGAAGATGATAGGGAGGGCCTGTAAGCATTCACACTTAAGACTGTCTTTGGATGGCTCAGCTCAAACAGTGTCATTTTCCCTAGCCTTGCCCCAAACGTAGTTACATGAACTAAAAAAATCTCCTGCTTTTGAAAGATACAATACTAACTTTCCCACAATTTAGTGTAAGTCAGTTTACATCATTCAATTACCTAGATACATGAGTGCTGGCATCAATAATTGCTTTGCCATCATATAAAGTAGTTGACAGTAATTAAATCAGTTTTAGAATTTTTTTGCTCAAAGTTTTTATTCTTTACTTAGTTTAGATTAATTTACTACAAAGTATACAAATATAATCTTATGCCATTTTTGTGTCCTTTTGCTGCTGTTAACTTCAGTGCAAATTTCATCTCTAGGAACAATTTGCCAAGTTACAAATCTATTTTAATAAAGTTTATATAAATCAATTTCCCTTCAAAACCTTGTCTCAAACATCTGATGTGCTATTATTCATTTTCTAGATGATCCATCCATCCATATTTCATTTGTAATTTCTTGTCTGTTCAATCAACTCTGATCACATTGATGGTACAATAATATAGTCTGCACTATATTATAAAATTAGTCTTCCATAGAAGTACTTTTAAAATAATTCTAACTCAATTCCAATAGTGCCTAAAGCTGAACATTTATTTAGTTTTTAAACAAATTGGTTCAAGTATAGTTTCCTATCTAAATTTAGTTAAAAATCTATTGACCTGTTACATGAAATTATCACCTTAAAAGATCTTATTGCTTCTGTATATTTCTCCAATAAAATGAGATTTACTAACTGGAAGTATTGGTTGTTGTGCCATAGCTTGATAATAACAAATAAGTAGCATTATTTTAGTAGCAACCAGTTGCTCAAAGACAACAATATAACCATTTGCCCAGAGGAACAGAGAACAACATATAATTTAACATGCTGTGTTTGAATGCCTATGACAGCATAAGATGTGGTCCTAAACATCAGTAGTAATTTTCATCTATAGCAAATGGACCTTATAATTTCTTTATAAGGATATGGAAAAGCTGATGTAATATTCCAGTGGTGACTTTATTCAGGTGGGAACAGAATTGAATACAAGCTATATTGAAACAGAAGGCAAGGAAATCTCTATAACCTCACAGAAAGGGTGTGATGGTACATTTTATACTTAGTAAACTTACACCAGAAATCTTCTGAAAGTTCTTGTTTAGATAAATTCAGTATATTGTAAATGCACATTAAAATTAAACCAGTTGTAATATCATCAATCACTCAACTGTTAATTGCCTCCTCAAAAGAATGATTATATTTCCCATCTATATCTGAATAGGAAAGAATTGCTGTAATTTTGTACATTATCAATATTTATTTTCTTGGGGAATTACTTCTCATAGATATTAGTATATATCCAAAATCTTAATGGCAAATGAAAATAGAAAGAAAAAAATGTACTGTAGAAAAAGGAAAGATATTGTTTACCAAATAATCTGTGGAATAATATTTTAGTAATCAAATAGTAAAAGCCTAGATTTCAACAAGGATAATTTAACCAGGAAAGAACCAAATGAAAACAGCTTTTGACAATCATAATAGCTCTCTGTATATTTAGGCTTTTTTTTTTTTTTTTTTTAAGAGAGTGCAGCATTTATCCTTCTAAAAGTCATTATTTCCATTTGCATAAGCTTATAATGTCAGCAGTTTCAAAATCCCATCCATGTATCCAAGGGTTGCCTGAAAATTTTCCTGAGGGGACTGTGAAATCTTATATATAATATAAACTAATATATATAATAATTCTAGTTTGGTAGATATTGCTAACTGCTATTGTAGAATATTTTCCCTCAATTCCAGGTCCCTAAAGGACATGGTTATTTTAATGGTTTGCCTTTCTTTCACAGAGGACTGTGGTAAAGAAACGTTTCATTCCTATGTATGCTTGGGAGATTATAGGAAATTAAATTTTCTTAGCTAGGTAGACAGAAAAGGAAAAAGAGCCCTTGGTAGGCATCTATATTTGCATTCTGTAGTGTTAAAATATGGTGACCAAAGATGGTGAAGAATGCAGCTCACTTTCTCGTTCTTCAGCCATGAGAATAAAGGTCATGTGGACAATATCTCTGGCCTATGAGCTTGCCTGCCTGGTTTACCCGGGCAGTGCTAGATATATCGTGGACCAATCAGTGCCTCTGTCTGTTTCTTAATTGACCAATCATGGACTCTATGTGGGAGGGCTTTCCCCATCAATGAAAAACCCAGCTCCCACAGAAATCTTCAGCTTTGGAATCTCTTCCTCATATGGGGAGTTTATTTCTCTCTACCTCTTTTGCTTTTGAATAAACATTGTTCTTCTTTGTATTTAAGTAAGCTAAAAGTGTAAGGAGAGAGATGTCCTTGATCTTGTAAGAGGGGAACTGGAGCTCGCTATGTCTTTTTTTTTTTTTTTTTCCCTGAAGGCATACCTTCTTCCCTAGAAACCTGGGGAAGTGCCTGGACACCAGGTAGAAGGGCTCAGCTCAGCCACCATCTGGTCTTCTTTCCTGATTACAGATAGATAGATAGATAGATAAATAGATAGATAGACAGACAGACCCTATAACCCTTATAATAAATAAACTATGTGGCCTGTGGATTTCATTCACTAAAATTCATTAAGACAAGAACCTGTCTTAGTGGAAGTGTTACGTGTCCTTGAGCTTCAGACACACTAACTGCTGAGTTAAACCCCATTCAAGAGCTGAGAAAAGCCCTTTCACTAAGACACCCCACAAACCTGTATCATACTCATTAAAAGAGAAGCAGTATACTTCACTCAAAAGGAAAGAGTTTGTGTGAGGCATGTGTTTTGGAAGTCTGATACTGTCATGATTTTTCCTGTATCTTAAATTCATCTAAGCATTTAAAACTCTTCATCACTATCTCCTCTTACTTAGACATCAAAAACTTTAGAAGTACATGTATGAGTGTCAATTGATATTCTGGATTCTTTGTGACAGGGTGTATTCACTGATACAGTGCCACTTACTATGTCTCAGGGGATAAAAAATGGCTATTTGGTTGGTGAGGATGTGGGGAGAGAGGAACCTCCCTCCACTGTTGGTGGGAATGCAACTTTGTACAACCATTATGGAAAACAATATGGAAACTCCTGAAAAGGATGAACCTAGAGCTACCAACAGGCTCTATTATTTCTTTGCTGAGCATTTATCGTAAATGCTCCATGCATCACTATTCAGATATTTGCTCAACCATGTTTATAGCTGCTGAATTCATTATAGCTAAGAACTGGAATTAACACAGGTGCCCTCATTGGATGAATGGATAAGGAAGTTGTGGTACATTTACACAGTGGAATTCTACTCAGCAGTAAATATATATATATATATATATATATATATATATATATATATATATGGCAATAAAATTTGTAGAAAATAGACAGACTTGGAGCAGACCATACTCAGTGAACTCACACAATCACAGAAAGACAAATGCTGCATGATCTCACTTATCTGTGTTTCCTATCATGGACCTGCCCCAGTTGCTGACATACCTTATAGGAAACTCAATGCCAAGACAATAGGGATGGAAGGGTTTGGGGGGAGGGGCAAACACAAAACTAAATCCATAAAAACCTTTATTCTTGTAGTTAGACCAAAAGATAGAACCCTCAAAAGGAATAAAGGGAGAGCACCTAAAAGGTAGGGCCCTGGAGCGTATGAGATGAAGCCTAAGCTTAAAAGAAAAACAAAAAATGTTTCTGGCCTGTAACTCCCAGTACCAAAAGTTGATTGCTACCCACATTGAGTTCTTGATCAGAGAGACCTATGAAGTCCTCAAGTCAAGACAGCTTTCTGTCAAAGCACATGATTACTCTCCTGAGGCAAAAGCTAAGGCCCTATTACTAAAGACACTTTATGCTGCTGACACACAAGATGGAGAGACCTGGCAGGAATCTGAAAGAAATCCAATCCCCGGACAGTTAGCCTGTCTAGTACTGGAAAGTTCTACATGAGCTACTCAGGGAAAATGGCCAACAATGGTCTGAGCAACTAGAGGTCTAAGCTACTCAGAAGCAAACACCCTGACACGATGTACAAGCCAGTGCAATAATGGCAACAGCCTCAGTGGGTACCCATTAGCTTTCTGATTGGCTAACAGATCCACTCAGTGTAAAGGAAACCATATCTGGAATTGAGAACCAGATCAGAATCATATGGAGACAAAGTTTATGCTCTCCAGTGTCCAGCTCTCACTAGTCTTTGGCTAAAAGAGGGGTTACATACATCAAATTCTCCCTAACTCAAAAATGCTTATCCTAATTATTCTATGCTGGTTTCACTCTCTGAGAATTTGCTCTCTTTCAGAAGGTAGCGAGACCCGATGAGATAAACTACCCCTCACACTTCAGCCAAGCACAGGCGAAACTACAGAGGAATTAGGGAGACAAGCATGAGTGCTGCTTCCATGTTGAACCTGATAATCAGCACCAGGGTGTAGGAGACAAAGGCTGAGGATTATCAATCCCTACCAAAGCAGAGATCCAGAGAATCCTAAAGGTTCATCAGTGAAGTGGACAGCTCAGGGAATTTTGTGGAAGAGGGAGTGGAAAGACTATAAGAGCCACATGTTGAGATATCATGCTCAGAGACATTCCCTTTCTTCCAAAATGATTGACTGCTGCTCCCACAATGCATAAACCACAATCCCAGAAGGAACCTGCAACCCCACTGAGGAGGGTCCCCAGGAGAGTGGGGGCAGGGACGAGGGAAAAGAGGGTAGCAACACATGATGTATCCATATGAAATATGTTGTTAATAAAAAATGGCTATTTGATAAGGGGTCTCAAAGATGATGATTTATGTAGGAATATAAAAATGCTAGAGACTTTTATCTACTGATATTTGTAATTCAAAGGAAAACCAGACTCTGAAAGCTAAGGGCTTGGCATGTTTATCAGTAATATAGTGCTCTCCTGGGTTAAAGCCTCAGCATCACCAAATATACAAAACAAAATAAATAGGAATTTAAAAGGTGGTAAGCTACTTGGACAAATCTCCCTTTTCTTAAAATAGTAGATCAAAATAATAAAAGGAAATTTAACATCAGAAAGAGAACAAAAATAAAACCATGTTTAAAATGGCTTAGAAACCTCTACATATGAAATAAGTATATATTAACAGCTAAATGATTAAATAACTTTGGGAAAGCAGAGGTAGGGAATCATAGAAAAGATTGTGATAGTTACACAAGTTGTTTGCAAAATGTATCAAGGATAGTCTAAACTTGAAGACATAAAATGTTAATGTCATGGCTGAAAATGTGATAGAGTTAGCAAGGAGAGTAAGAGGAGAGGAAGGGAGAAAGAACTGATGAGAGGGGGAAAGAAGAAAATGGAATTCTTATCTTCCTATCCTTTCCCACAAACCTCTGAAAGCTGGGTTTCCTGTCAGCCACCAGCACTCACTGGCTCCAAGACTGTTCTCAGAATATTCATCAGGTGATTTGTGAATGCCTGGCAGAGTACAGCATGGCTTTTCTCATAATTCTCATAACATACCAAATATGTTAATTCAACTTTATAAGTTTACATATGGGAGGACACTGGATGACATTGTCCAGAAATATTCTCTTCCTGGTGATCAAAGCCTCAAAGGTAATTAAGGACCTGCTCCGTTTCCTTCCTATTCCTCTCATAGGGTGTGTGAATGAATCGCCCAATGGCTTTGTCAAACGTGTAACATAAACTGTCAATTTCTACCAAATATATGCCTACTACTTCTTTCAAAATCTGATTCTTTATAAACACTTTTTTATTTACTTAGAAAAACTGCATCACTGTTTTTCTAACAAATAAACTTGACTGTGGGTTACAAATCAGGCCAAAAGAATAAAGGTAGATATTTTTACAGTTTCTGAGAAGATGTTTTAAATGGATGACTTCCTTGGCAGAGATATTTTAGTATTTGTCAATGGTGGTTTGAATATAAAATATCCCCCATAAACTCAAATGTCATGATATTTAGTTCCCAGTTGGTGGCACTGTTCTGAAATGTATGGAACCCTTAGGAAGTGACCTTGCTGGAGAAAGCTTGACACTGGAGGCAGAACTTGAAGCTCTGTAGCCCATCCCCACTTGCGACTTTCTCTGACTTCTCCCTGCTGATATGATGACACGAGCTGGTTTTCTGCTCTCATCGTGCTTCCCCCATCATAATGGAGTTCTCCTCACAACTGTAGGATGAAACTAAATGCTGGCCTTTTGTAAGCAGCAGGTACTAAGAGTGAGACCATTGCTGTAATTTAACTGATGATGTTGTTCTTAGTCTTTTGCATCTGGTTTATGGACAAAATGTGATATGACTTGAAACTTAGGATGAGAGAAGCCTTTCAATATTATAAGATTTTAGTGTGACTTTGAAACAACAGAAAGCTGAGGAAAATGTGAATTGTGGAGTTGTGGCTCATCAGAGTCCAGAGGGGTAAAAGGATTTTATCAGGAACTGGGCTAGAGGCACTTGCTGCGATATTCTCAAAAACAAACTGGCAGCGTTCCTCCATTGCCCTAAAAACATCAGTGAAGATACATTTAAAGGTAATTGACTGGTATGTTTTGGTGGGAGAAATTTTTAAACAGAAAGAAGAACATTGACTCTTTCATAGACATTTCTTTTGATGCCCTGAACGAGGCTGAAATGCAGAGAATAAAAATATATTTTGACACAGAATGAAATGTAAGCAAATTTAAAATTTCAAGCCCAGAGAATGCAAATATTTTAACTATAATTGTTGAAGAGATAGCACAGTTAAGGATAAGACATCAGCTTTGCACTGGAGTAGTACGAAGAATGCCCTGAGCGCAAGACCAAGCACACTGAAGGCTCAAATGAGTAAGAATGTAAATTCTTCTGAAGGGAAATGCCAGAGGGAGAATACTGAAGGAGGTCTCTGCTTCTTAGGGTTAGTTAGCATGCACAGGCTACTTACTACAGCTGTATTCCAAGGCCAGCCTTCATCTTGAGCTGATAGTAAAACTTACCAGCATTGTCCACATGGTGGTTTTAGAATAACAATACAAATCAAGATATAGGGGGACTCCACCATAGTTCCAGAGAGCTCCTGAGGCTAAGAACTGTGTGGAAACCACAAAGTCCCTGCCATGAGGTCCTATGAGTACATGAAACTATGAAATTTAACTCAAAGTTGCAAGAAAGATCCTGACATTTCTGTGATGATGGAGCTGAGTTGTTCCCCAAGGAAGGCTGTTGACTAGAGAAAATTATTCTCAAAAGGGAAACCAGAAGCATTTCTGGAGAACTGAAGCCACCCAAGTCTTTTAGAGCTAGATTGTTTCATAACAAGAGTCCCATGAGGCAGCCTTGCTGGAGGAAGTATTTCACAAAGGGTAGAACTCTATATGTTACAGACCAGTCCTGCTTGCTACTCTTTTTCTCTCTACTTCCTCTCTCCTGTTGTGGTGACCTGAGTCACTGTTCTGCTCTTGCCTTGTTTACCAGGCATGATAGACTTCCCGCAAAACCCTTTCATTTCTTAAGATGCTGAGTGGGTATCTTTAGCAAGGAACAAGAAGGTAACGTATACATCTGCCTTCCTCCTGGAACGTGCATATGATGTTCAGAGTTGTACAGTTCATTTTTGGATCACTAAGATACATAGTGAATAAAAGAAAACTGACACAGCTAGAAGAAATGAATTAAGGAAAGGAGCCTTGGACACTGATCTTTCTGGAATGATCTTTCTGCCATCTAGCATGCACTTCAGGACAATTTTCCTTACATAAGCAAGCAATAAACTTATATAATTTTAACTACACTTTTAAAGACTTCTGGTGTTTCCAGCTAAACACAGTTCCCAACTGATGTGCCCTAAGAAAGCAACACGATGTTTGTCAGTAAAAGCTATGAAATGTTCTGCATTCAGAGACTGTGGCAACCACGTACTGAGTGTCCTACTTAGAAATATAACAAACTGAATCTTGATGAGGTACTTCATAACTTAGAAGTTGGTTCATAAATGTATCTTGGTCAAAAAGTATAAGAAAAACATGGCTAAGCTATTGAAATATACTATCTGTTGGAGGGCATAGCAGAAACAGAGCATAGTGAATTTTATAGTAAAAAGAAAAAAAAAAAAACTGTAAGGATTTCTAAAAGTGGTTGTTAGAATATCTCTCCCCGGTGGTGCTCCAGAAGCAGCCTTCTGTGTAGACAAGTTTGGATTGAATCCATTCTGAAAGCCAGAGGGTGAACTGAACTGGATGGCCTCTGAAAGTCCCTCTGGCCCTATTGTATTCTCCAGTTCCATCTCACAGAGAGAAGGATTACAGCTTCATTATTTATAAATAAAGTCATCAAAGAGTCCCTTGCTCCCCTACTGCTTATTGGAGATATTTCTGATAAATAAGAAAAACACTTAAAACACTGGAAAGTGCCAGCCACTGAAGGATACATGCAGAACTGAATTGTGAATCTGTTCTTCCTTTTCAGAAGGTAGTGAGACCAGAGGAGATAAACTACCCCTTGCACTTCAGCCAAACCATTGCAGTGTCTACAGAGGAATGGGGAGATGAGGAAGAGTGCTGCTTCCATCCTATTCCTGATAATCAGGGTCAGGATGTAGGAGACAGACCTTGAGGATACTCAACACCTACCAAAGCAGAAATCCAGAGGCTTGGAGGAGCTCATCACTGAGCTTAAAACTCACCCCCGCCATGGCTCAGGAAATTTTGTGGATGAGGGGGGAAGAAAAATTCCAAGAGCCACAGGTTGAGACATTATGACCAGAGGCATTCCCTCCCTCCAAAAATAACTGACTACTGTTCCCACAACACATAAACTATATCCTCATGGGGAATACATGCAATCATACTGAGGAGCGTCCCCAACAGGATGGGGGCAGGGACAGGAGAAAAGAGGGTACCAACATATCATGTATCCATACAAAACATCTTGTTGATAATAACAGTAATAAACATTTTAAAAATTAAAGAAGAACACATTGTGTGCAACCACTAATCTGTGTAGTACATGTTCTCCAGTAAATAACATATTACAACAGTCACACTGTCCAAATGTATTATGTACACATAGTCAATGGCATACCTGTGAGCAAGAGACTTGGAGAGGAGTTACACATAGCTCTCTTCAAGTGGATATTTTATTTGATTATATATATATATGTAATTTGGCCTTACATTTGAGGTTGAGGGTTGAGTGAAAAGCAGAGTGGCAGTTTGTTATAACTCAGTGGTTTTTCAAGGTAGGGTCTCACTCTAGCCCAGGCTGACCTGGAATTCACTATGTAGTCTCAGGGTGGCCTTGGACTCATGGCAATCCTCCTACCTCCACCTCCCAAGTGCTGGGATTAAAGGCATGTGCCCCCACACCCAGCTTTCTTTCCAATATTTTAGAGCATAAAATGCATATATAAGAAAAATAAATAGGAATTAAACTAGGGCATATTTTTATTGAAAAGCATACCCCTGAAGTTACACAGCCATGTTAGGTAGAATTACTAGAATTTAACTCCAATATATTACTCTAAAATCTGAATTTTTGTTTAGTGCAGTTAAACTTTGACATGATACACATTTGACTTACTACAAAGGATCTGAAATCACTGGGTTGGGATTAGGATAGCCATCAAGGCAAGAGTGTTACTGTAGAAATCTCACTTTAACACTAGTTTTTAAAAGAGAAACAAATGAAATGAGACCACCAAAAATACCTAAAAACAAAGTATACTTCCCATTTCATATATAAACATTTTCACTGAAAATCAAATAGATATAAGGTAAGATACACATTCTCACACACATAAATTCCCATATGCCTTTATAAATAATGATTTTTATATTCAATAGTATATATAATGAACACTTGTAGACAGTTCTATGTAAAGTGTGTAATTTAAGAACATTTCATACTTATTCACATTTTTCAGACTTTCTTAGCATCATTAATGTTTAATTAACCTGACAAAAATTATACAACTTTGCTTCTTAGTGCATCTGCTCGGAAGATATTAAGAACTTTGGAGCCATTTGTTGAACTTACTCTATTTTCCTCTTGGCTCTAGCTTCATATCTGTACTTTAAAAGAAAATTCACCAAGGTGCAGATGATGGAGTTGGACGTGCTCTTTGTTGCTGACAGTCAGCCTAACTCGCAGGCAGATACGGAGGCAGCTCACTGAACACAGTGATCTCACTCCGTACAGCCTTGTATGCTTTTGACAACCACAGCAAGTTTGAAAATACATCTTACAATCCCTTGGGGCATGGGAATATGGATCTTTGATTTCATGCTTTTTCTTAATGTGTAATGGGGAGACAATATAAATTCTCCATTAAAAACAAATAGGCATTTACTTTCCTTCAAAATATTACTTTTTGTGAAAAGTTTCTTGTGCTTAAATTCAAATATGCAAACACATTCAGGAAGTCTGGGAAAACTTAAAGTACATATACTTCATCTTCAGAGAGAAAAATAAGTAATTGATATGATGCTAACACAGTCAATTCTGTGAGCTCGGAAGCCTCCAGTCTCACAATGATGATTTTTTTCTGAATATAAGTTGGTATATTGAGATATTCTATTATTGTATAGCTATAATGAAATACCAAAGACTCAGAGGATTAAGTAAAAGGAATTTATTTTAGTTCAAGAGACTGAAATCAAAGATCATGTAATAACAGATGTAGTACGTGGCGGTACCAATGGTCTTAATTCATACAAACTGTTTGGGTTGTGCGCTTATAGTACAATGTGTAAAAGAGCTCTTTTTGTCCTATTTCACATGAGCATTTGTATGGCACAATACAGGCCTGGTCCTAGCCAGTCCGCATGGCAGAAGAAACCAGGAAGTGGCTTCTGTGAACATGGCGTTCTGCACAGGCCTGGTGTGACAACAGCTACAGTCCCATGCTCACGAGAAGCCTGCTATGAGATGTCCTGTCCAGAGACAGGCTGTCATTGGTCACAAAAAGGGGGGCCACCCCATACAATGATTAGCCAGCCAAGCCCCTTAAAACCCACGTGCACTTCCTCAATAAACGAGTTTGCGGCAGCTCGCTCTCTGCTGCTTCCACCCAGCTCTCAGAGTCTGTGTGGTGACCCTGCGCTGCTCACTCCAACTCAGCAGAGACCCTGCCGTCCCTCTTGGGCTGGCCTTAGGGGGGACCACAACAAGCATTAATATCGTTACTACCTACATTATTTTTATCATCTCCCTAAAGCCCCAGGAACTCATGTCATTATCTTGGTAGTACAGATTCAACTCATATATATTTGGTAGATATCCATTTAGGAGATAGAGGTATATTAATGTACTTGGGGTTCTTTACATTAAGTTTTACTATTTGAGATTATATTTAGAGAATTTGTTTTGCTTACATTTTTAAAATTAAAATTCAGCATCATAAACACTAGCCAAAAGTTATGACAATTTCTCAAGAGCCACATCTATAGAACCTTTTAGTTTTACCATCATTCCAAACTGGTATCAGAAAATCTTTATTCTTACAAATAACTGTAGGTTAACTCTTATTAGAATAGTGTTATACTATTTTTAAGTCAAAACTAATCTATTCACATCAGATCCCTTCCAGATCCTACTGTGAAGATTGAACTCCTATGTTTTGTGGCATGATTGTTACAGGTGCAGAGTTGCTTTGAAGAGTTAAATTTCATGTCTCCTTCATGTCCCTAAACATGAAAAGTTCTGGTTTTTTCTCAGAGTAAGAGGCGCTAGATTGAGATATTGAATTATGCAAGCCCTTTATGTAGTTTTTTTTTTTTTTTTTAGCTTTTTGTTCACTCAGCATATTTTTCTGTTCAACCAATTAATAAAACTGGCAGAGAATATATACTTAGTCCACAAAAGTCTTTCAGCTGATTTTCTCCAAGTCATCTTTCTGCTTTGAGAATGGGTCTGGAAAGAAGCTGAAGCATGACTTCCTGAGTGACATGTGAAGGCCCAGTAGTCAAAATTGGCAAATGAAAACTCAAGGTTGCCATGTTTAAACCTTGCTTTCAGAGGAGTGTTCTGTGTGAGTCCTGTGGAGACTGTTCAGCTTCAACTACCTACTTTAATTCCTTGCTTTTTAAAATATCAAGCTGTGTGTCAGAAACCAAATAATGAACCATAGGGGAATGGGCCTTAAATTTTGATGTTGAGAGAAAAGCAGAGTGGCAGTTTGTTATAATTCATACTTTTGAATAATTTTGACAGAGTTATACATTTTCCAAAGTTAAAGTGGCATGACGTAAGCATCATTTAATAATGTAGTATTTGAGTAGTTTACTGAGGATGGCATTCTGCTTGTTCTGAATAGTGAATGTTCTGAATAGTGAATTGGGTGTACTCTCTTTAGGAAGAAATACCAACATGTGTCAATTTCTAGGATGCTCAAAATGAATTGACCAGATGACAGCTTAGTTCAAGGTCTTGTGATTATAATAATGAACATATTCACTTTCTAAGAATAATCTACATCACTTGCTACAGATATGTCACCATTTCAGCTGCCTTATGCTCAATATTTAAACATCATCACACAAACCCCTTTATCACTCTATTGTGGACAATTCCTAGTATTCTTTCTCCACTCTCTGCTCCGTTACTATTTCTAGTGGGCTGTAATGCGTACATCCTTATTGTAATGAAACTCTTCTATGGCTATGAGTATTTCTTTTCAACTTCAAGTTCATCACTTTCACTCACGATCCCATGCTTCCTCTTCCCTGAGAACCTGAAGCTCTCTTGAGTATCTGATACTTCTTGATGTCTTTGCCCCTCTTTCATTCTGGTCTGCATTTTAAATGCTCTTACTTTCCTCATTTGCCTGCTTGACGCAGAGTGAGATGCAAACCGACCACAAGCTCTCTTGGGAAATCTTCCTGCATCCTCACAAGAAGAATGAGCTGCTGCTTATCCTTTATCCTTTCTCATCATTTTCTCATGTCACTGTTATAATATGAGAGTGGTAAGAAGATGTTGTCCCAGTGCTCATGTACAAGTCAGGAACATTGTCAATGCTCAACATAAGTTTATTCAAGTTAACAAAGGAAATGAATACAGAAAAAAAATTCCCTGTGTTTTGACTAGTATGTTTTAAAAAATTATTTAGGACACATAACTATTATTGTTACTTGTATTCTTTTTTTAGTCTGCCCTATCAAGGAGTGAAGAATGATGGAAATATACAGGAAAATATACATGATGTAAGACTTATATGGAAGAAGAGACTCTCATGCAAGCTGAAATTCTTGCAAGTGGTCCAGTGTGCTACAGGGATGCAGCTTCCCTGAATCATCACCAGTTGTGAGGTGGAATTTTTGGTGATGCAGTAGTCTTTGTGTCACCCGTACTCCTGCAATGCACTATGATCAGTGAACTCATTAATTCAAACACTGAGGTGAACTTTGGAGTAATTGTTAATTTGTTCTGTGATTTGAGCCCTATTTGTAGTGAATCAAAGTTCCTATCTCCCCAGGAAAAGTTAATACAACATGTGAATAAGTGCATGTATGCACTAGTATATATGCATATCATACAAATGTTTCTGTAGAATTATACATATTTATTTTTTTTTTACAAAAAGGAACAGAGGGAGAGAGAGAGAATTGGCACACCAGAGCTTCAGCCACTGCATTTGAACTCCATACAATTATGTCAACTAGTGGGCATGTGCGGCCTTGCCTTTGCCTCACCTTTCTAAGTCTGGCTAATGGGGCATCTGGAGAGTAGAACATGGGTCCTTAGGTTTCTCAGGCAAGCACCTTAACCACTAAGCCATCTCTCCAGCATAAATTATGCATATTTAATCAGAGCACAAATCCCAAATTCATGTATTTATTATATGTCATTACTTAGAAACTTCATCTGATTTGGAAACCAAGTATTTATGGAAAATATTTTTTCTTTTCTTTTACTTCCATCTGATCATTACTAATTGTATACATGTATTGAATTATACTATATTCCACACATAAGTGTAAATATTATTTGCCAAATAAAAATATTTTGTAATTTTTAATGTGAGTGCAACTTTAGCTGTGAGTAAAAGTGCTTGAGCACAATGCTCATGTGTGTGGAGGCCGGAGGAGAGCACTGGGTGTACTGTTCCCATTCTACCGTATTCGCTTGAGACAGTGTCTTTCACCGAAACTGAAGATGTTGGTTTTGTGTCAGGTTGGCTGATCAGTTAGTCTCAGTTTCCCCTGTCTCTGGCCCCTCAGCATTATAGTTATAGGAGTTAGTGGTCACAACTGATCTTTTTAATGTCCATGCTGGGGATAGAAATCAGGTTCTTGTGCTTGGACAGCAAGCACTCTAACCAGCCCTACCATCTCCCCAAGTCCCAGTTATAATTCTTTTTGAACACAAGATGATTCATTGTAAAAGATTTATTATTCCTATGAATTATTTTTTTTTCCTTTGGCATTAAATTTGGTTTGAGAGCAAACTAATGTTAAGGATCATAGTTTTTTTAAATAACTAGCATAGTTTATCAAATTAATCTCAGATAGGATATACTTATATCTGGAATAGATACAAAACAGTATGATCATAACCACAAACAAATATAGCAAGCATTTTTGTAATAAAAACTGTTCTGATCACATAATCCCTGGTGTTTCTGACAAATTCAACTTATTTCTTAGCCAAAAAATATTTTTAAAAATTATTTATTTAAACCGGGCATGGTGGTGCACGTCTTTAATCCCAGCAGATGTAAAGGATTGCCATGAGTTCAAGGCCACTCTGAGGCTACATAGTTAATTCCAGGTCAGCCTGGGCCAGCGTGAGACCCTACCTTGAAAAACAATAATAATAATAATAATAATAATAATAATAATAATAAACTAGTTATTTTTAGAGAGAGAGAGATTTGGCATGCCCAAGCATCAGCCACTGAAATAGAACTCCAGATATTTGCACCACCTAGTGGGCATGTGCAACCTTGTGCTTGCCTCACCTTTGTGTGTCTGGCTAATGTGGGATCTGAAGAGTCAGACATGGGTACATAGGCTTTGTAGCCAAGTGCCTTAAACACTAAACCATCTCTCCATCCCTTTGTTTTTGATTCTTTTTTTTTATTATTTTTTAGAAAAAGGTCTTTTTGTTGTATTTTTTTTCATATATATACTGGGTATGATCAGTGGCCCAGGCTGGCCTCTAAATATCCACTCACTTTCCACCCTTCATTTTCTGTCCTGGGAATAGACCTATACCACTGTGCCCAGCAAGCTTGGACTTTTGAATGTTTGAAAGGGGACTAGAGCAAGATCCACTGATAAAGTGAAAAAAAAAAAAAAAACTTGTAATTTATGCATCTTCTTTAGCATTCCAACTTCTTTCCTCCTTTTTTTGCTTCCCTCCCTCTCTTCATTCTATTAGGTGCAAAATAATCTTATACTAGTCAAATCAGTGATAGAATGACTCATGATATAAGAAGTCAAAATAAATTATTTGTTTCTGATAGAAAATATACAGTCTCAAATATTTTTGTTCCAAGTTAGCTTTTAGGTTAATGCTTTTCTAGGAATAATAGAACACATAGATGTTTAAAGCCTTGCTAATTTTCCCACAGTGAGCCATTACAGATAACAAAGGATGCCATTTATTATGGTCCATTTTGACAAAGCCTCATGGTTTTTCATTATATCAGAAAAAAGTTGTTTATATTAATTTATTTGAGGGAGAGAGTCAGATAGATAGAGAAAGAGAGAGAATGGTCCTACCAGTGCTTTCAGTCACTGCAAATGAACTCCAGACACAAGTGACATTTTGAGCATCTGGATTATGTGGATCCTGGGAAATCAAACCAGGGTCCTTTGGCTTTACAAGCAAGTGCCTTTGCCACTAAGCCATCTCCCCAGTTCTTCCAGAATATTTTTAATGCTTAATTTTGCAAGTAACAAATAAAGAAAACAGAAACACCTATAAAAAATGTAAATGTTATGTTGGATAATATGTAATATATAAATAAATACTGACCAGGGTCAGAGGTACAAAAATTAAGTTATACACATTATTAAAAGCTATATTCAAACTATGTACTACTGTATGTCTCTTCAGAAGGTTCAGGAAGGTTTTGCATCAGGTTGGTTGATTTCAAGTGTCTCTTTTCCTCATAAGAATGGTGTGACTGAGCTGGAGTGATGGCTTAGCAGTTATAGCACTTCCCTGTGAAGCCTAAGGACCCAGGTTCGATTCCCAGAACCCACATAAGCTAGATACACATGGTGGTGGCACATGCATCTGCAGTTCATTTGCAGTGGCTAGAGGCCCTTGTGTGCCCACTCTTTCTCTTTCTCTCTCTCTCTCACAAATAAATAAATACAAATATTTTAAAAAGAAAAAAAAGACTAGTGTGGATAGTTATATATGGACATTTGTGAGTTTTGATAGTGAACATATAACATGTCCAAAAGTTTCATCCCCAAGTAATTTCAATTCTTCACATATTTTATCAAACTTGACTTAAAATAATTTTGAGATATTTGATAGAAAACAGCTATAGATATACTTTTTCCTGTAACAATATTAACCATTTTCATATTGTTTTAACAGATTAAGATCCCAGAGAATTTCATCAACTTGTCATGTTAGTGAGTTACCTTTTGGCACTGCTAATGTAATCTAATTAGGTTTAGAAGTACAGTCAGGCTCCTATTCCTTATAATCACCTGAATGTGGACATAATCAATTACTATAAGAAGGTCAAATTCGAAAATTTCATCTTGATACCTCTGAGTGGACTATGTATGTTCCCTTCCTTTATTACTCTGTAACTCCTAGGGTTTAGATGGCAGAAGCCTTGACTTTTATGAAAGGTCTTATTGCTCATGCAATTTAGATAGAAAGATATTACTACAACTTTGAAATACTATTTATGAAGAGATGCTATTTTTGAAAATACAATGTTGTGAGGCTATAAGTTCTCACTGTAAAATTTTTTACAAGTAGATTCCTAAATATAGCTATCCCCATATAAAAATACATTTTGTTCTTCAAATGGAACCAAATTATGGAGATTAAAATATCAATGTTATAGAAAATCATTAATAATAGATTTTTTTCATTAGTCTCACTAGAAAGAAATTGATTTTTTTCTAGGAGACATTCGGAAAACAATTTAGTTGAAACCAAAACATTCCCAAGACCAGAACATAACCTCTAAAACTTTAAGCTTTATTTCTCATTAATTTTTGTAAAGATTACAAATATACCACTAAATGTATTTTGAATCTTTTATTAGAAAAAATTGATTTTTGAGTCATAGCTTAGACTTCATGTGAAACTATTTAAATTATAGTACGTGCTTAGAGAGCAAAAGATAAAGAAAGATAAAGTGGGGGTGTGGAGAGGGCCACAATGTCAAAGAACTGATTCAGGTAGAAATGTTCTACAAAACAAAGCAATGTTTGGATCTGGCTCCTGTCATGATTGGAACTCTACAATATAGGAGATTTCTTTAAAGGATTTTGATAGTGCCAGTGACCTTATAGAAGCCAATTTTTTTCCCTGGTAGCACTAAGAAGAAAGTTGAGTTATAGTTACCTTATTGTGTGTGTGTGTGTGTGTGTGTGTGTGTGTGTTGTGCGTGTGCGCGTGTTTCATTATGGCATGAGCAGAGAAGAGACTGGACATCACCTCTACCACAGAAGACAGAAAACAGCACCGTAAGAGTAAATCAGTATCTAACAAGGGGTAGCTGGCTATAACACCCATAAGCCCACCCTCAGCAACACACTTCCTTCAACATGGCTCCACCTTTCCATTAACACCACATGGGACCAAGAATCCAAAATACCTGAGTTTATGTGGGACATCTGATTGAAACCACCACAGAAGTAAAAAGAAATTTCATTTCCACTTAGTAATTTTGCCTACAACAGACTATTTTTTTTTTCTGTTTTAAACATATAACCCATGCAAAGGGGAAAATCATTGTCCAAAAATCTTTTTCTCTGTCCATATCCATGAAGGTCACCTCCTAGTCTAGCTGGCATACCCAGCTCTGATTTTCATTTCTCAATGAAAAAAAAAAATCATTTCACCATTGAGTATGGAATGGTATGTCTTTAAGTAGTCTTGATTTTAATATTAAAATATATTTTATTTATTTATTTGCAAGAGAAAGAAAGAAGTAGAGAAAAAGAGAGAGAAAGAATAGGCACACCAGGGCCTCCAGCCACTGCAAATGAACTCCAGATTCATGTGCTCCCTTGTGCACCTGGCTTACATGGTCCTAGAGAATTGAATCAGGATTCTTTGGCTTTGCAGGCAAATTCCTAAACTGCTAAGCCATCTCTCCAGTCCCTTGATTTTAATATTATATATAGCATATAGAGACAGAGAAATGAGGGAAACTATTGACTGAGGTAAAGAGCAAATGAAAGTTCAAATATATTGTTTGTTATTTCTAAGTCTACATAGGTCAAAGTGAATAGGTACTGAGGTTAATTAAAACATTTTGGTGAAATCTAAATATATATATCTTAATACAATTGAATCTCTAATGGATAATTAAGAAATAAAAGTTTGTCACTCATAAAAATATGTAACTTGCATGCTGGACAGATTGCATAGTGGTTAAGGCACATGTCTGCAAAGTATAACAACCCAGATGCACAGTGGCACAGACATCTAGATTTTGTTTGCAGTGGCTAGAGGCCCTGGTGTGCCCATTTTCTCTATTTCTGTTTTCAAATATATAGATAATTTTTAATGTGTAACTTGCAACAGTTAGAGTAGTAAATTACAACAGAATGAAAATAATGGTGTATAAGCAAAATAGAAATCTGACTCAATCTGAAGCATGTGCAGATGATTTCTAGGTAAAAATAATATTATTTAAATTTTGCTCAACTGCTTTATGGTTTTATTTGAATGCCATATATATATATATATATATATATATATATATATATATATGATCATAAATTTTAAATTTTATTCTAAAACTCATGTTTTTAATGTGATCCACTGAAATAAAAAATATATATTATGGGGTAAGCAACTGCTCTCTAATTGGTTATGAGGCCCGCTCCACAGGAAGGAATTCATGACTGGTCCTGAAAAACTAGTCAATAGCCTATTGCTGGGATGGTCATAGGCCCTAGAGATAAATACTAATACATAAATACTAATGTTATTTGGCTAAGTGTACATGTTGCAACCGTCAGATTCTCCTCTAAATATTTATGGATTCATACTGTTTTCTATTTTAGTCATAGAAACTTCCTTTTAATGATAATGGTGACTATTGTGGAGACAGAAAAGTCATCAAAGTGCTGAGAAATAATTTTTGTGCTCAGCACTAAATAAGGCTTACCTATCACACCTGCCAAGGCAAAATTGTAAAAGAGGTGGCTAGAAGAATGTAAGAGCTACAGGATGGGGAAAAGAGACGTGGAATGCAGCCTCTGGACAAGAAATAGTCATGGCACGCATGACATACATGGCTTACATCTTACAGAGGCTTACATCTGCACAATACTGGGCCCATCAACATGTCATCATGGATGATGAAAAAAATCCAGACATAAAAGGGACTTTTTAGAAGAGGCCCAGTAGGAGGGAGAAGGAACAGGGAACAAAATTAATGAGAAGGGATTTTGCTCAAAATTAATTATGTAGGGCTGGAGAGATGGCTTAGTGGTTAAGGGGCCTGCCTGCCAAGACTAAGAAGCCAACAACCTCAGAATTCTTCATGTCCCACGTTTAGTCAGATGCAAATATGATTCAAACATGCAATGTTGCACATGCGCACAAGTGGGCAAAAGTGTCTGGAGTTCCTTCACAGCGGCTGAGAGACTGCTGGTGCACCCATTCTCTCTCTGTCTCTCTCTCTCAAATTAAAAAATAATAATTATCATATATATATATATATATATATATATATATATATATATATATATATATATGTATGTATGAAAATCATCACTAAAAATGTTTAAAAAAAGATATCCAAACATGTCTAAACCCTTCTAAGAGTTTGTTAGATGAGTGTCAACGTGAACATTAATTGTTTCAGAAACAGTCTCGCATCTTTATCTGAGAAAAAATGTTTAACTAATAGAGGAAGCCTCCATTATATTTTAAGTAGACACAATTAAGTTCTAAAATATGTAATCAATTAAGAAAAAGAAAATTAGACTATTAAAATCCCATTTCTTTATAATTTAGTAGTTATCTCTTTATTAATATCACTTTTAGCATACAATTATTTAAAGTAATACAAACCATCAAAAAGTCTTCAAATAAACATAAAATCCCCAGTTTGTTATTATTATATGGGCATTCATTACTGAAATTAAGACTGTTGACTCTTCATGTGACCCTTTCAAAATTTAAGGCTAACAATCGAAATTGAGGACAAGAAGGAACCTGCTGAAGGCTTTGACTTGTAATCTCCTGAGCATCCCTTCAGAGGGTTGGGAAAAGACCAGTCATTCAGCTGATTTCAGTCACATACAGGCAGTATTTTAGCATCTTCACCTCTTTCTTTCCTCTTTCTAGGGTTTCCTCCTTTGCAATACTTCCCTCCATCTGCACTCACATCTAGTTTACTTCATTGCAGAGCTGAGAAACCATCGGATTGAATTCCCTGTCAGGGTGTGGGTAGCTTTTGTGTGGCATGCTCATTATTTAAAGTTACATTGTTTGAAGAAGCAGTGGCTGACTTTGAAAACTTTAAATCCAAGAAGGCAGCGAGTTTCTCCTGAAAAGCTGAAAATTTGGTGCCTGCACCTTTTTCTACATCATATTTCTACATCTACAGTTTCTACAAACTCCCCTAATCTCTGTCTCACTGCCAGCAGCATGAACAATGCATTCTTACTGGCATCTTGGTTTCAGGTTCCGTTGTGTTATACACATCTATGAGAACTTAGGTTGGCAATATCTGTTTTAAGTGTTCTTTTCTGGACCCAGCTTGTCACCTGACTTACTTGAGTGATTCCTTTGTGTTTTTATTTTTGGCTCCTCAAATGACTCCTCTACTTTTTATCTTGGACTCTTCTATTTTTTAGTATCATGTTTTATTCCCTCCAATCTATCCCAAATGTTTAGAGCATCCCAGATTGAATAAACTTATATTTATATTTAATCATTTCTTTAGTATCATTGTAGAATTTAGATGTTCATTTAGAAAAAAATCACATAAAATAGAAATAAAATGAATAGTGTAAAACAGCAAAAATGATATTAAAGAATACATTTTTCATCAAAATACCTGTTAAAATATTCAAAGTTATAGAAGTTTTCCTTCATATACTCTGTTTAAGCAAAGGTTCATATAAACAGGCCTTTAACTCCATGTACTATCAATCTAGTGTGACAATGACTTAATTTGCACTATGCTCAAAAGAACAGTAATATATGAAATAGATAATTTGAAAGCTCAGGTTCCTATTGGAGATATATGTGTGTTTGCTAATTTTTTTTAATGAGGCAATTACATATCTGAAGGGAATACTAAGAGTCTGGATATAAATAAAGTTCATGCTTTTTCTATAACTTGTATCACTATGGTTGGAAGAAAAAAAGCCTGTTGTGTCTCAATCTGAACGTTCATTACCATGTCAATATTAATATTTCTATTGCATTGCATTGTTCCATAGACTCACCCCGACAATGTACTCCTTCGTCATACCCATCTGAGCAGTCCACCACACCATCACACAGTTGTGATAAATGGATACATTCACTGGCACCAAGGCAAGAAATGTGATTCAAGGGGCACTTGATTTCTACCTCCTCAGGACCTAAAAACATGTAAGATGAAAGAAAAGGGTATTTGTTAGCTTCATTATTTTATCGACAAGAAGTTGATAGCTTTAAGTTTACTCAATAAAACTGCAGAAGATAATTCTGATTTTGTGCACATCAAATTTGACCTGTGATTAAAACTCTTGCTTTTAAATGGCACATAGGATTTGGTTTATTATTTTTGTTTTAAATATTATTTATTTATTTATTTGCTTATTTACAAACAGAGAAAAAGAGAGAAGAGATGCAGAGAGAATGGGTCTCTAGAATTCCTGGGCCTCTAGCCACCGCAAACAAACTTGGTATATGTATGTGCCTCTTTGTGCATCTGACTTTACTTGGGTACTGGGGAATCAAACCAGGGTTGTTAGGCTTTGCAGGCAAGCATCTTAAATGCTGAGCCATATCTCTACCCCTTATTGTCATTTTGAAAACGGTATATTAATACATAAGAATATATTTCATTTCTGCATGTTTACGTGTGTGATATGCTTGTGTGTGAGTGTAATGTGTATATATGTGAGTCTGCATGTGGAGGCCAGAGCTGGACATCAGGCTCTTCCTCAACTACTGTCCACCTTATATATTGAAGCAGTGTCTCTCATTGAACCCAGAGCTCACCATTTTGGCTAGATCCGCTAGCCAGCTTGCTCTGGGGAACTTCCTATCTCTGCCTCCCACTAGGATTTATAGCCATGCAACACCACACCCAGCACTTATATGGTGCTGGGGATCCAAACTCAGGTCCTGTACTTTTAATGACTGAGCTATTGCCCAGCACAAGTATGACTTAAAACCACGAGAAAAGTATGTATTTATGATGTGAAACTTGGACTGGAGAGATGGCTCAATGGCTAAGTGCTTCCTGTGTAAGCATGTGCGCCTGAAACCTCAGAGTTTGAATCCGTATGTAAACAGCCTCACATGATCATAAGTAACTGTAAATCCAGCCCTACAAAGAGGAGCGAAAGCAGGAATCACCTGGGTTTAAGAATAGCAGCACGGGTCTCCTTTTGGCCTATCAATAAGACTACAGTTCTAACAAAAAAGGGTGAAAAAGCAATAAAGTGTGAGACAGCAGTCTCTTTTGGCCTGTACAGGGGAGTTCATGGGATATTGTAAGGGCATGCATATATGTATACAAAACACACACATCACATTACATACATACAAGTAAAATATAAGATAAACTGTGAAAGTTGGTTTCCTTTATCTCTTATTACTTGGTAAATTAAGCAAGGTACTTAAACATCTCAAAGTCTCAATTTCTTCAACTGTGCAAGATGAATAAAGACCATTTGTGAGTAGGATTCTTGTTAGATTTACATTTAAAAACAAGACCACAACAATTTTATAGTTTGAGTACCCTAATCCAAAACTCCAAAATTCACAGTGCTCCAAATCTGAACACCAACATACACCTGTGAAATCTTTAGTTATTTTGTTTTATTTTATTTATTTATTTATTTATTTATTTATTTATTTATTCATTTGGAGAGAGAGACAGAGAGAGGGAGAGGAAGACAGATAGAGATGGGCACATCAGCATTCTCTCAGCTGATGTGAATGAAATCCAGATGTGTGAACCCCCTTGTGGTGAAGTGTGGCATTGAGCTCTTGTGTCACTTTGCATCTGGCTAAACGTGGGACCTGGAGACTGGAACCACTGGAGATTGGAAGGCTTAGGAGGCAGGTGCCTTAACCACTAAGCAATCTCTCCAGCCGTGAAATCTTTAGTTTTTAAACAATTTTATACATTGGACTTTTGAACTAGGGTGTTCAAGTTATTCACTAGTAAATTATGTGCATTTGTTTCAAAATTCACAAAACACCAAATCTGAAATCCTTCTGATGCCAGGAATTTGATAAAGGACAATGAACTGATATTGGAATTTAAGAGAAATTGTATCAAATCCAAAAGTTATTCCATGGGTTAACATCACTTATTATGACTGCTAGTTATTAATGATTGATTTATTCTATTAAGAACAAAAACCTTCACAAAGATATCACTAATCAGTTTTCAAAGCAGTAGTGAGTTGATGGTGAACAGGACACGCTCATTGAGGTTACCTGATAATAAAATCTAATTTATATGAACACTTTGTGTTTTTAAAGATTTGCTCCAATAAGGACATCTTTCCTTGAACATCACTAAATCTGATATTTTATCTGACATCATCTGGCTGTCTGTCTGTTTTGCCAGCTGCTAATTCCCAAAGTCCAGCTGCACTCACTGCAGATACTTGCTTTGCCCCAATATCATTGCTCACCTTATCTCATGCTTCAAAATGCAATATACAGTAACTCTAGGTGGACTAAAGTCACATATTAATCTGATGCTGATTGTTCCAATAACCCTGAAGCTGTCTGTATTCAAACATATGTAAATTTTAATTACAATGCTATCAAAAAGAGGTATTAATTAGATTAATGAATTAAGCATGGGTATTCTTGTCTATAAAATGAGACTATGAGCAGCCTATACTATAAGATGGTTGTAAAGGTTGAAGGCTATTTCTGGTAAGGAATAAAGCCCAGGGTAATGCGGGAACAGTGGAGGAAGTGAACATGATAGCCACAGGACATATGTGCAATGCAGCATAGAGATTAACAGACTTGAGTCAGATTCATGGATCCAAATGCTGTCTCCCACCTCGCCTTAGGAAAAGTTTGGGCAAGTGATATGCTTCACAGGGTTGTAGTAAAAATTATATCAGCGGTCTTAGCATACTTCCCAAAAGGCACAAAATGAGGTTTTGCTATTATCATATTTCAATAAAAATTGTTCTGTCAAAAATCTCAAAAAGAAAAGATAACTAAAACTTTTATCTTTCACTTTCAGCTACTTACAAGGCCAAAAATGAAGACACAAGGTTGGAGAGATGGCTTAGTGGTTAAGGGGTTTGGCTGTGGGTTCGATTCTCCAGGACCCACCTAAGCCAGATGCACAAGGGGGCACATGCATCTGTAGTTCATTTGCAGTGGCTAAAGGCCCTGGCATGCCCATTCTCTCTCTCTCCCTCCCCCTCTCTCTCTCAAATAAATAAAGAGTATATTTTAAAAATGAAGACATAAATAGTACAAAAATATGAGAACTATAGAGGGCAGTTTTTTTTTTTTTGAGAGAGAGAGCACTCACGAGAGAGAGAGAGAGAGAGAGAGAGAGAGAGAATTGATGGGCCAGAGCCTCAACCACTGTAATCGAATATCAGATGCTTGCATCACCTAGTGGGCACATGCAACCTTGTGCTTGCCTCACCCTTGTATGTCTGGTTAACTTGGGATCTGGAGAGCTGAACATGGGTCCCTAGGCTTCACAGGCAAGCATTTTAACTGCTAAGCCAGTTCTCCAGCCCAAAGGCAGTGTTTTGAAAGAATTAGAAAACAAAGTAACAAAATATTACATAAGAAAAATATCATCAAAAATTAAGGCTGCGAGCCGGGCATGGTGGCACACGCCTTTAATCCCAGCACTCGGGAGGCAGAGGTAGGAGGATCACCAAGAGTTCGAGGCCACCCTGAGTCTACATAGTTAATTCCAGGTCGGCCTGGACCAGAGTGAGACCCCCTACCTTGCAAAAAAAAAAAAAAAAAAAAAAAAAAAAAAGGCTGCTAAGTCAAATACAGTTTTAAAGCTTTTTATAAAAATATAAATTATAACTTTAAGTGATTGGTTTGACTGAAAAATCCTGCTTTCACCAATCTTTGGATTTTGGTTCATTTTAGAAACATGTGTAGGACTGAGAGATGGCTTAGAAGTTAAGGCATATGCCTGTGAAGCCTAAGGACCCTGGTTAATTTCTCCAGGTCCCATGTAAGCCAGATGCACAAGGGGGGCACATGCATCTGGAGTTCGTTTATAGCAGCTAGAGGCCCTGCTGGACCCATTCTCTCTCTGTCTCTCTCTCTCTCTTCCCTGTCTGTGTCTCTAATAAATAAATAAATAAATAAATAAATAAATAAATAAATAAATAAATAAATAAAATTTTAATAAAAAGAAACATATGTAGCTGCATTAGCTCAAATGTTGCCACTGACAAGTTTCTCTGTAATTTCTGTGTATATTTGTATAATTTCTGCTATATAAAGCTACTAAATTTGTTACACACCTATCACTACAAATGTATAAATCACTTCAATGTTTTTCTTAAAATTAATTATCCTTATTTCTAAAAATGTATAGTTATTCATTATACTTGTGTATATTCATGTATATTTATGTAGTACACATGTATTTGTGTCCAGATTATAAGAATAAAGATATCTGAAACATTTCCTTTTTCAAACTGCCACTATTAATACTTTTCCTGCAGTATTTGACTGGAGTTTTCAACTCCACAGCCCAAAATTCTGTACTTTTTCATGATGTATTTTCAAGCACTTCTCTTTAGTATTAGAGTACAAGATATCCAATACCAGCACTAGCACATTCATCATGTGACATAAACTATGAGCTTGACATACAGTTGTTGAAAGAATGCACAGTATAGTAAAACTCTTGTTATTTTTTCACTTGTCTTTGGCAAACTATAGCTTAATTTGTAGACAAAATCCTACTAATATAAATTCAACCCATGACTATTCTCAGCTAATAATAATTCAGTATCTGACCATGTCAAAACAAAAATATCATGGCTTGATTTCATTGTCCAGTTGAAATTTAGTTAGCCTTAATTGCAATTCATTTCAGTAGTTATATTGTACTTCATTTAGTGTTCCTTTATGCTGTCCTATTACACATGCTATTTTTTCCACCTCTACAATTTTCTTTACCATCTTCTGAAAAGTAAACTTTCCTTTTTTGCTTGATCCTATTCTGTCCTTCAGGCAATTTCAAACCCTGATAATTCATAAAAATTTATGAAAAAATAGTTTAATAAAGTCTAAAGAATGTGAAGTTTGATAACAAACCTTTGAGTTTGATTTTATAGTTACTTGGACAATGTCTAAACTTCAATATAGTTCTTAATTTCACTGAGATTTTTCTTCCATATTATGAAAATTAGAAATTAGAATAAAGTCTAAGTCAGTAGATTACCATAAAGAGCAAATGAGTGCTTTTAGGATTCGTTTTCATGTGCTATGAAAATTTGGGGACATCATTACCATTATGTTACTCAGTTAACTTGCAAAAAATGATCAAAGCACATATAAATCTCTGAATAGTTTATGAATTATACTTACACATTACATAAATTTCCTGAAGACCATGGTATTTCATTTATTTTTTTCCTACCTTTCTTATAATATTTAGCATAATTTAGCAATGAAAACCTTGATTACAACTAGGTATAAGTTCAAAAAAATAATTTTATACAGAAGTTAATAAGTGTTTTTTTAGATTAATAAATTTAAAATTACAGAGTTTTGGATATTTTTAGATTAGAAAATGGGAATGAAATATAATAAAATCTCATTTAAAATGAACACTTGTATGTTGATAAGTCATATAAAGCACAGCATGATTAAGGATTACTAAGGACCAAGTATCATTATGGAATATGAGGGAAGCTTCTGTTTATAAGGTATCTTGCAATGCATAGTTTTGGAATATTTAAGCTGGTGGACATTTTCTCTATTAAATTAAAGGGTTCATGATTACTAAGAATTTATGACAAATATATTAAACATCAATTTCTTATAATTATTTAAAAACAAATAGCTAATGTCTTCATAATAAAATTAGATAAAGTTTTCTTGACAATGATTAACCTGATAATAGATGTATAATCTTTTCTATCTCTATATTTTTAAAATTTTTTATTGTAAATTATAGTGTCCCATACAACAGATCTAGTGTGTTGGGCATTTTGTAGAAGCACTATAATTTCAAGAATTTTTGAAGGCAAAAATAATTCCTGTGCAATTAAATGTACAGAAGTATTATATTATTGTACTATGATAATTATCACAGCTGCATAATCAAAAAAATTACAGCAATCTAGGCCACTCATAAAAAGCCATAAAGCATGTGCATGAAATTATTTACTTACTTCATGTCACCTTCAAAAATTAATAATATAAAAATACCATACACACACACACACACACACACACACATATTTGCTAATATTAAAAGAACGTAGGACTTCATGCTGTTTTTACAGAAAGAACACAACTTTTCCAGACTTGTTTTGATTATATGAGATCATGCTTTTCCATTTGGATATAAATTTATTTAAAAAATATTTTTATGTTTGGAATTGAATCAAATGTGTGCGTATGCTAGGAAATTGCTCTACCATTGAGCTTCATCCACAACCTCCCACAATTTACTTCTGTGTGTGAGCTATTCAGTCAACAGGATGATATTTTAATTCAAGTAGAAATAAAAAAATATGTACAGTATTTCAAATTAAATTAAAATTGGATTCATGAGCTCTGACTTGTAAATAAAACAATATTAATGCATATCATTTTTTAAAATAATCTATAGTATTACACTGGAGTGAAGAGAAATATGAATAAGACCCTCTAAAGACTCATGTGCACTCTTTCTAGTTGTAATTCAAGCCAACCAAATAATTTCTATGTGTAACAGGTTTCAGTAATAGCTTTTGTGTTTACATATTTCAGCGGATGCTATGAAGACTGGGGAACTGGATGAGATGCAAAGGTAATTGATTCTGTCTGGCTGCACTCCCCTCAGGCCAGCTCTGACACCTGGGGTTTTAGAGCATTGAGAAAAGTGTGTCTGCAGCTCTGAAAACTTGCTCCATGTTTTAAAATCACTTTTTTTTTTTTCCCTATATAGACATAAGAAATCTCAGTACACAAAAATTTCCTGAGTCTAACATAAAGAGATTCTATGTGTATGATGGCTTACATGAGATGGTACTCATGGACTGTAGCAGCTGAAAACAATTCTGCAGTAAGATAGTAAGTAACCATTCTGTGGATTATTGTGAATATAAATAAATACATGACTCACTAGGATTCTTTTCCTGGGGACTTTTTCTACTATATATATAATTTCTTTGTTTCTTTTGAAGTATGTTTTTCATGCAAATATTTAGATCCAGTTTCTTGGACATATTATGGAAAAACTATCATCTTTAGAATTTTGAGAGGGAGAAATAATTCCTGTGCAATTAAGTGTGTAGAAATATTACATTATTACACTAGCCTAATTATGACAGCCGTAGAATCAAAATAATTGCAGCATGTTAAAATAGAGTCTCATATTTGCTAACTTTAGCTTAGCTCACATGATTCTTACAAGACTGACTGCTGGCATCTAAATCCCACAAATATATGTTGTCATAACACTCTCCCACACTGAAACTGAAAACTCAATACAGATCAAACTACCCAAGAGATATGATTATAGTACCATAGCCACGATATTGTCATTAATTATATCCTTCAAAGTAAGAAACTGATGACTGGGTAGATAACTCAGTAGTTATAGATGGTTGCATGTAAAGCCTGTTGGCGCAGGGTTCAATTCTCCCATACCTGCATAAAACCCAATGCACGAGGTAACACATGAATGTGGAGCTCATTTGCAACAGCAGAAGGTGCTGGTATCCATTCTCTCTTTCTCTCTCCTTTCTCTTTTGCTCTCACTCTCCTCACAAATAAATAAATACAAAAAAATATTGTTTAAAAAATAACAAGCTGATCAGGCCAATACACTTTCTGACCTTTGAACATAAGGGCAAATATGTAACATAGTGTTGTGATTTTCATTGCAGCACTGCCTTCGTTAATCTCAGTACAACAGAGGAAACTGAGCCTCGAAGATCATGAGCTCACTTACTAATTTCCAAATCTTCCTCCACTTCTCTCCAGGCATTATTCACATATCCTGCGATTGCTGGCTCACCACACACCCTTTTTCTTAAAAGTTTCAGAAATTTCCCATTGCCTCTCCTTCTCCTCTTTCCTCCTTCCTTCCACCTAGGTTAAAAGGTAATCATAATTTCTTTTTATTTGTATTTAACTTATTCTTCCCTGCTGTTTGCTAGCCAAATTGTTCAAGTAGGAACTATTAGGATTCTCATAGAAATAATGACTGAACTCTAAAGAAAGAAATAAGAGACGGTCTTAAAAACAAGAAGTTTGTTTGAGGGAAGGGTGTGTTATTGATACTCATATTTTTGGGTGGTTTACTTACTTTTATAGATGACTCTCAACTCTAATTTATTATATAAATAAATGCATATTTAATCAATGAATTACAAAAAGATGCATTTCTATCTTCAATTTCCAAAAAAAACTTACTGACTCTTCAAGAAACACAACAAATGCTTCACATATTACATAAATCTCTCTGTGTGAGGAAAAGATTTACTTAATTTGGAAGTTTCTTTTTTCTTTTTTCTTTTTTTTTTAAATAGATGCATGTTCCACTTGGGAACATTTTCTGAAACAGAACAAAAAAGTAGTTAATGTATTTCATTTCTGAAGACAAACCAGGTTCCTCTTCCTTTCTGGGCTTATTTTGATTTTGTAATGAGGTGCGCAAACTTGCTTGTAGTTGTGAAATTCAGAACAAGTGTGGTACACCTGCCTCTTTGCAAGGAAAGTATTAAAAAATCTGTATGCTGGAGAGATGGCTCAGCAGATAAAGTTACATACTAGCAAAGCCTGAGAGCTTTGGGTTTGGATCCCCAGGGCCTACATAAAGCCGATGCAGAAGTGGCCCATGTGTCTGGAGTTGGTTTGCAGTGTCAGGAAGCCTGGCATGGTAATCATCCCTCTTTCCCTCCCCCCACAACTGGATATCTTTCCTCTTGCAAATAAATACATACATATTTTTTGAAAGACTGTTACCTCACAGGAAAAGATAACCCCAAATCAAATATGACAGAAAGGGTTTGACAGTCTGTCTTCCTGCTACACAAAGGCATAGGGTTGGAACAGTCATTTGGATGGGCCACAGGACAGACAGCTGAGAGGCATACCATCTTTGAGTCCATATACATGTGATATTGCTTATAAGCCAAATGCTGGGCACACAGAGACACTGCTATCGGCCAATCTTAAGAGACACCTTTCTTGTATATTTATAAAGGGAGATGATTGCTTTACCAGTCTCTTCCTTGACTGGGTATAATAACAAATGTTTAAATGCAAGTTTTCAGTTAAGGCCTGAAAATTAAGGGCATGTTAACATCAAGTGATTATTTGCAAAAGAGTTTCAATGGTGGTGGCATGTTAGACAAATGATAATAGTCAAAGAAATTCTCAATGCATAAATCATTCCCGAAGTCCATGAAAGATACCATTTAATTAAAAAAACACTAAAAATGCTAATATTTGATGGCTAGGTATATAAGATAGATAGAGCAAACCAGTAAACACAGGCTGACACATTCTTGCTATCAAATTAGCCCTTCTCCAGAATTTATACCAAAGGAAATCTACTCTACTAAAACTGGAAAATAAGCATATTTTACATATGTACACTGACCTGATTTACAGACAGCTATAACCAATGATGCATGGTCAAATGATCTAGATTCCCTGTGGAATCAGGAAGCATTGTCAAAGATCTTCTCTGATTCCCCTGGAATTCTGATAACATAAAACTATTTGGAGTATATTGCTTATTCATTATTCCATTCAAAAGTAACATAGATACTTGTTAGGCTTGAATGGATAAGAGGAAAAAACAAAGAGAATGAATAAATAAGTGTATTGCACATATTTTTTTGAAAATAAATTGTGCTACCTATAAAAACAAATAATTATTCAAGAGTCCTGATTAGCATGCAAATTACATTATAGTGAGATAGAATGTGTGTCTTTCACTGGAAGAACTACATTATGGGAAAGTGATTTTTATATTAGCCAATTTATGAATGAGACAAAGACACTGTTAAGCAGCTCAATTTACAGGACATAACATAGTACAAAAATTCATAAACATATTAATTCTAGGTCACGGGTAAAGTACATGTGTGCTAACTAATGGTAACATGTTGTGGCTAAATGATGTTCTTCAAAATATAGCTTTGTACCATTAAAAATGATGGTAACTCTGAAAATGACTTCAGTGTGTACTTTTAAAGACAGCAGTTTGTTCATGATTGGATTTTATAAAAGTCACATTATATTAATAGGATAATTGCTGTGTGTTGAGTAATTCCTATGTTTTGTCTCCATGGGAAGCATGTAATGTCCATTATCTTATTAAATCCTCACAAGAACAGCATGAGTTAGGCATTATAATTTTTATTATATAGATGAGAAAATTGAAGATTGGAAAGGTTAAATACTTTCTTCAAGGTTAACAGAGTAATACCTTTACTTGAATTTAAATCTCCTAGTTTTTCAAAACCTGGTTTCTTTATGACTATATTAAATTATGAAACAACTTCAAAAACAGCAATGAATGGAGGCAGGGAGGAGGAAAAAGATGGTACCAACACATGATTTATCCATAAAAATATTTTCTTAATAATCATAAAGGCAATAATGCAAAATTGCATGCTCCTATCTGCTCATCTTCCTTTTCTACTCTTATATGACAGACTGTAGAAGAATTTAGGAAAATGAAGACAGTCAGGTTACATGACATTACCACAAAACCATACTACAAATGTTTAAATAACTCTCAGAGTGTGGATTACATCAAAGCACTTAACAATAATTTCTATAAAGTTTCAAAAGAAGGAAACATGAAGGGAATCTTGGTCAGGTTTGGATGTCTACAAAACATGGCTGAGGGGTGATCAACAATTCCAGGTGTCTAAGTCTATTGTAATAGAGAAGAGGGAAATATGAGGCAGAAAATGGCAAAAATTGGGGTCAAAACAGGCAGTCTAGCACACATGTGGTGAATGGTACGAGGATAGCCTCTTGCTAGGCCCACATGTCAAATGGAACATAGGAAGTTATGTGAACGTGCTGGGAAGCATCAGTTTATAGTCAAAGTAGTATTTCAGTATCATACCTAACATTTCAATCATGCTATGCCTAGTAGATAAATTTAAGTTGTGATAACTGCATTATTGAGAGAATTCAATTATTTTCAATAAACATGGTTTCCACTTGCTTTGCTTTGATGGCAGTGATTCACTGTGAGTGTAGGTTGTCCTACAAATACATGAATATAAGCATGTTTCAATATGTACATTATGAAGGTAAATCTTACTCTTCCAATGACCAGCTAACTACTCATAGCACCACAGTCTTTCCTTTGGTGAAATAATCAGCAATATCCATGTGCCAATTTCTACTTTGGTGTGTCACCATCTGGGGTAGGTAGACTCGCCACACAAGTTTCTATCTTTATTGGGTCAAGCCTACCTCACTACTTAGTTTATCCAATAGGCCAAAGCAGTGCAGGAAGGATGCTCACATCACAGGCACTAACACTGCATGGCACAATTATCTGTTTTCTTTGTTTGTGTTTTGTTTTGTTTTACAGCCCCAGATTTTTCTTCCTAACATCTACCTAACATATCCTGGTCAAACTAGAACTGAAAGGGCAAGTCAGTATTTAATTGAAAGTAAGGCATTTCAAAGTTTCCTCAAATTTGAAAGGTTAAAAATACTGCAGTATGATATCAATCCTGATATTTTTATCTTTGGCTCGATCTCTGATACTGTTCATTCCGCTTTAATATTGTGCCTCTCGGAGCTGATATTCCATGTGTTTCCTCCTTCTGGAACATTTCCCCACCTTACACTCCATACAATGCTTCCCAAATTTTAATGTGCATATAAAGCACCTGGGAACACTTTTCAAGTGCAGATTTCAATTCAGTGGATCCTTGCTGGAGCTGGATTCCTGCATCTCTGTAAACTGCCAGATGCTGCTTGGGAGGCAATGCTAGAAGCTTCCAAAAAGGGAACATTTACAATTGCTGCCTCTGTTTTTCTAGAACTATCTCCAATGAAATGAAGTTCTTAAACCAATGAAGCATCTAGCCTCATTCAGCCACATACCAAACACAGCATCACTATAAGGACAGAGGACCTTAGTTCTAGTCTTTCTATAAACATTAACATACTACCACATTCCACAATTTGTGGTCTGTAGCAACTTACGAATGCTTTTTTCTAAGGATCAGGATATGTATTCAAATGCAGGAAATTCATTTCCACATATTATAGAAGGATGTAATAATATACAATAAATTTTTAAAGCCATGAGTTATAGAAAGAAAACACTAGATATAACCTATGACTAATGCATCAAAAGTCTATGTTCTGTTATTTTTGTTCATATCTGACAATAGATAGCACACTAGTGCAAACGAGCTCTGGTAGCTTGGCTACAATTTATCAGTTATCTCTCAATTTATTTCATAGTATTGTATGTCAAGGATGAACGGCCTTAACAGCTATATATCAGAGCTTGTGACCTGAGAAATAGGAAGGAGAGAGGTAAACTTTTATTTCATGTGCTCCTCCTTATAAATTAAAAATACATAGAAATATATGAAAATGAATATAATTACTTGGCCCCTATTTATTGTCCTTGTAAAAACTAACTGTGTTTCCTCAAATTGTACCGCTTGGGAATTTCAGTGGAGAGATTTTGTCTCTAGGAGACTATTAGCCAGGATATTTTAACATAATTTCTTTAGATTCAACTATGTACCAGCCTTATTGCTGCCTGCCATTGTGTGTACTTCTACTCTTGCATGATTCAACTGAGTTTCCTTCAGGTTTTAGTTAATGTGTGCACAGACATCTGGTCTGAATCTACTTAAAAATATATCAGCTGGGGCTGGAGAGATTGCTTAGTGGTTAAGGTGCATGCCTGTGAAATCTGGAAAGGGACTAGTATATACCACCAAAATATGCCTGTCACTTTGACATACAGAATCTTTTGAGCTAAAGGTAATTAAGAAATAGCAGTTGGGTTGGAGATATGGCTTAGCAGTTAAGACACTTAACTGGGTTAGATTCCCCATACATTAGGAAATAGCACGTGCAAGAGGAACTCTGTCTCTTTCTACCTTAAGGCAAAGTGAAAATTTCACTCTCTGAAGATTATTTGCTATTTCTCCCCTTTCTTTTCTTTTACAACAAGAAGAAATGATTACCAAACAGTGTTTCCCTAGAGAGGGAATCTACTTGAGTGTCAGTAATAAACCTTAAAAAATAATCCTTCTCTGCTAAGAGCTTAACCTGTACACATTCCTTCCCATGCTTTTCTTACCTGGAAGCTGAAATTCTTTCCCTTTTCTTGTCTGTTCTTCATACCTCCACCCACTTTTCTAAGCTTTCTAGTCTCAGGATGTACAGTTCTGTGAAAGTGTTTTCACTTCTTTTTCTGTGGAACTCTAATGTGCATGTGAGATAAACAGTTCCCCTTTTAATCTGTTTTTGACACTTTTATTCATAAGGCTGCAGTGAAAGTAGTAGCTTCACATATATATATTTCCTCCTACATGTACTAGTCACCATATTCAATAAAATCAGCAAATAGTTTTCACTGAAGGAAAGTAAAGTGTTTGGCGTCTGGGAATACTGTGGTAAATCAGTAGTTGAAAAACTGAGGGAAATCTGCCTAGGAAAATAAAGTGCAGCTAGGAGATTACAATCAGATCAAAGCAAGGGGTGAGGTCATAGTGGATAAGGATCAGGACATTTGTCATCCAGAATTTCAAATTACAGCCTATCTGGATAAATATGAGACAACATTTGCTAACAACTAAATTTAAGAAACAAGAGCATAGATAGTTTCCCAATGGGATGATCTCATTATTGGCAGGTAAGCTCAAGGAGAGGTATCACCCTTGAGGATGCTCTGTGCAACTTCTGGAATGCTTTCTTGCTAAGAGAACTGCTGCCTTCCATTCTAGCAATTGGACCATAGGGACTCTCCATTGTTTTCATGCATCTCTTGTTTTGTACATCTGCCACTCTCTTTGCCATTTTTAATCATTGCCTTTAGGTGATATACTTACATGAACCTATCTAGCTACTGAATGTAAGGCAGGCCACTTTCAAACAAGTAAAAAAAAAAAAAAAAAAACTTGGCAAATCTCTTAAACCTGATTTTTATAAAAGTTAGCCTATAATAATTCACTTAATGCTTTCTTTTGTCTTAGAGAAATAATGTTTCTCCTTTAAGAACCTGTTATTTTCTTTGACTGTGCCAGCTTATGAGAATGATGGAATTTTATACATTTTATTGCATCTATTTTATTTTGAAATATAATGCATAATAATTTCATGGTAGAAAATAAGTGCATACATGCTATAAATCAGTTACATAAATATCATAAAATAACTTTATGAGTCTCATTGCACATGAATCTAGAGAATTAAAACCTAAAAGCACAATGATTTCATGAATTTGGAGGACAGGAGAGCAAAATGCACAACATGGAATTCACAATGTGGTTCTCTGCTGAATGGCTCCCAGTTTCTGATTGAATAGTAATCCTTGATTCTGTTTTTTATTTATAAAGCTGCTACATAACCAAGTCATTTTGGTGATGAGTATCTGAACTCAGGTCCTCACATTTGTATGAAAAATGCTTGATCCATTGAGCCATCTCCATAGCCTGAGCTTTATAACATTGAAACACCTATAATGTATCTGCTATCTATTTTTAAGTAATGCTACTAAAATTTTTAACTTTGAAGTCAATGATCCATGCAAGTTACTTGGAGGATGAAGTAACACTACCCTTTTTTTTTTTTTTTTTTTTTTTCTCTCTCTCTTTGGTTGTTCAAGTTGTAGTCCTGGCAACTTGCTTTTCTGTAAAATTAGCCTTGTAATCAGTGGTATGCTGCTCTACCCAAATGAGGATCTTCACTGTAATTATCAACCATATGGGATGTATTCACCATGGAGCCCCAGCAAAGATCTAAAAGAATTGTGCTTTAAACAGAGTGACATACATACTAAGTTACAAATTTTCAAAGACATTGGATGTACCTGTAACATATTCTCAGGCTTATGGTTTAGTAAAAATAGCATCAGACCTGCAGTCAGATGCTCAAGCTGGTCTCTGACATTCTCCAATTGGAGGACTCAGAAAATTGTTTCAGCAACCTTTGTCTCATTCTACCATCTGTCAAATGCTGGGGAGGAGGTGGTGCTGATGGAGGCGCCAGCCTAATTTCACAGTCTAACCTCACAGTCAAACCTGGTGGGGAAGTTGAAATGTAAGCACAGATGTAAAATACTTCATAACATCTTAACTTCCCCAAATAAATGGAAATTTTAATTACTCCCTTCAAGAAGTAGAGCTGCATAGCTGGAGAGTTTACTTCAAAATTGTCCATATCTTGGTAGAATTAAAATAATAAAAAAAGCTTTCTTTCAGGATTTTTCTTTCTATATAACATGTAACAGTGAATAACTCTGTAAAGCAATGCAATATGGTGGAAGGAGAATAATTCTAGGACTCTTTCCTGGAAGAAGACAAATAGTTTAGTTCAACTTTTTGTGTGAAGGCTGTTTGCAATTGCCTGGTTACCCTGAATTAGGTGGAGAATCCCCCTAGAGTTAATGTTTCATTTATATCTTAAACTCTAACTTTTACATAAAATATCTAACATACTTGGAATTTAAGAAATTAAAGTGTTATATAGATAGATAATATTGATAGGTAAATGGTAACTGAAATAACACTATTAAGGAAAACTTTAGCCTGTGAGAAAAACATAGTAGCATTACTTAAAAAATAGAGCACTTAGGATATCAGTTAGCATATAGGGGTTTCAGAATTACAGATTGATGCAGAGGAGAAGGCTCAGTGGATGTGTTTGCTACACAGGTATTGTTAGTTGAATTCAGCTCACAAATATGCACTTATGCCAATTGCACATGGGGCCTGGCTGAAATCCCACATTCAAGAGACAGATCCCGGATTCCTGAGGCCAGCTGTCTAGCCAGGCTAGCTGAATCAGTGAACCCTAGGTTCAAATGAGATAGCCTGTTTCGCTAATCAAAGAAGTCCCCTAATGTCAACCTGTGACCTACATGTATACGTGCCAATAGCCCACACACATAGATACACACACATACATATAACACACACACAAACACACACACAAACACACACACACAGTGAGAGAGAGAGAGAGAAAGTTCTGATGTTTACAATATTGCTCAATTAATATGAAGAACAGTTTTTAAATTTTGGGGTTATTCTACACTTTTCTGGTTTGGTGTAAAAATAGACTGATCTAACCAGTGATTTGCTTAAACACGCAAAGAAGAATTACAATTGAGTGTTTTATTGTAGAACAACACATCAGCTCATTTGCTAACAAAATGTATGCACATATCAATTCATATATATTTCTATACATTTATATTCTTGCCCTCTAGTCAATAAGCCTGGCCCACCTCATAAAAAGTTGATTGAGGGCTGGAGGGATGGCTTAATGTTTAAGACATATGCCTGCAAATTCAGCGGACCCAAGTTTGATTCCACAGGACCCATGTAGCCAAATGATCAAGGTGGCACATTTATCTGGAGTTTGTTTGCAGTGGCTGGAGGTCCTAGAGTTCTCTTTCTTTCTCTCTCTCTCTCACTCTCTCTATCAAATAAATAATTAATGTAAAAAATTATAAAAGTTGATGTAAGCCGGGCATGGTAGCACACGACTTTAATCCCAGCACTCGGGAGGCAGAGGTAGGAGGATCGCTGTGAGTTCGAGGCCACCCTGAGACTCCATAGTGAATTCCAGGTCAGCCTGGGCCAGAGTGGTGAGACCCTACCTCGAAAAACCAAAAAAAAAAAAAAGTTGATGTAGGCAATTCAGGTATTCAACACATTCATGATGTCCTCTTCTTCAGTGTATGATTACAGTATGCCAGAAAACCTCTCCCTGAGACCCTTCTGGACTTTCACAAAATGTGATCCCTTCCCCATGCCTCTTCTAAAATACAACATCCCAGAAAACATTCAATATATGATGGATGAGTTCCTCATTTGATACAAGGAGGGAATCTAGCAACATGCAAAATTATATGACTGGGTGTGTTAAAGCTAAAAGGAGCAAGAGAGAGAAGATGCTTAAGGCTAACTTTGTCACAATGAAAGTCTTGAAAAGAAACAATAATAAACAAAATACTTACCTTTTAATACATTTAAGCATTCAGGCAGATTTTAACACTAAATAGTTCATCCCATGTGTACACAGGATAAATTAGGATTTTAATTTTCATCAAAAGGCTATTAGTTCCAAAAGCTACCTTGGATACACTATAAGCCACTGGATTTCTGCCAACTGCAAGTAGTATCTAATAAATTAGTAATTGTGTTGGCTGGGATGTCTGAAGGAAGGCGACTGTGTGATAAATACTTTCTGCTTGCTAGAAGATTCATATTTATTGTAGGTGTATCCCCAGGAAGATCATATTAATTAAGCCTGCTTGGGAAAATGAATTGGGTTATTTACCAAGCTGCAGTACTTAAAGACTGTAAGTTCCTCAAGGGCAGGGATGACATCTTAATCATTTTGCATCACTAGTGGCTAGCACAGAGATGGAAAATATTACGTAGCATGAAGTATTAAAAGAATTCTCCATATAATTAGTAATTATGTAGCTGATGTATGACATTGGTAGCTAAATATCACTATACAAAAAGGATTAAATAAATGGCTTGAGACAAGCAGACCCACACATTCACTGATAATGCTATTTGTGTTAGAAGTAACTCACACTCAGCAATGGTTGCACAATAGGAATTCCATTCAAGGGACAAACTTTACTATCAAACATTTGGGTTAGTAGCTGCACTAATTGAAATTTGCGTACAGAAATACTGGGCTACACAGGAAGGTGGTTGGCAAAGATTTTTACAAATAGGAATACAAGGAGCAATAATCTGTATTTTCACCAATTACAAGTGAATCAAGAACAAACTGGAACTCACAGCCTGAGGATGGATGTTCTAAACCTGTGCTGGGCAAAACGGTAGCTAACAGCTTCATGTGGTTTAATGAAAAAGTGGCTTTGATTTTCTTTTGATTAACCACAGTCTGCTAATATTAAAATAACAAACTAAAATTAAAAATATAGCTCTTCAGCCTCACTAGCCACGTTTCAAATGGTCCTGTACCAAATACTTCTCATGGCTAATCCATAGACCAGAGCTGCACTAGATCAAATGCAGTTTTAATTATGTTTGTGAAAATGTGATGATGGAAATTAACTACTAGGCCTCACACATGTTAAATAAGAATTCTTTCATTGAGCCATGTCTACAGTCCTGATCAAAGCATTAAAGTTATTAATTTTCACACAAAATGTTGAATAATAAAATTATTATGACTGTTTGGGAATAAAAGCTTCTCTCCCTCTCCCTCTCTCTGTCTCTCCCTCTCTCATCCGCCTGGGTGCATATGTTCCTACTGTAGAGTAATCCACATGAAATTATCACTATTGAACTAAGCAGACTAATATTCAAACCTCAGCGTCTTGGGGCTGGAGAGATGGCTTAGCAGTTAAGGCACTTGCTTACAAAGCCAAAACACCCAGGTTTGATTCAGGAGGACTCAAGTAAGCCTGATACACAAGGGGGCGCACACATTTGGAATTCTCTTGCAGTGGCTAGAGGCCCTGGCACACCCATTCTCACTCTCTTTACCTGCCTATATCTGTATCTCTGTCTCTCACTCTCAAATAAAAAAAATAATAAAACATTTTTTAAAAATACCTCAGGCTGGAGAGATTGCTTAGTGGTAAGTGCTTGCCTGTGAAGCCTAAGGACCCTGGGTCAAGGCTCAATTCCCCAGGACCCATGTAAGCAAGATGAGCATGGTGGTGCATGCATCTAGAGTTTGTTTGCAGTGACTAGAGGCCCTGGCACGCCCATTCTCTCTTTCTCTATTTCTCTCTCTCCCTTTCTCTGGCTCTAATAAGTAAATTAATTAATTAATTAAAAAAAAACTCATAGTCTTACAAAAATTCCAATAGCTACCATGCATCCTATCATTGACATTCAAACACTAATCTTTATCTTCCTACATTATATTTATGCATTTTATGTATGTATGTGCACATTCATATATCTATCTTCTATCAATCATATATATGTATGTATGTATATGTGTATATATATATATATATATATATATATATATACACATATATACATATGTGTATGTAAATATATATATGTATATATGTATATATATATGTATATATATGTGTATATGTATATATGTGTATATATATATATATATATATATATGTTCCATAAAACTTGATTTTTCCTTTTGATGCTAATATCATGATAAGATATTTGGCCTCTTTTTTCTTAGACTTAGTGACACACTGTTAGATGTATTGAAAACAAATGTAAGATTGTAGTCTGTAAATGTTTTAAATTAGCATATAAAATAATAGCTTTAATTATATATATAACATTTTATACATGTATATCATATACCCTGCTCTTACATATGTTAAGGAGTCTAAGTCAGTAGACCACAGATAGCACTATTCACAATACCAACATATGTGATTCTTACATACTATATAACAAGTGAATATATATGATACATATTAATCAAGGATACTATCATAGATATGAACTGTTTATAATGAAACTCTGATCTGAAATCTATTTGAAAAAATATTTCATTAGGCCCATTTTTATAAAAAATATACATTACTCTTACTGAATAATTTGTCATTACTATAATTCTGTCCTCTTCAACCAAATTTTAGTAATATTTTAGCTGTCTTGCTCTAAGCTTTATAAATGATGAGTTTGTGCTTATTAAATGATTCAAGTAATATAGTATATGGAGGTTTGGTTTATTTGTTTTGAAAATCAGTAACACAATTTGTTTTGTAGAACAATCATCTTCAAAATAATTTAGTGATCTTACCATAGAGTGGCATACCCTCATCAAGCCTTGCTTTGCATTCTAACACCTTCAGTATATAAAATTGTGTTGATTCCAGTTAGGGGATCCCTGCTCTGTGAGAAGTACACTTTCCCCCAGAATTCTATAACATTGTGTTTCCTTGTAAAGAATACATCCTAACCTTACTGTGTGACAACTGAGCCATTCTGAGTTATACTGAAGATAGAAATCCCTAATCGTTTGTCATAAGACCAATAAGATGAAAACTTTCTTAGCTGGCAGAAAAGCTTTAAGATGTGAATATCCTTTCCATTTAGAAGGGCATGAAAGCTTTGATAATGTACTTCTTTGTGATTTAATACAACATATTAAAAGGAGGACTTATGACTTTTGAATAAAGAAGTGAATGTTGTTTCATGTAGATGGTCATTTATCATTAGGAACAAAATGTCTATTTGTAATTTGAGGATTCAATTTAATTAGTTTCACGTACTTGAAGGCTGCCTTGTGTCAACCAGTATTAACAAGCTATGTGTTCTTTCTACAGTGTAGATCACTCGCAAGTATTTCAAGTAGAACAAAATGAAGAGAAGAACAATGGAAATGTTAATTGCCTTTGTAATTAAAATGCCTTATATGAACATTAATGCAACATTTGACTGTATTTACAACTCTAACTGTTATTAATCCTCAGACGAAAATGCCTAATGAAATTATTTATAACCCAACAGATTAAGTATAGCAAAAGATAATATCCAGGAATGTAGCGTACATGTTTTCAATATAGCTAGCAACTGTTTGTAAAGCAGTACATTCATTCCTGGTCTTTGGATCAGTAGGTCATAGGACAAGCATCTTATATACTATACATGATCTATTTTCTCTTTGCCTAGTAAAACCAGCAAATTAATTTCCATCTCAAAAATACCTTTTGAAATTCATATATGTTCAATCACTTTATGTTGTGTAAAGATATCACTCAAGGGCTGGAGAGATGTCTTAGCATTTAAGCACTTGCTTGTGAAGCCTAAGGACCCCTGTTTGAGGCTCGATTCCCCAGTACCCTCTTAAGCCAGATTCACAAAGTGGTGCATGCATCTGGAGTTCATTTGCAATGGCTGAAGGCCCTGATGCACCTATTCTCTCTCTTCCTCACTCTTTATCTCCCTCTTTCTCTCTGTCTGCCTGTCACTCTCAAATATATAAATAAAAATAAAAAAATGAAGGTATCATTCAATAGATTAATGGATAAAGAAAATGTGTTTTGTGTATACAATGGTGGTTTATTAAGTCATAAAGAAGAATGTTTTGAGGAAAAACAGGAGCAACTGAGGATCTTCATATCAAGGAAAGTCAGTCGGACCAGAAAGAAATACCACATTTTCTCTCATTTGTGGACCCAAAATTTAAAATAAACACATAAAATGCTTCACACACACACACACACACACACACACACACACACACGAAAGTAGAAAGGAGACTGAATGGAATAATGGGAGTGGAGGGGGGAAAGAAGGGTTGGGTAAAGAATGTGAAATATAGACTTCCTCGTATGATGGTGGCATAGGAACCATGCCAAACCAGCCTAGGGAGGAATTTAAGCAAAACTACAGCAAAATATACTCATCTTCTGAAAATTGCAGGAGTATAGTTTATTCATAGACATAGCAGAGAAGCAGGAAAGAACAAGTTCCACTAGAAAGGAGGAAAATGGCCAGAATACCACTGAGGAGCTTGAGGCTCTGACACAATCTGGGTGCTCAGCACCACCTGGCAGGTGCACCCAGCAGCAGCAGCAGCAGAGACCAAACAAGGGGATTTTCCAACTACATCAGACTCCTTGCAAAGTTCAAAAATCTGAAAGAAAGACAGCTGAGATCAACTAAGGAGCTACTGAAAGAGATACAGATGGGACTGGGTGAGCAACTCCAGGCTTCCTGTACTCTCCAATCCCCCAACTATCAGAACCATGAACCTCCTGCATTCAGTCTCTGGCATTCTACCCCCACCTGCAGGGCATCCAGCACAGATGAACAGAACTCCAGCTGCACAGCACAACACGGAGAGACTGAGGTGGGCATTCAGCATTGGTGAGATTGAAAACCATCCCAAAAAGTAACAATGAGGTCTGACAAAAAAAAAAAATAAATAAAAATTAAAATAAAACAGATACATAGGCCTGCATTGAAAGTGCTAATCTCTCTTTCCATATCAGGGCAGGTTATGGGTAACATATTTTTGGTTGGCTTTACCATTTTCAAATAAACTGTATTTGGGGGGTGAATATTGTTGCCTTTAATGCTTTCAGATATACAGGGACTTTGTCTTTTGCATCTGCCATTATTGGGGACAGGGTATGATTCAGATCCAGGCAGACCTGTAACCAAATTCAGAACAGAATTCTCTACCTCCTAGCTGACAGGATTAAGGGAGTAGAGCAACACACACCTTTAGGGATTTAGGCCTTATAAGACTATCTATTTTACCACACTTGAATATTTTGTGTTGGTTTCATTGAATGTGTATATTGCTCAGTTGAAGTTTTGATTTGCAAGTAAATTGTTCCACTGAATCTACCAGAATATTTGCCTAGCAAGCAAACAAAACATCTGGGATTACTTTTGCAGTTGGATTGGGGTATAAGAGCTACACTTGGTACCTTAAACTAATATCCTGAAAGTATGTAAGGATGGATCGCCACTTCTAAGAACACTGTAGATAAGTACAAAAACCCATGCGTCAAATCAATTCAGGATGCAAAAGTGACTACATTATAATACAAGAAACACAAAGCATCAAGACAATGCAATCCCACCAAAAATAATAATTCCATCAAAAAGGATCACCAATGAGACTGTTTTAGATGAAATGCCTGACAAAGATCTGAAAAGAATGATTTTATGCATACTCAATGAAATCAAAGAAGAAAGTAATCAAAGAAGAAAACAGAGGAATTAAAGAAGAAAACAAACTCCTGAAAGAGAACACAGGAAACCAGCTTAATGAAACAAGGAGTTCTTTACCAGACATGAGTAAGGAAATAGAATACTAAAGGAAAAACAGGCTGAAATCCTAGCTCTGAAGAACACAGTCAGGCAAACAAATCTTTGTGGAAAGTCTCACCAGTCTAATGGATGAAGAACAGAACAGAATATCTAAGCTAGAAGAACAGGTAGAAGATCTAATACAGTCCAACAAAGAGAAAGATAAGCTAATACAAAGGTATGAATGGGAAGTTCAGGATATCCAGGACTGTATGAAAAGATCAAACATAAGAATTCACAGTATAGTAGAAGGACAAGAATTTCAATCCAGATGCTTAGTAGGTGTTTTCAACAAAATCATAGAAGGAAAATTTTCCCAAAGTGGGAATGGAATGGCAATGCAGATACACAAAGCTTTTTGAACACTAAACAGACAAAACCTGGAAAGAACCTTTCCTCACCATGTTATAATTAAACTACTAATCATGCAAACCAAAGAAAATATTTTGAAAGCAGTTAGAGAGAAAAAGCAAGTGCCTACAAAGGCAAACCCATGAAAATAACAGGAACAGAAACTTTAAAACCCAGAAGGGCTTGGAATGATATATTCTCAGTTCTGAAAGATATCAACTGTCAGCCAAGATTACTTTATCCTGCAAAGCTATCTATCCATATTGATAGAGATATAAGGACATTCCACAACAAAAATAGGCTAAAGGAATTTATGACAACTAAACCAGATCTACAGAAAATATTTTAAGGAATCCTTTATACTGAAGAGAAAGCAAAACACACACATGAGGAAATAGGAAAAAAATAAACCATACTCAAAGAACAGTTAAAACCAGTGAGTAAAGGGAAAACTGGAAGTGCTACAAAACAAGAAGGATGATGGGAATAAATATATATCTTTCAATAATAACTCTTAATACCAATGGCCTCATTGCCCCAACCAAAAGACACGGACTGGCAGACTGGATTAAAAGGCAGGATCCTGACATTTGTTGCCTCCAGGAAACTCATCTCTCAATAAAAGATAGATACTGTCTTAGGGTAAAAAGATAGAAAACATATTTCAAGCAAATGGAGGCAAGGAAATGAACAGGGGTTGCTATCCTAATATCTGACAAGATAGAGTTCAAACCAACATTTGAAGTGAGGAAAAGAAGGTCATTTTATTATGATTAAAGGAACACTCCAACAGGATGATATTATAATCTTAAATGTATATGCACCTAACATTGGTCAAACTAACACTATTGGACTTAAGGTCAGAGATAACAACAAACACAGTTTTAGTGGGTGACTTCAATACCCCACTCTCATCAATTGACAGGTCCCTGAAAAAAATAAGCAGAAAGATATCTGGATTAAATGATATCATGGAAAAAATGGAGGTAACAGATACATACAGAATATTCCATCCAAATGCTGCAGAATATACATTTTTATCAGTAGCACATGGAACATTCTCTAAAATAGACCATATATTAGGACACAAAGCAAATCTAAACAAGTACAGGAAAATTGAAATAATACCTTGTAGTCTATATGAATACAACAGGATTAACTTGCAAATCAGCAAGAAGAAAAACTCCAGAGCATTCAGAAATTCAGGGAGACACAACAATACACTACTGAATGATGAATGGGTCATTCAAGAAATCAAAAAGTAAATCAATAAATTTATAGTATCAAATGATGATGAGAATGCAATATACCAAAACCTTTGAGACGTAATAAAGGCAGTCCTGAGAGGGATACTTATAGCTCTAAGTGCCTATATTAAGAAATTAGAGAGTAGAGAAGTAAACAATTTAATGCTTCACTTTAACTCCTTGGAAAAAGAAAAACAAGGCAAACCTAAAATAAGTAGGCAGGAAGAAATAATAAAGATTAGGGCAGAAATTAATGGAATGGAAACCAAAAAAAAAAAAAAAAATCCAAAGAATCAATGAAACAAAGAGTTGGTTCTTTGAAAGAATAAACAAGATTGATAAACCTTTAGCAAATCTGACCAGAAGAGAGAAGAGACAAAAATTAATAAAATTAAAGATGAAAAAAGTACCATTTTAACAGATACCAAAGAAATTCAGAAAAATCATAAGGACATATTTTAAGTATATCTACGTCTAACTTTGAAAATCTGAAAGAAATGGATGATTCCCTTGATTCATATTACCTATCAAAATTAAATCAAGATGAGAAAAACCATTTAAATAGACCTATAACAATTACAGTGATCCAAGCACTTATAAAATATCTCCTATCTAAAAAAAGTCTAGGCCCAGATGGATTTACTGGTTAATTTTAGCAGACCTTCATGGAAAAATTAATAACACTGCTTCTCAAACTTTCTTATAAAATAGAAAAGGAAGGAATTCTACTCATTACCCTGATACCAAAACCAGACAAAGACAGAGCAATAAAAAGAAAATTGCAGACCAATCTCCCTCATGAACATAGATGCAAAAATTCTTAACAAAATATTGGCAAAGAGAATATAAGAAAATATCAGAAAAAGTATTCACCCAGACCAAATAGGCTTTATCCCAGAGATGCAGGGATGGTTCACCTTATGCAAATCGATAAGTGTAATACACCATATAAATGGTCTGAAGGACAAAAATCACATGATCACGTCAATAGATGCAGAAAAGGCATTTGACAAAATCCAACATCCCTTCATGTTAAAAATATTACAGAAACTGGGAATAGAGGGAATATACCTCAACATAACAAAAGCTATTTATGACAAAATGTCAGACAACATAATACTAAATGGGGAAAAATGAAGCTTTTCCACTAAATTCAGGAACAATACAAGGGTATCCACTACCCCAAATTCTACTTAATATAGTACTTTAAGTCTCATCTATAGCAATAAGGCAAGAGACACTCATAAAAGGGATACAATTGGAAAGGAAGAGATTAAACTATCATTATTTGAAGATGATATGATTCTATACATAAAGGACTCTTAAGACTCTATCAGCAAACTGTGACAGCTGATAAACACTTTTAACTATGTAGCAGGATACAAAATAAACACCCAGAAATCAGTAGCTTTCCTATATACAAACATCAAACATGTGGAGGATGAAATCAGGGAATCTCTCCCCTTTACAATTGTTTCAAAAAAAAAAAATACCTTGGAATAAATTTAACCAAGGAGGTGAAGGATCTCCACAATGAGAACTTTAAAACATTCAAGCAAGAAATTGCAGAAGACACAAGGAAATGGAAAGATATCCCATGTTTTTGGATTGGAAGAATCAATATTGTGAAAATGTCAATCTTGCCAAAAGCAAACTGTACATTTAATGCAACCCCCCAAATTTCAAGGGCATTCTTCACAGAAAGAGAGAGGGAGAGAAAAAAAAAAAAAGATCCTAAAATTCATTTGGAAGCACAAAAATCCTCAAATAGCCAAATCAAATCTGAGCAACAAAAATCACGCTGGTGCTATCACCATACCCAATTTTAAGTTATCTTACAAAGCCATAGTAACAAAAACAGCATGGTACTGTCACTAAGACTGACATATTGATCAATGGAACAGAATACAGGACCCAGATGTTAATCCAGGCAGCTACAACCATCTTATTTTTGACAAAAATGCTCAGAACATTCATTTGAGAAAGATAGCCTCTTCAACAAGTGGTGCTGGGAAAAGTGGATACGTATTTGTAGGATGAAAATAGATCCTTGTCTCTCTCCATGCACAAGTGTCAAGTCCAAGTGGATCAGGGACCTTAATATTAGACCTAAAACTCTGAAATTGCTGGAGGAAAAGGTAAGGGACACCCTTTATCATATTGGCATAGACAATGACTTTCTGAATATAACCTCAATTGCTTAGGAAATAAAACCACTAATCAACCACTGGGATCTCATGAAATTACAAAGCTTTTCTACAGCAAAGGACACTGTGGATAGAGCAAAGACACAACCTATATAATGGGAGAAAATCTTTGCCAACTATATATCTGATAGAGGATTAATATCCAGAATACACAAAGAACTCAAAAATCAGAACAATAAGAAATCAAACAACCCCATTAAAAAATAGGCTAAGGAACTAAATAGAGAGTTCTCATCTGAAGAAATAAAGATTGAATATAAACTTCTAAAAAGTGCTCTACATTCTTAGCCATCAAGGAAATGCAAATTAAAACTACTTTGAGATTCCATCTCATTCCTGTCAGAATGGCTATCATCAAGAAAACAAATGACATTAAATGTTGGCGAGGATGCAGAACAAGTGGAACCCTTCTCCACTGTTGGTGGGACTGTAATCTGGTACAGCCATTGTGGAAATCAGTGGGGAGGTTCTCAAGACAGCTAAAAGTAGATTTACCATATGATCCACTATAGCACTACTAGGCATATATCCGAATGGCTCTTTTCACTATCTTAGAGATACTTGTCCATCCATGTTTATCGCTGCTCTGTTCACAATAGCTAGGAAATGGAACCAGCCTAGATGTCCCTCCAGAGAAGAATGGATAATAAAATGTGGTACATTTACATGATAGAGTTCTATTCAGCATTAAAGAAAAATTAAATTATGAAATTTGCAGGGAAATGGATGGATCTGGGAAGGACTATACTAAGTGAGTTAACCCAGTCTCAGAAAGCCAAACGTTGCACCTTCTCTCTCATATGTGGATCCTAGTTACAAATGTATAGACTTGTGTGTGAGCTGGAACCAAAGATTGGTAGCACAGCCCAGTAAGCTTTAAAAAGGCTGTAAGGGAGGGAGGAGAGGAAAGGACTTAAAGGGATGTAGTATGTGTACATACTATACACAAACACACACAAACCAAACAAACATAAAACACATAAACAAAACAAAACCAAAATCATAATCCTGTGTAAATAGCTCAGCAATGCCTACAAAGCATACTTGCTACTAGTTGAGGATATATATTTTTTCATACATTTATGTATTCATGCAACTATAACTAATTTAACAATGCCATGAATTGTCATTCCTAAATTTAATTCTTATTTAAAGAGCTGTACTGCTGAAAAATTCATGGGGATGCATTGAGTACTGTTGAAATTTCAGCATGGCAAAATAAATCTAATGTTTAGTATTTTCTGTTTATAGTGTAACTTGTGTAAGTTTAGGTCAAAAATATTTTCCACTAAGTAAGCCACCAATATGAGCTTTGACGACAATCTGAAATCCTCCCCATATTCCACAACTGTAACCCTAATTAATTAGATGCAGGGCTCCCTGCTTTGTTAGACAGGCCTTCCAAGACTACAGCAGCTACAGCAACATTTCCACCATCACCTCACTATCTCAGTTACTGGTTCTCCTTCTTGTCTTATTTCTCTTTACTACAATCAAAATTTAATATTATGATACTTTTTTTCTTGTGATCATAATACAAACACGCACACACATGCACACAAGTATTACAAGAGTAAGATCTTGATTTTTTTTCATATTTTTCTTTGATTTTCTTTCTAAACATAAATATTTTCAAACATAGAACCTGTGTATCTGTTTCTTACAGAATACCTTATCATAAGAATTTCTGAAATCACTATATATTCTGTGAAAACAGCATGCTTACCAGTTATGTAATATTCCATTATCCTTTTAAATCAGCTCTTTTATCTTATTTGATATAGAGAATAAAAATTGGTCAACATCGAACTCTCATTCAATGAGCTGAATGACTCTTTTCAAGGTGACAAGTTGAAGAGCTAGAACCGTGCTGTCTGTTTTCATTAATCCAAGTTCAAGGTTTCATTAATCAAAGTTCAAGGTTTTCTCCAAAACATAAAACAGAGTTATTATCTTTTCCTCTAGAGGTATTATTGGGAAAAAAATCAAACTATGTAGTTCTGTTACAAAAATAAATAACATTTTCTTACTGACTTATTTATAATTCATATTTCTTCAATATATGATTTGAAACTTAATAATTAGAGAAGCAATCTTTTGCCTTCAATCAAAACAGAAATTGCATGTTTTATAAGTGACAAACACTTGCTTATCTTTTGTAATCAATCTTTTTCAACTATAACATACTAAAGAAGACTTTTCAGTTAATTACAATGTAATGTATCTCTTCTCATATTTATGTTTGAAATTATTAATAACTGACCACATCAATATTTTAAGGATAATTCCACTTAAATGTTTCTCTATAGTTAAATATTAGTCTGGGGACAAAGCTCAGTGGCTAAAGGCACTTGATTTCAAAGCCTATTGGCTGGGTTTCACTTCCCCAGTATCCATGTAAAGCTAGATGCACAAAGTGTCATGTGGCATGTGTGTATTTGGCATTAGTTTGCAGCCCAGATGTGTCCAAATCCACACATGCTGTCTTTCTCATATACAAATACATAAATATATATTTTTAAAATTCAATTATGTATGAGGATAGCTTCTACTACAGAAAGAGTATTTTTCAATATTAATTCATTGAAAAGTATGTTGGGTTTATATAAAATTTTAAATTTAAATAATACATTTTCACTGCTAGCATAAGTTACGGCTTTTATGTATTTAGCTAACTGTTCTGACCTCTATGTACTTGTTTATGGCATTCACTCCCTGAGTGTCTCCACAGTGACTTTGCAATATTTGTAGTGAAGCCTGTGTGAATACTCAAGCGATAATTGAAATTCTCTTAGTCAAATGTATAACTTCAACGTGGTTTATCTTTTAGTTTCTAAAGAAAAGGTATGATTAATTTTATGCTTTGCAGTTGGTGCTGAGCTAATGCATTATTACCCTGTGAACATTATTCTTTTTTCCTGAAATAATTTTTCCCAGTAGTTACAAGTTAAGGCATGAAACACAGGAAAGAATTTCCATCCACCTGAGCACACCTGAACCTTTTGGTTGACTCATTGTAGAAGTAAAGGAATTTTCACACATATAAAAAGGGAAAGCCACAATGCAGGATTCCTATTTTTCCCTCTTAGGTATGGAAGAGCAAATGTAAGCATTCAACAACTTACACCCTTCTCCCTTGGAGGGTCTTACCACAAGTAAAAGAGACGACATTGGTGGATCCATTACCATATCTGTGACGGGCACTGAGTGCCTTGCATACAGCATCATTGTTCTTTATTCATCAGATCACCTGAGGTGACAGCTGGTGGTCACCATACATCTCACCTATCTTGATCCTGGACTTGTGGCCATCTACCTTAGCATTGCTCATCCCCAGCTCATTCTATTCACACTGCTAACATCTCACAATTGTGACTAGACATTTCACACATATAACTTCCCAGACACCTTCTAAAGAAGACTTGCCACAAGCAAATTATCTGTTCCCCTTCTGTGACATAAAACATTGATTATTAGCATGAGCTGGGAGCAGGTGTTGTCTAGCAGGTCCTCACTGTACACCCTTCACCTGGATTTCTCAGTAATTCTGTAGAGTTGAACTTGTCTATCGCTTTGTGGTGAACTTGTGTTACATGGAAATGTATTTCCTTTGAATTCCTATACTTTAGGATTTATTGTAGTATCTTGACTTTTAGCTTAGTAAATATCCTTGACAATAAACCTGAGAAAAGTGAAGCTACTTACAAAAGATCAAGCATCATGTTCTACGCACAAAACATCCTCAGTTAAAAAAAATTTTTTTTCTTTTACTGAGTAATGGATCAAGGAGAATCCAAAGTTAAATCTGGTTGGTTTTAATATACATTTTCACATTCTGGGCTTTCATCAATCTCATATTATACCTCTCTATATATTGTAGGAGTTGGAGCAGTCAATTAAATTAGGTCATTGTGACTGACAAATCTCTGCATTAAAGAGAACAAGGGCTTTTCTAAAACCATCAAAATAACCTACTTCTAAGAAGTCATAAATCTTATTTCCTAGATCTGTCCTAGAATTTCTCTTCCTCTATCATAACTGTGTTAGTTCCTTTAGCCTGGCCACCTGTCATGAGATTTAGAACACATGGTAAATATAGCTATTTGGGAGAAAGAATAATAATTTAATACCTCCATTAGTATTGATAATTCATTGTATAAATTGCAAAGTCATATAAATCTAACTTGTATAGAAATAGTGAAATTACACTAAATTTACTTTTATATAATAAAATAACTATGACTTAACATCACCTTAGCATTCTAAAAGTATTCCTTAATTTTAAACTATTTTAGAATATAAGAAATGAAAGGCTAAATAACTTTATAATTTTATAAAATGATGAAATTATCTTTTTAAAGATCTGATGCTTTGTATTCACAGTTTAAAGCCTGAATTTTATTGATTTTTGGTGGCTTTTCTCATGATTTTAAAAAAAGAGTGGGACTATTATCATCTATAACTCACAATATGTGAGGAGGTAAGCAAGTAGAAATTTAAGGAGAATTGATATCATGATTGTCAGAGAATTCATTTAGGACTACTTTTGATGTTTTAGAAAAAAAAAAAAGACAAAGCCATAAGAATCTAGGATCTCTTTGTGCCTAAAAACAATATAAATATTAGAAAGGGCCATTCAAGAAGAACTTTAAGTGACTAAAAATTATGTATTGTAATTTAGAACTATTAGATATAGGTCTATGGCTATGGTTGGGTTGTCTTTCTAGCCCAAGGTTTCATGGGTTGATATTAGAACAGCTATGGTGGAACTGTTCAAGCTAGGACTATGGGAAATCCTTCGCTCATTGGAGGAATTGCAATTACTTGGGGAAAATAGTAACATGATACCTGTGGGACCCCACTTAGTGCCTAGTAGCTCTGTGGCTTGCTGACTTGAGATGTTAACACTGCCTTTCATCTGTGAGTCTTCCATTAGGATGCCATCCTATATGACACAATGCATGTTGGGCCCTAGCCAGACCACATGCCAGAAGAAACCAGGAAGTGGCTTCTGTGGACATGGCGTCCTGCACAGGCCTGACATGACAACAGCTATAGTCCCATGTTCGTGAGAAACCTGCTATGAGATGATCTGCCAGGGGACATGCTGTCATTGGTCACAAGAAGGGGACCACCCCATACAATGATTGGTCAGCCAAACTTTTAAAAGCCCCTACACCTCCTTAAATGAATGAGTTTGCAGCAGCTCACCCTCTGCCTGCTTCACCCAACTCCCGGAGTCTGTGTTTTGACACCGTGCCTCTCACCCCCTACTCGGCAGAGACTCTGTGGTCCCTCCTGGGCTGGCCCTAGGGAGGAGCCCAACATCTGGCATCTGAACAGGGACCCTTTGCCCCCTTGGTGTTGGCAAGACACACCCTCCTTGATCGTCTGTGATCAGCCCCATCAGCGTTGGCAAGATGCCCCCTTCTTGATCATCAGTGAGCAGGCCCCTTGCTGTTCTGTGTGCTGATGGCTACCCGAGGGTGTACAGGCAGCCCCCTCCTCCCCCCTTTTCCTTTGGTTCATCCTTTTCCCTGGTAGGAAGGCACATATCACCACATGGTCCCAAAGCCCATGTCAGCCCCTCCACTATTGGTTCGTCCTGGCAAAATCACATAAGGGTCTGACCCACCCGATTTTGGAACCAAGGTGAGGCTTTGGCTGAGCTTCCCCAGAGACACCATGTGGGCATACAGCCATGGAGTAATGATCCATGGAAGTCCACCACTAAGCACATGACACGTGGGTCCTAAACATTCTATCCTTATGTTTCAGCTGGCCCCGGCATTAGATGTTGTGGCTTGCATGATTATCCTTTGGGCTATCATTTTTGATCTGGGTTATCTCCTTGATTCAGGGTTGTCACAGCCCCCCCCCAACACCACCTCACCATAATGGGCAACCTCCCTCCCCATCAGAGGATGCCACAATTGCAGGCTCTTAAGGCCCTCCTCCTGCAACATGGCTTAAAAGTGAAACAAAAGGACCTCCATGGCTTTTGGGACGAAACTCTTGTTCCAGCCCCATGGATTAGCCCTATCCTCCTTGCCATAATTGCCAGCCTTAAAGGCTCCTCCATGGAGGAAGTCATTTCTGCCCATAACAAAAGCAGTAAGGAGGAACTGAAACTGGTTCTTAAAACCTTGTCCCTCCCAGCACCCTCTTATGATGAGAAGGAGGAAAATCAACCCTTCAATGATAAAACACCGCCACTCAAACTGCCACCTGTGGCAGCCACACTCACAACCACCCCTCCCCCTCTTTACCCTTGGAAGGACCTCCACCTGATCTGTCCTGGACACACCCAGGCAACTGCTAGTTCACTGACATGCCCCATTGCCCCACCCTTTGCTGCCTTCCCCATTAATGTATGGCTGGTTGCAACAGCCAGGCCCTGGTACCCCGCACCCCCCCTGATCTGGCTCTCATTCACAAGGTGGCCCAGGAATCTGGCATTGACTCCTATTTTGAACAAGTTGTAATGGAGCCATCCACCTTCAGATTTATTGAGCACATTTGTTCACATACTGGCCTGCCTGGCTTTATTGTTAATGGGAATTCGCAGGTAGACAAGTTTATTGCTGTCTCATTCTTGCCACCTTTAGAACAAGCTAGACATTTACACCAAAGGTTCCATCTATCCCCCACTAACCTAAGAACCCTATACCCTGAGCTCTCATTTAGCCAATGCAAACATTTAACCCATACCTGTAAGGCATGTGCCCCCCCTAACTCCCTTGGGCCCCCTAGAGCCTCAAGTGGTCAATCCTAGAGGCCTTACCTCAAATTCTATCTGGCAGACGGATGTTACCCACATACCTTCCTTTGGTAACCTCAAATATGTCCATGTCATTGTGGACACTTACTCTAAACTTACTTTTGCTCTTGCTCTCTCAGGGGAGAAGGCATCCCATGTCATTAAGGTGACAAAAACCACCATGTTGGTCATGGGCATACCCTGGGCAATTAAATCTGATAATGGCCCTGCATACACATCTGCCCAATTCACATCCTTCATGGAATCTAGGGGAATCAAACACTCCCTTGGGATCCCCTACAACCCACAAGGACAAGCCATTGTGGAGAGAACTAACCGGACCCTAAAGGAACTAATTATAAAACAAAAGTGCACTATGTCACCCAAGGATCCCCACTTGGCCCTGGTGGAAGCTCTCTTCACCCTCAATTTTCTCACCTTTGACGAGGCAGGACTCTCCCCAGCCTATAAACATTGGAGATCCCAACCAACCATAATACCCTTACCCTTAGTCCGCTGGAAGGATCCTCTTACAAATATCTGGAAGGGACCCCACCCTCTTTTAACACAGGACAGAGGGTATGCTTGTGTCTTTCCAGAAACTTCACAGATACTGATCTGGATCCCTACCAGAAACATCCATCCAGTCACTGACTCAGGGATTGACCTTGATAAAGAGGATGATGCCAAACCCCTCAGTCCAGATATGGGACTGTAAACTTATTCCCCCTTTTTCTCCTTTTATCTCCTTTTCTCCCAAATAGCACTTCCCAGAAACCATTTTGGACAATTTTTCTCAGGCCATACTTGTTTGGCGAGGTGGGCCTGGATTCCCATGCTTTTACTAGGCTTCATTTTAGCCACTCTATTTTGCTGTATTCCTCCCCCTTCAACCATGTACTTCTCCTTACCCACACCTTTGCTTTTTTTTGCTTATTAATGCCTCTTATGGTAATGCTACCCTCCAACCAGCCATAAATTCCTTTGCAACTCCTTTGATTACAGTGATCTGCTACCATTAAGGACACTCAATGCTACTAATTATGACACTAAGGGTGAGCTCATGACAGTCACCCAGCAACCTGTCCTACCCCAGTCTTTTTCAGGTTTTATAGTTGATGCTCGCTTGCTGGGACCGTTCATATGCCACAAAGCCACCACCACTTGGCCCTCCCATGCCTCCTAGGCAACAGCCACACCACCCATGTTTTTTCACCAGGATGGCGAGTAGTCAGTGATAGGTAAGACGCTGTGAGATGGTGCAACCCAAGACAGGCACCATCACATGTGATGATCCCTTGGGGCCTAGGGTCAACAATGGCTTGGCAAAGAACCATGCCTCCCAGGGTCATCAATAATAAAAACAAAAAAGAGGATATATATGGCACAATGGAGGTCTGGCCCTAGCCAGACCACATGCCAGAATAAACCAGGAAGTGGCTTCTGTGGACATGGCATCCTGCACAGGCCTGGCATGACAACAGTCCCATGCTCATGAGAAACCTGCTATAAGATGATCTGCCTTGAGACAGGCTGTCATTGATCACAAGAAGGGGACCACCCTTCTTACATAAAATGATTGACCAACCAAACCCTTAAAACTCCCTACACTTCCTTAAATAAACGAGTTTGCAACAGCTTGCCCTCTGCCTGTTTCCACCCAACTCCTGGAGTCTGTCTCGTGACTCTGCACCTCTCACCCCCTACTCAGAAGAGACCCTGTGGTCCCTCCAGGGCTGGCCCTAGGGGGACCCCAACACTATCCACCATTAGCCCTTTATGAGACCAAACTGATGCAGTACTATGTTTCTGAACCTTGAGAACTATGAGCTAAAGGTATTGTTTTTACTATAAAGAACTTATCCTTTGATACTTCATTATGGTAACATGAAATTGACCAGTAGAGTTGTCAAATATTAAGTGATCCCTAGTGAATTCTACAACATGGTAATCTACACATTTAGTTAGACATGTTTAACTTTGTCATTCACACCAGAAGCAAAGTTTAGTTACCTTAGTGTTTTTGCTACCTTTCTGCCTTTTCTAATTTCTAAATGCATTTAATCTAGATATTAACCTTTTATAACTGCCTCCTGGTGACCACCTTACCTGTGAAGTGAGATATTAGCAATTTGATTCAGGCCACTGGCACTCACCTCTCTTGAGTTCTGCATTGAGATGCCAATAGTGAAGAGGTTTCAGTCACAGCAGTTCTTATATCTTGTACTAAACTTACCAGTTAGAGTGAGTCATGAAAAAACTGCTTATTTTAAACCATGAATTACAACAAAAGCTTAAGCCCCATGTCTACTCTGTCTCTGACTTTCCTGGCCCGTACTCATAGCTGACTTTTGGCTGTCTCATTCTTCTTGGTCCTATGAACACTGCCCTTCTCACTGGAGTTTTTGAGCATACACGGTGTTTTGTTGCGTTACCTCTATGTTTTATCTGACTGTCTTGACCAAAACTACTGCTTTCAGTATATGGTTCTCAGAAAGAGTAGCTATCATGGTAGGAACAAGTTAGAAACAAGTAACAAGAGTCATAAAGGTCTTTGGTGGTATCAAGATATTTCTAAAAAGTAGGCACTTGACCTAGTTATGGACATGATACTGAATCCAGATACTAGAACAGGAAGTAGCATGTGAAAGGCACACTGTCCATATTCACATCCAAATATTTAGAGCCCCAATTAAGGGAGATTTGGAGTTTATAACCACTCTTCTGAGAAGCTTCCTGACCAATTAGAAAACAGGGTCATGGTATTAGGTGGCAGACCTGTTGCCTGGCTTGTGAAAGGCCTTGAGTTCCATACCCAAAGATATAAAAACAAAAACAAAAGCATGTGTTTTTAAAATGTTATTAAATAGTTGGTATCAGAGAATAAACAACTGTTAAATTCCAAAAACAAATAACTACATTACATTTTTTAACTATCAGAGAAAATGAGCGCAGAGACACTACTTCTAAAGGCTTTATTTCAAATTTCTTTCATATAACCAGAATGAATGCTTTTGCAATTCCTAGTCCTCCTAACAGATCACATTTTAAGATATTAGTATCCTAATTATCCGTTTTACAAATTAAACTGTAAGTTAGTATGCAAAACTAGTGTGTTTCATTATGGCCTTTTCATACATATATTATTCTTTTCTATCTCTCTGCATTAATGCCTTCCTCTTCCCACATATTCCCCTCTCTCTTGTACTCTTCTTCCTACCTCAATACCCCTACTTTTGTTTCTGTTTGAAATCAAAATAAGTGAATATAAAATGTGTATTCTTACTTTTAAAACTGTCAAGATATAACAAACCATATGATGAGGAATAGCTTTCACCATAAAGGTAAGTATGCCAACTTCTTTCCAGATTCTACTGCTTAGAAGGCTTAGAAGGCAAATGACAGAGAATATCACTGAAATGTTTTTCCACACAGATTTTCTCAGGTCCCAAAACATAAAAAAAAAAAAAAAAAAAAACAAAGATGTTGAGAGAAAAACCAATGAAGAAAAGAATAGTGAGGCTTTGTCAATTATATTTAGTTCTAAAAGTTAAGCACTTTAGTTGTTTGGGAGCTATTTATTTTATTGGTTTATCTCCCCTGTTTTTGTATCATTGCCATATGATTAATATCTTTGTGGTTATCGTTGATAGCTATTTTGTGCTTTGCAATTTGGGGGGTAAGGTCTCAGTCTAGCCCAGGCTGACCTGGCACTCACTCTGTAGTCCCAGTCTGGCCTCAAACCCTCAATGATCCTCCTACCTAGGCCTCCAGAGTGCTGGGATTAAAAGCATGCACCACCAACCACTCCCTGCCTAATATCTTTTTATTTTTTAAATATATATATATATTCATTTAAGAGAGAGCACATAGGAGTACCAGGGACCACTGCTGCTGCAAAGGAAATCCAGATGCATGTGCCTCTTTGTATATCAGCCCTTTTAGTCTGGGAAATTGAACCTTGGCCAGTAGGCTTTGCAAGAAAGTATCTTTCACTGCGGAGCCATATTCTTTGCTTTTAATAGCTCATTTTATGTGCAATGTTAACTAGGCAGCAGAGTACCCAGGCATATAATTAACCTTCCTTCTGGTGTGTCTGTGAAGTTTGTTTCTGGGTTGAATGCACTGGTTGAATTCATGTGCTAATGAAGACTTTGTTTCTTAGTTAGGATGAGTACCCCCCCCCCCATAAAAAGACTCAATTAGAATAAAAGACTAATTAAAAGAAAGACTTTGTATGTCAGCCTGGCTCTTTTTGAACTGAACAATAGTCTTCTACCATCAGACTCAGTGAGACTAGAGCTTAGATGGCTTTGCTGGTTGTTAAGAGCTGCCTCTGACTGTAGCCAGCCCATTTCACCCAGCACCTGTAAATTAAAGTCTCTGTGAATGCATGCACCACTTCCTTATGGAAAGGTATGTATGTATACATAGTCTGTATAAAGTAATCCTCCAACTGGATGTAATTCTCTGCAGAGCCTTGAGTGACAGCATTCATTTCAACCTTTTGCTTCTTAGAGTCAGATTTGTACATGAGCAGATAAAAAGCAGTTTGAAATTATTGAGTAAAAAAATAGAGCACTAACTATTTAATAAATAAGGATACTATATAAGCTTTGTGATCTCACATTTATTATTGGAAACATTTGAAATCAGAAATTCTGAACACAGATTTTTACTGTGGTTTTAAAGGCTAAGTAGTGAGACTCTTCACAAAAATGCTATGGAGTTTCTCCGGAGCTTCAAAAAGGCTGGTGTACAGTGAGAATGAAGTGATACCTAATTAGCATGTCTTTTATGAGAAAAATTCTAAGAGTTTATCATGAGTAACAACAAGGTGATAATGAGTGAGAAGTCACATTAACATGAACACTCAAGCGAGCTGTACTTAAGTATCTTGTCATGCATGGAACTCTGGCTTAATATCTACTCAGGACTGGAACATGAAGATAAAGTCCACATTCACTCTGCAGTAAGTCTCCACATGGTTATGTGATGATTCAATTATCATTTAGGGGATGTCGTCTAAAACCTCGGCTGACCCTCTTAGTAATCTTTCTGGTCAGGTTATGTATGGTTTAGTTTCAGGGAATTCCCAGAATGATGCTGACTGTCATAGACATTTACTTTACACATTATCTCTTTACATCACATTCAAAAATGTTTCAAAGATGTTGATTTCTCAATACATATTCTAAAATATTCTTGTTATGCTTACATTGCTTGTTTACATGGCTGGCAAAGTCACAGAAAACACAGTTCCCTGGAAGTTTCCTTGCAGGCTAAAGACAAGGGGCACACTGTCCCGTCTCATTGACTGAGACACCAGTTCCATACATAGGAATCCAATACAATGATTCCATACGTTGAAATCACAGGGGCATCTTTTGTCGAGTCTATATATTTATTCTAATTAAAATAGGAAAATAATGAATCAATCTGTCATAACTAAATTTGTTTAAACTTACTAATAGCCAAAGTAATATAAAATTGATGAATTAATTAAATTGAATAAATATATTTTTAAAGATGACAGAAATAATAGCAAAAGAAAAATAGCCTGACAATAACTAGAGCACAGTTTGCAAAATTGGATGATATTTTTTTCTTATGCCTAAGTCAAACTTTCTGCTTTCCCCATCTTTGTATGGATATAGCATAAAATATCTAACTTTTCTTGACATGGCCTGTTTACATAACAAGTTATATGCTCACTGTAATTTAAGGAAGCAAATGAATCATGGATTTAATGATTGAAGTATTTCTTTTATTCATTGCTTTTTCTGGCCACATTTTAAAAAGTTAAAAAAAAAATACATATACCTACCTAATACATATACAAACATACCAACATTCAGAATGATATGGGATAAAGATCTATAGATTTTGATTTCAGACTTCTAGCTTACAATCCTTACATTTTCCCTCCAGGAAAGTTCAGAGCTGAAACATCAACACTTCCTGAAGCAAATCTTGTGAATTTTCACAGAACAGGGACTGCATCTGTGGTAATCACTGTGTATATAGTGCATCAAATTATTCTAAATATAATCCTGGGTCTGATTAGAGAGTGTTTTGCTTAACTGGAAGTCCGCCTTCTGAAGCTCAGTTAGGCTTAATTCTGTCTGAGTTTCTAATTAACATGAGTCAAAATGCAAAAATATAATATCATGCTCATGCATTTGTGTAAATTCAGCTTGTTAACCATCTTCTCTAATACCCACCCCTTAAGAATAGACTAGTTTCAATGAATTCTCATCTTAAACTATACATGTATATAGATTTTATATTCTTTCTTTTGAAATAAACTGTGATATTTGTACAAAATCTTTTGAAGACTCATGTATTCACCTTACAAATATTTATTAAGTACTTTTGATGTGTTATTGAAAGACAGAAGGAGACCAAAAAAAAAAAAAAAAAAAAAAAAAAAAAAAAAAAGGACAGCATTTTCTGTGATATATGAGTCTGTAAACATGTAGGGACATAGAAATTAGTAAGGTAGCTGGGTGTGGTGGCACATGTCTTTAATCCTAGCACTTGGGAGGCAGAGGTAGGAGAATCATTGCTAGTTCAAGGCCACAAGGAGAGTACAAAGTGAATTCTAGGTCAACCTAGGCTAAAGTGAAACCCTGCCTCAAAAATTCCCCTAAAAACTAAACAAACAAACATAGGAAATTAGTAACATAATCAGGTACATGAACATGTGGCTAGAAAATGACAAATGTGATTTTAAGTAATGTGTTATTTGAATCATGATCACTGAAGGTGAAAATATGTGCGAAAGACTTTGCTCAAAGAAAGTATAGCAGAGAGTGAGCCTGAAAACCAACCAGAGGAGCCTGTGGTGACATCCAGTATTTAGAAGTTAAGAGATAGTCATGAAACTCCTAAAGTAAAGACAGAGACTTGGTGGAACAAAGTGGATATTATTATATACAAAATCAATGTAAATAACTTTTTTGCTTTAAAATCTCTCTAAAAGTAGGCTACTTTATTACTTTTAGCTACTTAAAAAAAAATCATGTGAGGGCTGGAGAGATGGCTTAGCGGTTAAGGCGCCTGCTTGCTAAGCCTAAGAACCCGGTTCCAATCTCCAGGTCCCACGTTTAGCCAGATGCAAAGTGACGCAAGGGTGCAATGACATACTTGACCACAAGGGGGAGCACAAATCTGGATTTCGTTCGCAGCAGCTGAGAGACTGCTGGAGCACCCATCTCTATCTGTCTCCCTCTTCCTCTCTGTCTCTCTCTCTGTCTCTGTCCAAAAATAAATAAAGTAATAAAAAAAATTCATGTGAAAATAATCTCACCTTGGGTGTTTCTCCTAGTTGATAATATGCTGCTGCATGTAAGTCACATGAGACTTAAGCTCAGAGTAAAAGTTTTGTTTTAACACCCTTACCCACTGTCATTTTGTACATGATAGTAATAAACTAACATGATAAATTAGTGAGAAGGAGAAATTAAATATTGAGTCATGGTGGTGAAACACACACACACACACACGCACGTGATTGAGAATCACTTCTACTACAGGCCACACCACAAGAGAATGAAGGAACTGAGCTCTGTTTAACTCTTTCTGTCCCAGGGTAAAGCTATTTTCATGAGTTTACTATTTTAAGGAATCCAATGAGAGAAAAGTACAGTGATAACAGGGCTATTTCTTTTATGCTACCTATAAGGATTCACTCAAGATACTTAAATAAGCTGATTATCCAATTGAACTTACCTAGCAGTTACTGGTTTAAAATGGTTACCTGTGATTTTTCATGTGATCAGATTCACACCTCTCAATGTGAAATATAATGGCCATGACCAGAAACCAGCAAGAAACTTTTAATCATTTGTGAGGGTTACGTCAATGGTATAACACATTATTGAATTAAGTCCCTACTTCTAACCTAAAGCATTTGCAGAACAGAAATACTATCCATTTATTGCTGAGTTCTGAAGGAAATATCTTCAGTGTCAAGAGAGTATTGTGGTTTTGACAGGCATCTCTTCCAGATGGAAGAATTCATTATTTCATTTCTATTTGAGTTGGGTAAAATCATGAGAAACCTACCATCATCTAAATTCATGCACATTTCCCACATGTTGGAAAATCTAGAAGGGCAATCGAAAAGTAAGACTCTGGAAATCTCAGAGGATGTGCCTGCACTGGGGACTTGCACTGCTGCATGGATTAGGGGACAGTATTAGTAAAAAGTATTACTTAGTTCGGTGTTTTTTTTTTTTTGTTTTTTTTTTTTTTTTTTTTTGGGTGTGTGTGTGTGTGTGTGTGTGGTTGTTTGTTCATGTGGTTTTCTTTTCATTTGTTTTCCAATAGCCCTACCCACTAGGATAGCCTAAGCAAAGAAACAGGGCTAGCAGTACAAATTTACAACTAATTAGATGCTTGGTATTTCCCTTTGGATGACCTGGTTTACTTAAAAGTCCTTTCCAAGATCAAGAGACTAAACATAATATTCCCTCTAGCAGGAAGTCCAGACAAAATGATATACATATTATTGACCTACTCCTCCAGCCAGGCACTGGACTTCATTTTCAGAGGGAGGCTCGCACAGGCACATTTGTCACTCGCCTGATACAGCTGCCGTTCTGAGCTGCGACAATGGGGCCAGTGTCAAAGCAGGATGTGGAAGCCAGTGCACTTGCATTCAGACAGTAACTTCATTCACACTGTCTCAGTTTGCATGATTTATAGACTTTAGCAACATAATAATTGCTAAATAAGGATATAACAAATGGGTTCTGATAAAGGCCAATTCCAATGATTTCAAAGAGAGATAAACACTGTAAGGCACTTCATAGCAAAGGCCTGCTCCATGGCAGATAGGAACATTCTTTCAAAAACAAGCAGAATTGGCACATTTTGACAAAACTGAAGTCTAAACTAAAGCCATTTTAAATACACAGATTCCTATAGAGGAAAGGGGGATTTCTTGGAATTTCTTTTCACTCCCCCCTTATGATTTTTCAGTCCAGTCTTAGAGAAAACTAATATCCTAGGTTTAGTTCCAGAAAAGATCTTAAGAGGAATTGTTTTCTCTATCTGACCTGCCGCTTCAGTTCCAAAAGCAACAGTATGCTGGGAGGGAGAGGGTCCAAACCTGTGCATTTCCTATTTTATATTTGGAAATCAGTTTGATGTCCTTTCTACTGCAGATTATAAATGGCTTTCAAGAACCAGAAGAACCACAGCCCCGGACAGAACACCATCTTAAGGACTGCTGTTGGGGGGGGGTCCTTCTTTTTCTTTTTCTTTTTCTTTTCTTTTCTTTCTTTTTTTTTTTTTTTTTCCCAATCACTACCTGGAAAAATGCAGGTAACAGTCTTGTTAGGAGGTTTCCTCCCTTGTCCCTTTATCAGATCCCCTAAGTGATAGTAACTTTTTTTCTCTACTTCCCCCCCCCCCCAGTAATAGAGAAGGGAACTTAGTATACAAGGAATCTTCAGTGTGCATAGCTAAGAAAACTAGAAGCATAAAAATCCTTACTTGGAAGTGTCAACTAAGGACTAGTTTTATTTTCAATTTGAAATGCTCATTAAATGGTGCATACATATGTACTTATGTATACAGAAATAGGCAGGTAGAGAGAGAGAGAGAATGGGCACGCCAGGGCCTCTAGCCACTGCAAATGAACTCCAGATGCATGTGCCCCCTTGTGCATCTGGCTAACGTGGGTACTAGGGAGTTGAACCTGGGTCCTTTGGCTTTGCAGGCAAGCACCTTAACCACTAAGCCATCTCTCCAGCCCCCATTTTTAAAAATTTTTTAAAATATTTCATTTTTATTCATTTGAGAGAGAAAGAGACACAGAAATAGGCAGGTTGAGAGAGAGAGAATCTTTCTGTTATTTTTCTACTTTATTAAATCCAAATAATAACACTAACATTTAGATCTATAAACTGAAGAAAATTAGTAAGATCTTCATTTGTTTGACATTTAATTTCAATCTATATTTTCCAAGTCTGATTTCAATTAAGGGCAAACTAGACTAGGAATGCAAATGGAGATTTTAATTTTTACCTGGATATTTGAATTTGAGTTAAATTTTAGTTCAATTTATTTCACTTCACTAGTCATAACCCACTTCTAACAAACATTTCCACAAGGTACGGTAATGCAAGCCGGAAATACTAGCACTCAAGAAGCTGAAACAGGAGGATCAATGCTGGGTTTCATTTAAAACCAATTGCTTAGCCTCTTCTTTTATTCAAAGAAATTCATATCTTTAGGCATGAATGAGTAGGCTTTTTATAAAAAAAATATCGATAACAGGGAGCAGGGCATTGCAGCTGTAATCTGTAATATTGATTCTTCTGGCAGCAGACCCTTGTTTTCCCTTGGATACTGTGGTCCTGCTAAATCTTTTCAACCCTTTGACCTAAGAGTTTTAATGATAAACATGTAATATAAATTCATATGCTAAATAAACCTTAGTATTTCAGGAGAGACTACTAAGAGACAGTCTCTCCATGAACTCTTCATGGAAATAATAAGAAGAAAAATCTACCAGAATATTAGTCGAGAGCTACTGTTGACCAGCCATTTCTCAAAAACCTGTCCACAGAAGAAAACCAGTTCAGAGCATTCAGCAATGTGAAGAAACTACTGGCAACACACCTCGACATTTTAACCCAGATACTTTTAAGACATGAATTTTAAAGTTTGTTCATCTAGTGCATTAATTTTCTTGCTTAAGCAAGTTAGCAAGGTTGGATAGAGCTCCTGTCATCTGATTAATAAATAGGAAATGAGGCAAGCATATCACACATTGCTGAAAATCAGGGTTTGCTAAAGTATGACTCGAAGTGTAGACCATCAACAACAGCATCACCGGGCAACTTGTTTGGAGCATAAATTCTCAAGCACTGGTCCAGATCTGATTTTTGAGACATGGACTTTAAATTTTTTTGATAGAAGTTAAAAATATTTATTTATTTATTTGTGTGTATGTGTATGGGCACTCATACCATGATGCACATGTCGAGGTTAGAGGGCAACTGTGGTGTCTGTGCCTCACCTTCTTTGACACAGGTTCTCTCAAACTGCCAGACTGAAAAGAAAGGGAAAGTCAGACTAGCTGGTTCATGAGCAAATATATTTTTTTAATTTATTTATTTATTTATTTATTTGAGAGAGAGAAAGTGGCAGAGAGAAAGATAGAGAATGGGCATGCCAGGGCCTCCAGCCACTGCAAATGAGCTCCAGACACATGAACCCTCTTGTGCATCTGGCTTACATGAGTCCTAGGGAATCTTACCTGGGTCCTTAGGCTTCACAGGCAAGTTCCTTAACTGTTGAGCCATCTCTCCAGCCCCTCGTCCACTTTTTGGCTTTACATGGTTCTGGGAAATTGAAGCCAGGACAGGTTTACCCAGTAAATGCCTTTAACTGCTGAGCCATCTCCACAATCAATTCCTCTGTGTTATACAAGTCATTTTATTTTATTTTATTTTATTTTATTTTATTTTATTTTATTTTATTTTATTTTATTTTTTTATTTTATTTTATTTTATTTATTTTAGTTTATTTTATATTTTCAAGGAGAGAGATTGAGGGAGAGGGAGAGAGGAAAAAACAGACATACAGAGACAGAGAGAGAGAGAGAGATTGAAATTGGGCTTGCCATGACCTCTTGCCACTGCAACTAAGCTCCAGATGCACACACCGCTTTGCACCTCTGGCTTTATTTGGGTATTGGGGAATTGAACCCAAGCTGCCATCAGGGTATGAAAATAAGCTCCTTAACTGCTGAGCCATCTCTCTAGCTCTTGAAGTCCTTTGACACATTCTCAGATCTGTGAAACACTGTCCTAAGTCGGTGTCCAAAGAGATGATATAAAACTCGACTGAATTCTTTTTTGCATGGATACTTCTGCTGAATTAAATAAACATGTGCTGAGAATTTGGATACAATCCCATATAGGGAAATTTACGCATAAGATGTAAGAATCAGAATATGTATCTGGAACAAAGAAGAGACACTTTGCCAATGCACAAGTTTCCCTTGGGGGTTTCAAAACTTCATTCAAGAAAGTTTATTTTCACCATCAGACCTTATCTAATCAAGGGCTGTAAATATTTCACTTATCTCAAGTAGAGAAACTACTGAAATTCAGTAAAAACAGTTGTGAGTTCAGAAAGACTTTGGTCCAAGGAGATATTTGAAAAATGAACAGAATTGAAAAGAGAAGCCCAGGGTTCAAATATTGAATGGGTAAAATCTATCAGTGTCAGGCCATGTGGGAGGCTAGGACTATCCAAAGCCAGGAGCTGTAAGGGTGCAAATGACTAACTGCTTAAAAAAAAAAAAAAAAAAAAAAAAAATACAAGATTGGCAGGCTGTTTTTCCCCCTCTGCTAGCTGCTTTTTGCAGTATGCAACTATTTTCACCAGATCTATAAGTTTGAACAGTTGACATCTGTTTCCACCCAACCAGAGAACCTCTTGTCACCAATGAACTAATAACATAGACAGAGATCCAAATGACTGTCACATCTGCCAGGAATCAGTATGTTTTTCAGGCTTCAGCAGTCTCCTCTGTCCAGGAGAACTACTCCTGAATGTCATGAGGCTTTGACATTTTCCCCAACTACTGCTATTTTCTTCCCTTAATACATAGACTACTTCCTACACAATAAGGTCATGTAGAAATCAAAGCTAAAGTGGTTATTAAAAATATAATTGTGTTAGTGCTGCAAATCTTCTTAGAATTTAAAAGTATTCAGGGCATGAAAAAGAAATGATTATGGCATTAAGTATAATGCCAAATGAGATTAGTATATTTTCATATTGTCTAAAGACCTAGATTACATAAATATTTTAAATTGGATGCTTGGTTTTCTAAATAGTGATGAAAAGTAATTAAGAGCTTGGATTTTCTGTTGAAGTTAGGCAGCTTGTGACCAAATCATAAATACTTGATTTTTATGTTTTCTAGTTAACCTCTCTCTCTGTGTATGTTTTTTTTTTTAAATATATTTTACTTTTTATTAATGAAAGACAGAGAGAGGCAGACAGGAGGGAGAAAAAGAGGGAGAGAGAAAGAATGCTCCACAGGGCCTGTAGTCACTGCAAAGGAACTCCAGATGCATGATCCACCTTGTGCGTCGGGATTTACATGGGTACTGGGGACTCAAACCTGTGTGCTTGGACTTTAGAAGCAAGCACCTTAACTGCTAAGCCACTGCTCTAGCCCTTTACATTTAATTTCTTCATCTTCAAATTTCTGGTAACAAAAGTCATTATTTGGAGTTTTAATGCATTAACAAGTTTCCATATAAGCACTTTGAATATGGCTTACCATTCAATAAGGAATCCATAAATCATTAACAACTATAACACATGCTGTTTTAGTTAACTGTGAGGGCTAAACTGTACTAAAATATAAACCAACAAGGTGACAAGTTGTAGATAACCTTTAAAATGTCCCTTCCATTTTTAAACATAAATTCCAGCATACATAAAAATAGAAAAAGGCAGGTTGAGAGCTCTCCTAAATAATCACCAAGAAGCAGTTTTATTCATGTTAGTGCTGCTCAGAAAGCAAAAGGACATTCTGTTAGTGTCGAGCAAGAATGAGTTACATGTTCTCCCTGCTACCATCATCACCAAGTGAGATCCATTGCAGCCTCATGATTCATGCATTCCTTTAGAAATTTACCTCATGCTCATTGAACACCCACTGTGTGCTGTCACTGCCCAGGCTCTATAACTAAACCAGTGGCCATTCACTACAAATTGTTTTCAGTGGAATCTACAAGAAAATCATTTGGTCAAAGCAATTAAGTATAAATGACTTTTCAGTGTAAATTTTTCATTGCAATGTCAAGTCTTTTAAATGTGATCTCTACCTAACAAAGTGTGGTTTAGAAGTGCTTGGATTATCTTATGTGATAGCTTTTGGTGAACTTAAATTTCCTCCACAGTATTGTATAATCATCAAGTATAAGGCTGGTTATTTTTATATTTTCTTGTTATTTATAGAATTTCTCATAGAAGGTACTCATTAAATAAGAATTATACTGTACTCTTCCTCTGCAAATATAAGGATACACACACACACACACACACACACACACATATATATATATATATATATAAATTTCTTAGTGTCTATGTGTGTCATATTGCCATTTTTACTTAGAAACTGTGTGACCCACTTACCAATAACTCCTGTGATTGCCATGTGGAACGAAGAGAGTGGCCATTTTGGCCATGAACTAGGATTTATTAGAACTAAATTTAATTCTTGACTCAAAGTAATCATTATTAAACCACTTTTGTATGTACATACACTCTAAATAATACCTCCAGCTCTTCTTACAGAGAGGGAGAAGGCAAAATTTAGGTTTATAAAATGAAATGAAAGAAAAATTTCGATTTCCATTGTAAGGAAATTTAAAAAGAAAAGTAGTTACAGTGATGTAAAATACCATTCTTTGATTTCTTGGGGGAAGCATTGAATGACCTGCCGGAATTTTACATTGTGTCTTAAGTGAAGCAAGGATACCATCGCCATGAAATGGCCACTTCCTTTTCATTAACATTCACTTCTAATTTTAGCCTTTTTAAACATAAGTTTAGCCTAATTTTAGCACACCCTTCATGTTTAAGAATCTCTGATAAAAGCTTGACTTCTGAACAACAACATTTGTGGGCACTTGCCAGTGAAGCCTAAGGACCCAGGTTCAATTCTACAGAACCCACGTAAGCCAGATGCATATGGTGGTGCATATATCATTTACATTGACTAGAGGCCCTGGTGCACCATTCTCTAAATAAATAAATATTTTTTTAAATTGAAAAATGTGCTCAGAATCAGTTATCACTATAGCAGTCTGTTAACACATGTATACCAAGAGGCTTTAGGAGATTCTTCATAAAGAAGAATCATTAAAACCTCAGTAGTAAAGGGCAATAGAGTAGAAAGAGGATCAGAAGGGATGGAAATTTTAGTTTTTGTTGTTTTAGTCTAATATAGACTTGGCATTGGGTTACAAAATAACTAGACGGATAACTCCATAAGTTATTTCAGGATTTTCTGCTCACCAGTATATTTCCTTATTCATTTTTTAGTTGTTAAATCAATTGTGAAGAAGTGTTTTAGTTATTGTTGAGCACATGACTCAGGATCATGATAAGCAGCACCACAAGGAGGTAACCTTTAGTAGTCAGTGAGTGCTGAAGTTATTTTTTTCTTAAGATTCATGTTTATTCATATTTATTTATTTCATAGAGAAGAAAGAGGGAGGGAGAGAGAGAAAACGGGCACACCAGGGCCTTCAGCCATTGCAAATGAACTCTAGACATCTGTGCCACCATGTGCATGTGGCTTAAGTGGGTACTGGAGAATCGAACCTGGGTCCTTAGGCTTCACAGGCAAGCACTTTAATTGCTAAATCATCTCTACAGACCATAAGATTTTTAAGCCAGGAAAGGTGGTATGTACCTTTAATCCCAGTAATTGGGAGGTAGAGATAGGAGAATTAGTGTGAGTTTGAGGTCAGCCTGGGACTACAGAGTGAATTCTAGGTGAGCCTGGCCTAGAGTGAGACCTTACCTTGAAAGAAAATTTAAAAGAATATTTTAAAAAATGTCAGAGAAGTGGAAAAAAGCTTTTTAAATATCCTTGCATTCAGTTGGTCACTCATAGTCTTTCTTGCAACAAATGAAAATTATTCTTGACCAACCCAATTGGAATAAATAATGAAAAAGTGTTGATATGCCACATGAAGTGGTTGAACTGGTTGTAAGAGGCAATACTTAGGTAGTGTTGACTAAGTAATGCAACTGTTTTTGCATGTGTTTACATATATAGAGTACAGCTGATGGAAAACATAGGAGATTGATTAAATATTTATTTCTGAGGGTCAGTGGTAATGTGCAATTGTGGCACAAGTGTGAGGGCCTTTCCAGGTGGAGACTGCCAAGTTCATCTCACCACCCACAAAAAATGCAGTTACTGGCCACAGTCTTCTGAAAACCCTGTCAAGAGCTGGAGATAGATGAATATTTGGGTCTCCCTGAAGGAAAACAGATCTGAGTTGAAGGAGAGATCCAGTCTCAATGAAATATATGAACAGGCAATAAGAGAAGGGCATCCAACATTCTCTTCTGGCCTCTGCACACATGTGCATGGGGCACGCACATCAGTGCACAAGCGTAAATACATCACATAAACCACACAAGCCACACACACATACTCTATATACATAGACTCAAAGTAAAACATTGAATTTCTCATGAAAAAAGTTTCTTTGTATAAATAAAATCTCATATCAATTATAGTTATTACTTATATTATTTTTCTTTATATGAAATTCAAATTTATGTATGATCTTTCTTTTATTGTATTTTACTAGTTTTTATAGCTATTTATTCTCCATATTCTCCATACAATTTTAAGGGAATATTATTTTCTATAGTTTCATAAATTAAATAAGAAAGCATTCAAAAGGCATACAGAACATATTTCATGGGTAAAAGACAGGCCTTTTGGTCACAAAAACTCATTTTAAACTATTATGTTATCAAAAGGTTAAATAAAAGCTACTTTACAGATAAATAGGTGTTTCCATAAGTGCAAATGAGACTGACTTCATTCAACAAAGCCATATTTAACAAATGTGTTGTTCTTCAGTACTACATGCAATGTTTTCATTTTAGCAAAGTGGTGAATTGTGTTTAGATTCATAAAGAAAGACAGAAATCATTATACAGTGACATTTCTAATTGGCCATATCTTCCAGAGTAAAAACAGAAATCCATAGGCCTATTGAGTCTACATTGCATGCTTGGAGCAGTTTTCAAATTCTACAGCATGCTGGGCGTGGTGGAGCACGCCTTTAACCCCAGCACTCGGGAGGCAGAGATAGGAGGATTGCTGTGAGTTCGAGGCCACCCTGAGATTACATAGTGAATTCCAGATCAGCCTGAGCTACAGTGAGAACCTACCTTGAAAAAAACCAAAAAATAAATAAATAAAACTAAATTCTACAACCTACAAATGCCACTTTTCAATTAATACCTAATATTTACTTTATTATGATAATGACACTAAAAAAGCTGTTGATTGCATCTAGATTCCGCACTCTATCTTTGCGTTTACTTCCCTTTCCAGGAGAGTTTGGGCAGTATCTTTATTATAGTCTTTGATGTCTTCTGTCACTCGGACAAGCACTGAACTCCTTATTTTTTCTTCAGCTATCTTTCATTCTGACATGACTAGATTTTCTTTCAGAGTATGTGAGGCCCATGTCTCTCTCTCTGCCTTTTTTTCCTAAACTATTGGTCTTTATTCTCTTACTTTTATCATTCTTTTTCTTGTTTTTTAGGACAGGTAACATTTTTTCCTAGGAATCTAGCTGATCCCAGTTCATTTTCTTCTTTGTTAAAGCTCTTACTAATTTGCATATACGGACACATGCACCTCTTTCATCTCCATGTGGCTTTCCTCCTTTGCATGGAGATCACACATGGAAAGGAGAAGAGCAGATCTACTCCCCTCCACAGAGATGCAAAAAACAGTGTCTTTCTTAGTGGGTGAGTTGAAGCTTGCATCATGTCATAATCTTGGTTATGCCACCTTCTTCCACTTCCTGTCATTTTAGCGATTTTCATTAACATATATCCTCCTCAAACACAAACTCCTGAGAGAATTACAAAGCTACTGGAAACAGAGTCAGTGTCTTGGGAATGGTTACTGTAAGAATAAATCTCCCGTGCACTTCATTCTTTCCCAAAGTAGCTCAGAGTATTATTGCTTTTCAGTATTCTCTACTCTCTATATTTCTTTACCCTGAACACAGAAAAATGAAATGGGAGTAAGGGTATATAAACAGATTTGAGAAATGAACATTGACAATGCATAATTTTTGGAAGGCTTTAGGAGTCACAGTCAGGGTAAAAATACTTGTAAGTTTTATTTTTTGAGACTTGCTGTAATAGGAATGACGGCTAATGGCAGGTAGGATCAGACAAATACACGACATCTCCATTACTGATTGTACAAGGTCATAGAGTTTTTTCTGATTGGTTGTGTATTTTTTATAAATTTATTCAATCATTTATTTTTGCTTCTTTTTAGGCCAATGATGTTCGTACCGTATATGGGAATAGATGCTTCTTTTGTTAAAATACCAAGGTGTTTCTCTTCTGGAAGTCTTGCAAGATATATAATGAGAATTTATTAGTGTAGCTCTCCCTTTCATATTTCTTCATGTAAAGATATACAAAAGAAAATAAAAAGCATTATTTCTGACCTTCCTATCACAAAGAAATGGATGAATAAAAAACCACCAATTCAAGATCCATTCATAGTAAAATTAACTCTTTATTTATTTTTCCTCACTGTAAATTTATTATATTGAATCACAATCCTGGTAATATATACTCCCATTCACTTATAATGTATGATTCAATTTTGCCAGTGATAAGACATTATGGGAAGACTTTATGTCAAATACTAAACTATATCAATCCAAATGAAATAATTCTGTGTTTCAATTTGTAAATACCAAGTATGAAATATATATTGAACACATAGTAAACACTATATATAGTAAATTAAATTTTCCACATAAATGAAAACTTGTACAATCTCTTTTAAGGATTGAATTTTTAAATTTTTGCTATAAGTAATTATAAATTGTCTATAACTTTTTGAACCTTTTTGAATATAGTATATTGAATAAAGCTATATCATATTGATGACTAAGAGCTATTCCATAACATTCTTCATATTTATAAGCAAATTTCATAATCTGCTTGTTACTTCTAGTTTTTTGTGTTAAGATCAGACACTCAGGTCAACAGCGGTCTGCCCTGTTTCACAATACCATATCCTGGTTGTTGTACTGGACCTGTACATTGGAGTCTCTTCTCTGCTATCATTTTTCATTCACTTTCAAACAAGTTTCCACTCCCTATCCTCAGGACAATTAATGGCTTCATTCTGTCTCACACTGACTATAGACAAGGCATCTAAGTTTATCATCTATAGGAATAATCTGAGTGAGGGCCCCATAATGTGTTAAGTAGATTTTGTAACACCAATTGTAGTTGGCCAAATGAATTTGTGATACATGCATGATATAGTAACAGATTAAGTGACATTTGGATCACACCACAAAGCACTTCGATAGAATCTCACAATGTAGAAATTAGAAGTCATAGATTAAAATAGAGTGCAGATTATTATAAAATATATAATAAATCCACAGCTTATGCATTGATCATTCCCCAACTCATGAGGTAGCCATTTATCTTTGAAGCTTTTTTTTTCTTACATATACACATATATTTGAAGCAAAAATACATATGAAGGGCTGGGGAAATGGCTCACTTGAAGCACATGAAGATACTTTCTTGCAAAGCCCTCTTGATTCTCCAGTACCCACAAAAATCCAGACACAAAAGATGTGCGTTCATCAAGAGTTTGTATGAAGTGATAAGAGGCCTCGACACACCCATTCTCTTTACTCTCTGGCTCTCTCCTTGCAAATAATAAGCAAATTAACATTTTTAAAATGCATATAGAAATGCAGATGTAAACACAGAATACACAAATATTGTAACTTAAATTAAATGTGATGTGATTTCAATTCAGGTGTGGTTTTTGAAATGTATTAATTGAAAAATTGGTTTTCTAGATGGAACTGAAACTAGATTAAATTCTAATATGACTCTACCCATGAATGTGTGAAGTCAATTAAGATCCAGGCTTTGGACATCTTAGAATAGTTGAGCTATTAGAAACAGAATAAGACTTAGAACTGTAAAAACCATCAAGAAAGATTTATCTTTTAGGAAAGATCACACTTAAATTTAGAAATCTAATTACTATTTAGTTATTATTCACATATTAGTAATTATGTGAATATTATCAGCCATTAACTACATATTAATAGTAAACAATAATTCCTAATGTAGTGTGCACAGTCCTTAATCCTGGGTATTGCTTAAAGCAAAAAAAGAAAAAAAAAAAAAAAGAATATCTTGACTTGGTAGAATCTTTTAATTCCTCTCAAAGGTCCTAAGTCAGTCAGTAGAATGATGTTAGATGTTTAGTGTTTTTGCTTGAAACATATTTGATAACATCCTGGAAGCACCTCCCATGACTGTCCTTGTGTCCATTGGCCATGTATGTACAACAACTATGATGAGAATCATCCAGATACAATAATGTAATATCTTTCCATTTCTGTTCCTTTGATTACTTTAAACAAAATATTTGTGTCCTCTAATCTTAAAAATAGTTCACAAAAAGTTATTTCAATTTTAGAACACTGACCAATAAGTATGTTTTCAAAAATCTCTTAGATTTCATATGAAAGTTGTATTCTTTGCTCTGAAGCATTTTTCCTCTTACAGTAAAAAAAAAAAAAAAAAAAAAAAAAAAAAAAAAAAAAGTAAGAAGAAAGACAGAAAATAAAAGTGAAGTTAACAAGGAGAGGGAGATCAATAAACATTTTTCGATATTGAACCTTAACATATTTTAGAGTCTTACATTTAACGTATAAGTCTACTTTATAAATCTTTAGAATTCACCTTGAACATCTTTAGAAGTAAGACAAATGAAGAATATTCCCAGGTGAAAAGTGACATAATCCAGGTATCAAATTGGAATTTTTTTCACACTTGATTTTTTTTTCCTGTAATGTTTCCCTTTACCTTCTACTTTGCATTACAAATGAATCCTGAAAAATATTCCACTGTTTATCACATCCACCTTTATCATTATTCAGCAACACATACTGTTTAGAAAAAGAACTTCTCTAAATAAAGGATCTTGGTAGTGAGAGATAAAATACCACTGTCATTTTTAACAGCTGGTGTTAGTGTGTAGCACCAAGAGCTTGCTGAATATAAACAAGAAAAATGATCTAAGGTACAAACCACACACTGTTTATGTGCTTGTATATAGTGATTGTGACAAGCAGTAATTTCAAAGCTACTGTGGAGGGTCTCTTGCAATTTGCTGTGAAAAATAATGATATATTGCAAGAACATCATTTAAATTACCACTGAATAAAAGGGAGTTACATGAACTTTTCAGGTGAAATTCCATAAAGTGTTGTCATGCTAATGATATCAATCTCATTACTTAGATTTGTAATTACATAAGAGGTACCCAAGATCTATGTAATAATGGTCCACTATTATTGATTTTCTAGCAAAAGAACTATTATACTAGTGATGCACTGGCAGACATTAATACAGCTAGTATCTGTGACTGTTTTCTAAAAGCAACAGATTCATTAATAAAGGTATCATTTCTTCTCTCTGGAAGATGAGGTTTTCAAAGAAAGGGCAATAGCACCAAAGTACATTTATTCCAAAGATGTATTAGGAAATAGTTGTTTTATATGCTAGCTCTCCCTGGGTAATGTTCTCATATAATTATGTAAATATGTATTGATTATTCATTTACTTATTATACCCATGTACAAATAATTTTTGAATATATTTCATGTGCACTAATCTACATTCTTAGGATACAGTGGTGAGTAAATTGATGTCCTGTAATCATCACATAATAAATAAAGAAAATAAACTCAGATATGTTGGTGTCATGAAGAAAACAAAAGAGAATAGTACCAGAGTAATTGAAGATAGGGAGGAAAGAAATATTACAGAGACTGTCTTTAGAGACATCATCTGAACCGACCCCAAATGATGGGTGGAAATCAGCTGCAAGCAGAGGAGTAGGCAAGGCCAATGGGATAGCAAGCATGGCATCAATTAGGCAAGAATTAACATGGTATGTATGAGGAACTGGCAAAGTTCTAATACCCATAGGAAAGAATGGGAGAGAGAGATGAGAAGAATGCTCAAAAATGCATGCCAGAATTTAATAGTTCCTTCAGGGTGTCATAGATAAAACACGTTTGCGCTGGGCATGGTGGCTGGTGCCTTTAATCCCAACACTTGAGAGGCAGAGGTAGGAGGATCACTGTGAGTTAGAGGCCACCCTGAGACTACATAGTGAATTCCAGGTCAGCCTGAGCTGGTGTGAGACCCTACCTCGGAAAACCTAAATAAATAAATAAATAAATAAATAAATAAATAAATAAATAAAAATTTAAAAAGATGTTGGGTTTTGTTCTAAGCAGAATAAGAAACTATTAGTTTATTTTCAGCAAAGAAACAGCATAACACTTCCATGTTGGAGAAACAGTCAAGTACTTCTACTAATGAATCCAGAGAAACAAAGGAGAAACACGGGAGAGAAGGAGTGAACATGGCTTCATTGATGCAGGTAGGTCCAGAATTTATTTGTATACCTGGGAGAAACAATCCAAGAGCGATGGGAAGGAATGGCAAACTTATATCTTTGAACAAATTGATCCCCTTATGCAAAGAAAGACTCAGCATTTGTTTTACTGTCATGTTACTATTTCCTCACATAGTTTTGACAGTGTCTTTTAACCTCGAAACCTGACAACTCTGTCTCTTCCCTAAGGAGCTCCTGACATATTGAGCTTTTTCAGATAACATATTAACATAACTTGGCCAATATCTCCTTTTCAAATTATATTACTACAGACTAAATAGCACTGATATGAATGTTTATAGCTTCATAAAATCGAATGTGTCATGTACAATGGAAGCTATGGTTGCCTGCATATTGTAATATTATTACATTACAGGAAGGTAATTGATTTGCTTAAAATGTTGCAACAATAAACCATTTCTCAGAAAAGATTGCTGCTTAACTAAGAGCACACCAAAGTCAATATAAAAAGACAATTCAAAGAAATTGCATTTTGATCTGTTTTGTAAAACCAGCTGGCCAGCCATAATACATGAGGATGGATTAGGCAATATAAATGATTCAGCATTTTCAGACCATCATGAACAATTCCAATACTGACAGATCCAGGTTTATAATTAAAAATAACCAAAGGAAATTAAAAACTCTAAGTATGGAGTGCAGGGGCATAGCACAAGTGTCTGAGGTATAGGCGTTATAGATTCCATGTTGACAGTCCAGTATACTTAATCATATTCTCTATGTTGAAAACTGGAATTACATCTTTTAGCCCCTCCATGGAGTATAGCAGACTAGAAACATAACTGTTTATAATGCTGATTTTATTCTTAGTCATTTACAAATACATTATATTGACCAATAGAAACACTAACTACTGTTAGAAATATTTACATGTTTTTTCTTAAGAACATGTAAATAACTTTAGAGTATGAGTAGCCATGTCATTGAAATCTGACTATTCCATTAAAAAGCTGGTAATATAGTATCACCATTTTCAAATTTAAATAAGACCATATGTTCAAAAGCAACACAGTTTGAAAAGTTCAAGATGTAGCATCAAGAGAATGCTTTCTACTGGGTGATTTTTAGGTTTCTTCTTAGATACTTTTGATAAAAATGTATGATCTCAATAAATAACCTACATTACATTGAAACACAGCTAGCCAATTCATATTGATCAATGACATATAAGTGATCAAACACTTTAAGAAATAGTAAGAACTGCCCTCATGATTTAAAAATATGTTTTTATTGCCATGTCCAATTTAGAAGTTGAGTGATTATAACAATTCACACTAATACATAATTAATCTTTTTAGATAATACCAGAATTTAGTTAAAACAATATTACTTTCTGGCCTCAAAAAAAAAAAAAAAAAAGGTTATATAAGCTCAGCTTGGTGGTGCACACCTTTAATCCTAGAGCTTGGTAGGCAGAGGTAAGAGGATCACTGTGAATTCAAGGACAACCTGAGACTACATAGTCACTTACAGGTTAGCTGAGCTAGAGCAAGATACTACTTCAAAGGAAGGAAGGGAGGGAGGGAGGGAGGGAGGGAGGGAGGGAGGGAGGAAGGAAGAAAGGGGAGAAAAGAAAGAAAGAAAGAAAAAAAGAAAGAAAGAAAGAAAGAAAGAAAGAGAAAAGAAGTGTTATGTAAATAAAGAATGAGTATATCTTCTTATTATCAATAGGGCACTGAATCTTTCATTCATGCTTATGCACTCTCTGGACAACTTGCTACTTTTCTGAGACCCTTTACCCTAACTAATGGCATACAAGTTCAGAGGTAATTAGGAGAGAAATTCTCACCTCACATCACCCTATCCCCAAAAACCATTGTGAGGGCATGGTAGAAAGAGAAATTATACAGACATACAAAGTTCACCTTACTTCCCAGTATCTGACTACTTGAGCTTCCTTTCTGAAAAATGATCACAGATCATGTTGGCCTGATGAAAAACATAGTTGTGATACACCAAACATGGTTAACAAGACATAAAAATAAGATCCCAGTGCCTGTTCACAACCTGGTAACACTGCCATTGAAAAGAAAAACTAAAGAAAAAAATTCACAATAAGGGTTATTTTTCTTGGAAATTACTAATAATATCTTAGTGTATGGGATGTATTTATTAATGCAAGAGTTCCACAGTGCAAATACAACATGGTTTATTTTTATAGAGAGGTAGAAAGCAAGCAGCCAACTTCTCAGTGCTCTTGTTTCCTTATAATTATATGTAGTATGTCTAAATGTTCCTATCTTTGCACAAGAACCAAATGCTGAGGGAGGCAGTCCCTCTGTTTTGGCACACAGGTGCATTTATGTAAGTATACATTTATATATTTACTTGGTAAGCCAATTATGGGTAAATACTATTTACATGCTTCCAAAACAGAATCAACTGAGCTCCATGAATACATTTATTATCACCTGAAATTCCAGATTTTAAGCTTCCAAATAGCAGAATCTCCTACTCATATGAGCATACTATTAACTGATTTTCTGACAAGTGACCGTGGCTATTTGGTTGACTTAAACTTCTGAAACCCCCCTGCTCATTGGGTCCATATATGTCTTCATCCTCTTCCTTCTCATATTCTGGTCATAGGATTTCAGTATGCATTGAAGTTTGATGCAGACGTCCCCCTAAACTCATGTGCTTTGAATGCTTCATTCCTTGTTGGTAAAAATTTGGGAACTGGAGCTTTGGTGGAGGAGGTGTGTTTTAGGGTAGGAGGTATTTTGATATTATAGCCAGCTTTCTCTTGTCAGCACCTGGCTCGCTCCCCTGATGCTATTTCCACCTACTGTGGGCCAAGGTGATGCTCAGATTCTGTTCATGCCATGTTTTCCCTGTCATCATGGAGCTTCACCTGAAGAATGAAAGTTAAAAATAAATCCTTCATTCCCATCCACTGCTTTTGGTCAGGTGTTTTGTCCCAGCAATGAGAATGCAACAATACTAAATTTCCAGGATATTTCCATCAGTACCTCACTCTAAATTGAGAGTCATAGCCTGAGTCTGAAAGGCAGATATCTATTGTACATTTCCTAAATCGGCTTGAGGTTTCAGTTCTCCAATTGTGCAAAGTGTTGTTTCTTTTGAGATAAAAACTTTCACATTGAACACATTATATCAAAATATTATAAGAGCACGCAATGTTTCATGAAGAGTGACAGATCAGGGCCTCTGTAAATCACATGTCTTACTAAATAAAGCACTTGCTGCATAAGTGTGAGAACCTTTAAGTTCAGATCCTGAGAACCTATATAAAAACTACATGATGAAGTGGGCATCTGTATTCCCAGTGTTCCTACTGTAAAGACAGGAGTGGAAGGTCAATCTACCTGAAGCTTTCCAATCAGCTAGCCTGGAAGATGGAACTATGAACAATATCACACCCTGCCTTGAAGAAGACCTAAAACCAAGGTTGTTTTCTGGCCTCACAAAGGAACATTCACAAATATCACGAGCACACACACATACATACACACATACACACACATGAGTGCTGGTTAGTATTTCTCTTTTTGTAGCTCTGTATCTCTTACACAAATAAGAGAAGTCACAGTGAGAAAGTAATTTTTAATTTCACCAGGAACCCTAGCAAAGATCGTCTGAATACTCAAGGCACACTTGCTTTTTTTTTTTTTTTTTTTTTTTTTTTTTTTTTTTTTTTTAGCCTGTAAGGTTCAATGGCCTGGATGCTGACTGAGTGTTCGGACAAGGTCTGAACACCAGTCAGGGGTAAAAATAAAAAATGAAAATGCTCATTTATGAGGGTCATTAAGTACATTCAAATTATACCAAAGCAGATGTATTTTGGGAAGAAGATTCATGCCAAACTCTTGCACATTCAAATATCCAACAAGTGCTGCAGAGATGGCTCTGACATTATAGGTGCTTGCTTGCAAAGCCTGACTACCTAAGTTTGATTCCTCAGTACCCAATGTAAAGCCAGGTGAAAACGTGGCCCATGTGTCTGGAGTTCTTTTGCAGTGGCAGGAGGCCTTGGCACACATATATTCAAGTTCTCCTTGTCCACCACTTCCTCTCTCTCTCACTCTCTCAAATAAATGAAAATATTACAAAAAAACAAATATTAAAACATTATAAAGGCATCAGGCATAGTGGTGCTCACCTTTAATCCCAGCACTAGGAAGGTAAGGGGCAGGAGGATCACTATATGTTTGAGGCCACCCTGAAACTACATAGTGAATTCTAGGTCAGCCTGGGGTAGAGGGAGACTATCTACAAAAATCAAAATAAAATAAAATAAATTAATTTTAAAATATTATAAAGGCTTTTGATGGTTGACTTTTACTTTTTAAAGGCATGCTCAGAGGATTTAGCAATTAATCAGTAACATGATAATTTGTCTTTTTATGAGCATTTTAATTGCAGAATCTTTCTCAAACAATCCAAATGACTGTTGTGTCTAAATAAGTAGCTGTCTTTCCCACTTAAAAATATAAGAGAGAATATCAGAATTCTTTACATAGAAAACTTGTGCTCAGGGTATCCTCTGTCCTTGCTGTTTAATTGGTTCCAGAATGATGCAATATGAACTAAGGTGTTGTTTACCCTGGTTGGTAGTTGCCCAGGGGCTTCAAACTAAAAGCAGAAAGGGGAGTTCTGTGTTATATTTCAATTCCCTTTAGATTTCAAATAGATCATTTTCATTTTCCTATACCTGGCACACTTCAGGGCATGGAACTGAGAAAAAAAAAAAAAAGGCCATGACCTCCTCAAGGAGACACTGTACATTTACATGTGTCCCCACTCCTTTTCTGTCTCCTGGTGGTTTGCTATATCTCTTTTGAACACCGACTCTTTTCCTTTAGGTTTCTAAAATTGGTTTCTAGCATTACGTGTTCTCTATTTAAGGGTTGGGTTGTTTTTAACTTTTATCTGGCCCTCAATCCCTAGGGAGGCTCTCTAAAACAGCAGTGTACTTCCCAAACATTCTGGCCAGGTGATCTTCTAACATTCATCTCACTGCTGTATTTTCTTGCACATCACTCTCAATAGGGTATGCTAGTTATACTTGAAATATGCAGGCTTGACTGAGCAGACCTCTCTGTGACCTGCCATCCATCCTCAACCAAGCCCATGCTTTCTAAACACACTTCTTTGGGAAGCAATCTATTTTCACACTAGTTATTGAATACTTCACTTTCAAGTCTTATGCATATAAAATCAAGTAACACTATTATTATTTCTGCACTGTGATATTAGTTTGTGGTTAAAACAAAAGCCTCCGTAGAGGAAAATAAAGGCACTACTGAAAGCATTATGTTTTTGTAAACGTGTTAAAGCTCAGAGAGTCAGGATTCCAGATTTTCCTTGTGAGGTTTTGCCACCCAAAGCATGGGCCATTTCTAGTATTCCTGAAGTTGAAATGAAGGAAATAAAATTTTAGCAACTTGGACTAAGAGGGAAGAGTAAGGCTTTTTTCAATGCTTCACTGAAAAGGAGAACAAATTAATTGAAATTGAAATGAAAGGAACAATCTTTCAACGTAAATAAACCATTGCTCAAGCTAAAACATGCTACTTTTAAACTATTTAAAATTTTTTTTTTCCCAATGAAATAGCAACATTATGTCTCATAAGGGTGATTTAAACTTTTAGCCCCCATCGTCTAAAAAGGTTAATGAATTTCTAAGAGTGTCTATTTTACAGTTCTTCAGAACCACCTTGGACAGTTTTGTAGCTAACCTTTTTATATGTGAAACCAATTGAGCAGTTTTGAAATATGCCCCTGCAACTCCAATCATTTCTTCATCAGCACTGATAATTGCATATCCTGAGTCTATGCCTATCAGAGAAGATTCACTCACACAATACAAGTTATAATCTCACAGTAAAACCACACATACCAAAAAAGAGCTCTCAGTTCAAATGCAAGATTATTTAAAATTCAGTGTCATCATATTCCTTTATAAAAAGTACATGTTAAAAATAGAATATATAGTTGTTCTACATTTGATCCCAATGAATATTTTAAACTTTTACTTACATTATTATCCTGCAAACTAAGTGAATTTGTCATAAATAGCTGAATTAATTACACGAAACTATTTTAAGAATTTGATGTCATTCATTGCATAACCCATATGTTGAGATACATTTTCTTCTGAATAATATCCAAAACAAGCCCGCTCTCCAATATCAAGGTCCCACAAATAGTGGGATACAAAAGAGCCTACACTTGTTAAATTGTTTCTAAAATAATAATGGTTATCCATGTATCTTGCACTGACCTCAAGCTCCTTTGGAGAATTTACTTCTCTTTTTTAGATGGACACAGAAACCGAGGAGAGAATCAGCCCCTCACACCTCACCAGGGCAACAGCTGAAGACATAGAGTAATTGAGGAAATGAACAAAAGTGCTGCATTCTCAGTGAACCATTTTATCAGCACAGGGGTGAAGGAGATAGACACCAGGAACACTCAACTCCTACCAAATCAGAGATCCAGAGACACAGAGGCTCCCGTGACCTCATCACTGCAATATACCTAAAATGAACCCAACATGGAAGAAGGGGCAAAAAGATTGTTAGAGCCATAAGTTGGGTCATTATGCACAGAGACATTGCCTCTCCCCCAAAACTGATTGGCTACCCCCACAATGCAATACCCACAATTCCCATTGGGGGAGGACAGGTAGAAGGCTAACGATGGTAACATCATGGCTATATACACACTATATACATAACTAATAAAAAATGATTGAAGACATGAAATATCATGGAATTGAGCTAATATTCAAAAATGACTCAATAATAATCTAAATTAATACCTGGGAGAAAAGATTTTATAAAAGCTCTTCTTGCCCATGCCTGGAATTTGACATATATCTGTAATCCCAGCTCTAAGAAGTCAGAGGCAGGAAAATGGCACCTCCAAGCCCCAGTAGGTGGAAAAACAGCAGCCAGAGAATGAGCAAAGCTCTATCAAAGGAGTGCTGGCTATAAAATCCCTAGACCCCCACAAACAACACATCTCCTCCAGCAAGTTCCACCTTCCAAATGGCCACCAGCTGGGGGATACATATGCAGAACACATGAGTTTATGAGGACATCTGATTCAAATTACCACATTGGATTCTATACCCAAACTATCATTAGGCAATCAATAATTAAGGCATCAGAAATACGGAGAAATGTTAAACAACCATGGACATTAGTCAAAACAATGAAGATTATTAGGGTAATAAAACATCGTTTGATAGAAATACATGGTACTGTCACATTCCACATTCAGTTATGCCCAAACGGCTTTTCCAAGTGAAGGACCAAATAAGTGTCTTATAAACTCCAATCAGTAAGGAGCTTATTCTGGGAATCCTATTGAAAGTTTATTTTCTTATTTGACAGAAAATAACAAAATCAGTTGCCACTTTAAGAGATAAATTCAAAGTATAATCATATTATAAATATTTTGCCTGTAAGGGGAAAGAATGTGAGTAAATTGTAGTTTTGACATTTAATTAAAAGAGATTAAAAAAAGGTACCTAGGGATTACACATTTTTTTGAAATAGAAAACCACATTACCCTTTATATCCTCATACCCTTCATATCATTATAATTTACAATTGAAGATTGGGAATTGAGAAAAGAAAGAAAGAAAAAAGAATTTGTTTGCCAAGGGAGGCTAGTAAATCATTATGATAAAGGAAAGTACCATAAGGTAAAATAAGGTAGTGTACATTCCTTAGCTCAGGGTGGTGATACCACAAACCTTGTGATCTGTGCATTTATGAGGCTGAGGCATAAGGATCATGAGTTCTAGGCCAGCCTGGGCTATATAATATTTTATTTATTATAATTTTTTAAATATTTATTTTTATTTATTAGAAATAGAGTGTGTGTGGGCACGTCAGGGCCTCTTGCCACTGCAGAAGAACTCCAGATACATGGGCCACCATGTGTATCTGGCTTATGTGGGACCTGGAGAATCAAACCTGGATCCTTAGGCTTTGTAGGCATATGCCTTAACAGCTAAGCCATCTCTCTAGCTCCTATATAATATTTTTAAGAAGGCTTGATATTTTTAAGTTTGATCACATGTGTTTTCTTAGAAACAATCATATTTAATGTTCATAACATATCAAAATGGTATAGTAACTAGATTTCATTTTATCTTGATCAGCTTAGCCAGGTTATATAGTCATACTAATATTTGGAATTATTATATTATGTAAAAGTATATTGTATTATTGTAATTATGTCAAAGAATCAAATTGGGAGAGAATGAAGAATTTTCTGACATAAAGAAAATTATTCCATTAACTTTCTATTGACAGGCAAATCTGGCTCCTTACTATGAACAACAGTTTGTTCCCCCTCATGCCAATCCCCAATCTAAATTCTAGAATTTTACCTTAATGCTTATAATAAGCAGCCATTTACATCCTAGCAAACACAGCTTTGCATAGCACTTTAATCCAAAATGATCTCTTCCTTGGTTGGAGAATCTGTTTTATTTTATGGATGACAGAGACAATGGAGGAGATCCTAAATCCATTGATAAGACTAGAAGATAGATGATGGCCCACCATTAGACTTTCCAACTCTACTACATCTTCCAGAGCCTAGGAAAAATTGCAGAGGAAGTGACATCATGAATACTACTCTTATTGCTAGACTAACAACCAACCCCAGGTTGATGATGACATACATAGAATAATAAAACTTGTGAAAGCAGAGATACAGAAACTACAAGGAACTCAACATTACATCAAACTTCCAACAGGTCTGCCATGGCTCAGGGAATATTGTGGAAGAGGGGCAGAGTGATTATAAGAGCCACAGATCAAGTAGGTATGCCCTGAGACATGGTCCCCTGCTATCCCACAGAGACTGACTGAGGCCTTCATGACCCCACATTGATTACCATAACCCCACTGAGGGTGACCCCAAGGGTAAGAGGAGTTGGGGCAAGGGGATAAGAGTTATATATACATGTACATATCTATATGTTACATATATATATATATGTAATATATGATACAATTATAAAAGAAAGTTGTGTTCTGTTACTTGAAATCTACATTCAGAGTTAAAATTTCTATTTTTATAATGCCATGATGGGCTGCAAATTTGTCTCTGTGTCTTCAGGACATATATATATATATATATATGAACATCTATAAGACCTTGGTATATTTGTGCATTACTTTATTTTCTACATAAGATTTCTTCAGGCTCTTGTTTTTATTACTTTGTGATATTTGGTTCAAACATTCCTTCCCTAATGAAACAAACATAGTTGGTACACATGCAGAACTTTAGCGGTTCATTTCTAGAGTCACTACTAAAATACTGTTTCATCTTTTAAAAAAAAATTATGAAGTCATCACTAATTATTAGTCAATGAACCTAAAATTATAGTTATGAATCTTTAAAAGCCACTGAAACTTGGATAATATGGTATTTTGAACAATGAATATAGACAGGCATGTAGTAAAGTATTATATTCCTTAGTTTCAGGGGTTGGAGAAAAAGATATACTGAAAGGAATTTTTCTGAAATAATTGTTCTGGAACCTCTTCTCTAGAAAATTAATCTGAAAGAAATGGATGAATTCCTAGACACATACCACCTACTAAAACTAAACTCAGAGCAGATTAATATTTTTTAAAAAATCCATGGTTATTGAAAAGGTAATCAAAACCCTCCCCAACAAGAAATGTCCAGGACCAGATGGCTTCTCAGCTGAATTCTATGAAATCTTCAGTGAAGAACTGAAACCAATTTTTCTCAAACTGCTCCACGTGATCAGAGACCAGGGAATCCTCCCTGATAAAGCTAGCACCACCGTAATACCAAAGCTAGACAGAGATGCAACAAGGAAAGAAAACTATAGGCCTATATCCCTAATGAACTTAGATGCAAAGATCTTTAACAAAATCCTTGCAACCTGAATTCAACAATACATCAAAAGTATTATCCACCTTGATCAAGGAAGTTTCATCCCAGGGACGCAAGGATGATTTAACTTACAGAAATCAGTCAACATAATACACCACATAAATAAACTTAACCATAACAACTACATGATCATCTCAATTGATTCAGAGAAGGCCTTTGACAAAATACAACACCACTTCAAGATCAAAACATTTGAGAGAATAGGATTGAGTGTTTATATCGCAACACAATAAAGGCTATATATAAAGCTCCTATCCCACATAATACTTAATGGGGAAAACTCAAGGAATTCCCACTGAGATCGGGAACAAGATGGGTGCCTGCTCTCACTACTGCTCTTCAACATGGTACATAGAAGTACTAGCCCAAGCAATAAGACAGGAGAAAGAAATAAAAGGGATTCAAATAGGAATGGAAGAAATCAAGTTAGTCCTAATTGCTAATGATCCTACATATAAGTGACTTGAAAGTCTACATCTCAAAACTTCTAAAGGTAATAAATTCCTTCAACAAAGTGGCAGGATACAAAATCAATGCACAAAAATCAATACCTTTTCTATATGGAAAGGACAAATATACAGAAACAGAAAACAGTGAAGATGTCCAATTTTCAATAGCAACAAAAAAATTAAATAACTTGGAATAACACTAACACAGGATTGGAAATATAATGAAAACATAAAAGCACTCAAGAAAGAAATAGAGGAAGACTTGAGAAGATGGAAAGTCCTCCCATGCTCCTGGGTTGGTAGAATTACTATTGTGAAAATGGTAATTCTACCAAAAGCAATATACAGATTTAAGGCAACACCAATAAAAATATCAGCATTATTCTTCACAGAGATTGAAAAAATTGTCTCAAAATTTAAATGGAATGACAGAAGGTCTCAGATATTCAAACATATCCTCAGCCGAAAATAAATAATAAATAAATAAATAACTTCTGGCAGTATCACCATACCTGATCTAAAGATATATTATAAAGCCATAGTGACAAAACAGTCTGGTACTGGAATAAAAACAGAAGCATAGACCAATGGAACAGAATTGAAGACCCAGACCTTACGTCAATTAACTACAGCTGCTTGATCTTTGACAAAGGCGCAATAATGTAGACTGGAGAAAAGACAGCATCTTCAACAAATGGTGTTGAACAAATTAGATGAACATATGTAGAAAAATGAAATCAGACTCACTCATTTTTCCATACACAAAAATCAAGTCCAAATGAATTAAAGACTTCAATATAAGACCTGAAACTCTTCAACTACTGGAAGAAAAAAATATGAGGCACTCTCCATGATTTAGGACTCAGAAACAACTTCTTGAACACAAAGTTAGTAGCCCTAGAAATTAAACACATACTCAACCAATGGGATCTAATGAAGCTAAAAAGCTTTTGCACAAACAGACCATAAGCAGTGCCAATATATTACCAATTGAATAGGAGAAAATCTTCACCAGCTGTACCACGGACAGAAGCCTAATATCTAGAATCTATAAAGAAATCAACAATTAAAAATCAAATAACCCACTCCAAAAGTGGGGCAGAAAACTAAACAGGGAGTTCTCACAGGAAGAATTACAAATGACTAACATTCACATAAAAAAAAAAAGTTCAACATCCCTTACCATTAGAGAAATGGAAATTAAAACAACTATGAGATTCCACCTTATCCTAATAAGGATAGCAAACAGTAAAAAATCAAATGAAAAGAAATGTTGGCAAGGATGTGGAGAAATAATAACACTCATTCACTGTTGGTAGGAATGTAAGCTGGTACAACCACTGTGGAAATCAATATGGAGAATCCTGAAAAGGATGGATATAGAGTTACCAACAGACCTTGTTATTCCTTTACTAGGAAATGCCCTAAAAGCTCCACATCTCAGTTCAGAGACAGTTGCTCACCCATGATTATACCTGCTCAATTCATAATAACTAAAACCTGGAATAAATCCAAGTGCCCATCATTGGATGGATGGATAACATGTGGTGTCTACATGATGGAATTCTACTCAGCAGTAAGAAAAAAATCACACAATGATCTTTGTAGAAAAATAGTTGAAATTGGAACAGATCATTCTAATTATTCCAAGTGAACTCACACAATCACAGAAACACAAGTGTCACATGGTCTTACTTAACTGAGATTCAAAGTCCAAGTTGTTGACATACCTGAATAGCATCTCGAGGCATGGATGATAGGAGTGTAGGGATTTAGAGAATGGGAAAGGTATGGGTGGGAACCAAATTGAACTGGTACCATAGAATTCTATATCCTGGAATTTAGACTAAAAGGTGGAACCCTCAAGAGTACCTTAGAGGGAGCACCTGAATCATAGGGCCCTGAAGAGGGTGAGATGAAATCTACCTTAAATTTCTCCTGTTTCTCTTTCTTCTCTGCATTTTCTTTTTTTCTTTTTATTGGCCTGTAATTCCCTATACCATCACGTGGTTTACAAACACAATTAGCTGTTGATCAGAGAGGCCTACTAGATCTCCCAAAGTATACTTCTGTCAGTATACTTGATTACCCACCAGAAGTTAATATTAAGACCCTACTGCTGAAGACCCCATAAGCTGTTGGCACAGACCATGGAGTGACCTGTTCGGAACCCAGGAAGAGAGCCAGTTCCCAGACAATTAGCTGATCTAGAGCTAGAAGGAGCTACATGAGCTACTGGGAAAAAGTGGCCAACATCTATCCAAGCAACTCAAAATCTAAGCAACTCAGAAGCAAATGACCTGATGTGATGCTCCCACAAGTGCAATAGTGGAACCCAGCCATGGTGGGTAACCAACTGCTCTTGGATTGGCTAACAGATCCACTCAGTGGAAAGGAACCCATGTCTGGAACTAGGAAACAATTCAGAATCATATTCAGATAATTATTCTGCTTTCCATTGTCAAGGTCCCAATAACCTTGGGCTATAAGAGGATTTATACCCTTTAAATTCTCTTTAAATTAATTATGTTTATCCCATTTAACCGGTGCTGACTTCACTCTGTTGGAGAATCTGATTCTCATTTTCAGACAGGACCTGGACTTGAGGAGATAAATGACCCGGTGGTCTCGACCCCAGCACCAGCTGAAACCACAGAGGAATTGGGGAAATGTGTAAAAGCCTCTCCCCATAAATGCAACCCCAATAAATGGATGACCCACAACCCCCTTGGGGTTGACCTGCATTCTGAATAAGGCCTCTTCAGAAAAGGGGCAGGGAGGAGGGAGATGATGGTACCAACATGTGCTGTTGTTTAGTGTTGTATGTGTTTGCATACCAAATATGTCCATATGTAATAAAAATAAAAAAGAAACAGATAGGAAAGTATTTAACTGTTGAGACAATCAAGATTATTAACATGCTCAATGCCATTATGTTACAAATGTACACACAGTATTACAATGAATAAAGATGGGTATGTCCAAGCCGGGTGTGGTGGCACATGCCTTTAATCCCAGCACTTGGAAGCAGAGGTAGGAGGATCACCATGAGTTCGAGGCCATCTTGAGACTACAGAGTGAATTCCAGGTCAGTCTGGACTAGAGTGAGACCCTACCTTGAAAAACAAACAAACAAAACAACAACAACAACAACAACAACAAAAAGATGGGTAAGCCCTGATAAGCCTATATTAATGGATAATTTAGTTTGAATTGTGAATAATTCCCTGTGTAGTAAAATAATTTGGGTTTACCCCAGTATTTAAACATTCAAAGCCAAAGACCAAACTGGTACATTGGATCATAGTTTATGAAGCCTGACATTGACTAACACTACATTATATAAATTAAATAAAGACTAAATCCAGGTAATGTATATTACTATCAAAAAGCATTTTAGAAAAAAAAAAAAAAAGTTACTTAGTAGTCCCTACAATGTGCTATGCTGCACACTAAATGATAAGAATTAATTTTGTTCTGTAATTTATAGACTATCAACAATTTTCACATGTATTATTTAATTTAAGCTTTTGATTGTTATAGGCATGTAGACTGAATCATGAAATAATATGCCAAATTTACACAATGACCTAAGTCAAGTATAGAAAAGACATTAGAATTTCATTGAAATATAATATGCATTAAGATAATTTTTATAAGAAACAAAAACATTTGTTTTTAAATCTATCTATTTATTTATTGAGAGAGAGAAAGAAGGAGAGAGAGAGAAAGAGGGGGAGAGAGAGATAAGAGAGAGAAGAGAGAGAAGAGAGAGAGAGACTGGGCCACTGCAAACAAACTCCTTGTGCATCTGCCTTACATGGGTCCCAGAGAATTGAACCAGGTCCTTTGGCTTTGTAGGCAAACACCTTAACTGCTAAGCTGTCTCTCCAGCCCCCAAACACTTGTTTTACAGACACAAAATTGTTAATTTTTAATACTGTCATGATTAATAGATATGTTTGTCAGGGCACTAGAAAGAAAGTATTAAATTAGCAATTAATGGGAAATATAAAATTACCTATTATTCAATCCAGCTAACTCTTGAATTTTCAAGACTATAGTTTGTCAAGAGAATGTTATGCTACCTACATATTAATTGGAGACTAATTTTTAGCTTAAGATTTTTGGAATAGAAAGTTTTAAAATGCAATTTGATTCCAAATTCAATACAGTGGAAATTGGGAATTTCCAACATATAACAAAAATATCTAAACTCTTTATATCTTGAGATAAAATAATCTTTTTAAAAATACTTTTTATATTTATTTATTTGACAGAGATAGAAAGTGAGAGCCATAGAGAGAACGTTCATGCCAGGGCCTCCAGCAATAGCAAAGCAATTCCAGACATGTGTGCCCCCTTGTGCATCTGGCTAACGTGGGTCCTGGGGTATCAAACCTGGGTCCTTTGGCTTTGCAGGCAGATGCCTTAACCACTAAGCAATCCCTCCAGCCTGAAAATAGTCTTATAATTACCACATTACTAGGATGAATTTTAGGCTGTAAGATCTCTAAAAAGAAGTTTTTACTTGAATTCTTTATGTTTGGTCAATTTTGTCTTTTAAAACGTCTGTGGTCATAGACTGCATTGCCTGTACTTCTCTTAGGACATCAGTGTCAAGACCACAGTTCAGAGGTTGTAAGTGAATATGGTAAGTGAAGAAAACTATGCTAATTGGCATACAATAAAAAGCTATGTACAGCATAGTTAGCAGTTCCACATACATGTATATATGCATTTATATATGAATTTCTATACCAGAATCCAAATTAGCATTTTCACATTCCTAAAGAAAATGATTCAAGTTCATCTCTTCTCCTCAAATTGAATTTTATCATTTCCATAAGAAATGAGTTTACTTAAACTTTAAATGTTAAAAGGAGTGAACAGGTAATGGAAGAATTATTACAACTCAGACAATATTTATTTTTTTCAACAAACATGTAAGATTTTAGAATTTTGCAGTCTTGGGATAGAAACATAATGAAAAGATGGACTGTCACTCAGGTAGTCATATTTTGTTAAGACAAAAATATAAACAGATTTGTTTCAGACTTAAATGTACTTAGAGGGGCTGGGGTGATGGCTTAACAGTTAAGGTGGTTGCCTGCAAATCCAAAGGACCCAAGTTCGATTCCCCATTACTCACATAAGCCAGATGCACAAGGGGGCACAGGCATCTGGAGTTCGTTTGCAGTGGCTAGAGGCCCTGGCATGCACATTCTCTCTCTGTCTGTTTCCTCTATCTCTCTCTGCTTGCAAATAAATAAAAATAAATAAAAATTTAAATGTACTTAGAAAGGAGAAAATTTTGGCAGTGACTGTCAGGTAAGGGGATTTTTGAGTTCTCTTAGAAACAGTAATTTAGAAAGACTTGTTTAACCTGTACTTTTCATATTCATAATAGCTTCTATTATATCCATGTCTAACATGTTCATAAAATGCTTGTTGTTAGTGAAAATAGCCATGTCAAATTTCATTTATTTTGTATATTTTGGTTATAAACATTCACACATCCATATTGAGAAAAACCCTTATTGTCCAATTTTAATTCTCAGCTTTGACTATTCAATAACACACATGCTGCAAGTGTTAGAATTTAAACAAATATAACTTATGCTTCCTCATAGAATCTACAGTGAAATTACTTTAAAGTACTCCTGAGGCTAAAATAAGAAATATAGTCTATATTTGCACAAATGCAGCCTAACATATTAAATACATAGATACTTACAAGTGTTCAAAAGTTAAGTTCAGGGCTGGAGAGATAGAATAGCCATTAAGATGCTTGCCTGTAAAGTCAAAGGAGCATGCTTTGATTCCCTAGGACCCAAATAAGCCAGATGCAAAAAGTGGCCCATGTGTCTGGAGTTCATTTGCAACAGCTAGAGTCCCTAGTGCTCACATTGTGTCATTCTCTCTCTCTCTCACTCTCTTTCTCTCCCTTTCTCTCTCCAACAAATAAATAAAATATTTTTTTAAAAATTCATTATACTTTCCATAAATATTTTAAATTATGTCCTAATATATTTCACAGAAGTTATCATCATAGGAAAATTTTAAATGCATATTTTTTCTTAATACATACACATTATCTCTGTTAGAAGAGAAAATATAGATCCCGGAATTTTCAGGAAGTTATAGTCGGCCATAAGGAAGGTTTATACCATTTTCTACTTTTTTTTTTCCAAAGAAAAAAAGATGTAGAAAAAGGAGCATAGCATTTATGATTACATAAACATGCTGCTGCACCTCTGCAGTTTTAAATACATTCATCAATATCTCTGAGCATGTATCTTTATGTGTAAAATACATAATATCAATTTAAATACTGTTGTTCATATTAAATACACAACTATAACTCAAAGATTTAAGACAGATTCTGGCAAATAATAGGTATCCTGTGGCTTTAATGTCAAATGTCTATCTGAATATAATATTTAGAAAAAATAATAAACATATTTTTTTAATTTCTTTTTTGTCAATCAAAAATTGTTCAGCTAAAGAAGTATATAGCTTTTAAAGTCTTTATGCAATGTTTAACCAAAGGAGTACCAGGACATTCTGAAATATTATATTCCTCTTCAAATTAATAGATTTTTACATATTTCCTATATAGGAAGTCATGGGCCTTGATCTTTTTTTTCCCTTGACCTTTGCCTAAACAAAAGACACTGCAGACATAGACCTTCACAGTACTGCAGGGCAATGTGGACTATAATACTATCAGTTTCACAAAGGTCTTGTATTAAAATAGATTTAGGGATGAGTTCAGAACAGGTGGAATGTTTCCAAACCCTTTTCTTTCTCTATTTTAAGGCAAGAGAATGTGGAGTGACTTTCTTACCTTTCCATTCTAGTAACTGAATTAGAACAACTCTGTGAAACTAACCTCAAGTCCACCTCTTAGGAAGACTGCTAAAACCAAATATCTAAGAAAGGTTAAAACTAACAACTTACTTTATAGGTATTAAAAATATTGAGGGGCTAGAGAGATGGCATAGCATTTAAGGGCTTGCCTGCAAAGCCAAAAGAACCATGTTTGATTCTCCAGGTCTCACATAGCCAGCAACACAAAGGGGAGGCAAGCACCAGGTCACACATGACCACTAGGTGGTGCACGAATCTGGAGTTGGTTGCAGTGGCTGAGGCCCTGGCAGGAAAATTCTCTGGGTCTCTCTCCCCCCTCTCTCTCTTCTTTCTCATGTGCTTTCCTTAAAAATAAAATAAAATAAAATAAAATTAAAATAATAAAATAAAATAAATAAAACTTTGAAAAAAGATTGAGGGCTAGGGAGACGGGCTTAGTGGTTAATCCTCTTGCCAGAAAAGCCTAAGGACTCATGTTTGACTCTCCAGGTCCCACATAAGCCAGAATCACAGTGACTCAAGCTCAGGTTGCACATGTGCACAAGGGGGCATATACATCTGGAATTTGATTACAATGGCTGGAGGCTCTGGAATACCAATTATTTTTCTCTCTTTCTCTCTCTCTCTCACTCTTACATTAAAACAAACAAAAAAAAAATGATTCAGGAAGCCTTCTTACTTACTTACAAGGGAAAATATTTTCTGCCTGCCTCATTAAGTGTAAAAAGCAAAGTTTTCAACAGTGAGACAGTTTGTTACCATTTGATTAAAGCCAATATTTTTTTTACCCATATATGTACCATCTATCTCTGTAAGGAAACAGAATAAATGGTAAAACTGTCTCATGATGAGGAATCTATGTACTCAGACTAAAGTTATAGAAAAATCTAAGTTTTTCTACACATATCTTTGAATTTGTAAATACTATGCCATATGAATATCATTATTTAAAACAAACAACCAAAATAACTATTTTTTTAAATGAGTAAAAGGTTCTTCCAGAGCAAGGGGTAGAATGTTTTAGCGTTATAAATACAATGGTTTAATTTAGATGATCATAACATGTTTGTGTCAAAAAATAAAAGCTATTTCTTTTAATACGGTCAAGAGTTGCTTTCATAAACCACCATGCATCTAACATTCTTCTAGTGGAAAAAATTCCTATAAATAAGCTTTCCTATTTACTCTTGGTCAAATAAATCTTTCCTTTCTCTATTTCAAGGCCCTCATTCCTACATATTTCTACTATTTTATTATTGTATCTACTTTTTATTAGGCTTTTAATTTTCAGTGCTGGGGATAGAATCTAGGTCTTTGTACATGTTATACAAATACTCTACTAGATAGATACATCCCCAGTTCCAAACTCTCTTCCCCATAGCTTGAGTCTGTGATTAGTGAACTTTAAGATAGTATTTTTTTATAATTGGTAATTAGCAAAGTAAAATATATGTAACTCATCAGTATTCCTTTTAGTAATGCCTCCTTCCCCTCCTGCTTCAAAACTGGGCTTATCCAGTGGATAAGCTGTACACTAGCCTAGACACAGTGAAACTACAGTCTGTCAAACCTCAGATTTATGTTTTGTAACTTTTTATTGCTAGCATACAAAAATATGAACAATATACTATGATCATAATCCCTTCGCACCATCCTCTAACACCTCAGATTTCCTATCCCTATAGCCACACTGCTATCCGGCTGTCATCCTGATTTTGGTCACTCATGGCCAAGCCTATCTTTTGTATAATCACATAGTGGGTTGACCTAACCACAGAAAACTTGCTGAAGAAATAATGTTACAGATAGGAAACTTATAGTCAGATGGAATAATTTGCTCTTATTTACAAACCTGGTAGGTGGAGGACCAGGATTTAAACTCTGTTTATTAGACTCTATATTCTGACACAGTGCCTCCCTCAAAGGACATTGTGTCTTTCCTACTGTCACATACTCAAGTTATATCATAGTTCCCTGCTACTGTACTTTTAAAAATTTATGTATTTTGGGACTGGAGAAATGGCTTAGCAGTTAAGGTGTTTGCCTGCAAAGCCAAAGGATGCCAGTTCAATTCTCCAGGACCCACATAAGCCAGATGCACAAGATGCACATGCATCTGGAGTTCGTGCGCAGTGGCTGGAGGCCCTAGCATGCCCATTCTCTGTCTGCCTCTCTTCTATCTCTCTCTCTCTGCATGCAAATAAATAAATAAAATTTTTAAAAAACCTTATTTCCTGTTTAAAAAAAATTATGTATTTTGAGAGATAAAATGAAAGAGCAAGTGAGCGAGAGAGAGAGAGAGAGAGAATGGGTGTGCCGCAGCATCCAGCCAGTGCAAATGAACTCCAGACAAATATGCCCCCTTGCGCACCTGGCTCACCTGTGTACTTGGGAATCGAACCTGGGTTCTTAGGATTCACAGGCAAGAGCTTAACTACTAAGCCATCCCTCCTGCCCTTTTTTTTTTGACTATTTTTTTTAGTTCCCTGCTATTCTTGTCTCCAATACTTTTTTTTTATCATTTCATTTCTCTTTTAAAGAATTTTTTAAGTTTACCTTAATTTAAGAGAGTGAAATCAAATTTATTCAACCAATGTTAATAAATACTACATATCTATTATGTATGAGGGACTACATATCATTGTCTAGACATACAACAGAGAAGGAGATTATGTCCCTTTTCCCCTGGAAGACATTTGTGTTGGCTCTGACTTACCAAGAACCAAATACCCTTCCTCAAAGCCTCACAAGGGACCGTTGACATCTAGAATAGCTGGAAACGACCTCTTTCAACAGCTTAGCCTACATGTATTTATTCTGTTCCTTTTACTTCCCTAGCATCTCTATCTTTCTCATATTTAAATGAAGCATTCCTTCAAATTGGTTTGTCTATCCTTTTTGCTTCTTCACTCACTGATAAACATGACATCAAAGTTCTGGCATCTCTTATTTTTTAATCATGGCCAAAGGGAAATATTTAGACCAAACTTCTTTCATTCTATATTGGATTTCTAATACTTTTCCAAATAAACTTCCATGATTGACTGTTATAACATTTCAATAACTGTTCATTTTATTTCTAAACAACTCTCCTCCCAATGTATATCATAAGTTTGCAATGGCACAGTTATCACGTAGATATTTTAAATGCATTACTCTACCTACACATGCCATTGATTTCATCTCTGCAATGTCTCACAGATCAATATATGTCCTTTGTTTTCATTTCCAGTGCCTTATTTTGTTCTTTGAATGATTATATGTAAAATTTCCACAGCCTGGTACATGACCTCACAATTTGCTTTAATTCACTCTTTCCAACTTGAAAGTAGAGGCAGGCTTTTAAAACAATTATTTGAACATTTTATTTCCCAATGCAAAACTCTGTGATCATTTCCACCAACAACAAATAATGACATAATTCTTTAGTGTAGCATAAACATTTTTTTATAAGAAAGTCCAAAATATATAACCACCCACAGCTCAGAGAAGTCTCACATTCAACAATTAATTTCTCACTCCAGTCCCCAAAGGCAAATCAGCATTTTTGCAGTGTACTTGTTTCTGATGACCCTCAGTGTAGGCTCATGAACTCCTCTTAGCTGTACATATTTTCTAACTTCTCACTTTATATTTCCAGGGCCTTTTCTTTCAGACACTTCCTAATGGTGTCTCTTTAAATGTTTGCTTGAGTGATTTGTTGATTTTCTCCATCCCTTTTTATTTAATGTGTTATAATAACTGTGGACAGAAAGATAAAAGATGGATCACATCTTCAAAGGGCTCACTGTCTAATAGAAAGATAGAAAAGAAATAAAATGGTGTACCCTAATATAAATATACTTTCTAAACTTAGCATTACTAGGAACTGTGAGTACAAAGTGAGAGAGAGGTGGCTGCAAGCTCATTTGGGTGCAAGAATGGCAGGATCCATCAGGGGAGAGCACAAAAGACCATGCAGAAAAGACAGTCTTTGCTTTGTGCTGTGAATACGCATGAAAGAACAAAAGATTTTTTTCCCCAAAAGAAGGCCTGTATTTTAAACCCATCTGGAGACTGCCTACCTCTGCAGCCTTGCATAGACTGCTGTACTTCTCACATATCTAAAGTCTTTGTTGTGCAAAGATACAATATTCACGTTTAAAGGAGATGAGAAGGGTAGTGACTTTATTAGGAATGGGATTCAGCCATAAGCAACCAAATACTTGATAACAGTAATAAGACCAATGATTCAGAGTGTGAGATTTGGAAGGTTGGGGCTTATTTATGTAAGGGTCAGTGAAGAGTAGAATTTGCCCAGGTTGTGAGGTTGAGATTATTGGAATGAGACTAAGTGATTATAGATGAACTGTACTAATTTCCTGTTGCTACCTTAATATCCACATGGAAGTTGAGGTCTTTATCATTTGGAAGCATGTATATAAGTCCTTAAATACAGCTTTTTATCACTCTTTTTTTTTAATTTGTTTTTGCCACCATTACCTTTTTTATTATTATAACCCAAGACGGCTTCAAGTGAAGATGTGGACAAAACAGAGGTGGCTGGGCTGCAAGTCACATGTGCCAAGGCACTTAGGCATAATGGTGACATGGATGAGGATAAGACAGGGTCATGCTTTGGAGCCATTAATCTTGTTCAGAAATGCTTCCTTGCTGGCTAGCTACCCAAAAGACATGCTGACCTTTGAGGTTTTCTGTCTTTTGTTCATTGTTAGCAGTTCTGCTGAGATGACAAAACTCTGAAAACTTTCAGCACTGTATTTCCAATAAGCATCTTTGACCTTGAGTAGAATTTCTTTGGTACATGACTCTAGATGTGCTCTGCCTGATGGTTAATCCATATTACTGTGCTGATTTAGCAAATCATTCGGTTTGGGTCTCAGCGAGGTGCTTTAGTTCGATGGGTATATGGATAAATAAATACTGCTTGAGAGTAGTGCACACGATGTGGACAAATATGGAGGCATCCTGCATCAATGTGCTTGCATTTAGCAATGAAGAACTAATATTTTCTGATTACATGTCTTCAGATAGTACAAAAATTCTACCACATGTTAAAACAATACAACAAAATGTGAAATATTTCATGTCTTTTTAAGCAGTGCTTTGTGTGTGTGTGTGTGTGTGTGTGTGTGTGTGAGAGAGAGAGAGAGAGACAGCCTGCAGTTCAAGAGAGAGATAGTAAAAAAAAATAATAATAAAAAATAAAAAAAATTAAAAAAAACAAAACTATAGCAGAAAGAAATGGTTTATGGCCTTGATGCATGCTGAAATCATGTACTAGAGAAAGATCCAATGGTGCATATTCAACTGAATCTGGTCTTATATAAAATCTGTTCTTCCATTTAGCAGAAATACAGTAGAGTGGTTAAGAGCAGTAGTTCTGGAGTGGACTACAAAGATTCAAATCATTGTATTACTCAGCAGGTATATAATCTACTGGCCAATAACTTTGAGAATCTACAGCACTAAAAGTGATACTGTTACTGTCAACATCATGGAGATGTTTATGAAGATCAAATGAAGGATTTTACATAAAACCCTAAAATCAGACTTGGGTACAAATAAAGACCTCAGTCCTGTAATGGAGCTAAAACACACTGCTTATTTATATTATTACTCTAATCAAAATTAATAAAAGTTACTTTAGACAAATTCCCAAGAAAGTGATGTGTGTTCAGCCTCAGTGATTAGTAATAACGGATGCCAGTACTGAGGAGCCTGAGCAGAGATCTGTGCTTCTGTGCTTGGCTGCTAAATGAGGCATTTGTGATGGTTGCTGAATACTGTTTTCAACAAACTCCTTCTTCTGCGCCCCTTTGAATCTGGTTAGTTTGGATTTCCCACTCTAACTTCTAACTCTTCCCTTAATCTTTTTTTTTTTTTTTTTTTTTTTTTTTGGTTTTTGGAGGTAGGGTTTCACTCTAGTCCAGGCTAACCTGGAATTCACTATGTACTCTCAGGGTGGCCTTGAACTCATGGCGATCCTCCTACCTCTTCCTCCCCATTGCTGAGATTAAAGGCATGTGCCACTACACATGGTTCGTTATTTTTTTTTTAATTTTTAAAGTTGATTCTCTAAGTTAGCCTAGAATTAATATCTCTGTTTATCAGAAACTTTATACCATACACTTCAATAATTTTGTATTCCTTTTAACCTTTCCACCTCCTTAATTTTCTGTTTCTTTAATTACACAGCCATCTGTTTCCTGTTGGTTTCAGATTTCCTTCCAGTAAATTTTCCATGACTTTATATACTTAAAACATGTTTACTTTAAATGTTTATTCATCACTAAAAAATAAAAATCCTGGATCTCCCTCCTGTAAATTTTCTGCCCAGTACTTGCCATATATTCCTTCATATCCTGCATTTGTCTTCACTGATTTATCCTTAAAATTTAGTTTTTAAATAATATATGCAAAGCTTTCTTAGAATATAATTTTATGAAGAGAAATATCTATTATTATATAGGATAAAGTTAGACTTTATAAATGGGAATTTTAATCACTGAATATTATAAAAACTTATTCAAAGTTTTCAAACATCATTTTAAAGCTTCTGGGTTAGATATCAGAAGTGTTTGGTTAAATTCTTAGCACTCAATTTTGAACAAATTTCCTATGATTAATACATAGCTATATGTGTGTGTGTGTGTGTGTGTGTGTGTGTGTGTGTGTGTATTGCTGATAGAAGTGCAATTAGACTCGTTGGTTAACAGTTAATTTTGACAAATAAATCCAAATGTATAGAAAGTCTTAAAACCTAGTTTCTCTGTTTCTTTTTTTGTTTTTTTTTTTTTCAGTTTGTTACTCAGTAGTCCAAAGTTATTCCCACATTCAATGCACATTATGGAAAAGAACTTCTTAGTTCTTCCTATTAGGATATGTCTGTCAGGAGGCTGGAGCAGGAGGATCACAGGCTCAAGGCTGATGAGCTACAGAACAAGTTCATGGCCAGTAAGAAAAATTAAAAAAATGGAAATTTAATTATGATTTAACAAAGTGGTAGAGTGATAAATTTGCCATGAGTTAAATTCAGTCCTTGTTTTAGCATTGTAGAAACTAGTAAATATAAAAGTTATATCAAAAATCTCATTAACCTAAGTGGGTTGGTGTTATTCACATTAAGTGTTATTTTTAAATCAAATATTGTTCCAACTTTTCCCAATAAACTCTGGTTAAGTAGTGTTTCTTTCTCTGGCATATATTCAAATCAAATCTGAATCTTACTTATAATTTGCTCTAGCACATCTCTACATGTGGAAAGGAGCCCATAGAAATAACAGTAAGCCATATATTGGCTCCTTAAACTTTCCCCTTTTCAAATATTTAAGTACAAAATGACTGTCCTATGAAGGAAACCAGCAGTTTGATCTGAAAATGCATGGTGTCCATTGATATTAGTGACTTTTTGTTGTTGATGTTGCTGTGAAGAATACCTAACCAAAGCAAATTAAGAAAGGGTCAATTTGGCTCATGGTTTGAGGGTACAGTCCACTATGGCTAGGGATTCATAGTGGCAGGAACAGGAAGCAGCAGTCAGATTGTTTCTGCAGTCAGGAAGCAGATAGCGACAAATGTTGGTACTCAGCTTGTTTTCTACTTTTAACTCGGTCCAGGCCCCAACCTACCAAATGGTACTGTTCACCATTAGTGTGTGTCTTCTCACCTTAATCTAATTTAGAAACTTCCTCAGAGATATGCTGAGGGATTTGTCTCACAGGTGATTCTACATCCTGTCAGGTTGACAATATAAACCATTACAGATCCTCATATTGTCATTTAATGAAAATGATAAATATCCCATTATCCTGGATAGGCAAATTAGTTGAGAAATGTCTTTTCATATTTTATTACATAATTTAATTTATACAGTTATAAGGAATTAACAAGCACTTGAAATTATCTGAGGGGTATATTCTTTTAGCCCGCTAATAGTTCATTACTCAGCTGCTGGCACCAACTTGACTCCAATGTATTTCATAATAATTGAGAGTGTAATCACAGGGTGATATTTAAAACCAAATCCCAGTTCTTTCTTAATATGAATATCAGTAATTCATTAGAAACCTATTACGTCAAGATAACTATATTCTTATCATTTCTTTCTGAGATATACTTTATCATTGCAATCAAGGAAACTGATTATGCTAAACTAAAAGATCATTTTTATTTCTTCAAACTGTTCTTAAATCCTATATTGGTGCTAGAAACAATCTCTAGTGGACAATGACAATTATTTAATTCCTAAGCACTTAACTTTTTTGAACCCAAAATAACAGCGTGTCTGTGTAATTCAATAATTCACTCTAACATTGTGAAATTAAAAGGGAATAATTTTCTATCAATCCATTATAGTCTTTGTAACATATTTAAAATACAAAATTTAATATTAAGAAGTAATAATCAAGCCAGGCGTGGCGGCACACACCTTTAATCCCAGCACTCAGGAGGCAGAGGTAGGAGGATCACCGTGAGTTCAAGGCCACCCTGAGACTACATTGTGAATTCCAGGTCAGTCTGAGCTAGAGTGAGACCCTACCTCGAAATACAACAAAAAGAAGTAATATTCATAATGCCAAAGACAAAGATCCTTGAAGGTTATCTACATAGTCTATTACTACCAGCTACTCAAGTTTCTTCTGCAAGTTTTATAGTACC